>JBAIZL010000010.1:47156972-47419472 GCA_036971475.1 Prosapia bicincta
TAAGCTGTTAGGTTTCTCTACCAGCTGTGGGCCTTAATGTGCCGTGGCGCTCTATCTCTGTTTGGAAGTGTTGTGATAATCTACCTGATAAGCTGTTTGGTTTCTCTACCAGCTGTGAGCCTTAATGTGCCGTGGCGCTCTGTCTCTGTTGCGAAGTGTTGTGATAATCTACCTGATAAGCCGTTTGGTTTCTCTACCAGCTGTGGGCCTTAATGTGCCGTGGCGCTCTATCTCTGTTTGGAAGTGTTGTGATAATCTACCTGATAAGCTGTTTGGTTTCTCTACCAGCTGTGAGCCTTAATGTGCCGTGGCGCTCTGTCTCTGTTGCGAAGTGTTGTGATAATCTACCTGATAAGCCGTTTGGTTTCTCTACCAGCTGTGGGCCTTAATGTGCCGTGGCGCTCTGTCTCTGTTGGGAAGTGTTGTGATAATCTACCTGATAAGCTGTTTGGTTTCTCTACGAGCTGTGGGCCTTAATGTGCCGTGGCGCTCTGTCTCTGTTGTGAAGTGTTGTGATAATCTACCTGATAAGCTGTTTGGTTTCTCTACGAGCTGTGGGCCTTAATGTGCCGTGGCGCTCTGTCTCTGTTTGGAAGTGTTGTGATAATCTACCTGATAAGCTGTTTGGTTTCTCTACCAGCTGTGGGCCTTAATGTGCCGTGGCGCTCTGTCATAATCTACCTGATAAGCTGTTTGGTTTCTCTACCAGCTGTGAGCCTTAATGTGCCGTGGCGCTCTGTCTCTGTTGCGAAGTGTTGTGATAATCTACCTGATAAGCCGTTTGGTTTCTCTACCAGCTGTGGGCCTTAATGTGCCGTGGCGCTCTGTCTCTGTTGGGAAGTGTTGTGATAATCTACCTGATAAGCTGTTTGGTTTCTCTACGAGCTGTGGGCCTTAATGTGCCGTGGCGCTCTGTCTCTGTTGTGAAGTGTTGTGATAATCTACCTGATAAGCTGTTTGGTTTCTCTACGAGCTGTGGGCCTTAATGTGCCGTGGCGCTCTGTCTCTGTTTGGAAGTGTTGTGATAATCTACCTGATAAGCTGTTTGGTTTCTCTACCAGCTGTGGGCCTTAATGTGCCGTGGCGCTCTGTCTCTGTTGGGAAGTGTTGTGATAATCTACCTGATAAGCTGTTTGGTTTTTATACCAGCTGTGGGCCTTAATGTGCCGTGGCGCTCTGTCTCTGTTGGGAAGGGGGGTGGTCCTACATCCCACCAAGTCACGGAAAGTCCCACCCAGAGTGATAGGCAAGCTATAGTGGCCAATCTACCTGTTTGCAGGTAGAGAGGCAAAGGGCCTGCGACTATTCTGGGCCACTATAATAGCCAAAAATGGTACTACGGCTCATGTACGTAGCCCACGGAAGTTTTGTCCTCGGGTACATGGATTGAGGAAAGGTATCGGGGGGGGGGGTGATATTTTCACATGCTAGAGTAGACCCTCTTATAGGATCTATATCATCAGTAGTATTTTTCGGCGACGAGGTTAGGAAGCAAATCACGTATTCCTCGCCACATTCTTCTATATGTCTTCTTCCCCCTTCTATCCTTACTCTTTAAAATTCCCCTAAACTCTAATACCTTCGTCTCTGTATGGGGTACAGCTTCCTGTCTGACCTGAACCCTCAGCGTTTGGAGCCCTAGACAAAATTACGACGTATGGGATAACGAGCCCGATACTATTCAGGGCTTGGGGGCCTAATTGCCAGACATGGTAGCTTACCACGGGCTCGTGTACACTACCCGAGGGGGTTCTGATCTCCGGGACATGATCTAAGGAAAGATTTCTTTGGGGTAATGGTTTCGTATGCTAGGGTAGGTTCTCCGCTTCTTTTCTATTTTGGGAGGAGGATTAAAGTAGCGAGGTTAGTTATCCTCCTGCCACTCTTCCTCTGTATCTTCTTCTTCTTCAATACCTATCAAGACATTATCTCTCTGGCTGCTCTCAAGGTCTAACGGATTGGGTTTATGCTCACCTAGCACCAAGCCCCGAGTCTGAGGATCCGTCTCTTATGTAAGCCTATCCGAGAGTGAATAAAGGTCCAACTGTACTACCTGGACCAAACAAATCAGACAGGGTATCGAGGGACGGAAACCTGGCCACAGTAGATCTGGAAAAGCGGGCGAAACTTTGGAATTCGTGTCATCTCAGGGCCGAGCTGGTCTGAACTCATAATGTGGTCTACCCCTAGTCATGACGTGTAGTGATCTTATATTTTGCTTTATAGCATCATATTATTGATCGCTCATCATATATTTTATCTTCATCATATCAAGAGCTCTGTATGTTTTGTTACTACATTTTAATTATTTGCTTTTTATGTAATATTAAAACCTAATTTTCGTTTAAAGTAGTTGTCTTTAAAGTATAAAACTCCTACAACTGGAAAACATCAGAAGGAATGAGAATTCCTGAAATTACAAAAGAGTATTTACCTCTGTGCACTGCGTTGTATGCACAATCTCCAAGGGAAATTAACAGTATATGTAGGTACGTTGTGAAAAACGTTAAACGTAATGCATTTCTACTAAAGGAATAAAAAGTTCATTGTATAAAATAATAAAGCCGTTCACGTAATTAATAACGGAATTAGGTTGGGATCCATGGTATTTTACTAAAACAAGGTTCATTATATCAAGACAAAAAAACGTTCACAATATTCATAACTCTTTCACAAAGTAACAAATTTCCATTTCATCGGCTGAGCGTTCACGCAATTATTAACGATTTATTAAAGGAATAAAGTTGTGTCACCTGATTAAAAAACTTTAAACAGTTTATGATTTTTAACCGTATGTAGCAACTGCGGCGTAATGTTTATTTTAAATAAATAAAACCTCTAAACCACCAAATAACGTTTATTTAAACCTTACGTACATTTCAATTGCACTGCAATCATCTTCAGAGGTATTTAAAAATACAACTCTGTATTTCAAAGATGTATTTTGAACAAAGAGTTGTATTTTTAAATACCTCTGAAGATGATTGCTGTGCAATTGAAATGTTCATAAGGTTTAAATAAAAGTTACTTGTAGTTTAGAGGTTTTATTTATTTAAAATAAAGTTTATGATTGTTTTTACCAAAGAAATAAAAGTGTATATTGTATTAACTAATCAAAATGCTTACAAAATTTATGATTTTATACTGAAAACCCAAAGATTATTTTATCGCTTAGTAAAACAATTCACTGTTTTACTAAAGAAATAAAAAATTGCATTGTATTATCTCGTAAAAACGTTTACGAAATTTTTAACTTTCCAATAAAGGAATTCTAATAAGTTTATTGTCTCACCTAGTAAAAAATATGTATAACTAATATAAATTTTTAATATTTTGCCAAAATAATAATGAAAGCTTATTATATAGGTACCTAATAGAAACGTTCATAAAATTTTTAAATTTTCAGCAAAAGAACAAAAAATGTATTGCATCCTCAAATGAAAACATTGATAGATTTAGGTCTGAAGGAATATAAGCCTATTATATACCTAATATTTATATATCCACTTGACGCTTCTTGTGATTTCTAGTCGCTTCACGTCTTAGAAAGTTCTAGGCTTTACCAAAACAGTGTGTCTGTTGTGTTTATTCAACCGTGAAGGGACTAGTAAACTTGAGAAGCCTTGGGCCATAACTTACAGGGAGGGACTTCACCCGTTCCACTGCTCCTTCTTTAAAAATGTCTCAGAACGGTCATTTCTAACTGCTCTGCTCGGGTTATGCCTGTAGGGAACGGATGTCCGTTCCACTGGTTGAATATGCAAACCATGATGTGAACACTAAACTCCTTGAAGATCTCTATTAAGTTCAATCCATCTCTTACAATTCTTCAGTCCAATCCATCTCTTACAATTCTTCAGTCCACTCCACCACATTCTCATTCTAATCTTGAGATACAAAGCTTCTTGACCCCCAACTGAAGAAGATGATCCTATATGTGCACAAGGTTTTCTCGTAAAGTTTAATATGTAGGTCTTTGCTGAGACTGGTCCTTCGTTACCAAATAGAACTGATGTTGATCTTCATTCTGAAGATGAGTCTTTTTGAGGCTCGGGTATTAACCCTCCCTTTCTTCAGTTCGTCCAAAAGTTTTCCTAAAACCCGTCACTTCTCCCCGAGACTTCATTACGTTTGCACTTACGTAAACATTCCCCGTTGGAATTGCGTCAGGTATTAACTACCGGTTTAACAGGTAAAACCTATCGGATTTTAAACATCTCAACTAGAGTATTTACTGTACTAACGTCAATATAGATTTTGTATGGTTTCTATTTTAATAAAAGGTTGATTTCTAGTAGAGAGTCTAAATTTTATTTCCCTATTATTCTTGATAAAACGTTCAATATAATATTTTACTGCTGATCATAAAACGTCTTTAGATCACCATAAATAGGTAAATGATAAAAAGCGTCTTTGAGGAATATATACTGCGATGTATTACAGTGATAAAGTGGTCCAGTAGAAAATATAATCATAAGTAATAAAATCACTCCAAGCAAATTAAAAGCGACAAAATATTCAATAATATAACTTCCGTACTAATTACCAGGCTGCTTAAAGTAAGTTCAGCACGCAAGTACGTGACACGTTTCGGAGTAATCACGTGTTCTTGATTACTTCAGAATTTGCAGTACTCAGGAACAATGTAAATACCTGATGAAGGTCTTCATCAAATATACCGAAACGCGTCACGTATAAATATACTGACGAAGCTAGGAATGGGGACAAACAGTGCGATATCTATTACTCACGAGATAATGCCACAAGACTTGAGTTGCGCAGGTGGGGAGTCAACCGACTAGTGGAGATGGAGGACCAAACAACTATCTACCCTTATTTCGCTTCAAGGCACAGTGGTGAGCGAAACAATTATTCTGGTGGACCACTAACAGCGACCTTCCGCCAATACTGTCAGCGAGTCTCCTACCACTAACTACGCATAAGCAGGTCGAGTCTCTTCCTATGTCTCGGGATTTATTCATATTATTATACAGTTATTTATTTTAATAATAAAAATAATTCAAGAATATGTGAACATGCCGAAACGTTTCAAGTATGAATATAGTGTCGAAGTTAGGGATGGTTGATAATGTTGATAGGCAATGCGTTAACTGATTTTGTGTAACTACAAGTATTTTATAAAAGTCAAGCGAAAATAAAACCTATGGAAATTTTTGGAAGATGTCAAATATGGTTGGTGATCTTTATTGAGGTTTGCAATATCTTTACATTAACTTCATTTAGTATTATATAAGACATACAATGTTTCTGGCATTGAAACCCAATATAAAGTACACAGTGGCAATTTTACTATAAAACAAATCACAATGTCACAAAAATTAATTCAACCAAGTGATACAAGAAAAATAATAATAAACTCAATTTCTATTTATGTCAACAAAAAATATTTTGGTTACTATTTATTAAATAATTACAAATAATATAAATATCTATATACATATGACATAATTACAATATTAAATGGCAAAATAAAAAATCGAAATTGATTACCAAAATTTATTATTTACGAATTATTATTAGAAAAATCTGTATTTTATCAATTATCATCCACTACAAGTTTTAAAAAATATATTTGAACTTGAGTGGATGAATAAAACGTATTTTTTAACCGATTGAAAATTTGAACACGATATATATATATATATATATATATATATATATATATATATATATATATATATATATATATATATATATATATATAGGGAGAGTGTGAACTAATAGAAAGAATTGAAAAACGATACCAGAATTAACCCTTATAGTAATATTTAATGGGTTAAAACTGGATAATTGTTTTTGTTTTGCGGTACTTTTATTGTTTCTGGTGTTTTCAAACATAAGATTAAGTGCCTACATAGTTAATAGAAAGTTTCTATCTGCTAAATCTGAAACCAATGTTAAATAAACAGAGTTAAGTTGAACACACCCCTTTAAAGACACCCTCGAAAGAAGGGAGCAATGTTGCAAAACCTAGTCTGCCCAAGATATAGCGATAAATTACGCATCCTAATTACATGGGAACGCTTCGGGTTTTAAAGAGGAAACTGCCGCGAGAAGCTAAATCTTGTCAAATATTTACCTAAGTTTTGCTTTCTAATTTATGTTTAGGCAAAAGGAAACATTTACTTTAGGGTATCATGTAATGGTATCTCCTCGTGTATTCCTGTGATATACAGAAAATAAACAACACTTCAACAATGTTAAAATCTTTCAGAAAACAAATTATTTTGTAAATTTTAAACATAATTTTTTTAAAGTCAATTCCTACTTGGGCCAAAAAAGACAATTTTATTTTAGTTACTTTCAGTTAATTAATTAATAATAATAATAAAGAAACATAACCTATACATTGAAACAGCTGTTCTACCACATAATCTATAAAAAAAATCAGCTGTTTTATGAATATCATATGTTATCACTTAATGTAAGGTAAATGGGACAAAATAACTATATTGCATACTTTGCCCCTTTTGTGAAAGGTTTTTCCTTATGTAAAACTTAAATTAATTTATTAAATTTACTTCATGAACTATTATTTACAATAGCTGTATTAACATCAATTGTCTATTTACTACAAGTTTTAAACATGAATTTGAACTTGAGTGGATGAATAAAAAGTATTTTGTTGACGGCTGAAAATTTGAACAAGTTATAAATATATATATATATATATGTATACACGTGTAATTATATATATATATATATATATATATATATATATATATATATATATATATATATATGTATGTATGTATATAGGGAAAGTGTGAACTAATAGAAGGAATTAAATAAGCTCTTGAAGCGTTATGAGATATCGTACTTTAACAATATTGTTTTTAAAAATTATCCAGACTTTATGAAACAAAGTACTTGAATCTTGTAGATATGGGTACAAATAAAATATACCCCTGCATTTTATTTAACCCATATAAAATGACAATACTCTCAAGGGGCAAAAAATTGGGATGCAAAAAATCCAATGTACTGAGGGGATACTCCGGAGACTTGTGGGGCAAAGAACTATTCTCCTTAAGTAGACTTCAACTCAGAGTTACTGTAGAACTGGTCACAGGCCATGGGAATTTGAGGGGGTTCCAATACAAAACTGGAAGATCTAGGTCCACTGTGTGCAAGAGATGCGACAAGGACCAAGAGGAAAGCCCAATCCACGTGCTCTGTGAGTGCCCTGCTTTGGGAGCTGCAAGGAGAAAGTGGTTTGGCTGGCAGGTATGTACACTAGAGGATATCAGAAGATTTAGCATCAGGTGGGTACTTGGTTTCTGCAAAGAGGTAGGTATCCACTAAGCTAGTCCTGTGGTAGGGATGGGAAGAGAGTACAAAGGCTGCAGCTAAGTGCTCTACACCGATAAGGTCCCTCCAAGTTTCTAATAATAAATAATAACATAAGAAGCAAAAAATTATCTTTATAGGTTATTTGCAATTAAAAGCTAGCTTTTAAAGCTTCTTTATTTATTTATTTTTATTATACTAATTTGAAAGCTTAAAATTTATGCATAAAATTATTTAACTTTTTGACTTGACTTTAAGTTACCTTACATGACACGCAACATTATGTAGGAGATATCTAAACTATTTATACATTTTGATTTCATTTTAAATGGAAAGTAAAGATAGAATTCCACGCTGTAAACTTTTACCAACACGGCCGTCCGGATTCTGGAGCATTTTTATAAGTAATAAACCCTTTTTATGTGGTCCATAAATTTCAGTTATATTTATTGGCGCTGTAACAAGCATTGATTGCGTCACGATTTTATTGCTGGAGATAAATCTTGAAATGAAAATTTCAGCTCTTAAATTTTTCAAATATGATAACAACGCTTCTTCGGTGTGGAAGCTAAGGGCATAAAGCTCCTTGAAAAGGCTGACTGGCTGAAAATTTTTTTCAAATAGACCTTATTTGTATTTGTTCATTTATCAACTCATTATTAGTATTATATTTATGTATTTCTAAAGCTTCATAAATATTCATTCTCAGGCCTTTGTTAATTTCTTTTACAAGTACCATATTATCTATGTTAGGAAATATGTGATTATTATTAATACAATGACTAGCAAAATTTGATTTATAAATTTCTGGCTTTTTATATGCATTAAAATGCTCTTTATATCTATCTTTAAGTTTTTTCTTAGTTTGTCCTATATAAACTTTACTACAATAATCACATTCTAATTTATACACACCATTTTTTTCATGCATATTAATAATTTTATTATTATTATTTATTATATTTATTAATTTATTATTAGTATTATATGCGAATTTGATATTGCTACCTTTAAACAATTTTGTGATATTTTTTATTTTATTACTAAAAAATGTAAATGAAGTCCATATGACATTATAATCATTATTTTTGTAAATTATATTATTATTTTGTTTCTTTAATATATTTGAATTAAGTTTATCAAGAGTTTTCTTTTTATAGCCAGTCTCAAACGCAATTTGATAAATAATGTTTTTCTCTCTAATGTTATTTTCATTACTCATGGGTATTTTATGTAGTTTATATAATAAATTGTATAAGGCAGCCATTTTTTGATTATATGGATGATTAGAATTATTTGGTTAGTTTGTGTCGGTTTACGATGTTATATCCAAATTCATTATTATGTCTTATTATTGTTATATCTAGAAAGTTGATCTTATTGTTTTTCTCCATTTCATAAGTAAAATTAATATTTTTATTTATCCCATTTATTTTATCTAAAATAGTTATTAAGTTTACACCATTATTATTAGATACATATAAACCATCATCTACATATCTAAACCAATAGAAATTTATAAACCAAATTTTGCTAGTCATTGTTTTGTTCATCGCCTGACAATGAATATTTATGAGGCTTTTGAAATACACAAATATAATACTAATAATAAGTTAATAAGTGAACAAATACAATTAAATTCTAAATTTGATACTATATTCAGTGTTTGTAATGTTGGGGCAGCAAAGTAATAGTTTGACAACATTGTAATAAATTTGACAACGCTGTTTGTTGCATCTAGTATCGTTGATGTTAAATTTCTAGTATTCCTGAGGATGTTGGTACTGTTTGCCAACGAAAAGCTTTAAATTGCAAATTCAATAAATTATTCTTGTATTTGAAATTTTTTTTATTTCTTTATATATAATGTTTTCCTGTTTAATAATCTAAAACAACATGGGTTATTCAAATATAAGAATATTTATTAATTTATATTCAAAGCTTTTCGTTGGTAAACAGTACCAACATCATCAGGAATGAAAAATACAATAATGCAAGATAGAGGGCTAAAACATATGTTAAATTAGAAATAGAATTCTTGCTAAATTTATACAAATTGCCAAATTTATTTTGTTGACGTTGAATATTGTATCAAATTTAGAATGTATTTGTATTTGTTCTTTTGTAAATTTGTTATTATTACTTCATTTATATATTTCGAATGCTTCATATACATTCTTAATCCTTTATTAATTTCTTTTATAAGTTTCATATTTTCAATAATTGGAAATTGGTGCTTATTATTAATACAATGATTTGCAAAATTAGATTTATATAAGCTTTAAATTGCAAATTCAATAAATTATTCTTGTATTTGAAATTTTTTTTATTTCTTTATATATAATGTTTTCCTGTTTAATAATCTAAAACAACATGGGTTATTCAAATATAAGAATATTTATTAATTTATATTCAAAGCTTTTCGTTGGTAAACAGTACCAACATCATCAGGAATGAAAAATACAATAATGCAAGATAGAGGGCTAAAACATATGTTAAATTAGAAATAGAATTCTTGCTAAATTTATACAAATTGCCAAATTTATTTTGTTGACGTTGAATATTGTATCAAATTTAGAATGTATTTGTATTTGTTCTTTTGTAAATTTGTTATTATTACTTCATTTATATATTTCGAATGCTTCATATACATTCTTAATCCTTTATTAATTTCTTTTATAAGTTTCATATTTTCAATAATTGGAAATTGGTGCTTATTATTAATACAATGATTTGCAAAATTAGATTTATATATTTCTGGATTTATATAAGCATTCAAATGTTCTTTATATCTATTTTTTCTTGGTTTCACCTATATAAGTTTTATTACAGATTTCGCATTCTAATTTATAAACACCACCTTTTTCATGCATATTATTTGTTTTATTATTGTTATTTATTATGTTTATTATTTTGTTATTAGTTTTGTATGCCATTTTGATATTTGTATTTTTAAATAATTTGGTGATATTTTTTATTTCATGGCCTATAAATAATAATGAAGTCCTTATTGTATTATTATTATTTTTCTAAATTAAATTATTATGTTGTTTATTAAAAATATTATAATTAAGTTTGTCAACAGTTTTTTTTTTTACTTGTTGGCTAAAGTACTTAATACAGTACAGGCACACAGTACAGTCACCACAGGCATTTCAAATTATTAAAAAGTTCTATTCACAGGGTAAAAATCAATACATAACAGTATTAAATATCATAGAAGCTCTGCTCTTAAAATACTAGTTAAACTACTACCCCCTACAAAACTGTGTACGATCACTAATGGTGATTCATTTCACGCTATTTTTAATTTCAGTTCTGAGGAAGGAAGCGGCGTCCCTGTTAACGATATTGCTTATTTATTAACTTCGTTCGCTTTTTTATCTGATTTGTTGGTTACTGGAAGCAAGTTAGAACGGTAATTCTCGATAAACGGGTTTCCCGATAAAATTCTGTTATTATAAGTTTACCCCTGATGAAGGCGATATGGTCGCCGAAACTAGTCTGTTAAATGAACTGTTTATTAATTTACGACTATTTCCTTAAGTATAATATTCTCACTAGCTGTTGCACTGTTTCATATATTATACAAATGATATAGTTTCAGCCTGAGTGGAGCGCTATGTTGCAACTATACAGTGACGTAATGTCACAGTTTACTTATTGAAGTAGCCCAACTATATCCATCATAACTTTGCGCTGCATAAACAATGACATCTCCAGAGACGCGAACTTTAGCAGTTTCACTGCTGTCACATATTTACGTATAAATTATTCACATGCACTATTCAGTGGCTCTACTTTTAGAAAGGGACGATTTTATTATTATTTATTTATCGAGCTCTATAAGGACGTTAATAATCTGACCTTAACTTATTCATTAGGTAATATAAATAATCAGTTGATTATTTATTGACTCCGGAATCAGGATAAGCTGATATTACAGAGTCTATGTAATGGTTGGTCAAGCTTGGACACAATGATCCCATATCTGTAATTACTTATTGGCTCCAGAAGCAAGGTAAAATGCTAACACAGAGTCTATGTAATAACTGACAAAGTTTTGGTACAATGATCTCATATCTGTAGAATTAAATATTATTGATAAATATACCTGAAAATGGTACCCACAGCACCGAAACTGTAATAACTTAATAGTTGCATTGAATAATAAACGTTATCGTACGTAAAGTATAGTTCACAAAGGCCTGAATAATAATTTTATATCCAAATTCAATTTATAAATAAACCAATTATATTATTATTATAAATTATAACTTATAATAAATTATTACAAATTTATTATATTATTAGTTTTGAAAGCTAGGCAATTTGAGTTTAATAGGATTAAAGCGTATTTCATATAAAACGGATTGTGGGATTAACAATAGTTGCATGATAACCGTATTTAACAGCAATTCGAGCCAAAACTAGACTTTAATGGTTGTGAGGCTAAAATAAATTTACTCCAGGGAATATAGTAAACGGGAAAGTAAAGGATCCCGTAGGAAATTGGGGATGAGGCTAAACGGAGCTCTTTATAATATCATTTATGATATTTTAATTCCCCATTTATCATGATTAAAGTGTGAAAAAGGCTTTGCACATTAAATTTATCTTTAAAAAGCATTTTTGGCTTTCTTATGAACATTTAAATAAAAAAGATCGTTCGTATAAAGGATCTATTTATAAAACATTTGTTTTCTTTCTGAACTTTTATTGTGTAAAATTTAACATAAAATTAAGAAATTCTGATAGTTTTTGAGCCCATTACAACTAATCTTTTTTATAAAGTATGACATTTTTGTAATTCTAAAGGAGTAAATAAATAGTCAATCTAAAATAAAACCAATAATACAATTATATGTATATATACGAATAATATATATTACCTCGTATATTAGGTAAGGCCAACCGAGAATTAATGAAAGTCCAATTCCACTGTGTACCGAACTAATCGACGAAAACCTGGCTGTTTAGAAGGCTCTATTGGGCCCGATTAGTTCTGGAAAACCATAGTGTCTGTTTGGAGTTTGTCTCGTGCTAGGGGCGGTCACAAGATCAGGCCATACAGTAGACTTAAAGGCACTTCCAGATTGCTACCAAGCCTCCTAGTGCCTCCGGCGTAAGTCACGAGTTTGGGCTTGGATTCGTGAGGACGTGGATTCTCATGCTGCACTGTAGATTCTCCCAACATGCATCTAACTTTGGTATTCCGTCACAACTCTTTCATTCGCCACCTTTCTTCCTTCATACAAACTTTTCATGGTAACACTCCCGAGTAAAGTAAACTTTACAGTAAGAGCATGCTCTCCAATAGAATATGATCAGTGTACACCACGAAAACGTAATGTCTGGAGTTTGTCTCGTGCTAGAGGCGGTCACAAGATCAGGCCATACAGTAGACTTAAAGGCACTTCCAGATTGCTACCAAGCCTCCTAGTGCCTCCGGCGTAAGTCACGAGTTTGGGCTTGGATTCGTGAGGACGTGGATTCTCATGCTGCACTGTAGATTCTCCCAACATGCATCTAACTTTGGTATTCCGTCACAACTCTTTCATTCACCACCTTTCTTCCTTCATATAAACTTTTCACGGTAACACTCCCGAATAGTAAAGTAAACTTTACAGCAAGAGCTTTCTCTCCAATAGAATATGATCAGTGTACACCACGAAAACGTAGTGTCTGGAGTTTGTCTCGTGCTAGGGGCGGTCACAAGATCAGGCCATACAGTAGACTTGAAGGCACTTCCAGATTGCTACCAAGCCTCCTAGTGCCTCCGGCGTAAGTCACGAGTTTGGGCTTGGATTCGTGAGGACGTGGATTCTCATGCTGCACTGTAGATTCTCCCAACATGCATCTAACTTTGGTATTCCGTTACAACTCTTTCATTCGCCACCTTTCTTCCTTCATACAAACTTTTCACGGTAACACTCCCGAGTAGTAAAGTAAACTTTACAGCAAGAGCTTTCTCTCCAATAGAATATGATCAGTGTACACCACGAAAACGATAAACCGTCGAGTTACTAGAGGCAAGTTGAAAAAATTCAGTTTAACTCCTATATAAAAACAGACAAACTCTAGAAAGAGTTTAGCAGTAGGTGGAGTAAAATCGGATTTGCCGGTATGGCATTCCACAGACAAATTGTTAAAATTACAACAGTAAATTCTTGCATAGCAATTATTGTACATATTTTTGTCTTAAGTACTTTTAAACATATCTGAGTTTCACACAGTCTGCTTTGCTCTTACGCCATTACATTACCGAGGGTTGTCGCGGCGAGTTAAACTACCCTTGTAACAACACAGGAGTTAATCTGCTTAGCACAGGCTCGACGATCTAAACAAACGAATCAACCTGCTACACTCTGGGTGAAGTATTTAAAGGAAAGTTTTCCACTAAAACAAATGTTTCGCACAGAACCAAAGTCGTCTTTATCAAAGCGCATATTTAAACGTTACACTAAAACAAGTAATATGAACAAAAATTGTTTAAAGCCAATTCCTACTTAAATAGGAGTACTTTTTTTTAAATCGAAGTGCGATTTAAGTTTTGAAAATGAAGTCACTCCGAAACGCGTAAACAAAGGAAAATAATATAACATTAAAAAATGCAAAAAACTGTACTTAAATATATAGAAATATTTCTCACAGAAGTGAAGATGAGTATATTAAGAATTCCTTCTTATTTCAGCATAGAAAACTTTTAATTTAATTTTATTTATTTATATTAAATAATTACAGTTATATAAGTAAAGTAACACAGCCCATGAGTTAAAACATCTGTTCTACCACACAACCTATAGCATAAAATCAGCTGTTTTATGAAATCATATGTTATCGCTTATTTTAAGCCAAATGGGACGAAATAACTATATTGCATACCTTGCCTCTTGTGTGAAACGTTTTCTCCCACACAAAATTAATTCACTAAATTTAATTATTTAATTAATATTTGAAAACACTGTATTAACACCAAGTGCCACACTATATTTGAACTTGATTGGGGCAATAGAAAGTATTTTATTACCGATTGAAAATTTGAACAAGATATATATAGGGAGAGTGTGCACAAACAGAAGACATTGAAAAAAGTAAAGTTGTTGGTATTTGAACAACGCCTTTAGTAGAGACGGAAGGCTATTCAAGTACAAGCTAAAGGGTTAAGTAAATTTCCATGGTAATGTAGACGCTCGTTTCCACTCAGGATAATTAAAAAAACTAAATATTCACTACACAGCTTACAATTGTTACCCTTACGCCATTCAAAGCACTATAAGAACAAAAAGGATCCACATTTATGTCCTAAACCGTTAAAGTGTTTGGCAGCCAATAGCCTCATATTCTGAAAAGAGCACTACTTTAAAAGTGAAACTTAATGCTCTAGTAGGACTTCAGTTATTGAAACTAATTTAAACTTTTCAATCGATCAGAAGCTTGGATGTTACACTGTGTCATTGCTTCTTAGTTCGTAGTAATTTGAATAAGGGGCACTAGAATTATCAAGTGTTCGATTGAAGTTTCTATAAGGCTGCTTTACTCGTTTAGTTAATGAAGTGGGAGCACGTGGAGTAGGAACCCGCCCTCTTGTCACGTGATAACTGGCGCGTGTTGGGGGGCAGAGAAGTACAGATCGTCAGGTTTAGCCTGACCGGTGAAATGGGAAAATCTGTAATTTTTATAACTAGATGGTGAAAGTACCAATTTAAGTTCTTGTTTTTAAATTGAGAATACTTTTATAATTAGATATGGAATCTTTTATAAATAGACAACGGTGGTACTAATTTAAATTCTTGTTTATAAATTTGGAATAATTTTTATAATTAGATGTAGAAATTTTTAACAATAAGATTATGAAGTTTTTGTAATTAGAAATGATTGGTACTGAATAAGTGTATTTGGTTTTAAAATGGTACTAATTTGTATAATTAAGTATAGATTTTTATTATAAATAAGTAACTATGGTACCATATTAAGTTCTTGGTTTTAAATTATTACTAATTTTTATGATTATATATTGATATTTTTATAATTAAAAATTATAATTAAATTGGTACCAATTTAGGTATATTTGTTATAAATAGGTACTAATTTTTATAATTAGATATTGAGTTATTTACGTTTAGATGTATATGGTACAAATTTAAGTACTTGGTTTTAATATGGTACTATTTTTTATAATTATATAATGATTTTTTTATAATTAGATAATGATGGAATTAATTTAAATTGGTACTAATTTTTATGATTATATATTGATATTTTTATAATTAGGTGATGGTACCAATTTAGGTATATTTGTTATAAATAGGTACTAATTTTTATAATTAGATATTGGTTTATTTATATTTAGATGGATATGGTACCAATTTAAGTACTTGGTTTTAATTTAGTACTAATTTTTATAATTATATACTGATTTTTTTATAATTAGATAATGATTGTAATAATTTAAATTTGTACTAATTTTTATAGTTAGATAATGAAATCATTATAAGAAGTAACGGAAAGATGGCCCATGTTGTTGAAAATTTGCCATACCCCAAACGTTTGTTATAAACTGTATTTTAATAAAGAATCAATGGTTGTTGGGGTAAATTTATTATTGTATAGGCCTAAAATATTTTTACTATTCATGTTTCTTTCAGTTTTAATTTTCAAGCGCTAATCACAAAGGTACTATCCCATGATGCTATCTCTATTTTGTCCCCGTTTCCATTATTTCTGCCTCAAATAATCCCCAAACAACAAAGGAGGTAACACAAAAGACGCCTTTCTCTTTTGTGTGTGCCAGAGATAATCTCTCGTCTTCAAATTATAATTTGTACTCATTCATAACCCACAATAAAACTGCATCCGTAAGGTTTTAATGAGAGCCTTGAATGTTTTATATTTATCATTAACACAGGAGCTTCCCTTTTAATAAAAATCGCCTAACTGTAATATATTCATGAATACTAGTCTTATAATTGAAGTAAAATTGTAGTTATTATAAAAATGTAATATAGTAAAATAATAATTATAATAAAATTGTAGTTAAAGTAAACTTGTAGCTATAGTAAAATTGTAATTACAGTAAAAATGTAATTTAATAAAATTGTAGTTATATTAAAATTGTTGTTATTGTAAAAATATAATAATAGTAATTATAATAAAGTTATAGTTAAAGTAAACTGATAGTTGTAGTAATATTTTAGTTACTTTCAAAATGTAATTATAGTAAAATAGTAACTATAATAAAATTTTAGTTGAAGTAAACTTGTGCCTATAGTAAAATTGTACTTTGAATATAATTGTAGTTAACTTAAAATTGTTGTTAGTGTAAAAATGTAATATTAGTAGTTATAATAAAATTATAGTTTAAGTAAAATGATAGTTATAGTATTATTTTAGTTATTGTAAAAATGTAAAATTGTACTTTTATTAAAATTGTAGTTCAAGTAAAATTGTTATTATTGTAAATATGTAATTATAGTAAAATAATAACTATAATAAAATTGTAGTTGAAGTAAACTTGTAGCTATAGTAAAATTGTAATTACAGTAAAATTAAAATTAAATTACAATTGTTATTATAAAAATGTAATCATAGTAATTAAAATAAAGTTATAGTTGAAGTAAAATGGTAGTTATAATAATATTTTAGTTATTGTAAAAATGTAATTATAGTATAATTGTGCTTTTATTAAAATTGTAGTTCAAGTAAAGTTATTATAGTAAAAATGTAGCTATTGGTGAAATGTAATTAGATAAAATTGTACTTTTATTAAAATTGTATTTCAAGTAAAACTGCTGTTATTGTAAATATGTTATTATAGTAAAATTGTAGTTAAAGTAAACCTGTAGTTATAGTAAAATTGTAATTACAGTAAAATTTTACTTTTATTAAAATTGTAGTTAAAGTAAAATTTCTGTCATTGTAAAAATGTAGTTACTGGGGAAATGTATTATATTAAAATTGTAATTACAGTAAAATTTAAGTTTTAATAAAATTCTAGTTTAAGTAAATTTGCTGTAACTGTAAAAATGTAATTCTAGTAAAATAGTAAATTTAGTAGAGCTATAGCTTTAATAAAATTGTAGTAATAGCAAAATTGCAATTATTGTAAATAATACAGTTAATACAATAATATAGTTATTGTACTATTTATAGTACTAACTTCAAAACAAGAATCTAAATTGCTATCATCACTATCTAGTTGTAAAAACTTTATTATTTGATTGTAAAAACGAGAAACAATTTAAAAACAAAACTTTGGAGTTATATTTATAGATTGTGAAATCACTAAGCAAGATCTACACTTACAAACCAGTCAATAGGAAAACATTCGCATCACTTGACGCATTTTCCTTGTGGCTTGAAAGTGTACGTTGTGTTTAGGGTTTTATAAGTTGACTTTTATAAAGACAAACTAGTATAATTTGTATAATTAGACACTGAAGGTTTCTAACTAGCTTCAAGTGATTCTGCATTCTTTATGAGACGACTAAAGTTGAATGGAATCTGATACATCTGACCTTTCTGGTTGTAAAGGAATACGGACTTGCTATAAGTCTGAAGCGGAATATGGAGTTAAATCGAATTACATTACTTTAAATAAGGCCCGGATAAGGCAACAAAATAGATTTCGAAGCGTCGCGACGTCCTCGTTATATTGAAGTAAAGGATAATTGACTCATTTGTCAAGCGTCTTTTTTTTGCCATTTCACTTCCCTTCAGTCCAGGAAGCTTTATAAAGTCAAGGGCACTTTAATAAAGACAAGGATTATGTTATACTACACTAGAATACTGCAAAAAACAAGTTCGGCAGGGTTTATTTAATAACGAATTACCAACGTCAGAACCAGTTGATTTGTGGAGTAAAAAAAGCAACTTCACTTTTCAACCGGTTAGTCTACGTTAGAAAACTTTATTTGGGGTTTATTAGAACCAGCCTATCCTAACCCGATAGTTTAAAACTATACTGCTATGCCGTGGCGGATTTAGGGAAGGCTTTGAAGCTGAGTGAAAAAAATAAGTGAAAATGTTTAATCTATAAAGTAACACTATAGATATAAAACAAGTAATATAAATAAAAAATATTTTAGTTACCCTAGAGCACTATTTATGATATTGTGTGGTAACCCTGATAATACTTTAATGTTGTACAATGGAGGTTTCGGCGGCAACCAGACTTAAATTCTTATACATCTTTGAGAAAAATATGTCTAGGTATTGGAAAGTTGGCGCGCTAGACTCGGAACATGAAGCTTCTCAGTTCGAATCCTGCTGTACCCCACAAATTTTATAATTTAATTACTGTATTAATATAGGGGGACACTGTATTAACATCAAATGTCATCCACTACAGGGTTAAAAAATGTATTTGAACTTGATTGGGTTAATAAAAACCTTTTTTATTAATCGTTGAAAATTTGTACAAGATATATATCAGGAGAGTGTGAGCTAATAGAAGGAATTTGTTAACATGCTATTTCCTATGTTTACGTTAGGCCGTTCGTCCCTGATTTAAATCTACTTATTAAGTAGTAGAATATGTTTACAAACCCATATTAATCACTGTAATACCACACTATAATCATTAATAAATACGCCTATCCACAATGTAATAAATAGGTGGTTTGCGTTGTAAATATATGCTACATTAAGGTAATTAAAGATTGTGTAATGTCACAGAGTATAACTATTTCCCTCACATAGAAGACTCAGAGTTTACACAATAGCTACCATATTTCCTAAATATTTTCCGGGCGGGAGGGACCTCTTTTCTTCACCCCCCCCCCCCCACCAGCCCCCTCAAAATATTTTTCTGGATACTCCTCTGATGCAATCAATAACACAGTGCTCTGCTTTACAAAGAAACCTTCGGCTTTTCTAAAGTTTTGTATGGGTTGTCAGTGAAGTTATTTTGTTTTTTTTTCAAACTTTTAAACTTGAGAGTATGTTGTGGATGAACAATTGGACATCCGGATGTACGCAGAGAGAGTGGGTGTAACACACAGACGCCTGCAAATAGACATGGTATTAGGCTTCTACTGTGATATAAATAAATACTTTGAGAACATTAATTTCCAGCGCGGCGTTGCCATATCTTTTTCAGTTGGGTCATTTAGGGTGACATCCGTCAATCAGCAGTGTTTGCGAGCTCCGATGATGCACTCTGATAGAGTTCACAGATAGTCCTGATTTATTGACGTTATGCGAAACGCACGTCCGAATGCAGGAAATTAATCTATTCAACGTAGAAATGACAATTTTTCAGTGATACTATTTAAATGCGGC
The DNA here is from genome assembly GCA_036971475.1 of Prosapia bicincta. Lineage (NCBI taxonomy): Eukaryota > Metazoa > Arthropoda > Insecta > Hemiptera > Cercopidae > Prosapia > Prosapia bicincta. Next base: position 47,176,566 of record JBAIZL010000010.1, read on the forward strand.
GCGAACTTATAAACAGGTTGACCGGTTGCTGAACATAATATGGCACTTGAAGGAATGTTTTTCAATTTTACTATAAATACATTCTTACAATAACTAAATATTTCTATAACTAAAATTGTAATAAAAGAACCATTTCACTACAGTTACTATGTTACTATAATTACATTTTACACGGATTACAATTATGCTATAACTACAACTGTAATTACACTACCATTTCACTAACATTACTATTTTACTATAATTACAATTTATTATTAGCCTATACTATATAACTACAATTCCAATACAATGATATATTTACTATAAGAACTATTTTACTCTAAAAATATTTTTACAATAGCAAAAATTTTACTATCACTAAAATGTAATTAAAACTACAATTTTAACATAGTTACATTTTTACAATAACTACAATTATACTATAACTACAATGACATATTTACTATAAGAACTATTTTACTCTAAAAATATTTTTACAATAGCTAAAATTTTACTATCACTAAAATGTAATTAAAACTACAATTCTAACCTAGTTACATTTTTACAATAACTACTAATATACTATAACTACAATTTCAATAAAATTAAAATTGTAATAAAACAACGATTTTACTACGATTATATCTTTACAATAATTACAATTTTACTTTACTACAGGTTTAAGAAAAAAACCTAATTTTACTTAAACATTAGGAAGATCCAATAACTTTGTATTCATTTCCTCCGTTTTCAATTCTACTTTCAATACTTCTAATACCATAAACTTCATTACAGAAACAATCCCAATTTTCAATTTTAGATATCTTGAATAATTCTAAATGAAGTTTTATATAATATCAAACCAATTTTACTAAGTTTACTGTAAAGATTAATTTCTAGACTTTAACGGTTTTTTTAGCCAATTTTAAAACTCTCAAAGTACTAATTTGTTTAGATTTAATGCTAGCAATAAAATTAGGACAAACCTAAAGCTCTTTATATTTGTTTTAAGAAAATAATGTATAACTTAATTGATCCCAGTTTAAAATTTAACTTACGAAATAAATTGAGCTGTGATGATCCGGAAGTCATTAGGTACGAAAGCAATTAGGTGCACAGTAGCGTAATTATGTAAACTATTATAAACCCTAGTTACAAAAAGCTACTCAATCTTTATCTACACTTTGCTGACATAGTACTAGTAATACTGGATTACAACCGTCATACTTGAAACAATCATCTTTAGGCATAGCTAATTTGCAAGTATTTAAACTCTTTCTCGAGAGAGAGAGAGAGAGAGAGAGAGAGAGAGAGAGAGAGAGAGAGAGAGAGAGAGAGAGAAAGAGAGAGAGAGTGAAATAATAAATTTGCTTAAGATTAAGATCGAGTAAACTTGAGATATATACATATATACTAATATTTAGTTCTCACAAATGTTCAATCTCATCAATCATATTTTTGACGACCATCGTCAGTGATTGATTAGTGATAACTAGTCACTTCTAATGATGACCACATGGCTACTGAAACATGTTTGATCAGATTAAATATTTCACGAGTGAGCACTAACCCCTGATGATGACAGCATTGTGCACCACAAAATGCAACCTTGCCGATCATGTTTTTGCAAATATTTGGCCATGATCAGTGGTTTGTAAATGATCATTGATGGATTCTGATTATGACCACATGGTTGCTGAAACTTGCTTAATAAGACTGAATATTTAATTAAGTGTATATTAGTCCCTGGTGAAGACAACTTTGTTGCACAACAATATTTACATTCTTACCATTCCTATTTCAGCCAATCGTTAGCGTCTGATAAATTATCATTATAGTATTTTGATGATCCATATCAACATGATTGTTGAAACATCTTGATCAGAATAAATATTTCATTTAGTGCACATTATCCCCTGATGGCGACCTTGTTGTACAACAAAATGTTTAACTTTACCAATTATTTCTACAAATATTTGGCATCCTCAGTGATTGGTGAATGATCATTAGTCACTTCTGATGATGGCAAGATGATTCCTGAAACCTATTTGATCAGATTAAATATTTCATTTAGTGCACATTATTATCTGATGGCGACATTGTTGCACAACAAAATGTTTAGCTTAACCAATTATTTCTACAAATATTTGGCGTCCTCAGTGATTGGTGAGTGATCATTAGTCACTTCTGATGTTGGCAAGATGATTCCTGAAACCTATTTGATCAGATTAAATATTTCATTTAGTGCACATTATCATCTGATGGCGACATTGTTGCACAACAAAATGTTTAGCTTAACCAATTATTTCTACAAATATTTGGCGTCCTCAGTGATTGGTGAGTGATCATTAGTCACTTCTGATGTTGGCAAGATGATTCCTGAAACCTATTTGATCAGATTAAATATTTCATTTAGTGCACATTATCCCCTGATGGCGACCTTGTTGTACAACAAAATGTTTAACTTTACCAATTATTTCTACAAATATTTGGCATCCTCAGTGATTGGTGAATGATCATTAGTCACTTCTGATGATGGCAAGATGATTCCTGAAACCTATTTGATCAGATTAAATATTTCATTTAGTGCACATTATCATCTGATGGCGACATTGTTGCACAACAAAATGTTTAGCTTAACCAATTATTTCTACAAATATTTGGCGTCCTCAGTGATTGGTGAGTGATCATTAGTCACTTCTGATGTTGGCAAGATGATTCCTGAAACCTATTTGATCAGATTAAATATTTCATTTAGTGCACATTATCATCTGATGGCGACATTGTTGCACAACAAAATGTTTAGCTTTACCAATTATTTCTACAAATATTTGGCGTCCTCAGTGATTGGTGAGTGATCATTAGTCACTTCTGATGTTGGCAAGATGATTCCTGAAACCTATTTGATCAGATTAAATATTTCATTTAGTGCACATTATCCCCTGATGGCGACCTTGTTGTACAACAAAATGTTTAACTTTACCAATTATTTCTACAAATATTTGGCATCCTCAGTGATTGGTGAATGATCATTAGTCACTTCTGATGATGGCAAGATGATTCCTGAAACCTATTTGATCAGATTAAATATTTCATTTAGTGCACATTATCATCTGATGGCGACATTGTTGCACAACAAAATGTTTAGCTTAACCAATTATTTCTACAAATATTTGGCGTCCTCAGTGATTGGTGAGTGATCATTAGTCACTTCTGATGTTGGCAAGATGATTCCTGAAACCTATTTGATCAGATTAAATATTTCATTTAGTGCACATTATCATCTGATGGCGACATTGTTGCACAACAAAATGTTTAGCTTTACCAATTATTTCTACAAATATTTGGCGTCCTCAGTGATTGGTGAGTGATCATTAGTCACTTCTGATGTTGGCAAGATGATTCCTGAAACCTATTTGATCAGATTAAATATTTCATTTAGTGCACATTATCATCTGATGGCGACATTGTTGCACAACAAAATGTTTAGCTTTACCAATTATTTCTACAAATATTTGGCCATCATCAGTGATTGGTGAATGATCATTAGTCACTTCTGATGATGGCAAGATGATTCCTGAAACCTATTTGATCAGATTAAATATTTCATTTAGTGCACATTATCATCTGATGGCGACATTGTTGCACAACAAAATGTTTAGCTTAACCAATTATTTCTACAAATATTTGGCCATCCTCAGTGATTGGTGAGTGATCATTAGTCACTTCTGATGTTGGCAAGATGATTCCTGAAACCTATTTGATCAGATTAAATATTTCATTTAGTGCACATTATCATCTGATGGCGACATTGTTGCACAACAAAATGTTTAGCTTAACCAATTATTTCTACAAATATTTGGCCATCATCAGTGATTGGTGAATGATCATTAGTCACTTCTGATGATGGCAAGATGATTCCTGAAACCTATTTGATCAGATTAAATATTTCATTTAGTGCACATTATCCCCTGATGGCGACATTGTTGCACAACAAAATGTTTAGCTTTACCAATTATTTCTACAAATATTTGGCATCCTCAGTGATTGGTGAGTGATCATTAGTCACTTCTGATGTTGGCAAGATGATTCCTGAAACCTATTTGATCAGATTAAATATTTCATTTAGTGCACATTATCCCCTGATGGCGACATTGTTGCACAACAAAATGTTTAACTTTACCATTTATTTCTACAAATATTTGGCATCCTCAGTGATTGGTGAGTGATCATTAGTCACTTCTGATGTTGGCAAGATGATTCCTGAAACCTATTTGATCAGATTAAATATTTCATTTAGTGCACATAATCATCTGATGGCGACATTGTTGCACAACAAAATGTTTAGCTTAACCAATTATTTCTACAAATATTTGGCGTCCTCAGTGATTGGTGAGTGATCATTAGTCACTTCTGATGTTGGCAAGATGATTCCTGAAACCTATTTGATCAGATTAAATATTTTATTTAGTGCACATTATCATCTGATGGCGACATTGTTGCACAACAAAATGTTTAGCTTTACCAATTATTTCTACAAATATTTGGCGTCCTCAGTGATTGGTGAGTGATCATTAGTCACTTCTGATGTTGGCAAGATGATTCCTGAAACCTATTTGATCAGATTAAATATTTCATTTAGTGCACATTATCATCTGATGGCGACATTGTTGCACAACAAAATGTTTAGCTTTACCAATTATTTCTACAAATATTTGGCCATCATCAGTGATTGGTGAATGATCATTAGTCACTTCTGATGATGGCAAGATGATTCCTGAAACCTATTTGATCAGATTAAATATTTCATTTAGTGCACATTATCATCTGATGGCGACATTGTTGCACAACAAAATGTTTAGCTTAACCAATTATTTCTACAAATATTTGGCCATCCTCAGTGATTGGTGAGTGATCATTAGTCACTTCTGATGTTGGCAAGATGATTCCTGAAACCTATTTGATCAGATTAAATATTTCATTTAGTGCACATTATCATCTGATGGCGACATTGTTGCACAACAAAATGTTTAGCTTAACCAATTATTTCTACAAATATTTGGCCATCATCAGTGATTGGTGAATGATCATTAGTCACTTCTGATGATGGCAAGATGATTCCTGAAACCTATTTGATCAGATTAAATATTTCATTTAGTGCACATTATCATCTGATGGCGACATTGTTGCACAACAAAATGTTTAGCTTAACCAATTATTTCTACAAATATTTGGCGTCCTCAGTGATTGGTGAGTGATCATTAGTCACTTCTGATGTTGGCAAGATGATTCCTGAAACCTATTTGATCAGATTAAATATTTCATTTAGTGCACATTATCCCCTGATGGCGACATTGTTGCACAACAAAATGTTTAGCTTAACCAATTATTTCTACAAATATTTGGCGTCCTCAGTGATTGGTGAGTGATCATTAGTCACTTCTGATGTTGGCAAGATGATTCCTGAAACCTATTTGATCAGATTAAATATTTCATTTAGTGCACATTATCATCTGATGGCGACATTGTTGCACAACAAAATGTTTAGCTTTACCAATTATTTCTACAAATATTTGGCCATCATCAGTGATTGGTGAATGATCATTAGTCACTTCTGATGATGGCAAGATGATTCCTGAAACCTATTTGATCAGATTAAATATTTCATTTAGTGCACATTATCATCTGATGGCGACATTGTTGCACAACAAAATGTTTAGCTTAACCAATTATTTCTACAAATATTTGGCCATCCTCAGTGATTGGTGAGTGATCATTAGTCACTTCTGATGTTGGCAAGATGATTCCTGAAACCTATTTGATCAGATTAAATATTTCATTTAGTGCACATTATCCCCTGATGGCGACATTGTTGCACAACAAAATGTTTAGCTTTACCAATTATTTCTACAAATATTTGGCATCCTCAGTGATTGGTGAGTGATCATTAGTCACTTCTGATGTTGGCAAGATGATTCCTGAAACCTATTTGATCAGATTAAATATTTCATTTAGTGCACATTTATCATCTGATGGCGACATTGTTGCACAACAAAATGTTTAGCTTTACCAATTATTTCTACAAATATTTGGCATCCTCAGTGATTGGTGAGTGATCATTAGTCACTTCTGATGTTGGCAAGATGATTCCTGAAACCTATTTGATCAGATTAAATATTTCATTTAGTGCACATTATCATCTGATGGCGACATTGTTGCACAACAAAATGTTTAGCTTAACCAATTATTTCTACAAATATTTGGCGTCCTCAGTGATTGGTGAGTGATCATTAGTCACTTCTGATGATGGCAAGATGATTCCTGAAACCTATTTGATCAGATTAAATATTTCATTTAGTGCACATTATCCCCTGATGGCGACATTGTTGCACAACAAAATGTTTAGCTTTACCAATTATTTCTACAAATATTTGGCGTCCTCAGTGATTGGTGAGTGATCATTAGTCACTTCTGATGTTGGCAAGATGATTCCTGAAACCTATTTGATCAGATTAAATATTTCATTTAGTGCACATTATCATCTGATGGCGACATTGTTGCACAACAAAATGTTTAGCTTAACCAATTATTTCTACAAATATTTGGCGTCCTCAGTGATTGGTGAGTGATCATTAGTCACTTCTGATGTTGGCAAGATGATTCCTGAAACCTATTTGATCAGATTAAATATTTCATTTAGTGCACATTATCCCCTGATGGCGACATTGTTGCACAACAAAATGTTTAGCTTAACCAATTATTTCTACAAATATTTGGCCATCATCAGTGATTGGTGAATGATCATTAGTCACTTCTGATGATGGCAAGATATTTCCTGAAACCTATTTGATCAGATTAAATATTTCATTTAGTGCACATTATCCCCTGATGGCGACATTGTTGCACAACAAAATGTTTAACTTTACCATTTATTTCTACAAATATTTGGCATCCTCAGTGATTGGTGAGTGATCATTAGTCACTTCTGATGTTGGCAAGATGATTCCTGAAACCTATTTGATCAGATTAAATATTTCATTTAGTGCACATTATCCCCTGATGGCGACATTGTTGCACAACAAAATGTTTAACTTTACCATTTATTTCTACAAATATTTGGCATCCTCAGTGATTGGTGAGTGATCATTAGTCACTTCTGATGTTGGCAAGATGATTCCTGAAACCTATTTGATCAGATTAAATATTTCATTTAGTGCACATTATCATCTGATGGCGACATTGTTGCACAACAAAATGTTTAACTTTACCATTTATTTCTACAAATATTTGGCATCCTCAGTGATTGGTGAGTGATCATTAGTCACTTCTGATGTTGGCAAGATGATTCCTGAAAATTATTTGATCAGATTAAATATTTCATTTAGTGCACATTATCCCCTGATGGCGACATTGTTGCACAACAAAATGTTTAACTTTACCATTTATTTCTACAAATATTTGGCATCCTCAGTGATTGGTGAGTGATCATTAGTCACTTCTGATGTTGGCAAGATGATTCCTGAAACCTATTTGATCAGATTAAATATTTCATTTAGTGCACATTATCCCCTGATGGCGACATTGTTGCACAACAAAATGTTTAACTTTACCATTTATTTCTACAAATATTTGGCATCCTCAGTGATTGGTGAATGATCATTAGTCACTTCTGATGTTGGCAAGATGATTCCTGAAACCTATTTGATCAGATTAAATATTTCATTTAGTGCACATTATCATCTGATGGCGACATTGTTGCACAACAAAATGTTTAGCTTTACCAATTATTTCTACAAATATTTGGCATCCTCAGTGATTGGTGAGTGATCATTAGTCACTTCTGATGTTGGCAAGATGATTCCTGAAACCTATTTGATCAGATTAAATATTTCATTTAGTGCACATTATCATTTGATGGCGACATTGTTGCACAACAAAATGTTTAGCTTTACCAATTATTTCTACAAATATTTGGCCATCATCAGTGATTGGTGAGTGATCATTAGTCACTTCTGATGTTGGCAAGATGATTCCTGAAACCTATTTGATCAGATTAAATATTTCATTTAGTGCACATTATTCCCTGATGGCGACATTGTTGCACAACAAAATGTTTAACTTTACCATTTATTTCTACAAATATTTGGCATCCTCAGTGATTGGTGAGTGATCATTAGTCACTTCTGATGTTGGCAAGATGATTCCTGAAACCTATTTGATCAGATTAAATATTTCATTTAGTGCACATTATCCCCTGATGGCGACATTGTTGCACAACAAAATGTTTAACTTTACCATTTATTTCTACAAATATTTGGCATCCTCAGTGATTGGTGAGTGATCATTAGTCACTTCTGATGTTGGCAAGATGATTCCTGGAACCTATTTGATCAGATTAAATATTTCATTTAGTGCACATTATCATCTGATGGCGACATTGTTGCACAACAAAATGTTTAGCTTTACCAATTATTTCTACAAATATTTGGCCATCATCAGTGATTGGTGAATGATCATTAGTCATTTCTGATGATGGCAAATATTTGGCCATCCTCAGTGATTGGTGAGTGATCATTAGTCACTTCTGATGTTGGCAAGATGATTCCTGAAACCTATTTGATCAGATTAAATATTTCATTTAGTGCACATTATCCCCTGATGGAGACATTGTTGCACAACAAAATGTTTAGCTTTACCAATTATTTCTACAAATATTTGGCATCCTCAGTGATTGGTGAGTGATCATTAGTCACTTCTGATGTTGGCAAGATGATTCCTGAAACCTATTTGATCAGATTAAATATTTCATTTAGTGCACATTATCATCTGATGGCGACATTGTTGCACAACAAAATGTTTAGCTTTACCAATTATTTCTACAAATATTTGGCATCCTCAGTGATTGGTGAGTGATCATTAGTCACTTCTGATGTTGGCAAGATGATTCCTGAAACCTATTTGATCAGATTAAATATTTCATTTAGTGCACATTATCATTTGATGGCGACATTGTTGCACAACAAAATGTTTAGCTTTACCAATTATTTCTACAAATATTTGGCCATCATCAGTGATTGGTGAATGATCATTAGTCACTTCTGATGATGGCAAGATGATTCCTGAAACCTATTTGATCAGATTAAATATTTCATTTAGTGCACATTATCATCTGATGGCGACATTGTTGCACAACAAAATGTTTAGCTTAACCAATTATTTCTACAAATATTTGGCGTCCTCAGTGATTGGTGAGTGATCATTAGTCACTTCTGATGATGGCAAGATGATTCCTGAAACCTATTTGATCAGATTAAATATTTCATTTAGTGCACATTATCCCCTGATGGCGACATTGTTGCACAACAAAATGTTTAGCTTTACCAATTATTTCTACAAATATTTGGCGTCCTCAGTGATTGGTGAGTGATCATTAGTCACTTCTGATGTTGGCAAGATGATTCCTGAAACCTATTTGATCAGATTAAATATTTCATTTAGTGCACATTATCATCTGATGGCGACATTGTTGCACAACAAAATGTTTAGCTTAACCAATTATTTCTACAAATATTTGGCGTCCTCAGTGATTGGTGAGTGATCATTAGTCACTTCTGATGTTGGCAAGATGATTCCTGAAACCTATTTGATCAGATTAAATATTTCATTTAGTGCACATTATCATCTGATGGCGACATTGTTGCAGAACAAAATGTTTAGCTTTACCAATTATTTCTACAAATATTTGGCATCCTCAGTGATTGGTGAATGATCATTAGTCACTTCTGATGATGGCAAGATGATTCCTGAAACCTATTTGATCAGATTAAATATTTCATTTAGTGCACATTATCATCTGATGGCGACATTGTTGCACAACAAAATGTTTAGCTTTACCAATTATTTCTACAAATATTTGGCATCCTCAGTGATTGGTGAATGATCATTAGTCACTTCTGATGATGGCAAGATGATTCCTGAAACCTATTTGATCAGATTAAATATTTCATTTAGTGCACATTATCATCTGATGGCGACATTGTTGCACAACAAAATGTTTAGCTTTACCAATTATTTCTACAAATATTTGGCATCCTCAGTGATTGGTGAATGATCATTAGTCACTTCTGATGATGGCAAGATGATTCCTGAAACCTATTTGATCAGATTAAATATTTCATTTAGTGCACATTATCATCTGATGGCGACATTGTTGCACAACAAAATGTTTAGCTTAACCAATTATTTCTACAAATATTTGGCGTCCTCAGTGATTGGTGAGTGATCATTAGTCACTTCTGATGATGGCAAGATGATTCCTGAAACCTATTTGATCAGATTAAATATTTCATTTAGTGCACATTATCATCTGATGGCGACATTGTTGCACAACAAAATGTTTAGCTTTACCAATTATTTCTACAAATATTTGGCATCCTCAGTGATTGGTGAATGATCATTAGTCACTTCTGATGATGGCAAGATGATTCCTGAAACCTATTTGATCAGATTAAATATTTCATTTAGTGCACATTATCATCTGATGGCGACATTGTTGCACAACAAAATGTTTAGCTTTACCAATTATTTCTACAAATATTTGGCATCCTCAGTGATTGGTGAATGATCATTAGTCACTTCTGATGATGGCAAGATGATTCCTGAAACCTATTTGATCAGATTAAATATTTCATTTAGTGCACATTATCATCTGATGGCGACATTGTTGCACAACAAAATGTTTAACTTTACCATTTATTTCTACAAATATTTGGCATCCTCAGTGATTGGTGAGTGATCATTAGGAACTTCTGATGTTGGCAAGATGATTCCTGAAACCTATTTGATCAGATTAAATATTTCATTTAGTGCACATTATCATCTGATGGCGACATTGTTGCACAACAAAATGTTTAGCTTAACCAATTATTTCTACAAATATTTGGCGTCCTCAGTGATTGGTGAGTGATCATTAGTCACTTCTGATGTTGGCAAGATGATTCCTGAAACCTATTTGATCAGATTAAATATTTCATTTAGTGCACATTATCATCTGATGGCGACATTGTTGCACAACAAAATGTTTAGCTTTACCAATTATTTCTACAAATATTTGGCGTCCTCAGTGATTGGTGAGTGATCATTAGTCACTTCTGATGTTGGCAAGATGATTCCTGAAACCTATTTGATCAGATTAAATATTTCATTTAGTGCACATTATCATCTGATGGCGACATTGTTGCACAACAAAATGTTTAGCTTAACCAATTATTTCTACAAATATTTGGCGTCCTCAGTGATTGGTGAGTGATCATTAGTCACTTCTGATGTTGGCAAGATGATTCCTGAAACCTATTTGATCAGATTAAATATTTCATTTAGTGCACATTATCCCCTGATGGCGACATTGTTGCACAACAAAATGTTTAACTTTACCATTTATTTCTACAAATATTTGGCATCCTCAGTGATTGGTGAGTGATCATTAGTCACTTCTGATGTTGGCAAGATGATTCCTGAAACCTATTTGATCAGATTAAATATTTCATTTAGTGCACATTATCATCTGATGGCGACATTGTTGCACAACAAAATGTTTAGCTTTACCAATTATTTCTACAAATATTTGTCCATCATCAGTGATTGGTGAATGATCATTAGTCACTTCTGATGATGGCAAGATGATTCCTGAAACCTATTTGATCAGATTAAATATTTCATTTAGTGCACATTATCATCTGATGGCGACATTGTTGCACAACAAAATGTTTAGCTTAACCAATTATTTCTACAAATATTTGGCCATCCTCAGTGATTGGTGAGTGATCATTAGTCACTTCTGATGTTGGCAAGATGATTCCTGAAACCTATTTGATCAGATTAAATATTTCATTTAGTGCACATTATCCCCTGATGGCGACCTTGTTGTACAACAAAATGTTTAACTTTACCAATTATTTCTACAAATATTTGGCCATCATCAGTGATTGGTGAATGATCATTAGTCACTTCTGATGATGGCAAGATGATTCCTGAAACCTATTTGATCAGATTAAATATTTCATTTAGTGCACATTATCCCCTGATGGCGACATTGTTGCACAACAAAATGTTTAGCTTTACCAATTATTTCTACAAATATTTGGCCATCATCAGTGATTGGTGAATGATCATTAGTCACTTCTGATGTTGGCAAGATGATTCCTGAAACCTATTTGATCAGATTAAATATTTCATTTAGTGCACATTATCCCCTGATGGCGACCTTGTTGTACAACAAAATGTTTAACTTTACCAATTATTTCTACAAATATTTGGCCATCATCAGTGATTGGTGAATGATCATTAGTCACTTCTGATGTTGGCAAGATGATTCCTGAAACCTATTTGATCAGATTAAATATTTCATTTAGTGCACATTATCCCCTGATGGCGACCTTGTTGTACAACAAAATGTTTAACTTTACCAATTATTTCTACAAATATTTGGCCATCATCAGTGATTGGTGAATGATCATTAGTCACTTCTGATGATGGCAAGATGATTCCTGAAACCTATTTGATCAGATTAAATATTTCATTTAGTGCACATTATCATCTGATGGCGACATTGTTGCACAACAAAATGTTTAGCTTAACCAATTATTTCTACAAATATTTGGCCATCCTCAGTGATTGGTGAGTGATCATTAGTCACTTCTGATGTTGGCAAGATGATTCCTGAAACCTATTTGATCAGATTAAATATTTCATTTAGTGCACATTATCCCCTGATGGCGACCTTGTTGTACAACAAAATGTTTAACTTTACCAATTATTTCTACAAATATTTGGCCATCATCAGTGATTGGTGAATGATCATTAGTCACTTCTGATGATGGCAAGATGATTCCTGAAACCTATTTGATCAGATTAAATATTTCATTTAGTGCACATTATCATCTGATGGCGACATTGTTGCACAACAAAATGTTTAGCTTAACCAATTATTTCTACAAATATTTGGCCATCATCAGTGATTGGTGAATGATCATTAGTCACTTCTGATGATGGCAAGATGATTCCTGAAACCTATTTGATCAGATTAAATATTTCATTTAGTGCACATTATCCCCTGATGGCGACATTGTTGCACAACAAAATGTTTAGCTTTACCAATTATTTCTACAAATATTTGGCATCCTCAGTGATTGGTGAGTGATCATTAGTCACTTCTGATGTTGGCAAGATGATTCCTGAAACCTATTTGATCAGATTAAATATTTCATTTAGTGCACATTATCATCTGATGGCGACATTGTTGCACAACAAAATGTTTAGCTTAACCAATTATTTTTACAAATATTTGGCCATCATCAGTGATTGGTGAATGATCATTAGTCACTTTTGATGTTGGCAAGATGATTCCTGAAACCTATTTGATCAGATTAAATATTTCATTTAGTGCACATTATCATCTGATGGCGACATTGTTGCACAACAAAATGTTTAGCTTAACCAATTATTTTTACAAATATTTGGCCATCATCAGTGATTGGTGAGTGATCATTAGTCACTTCTGATGTTGGCAAGATGATTCCTGAAACCTATTTGATCAGATTAAATATTTCATTTAGTGCACATTATCATCTGATGGCGACATTGTTGCACAACAAAATGTTTAGCTTAACCAATTATTTTTACAAATATTTGGCCATCATCAGTGATTGGTGAATGATCATTAGTCACTTTTGATGTTGGCAAGATGATTCCTGAAACCTATTTGATCAGATTAAATATTTCAATTAGTGCACATTATCCCCTGATGGCGACATTGTTGCACAACGAAATGTTTAACTTTACCAATTATTTCTAAAAATATTTGGCCATCATCAGTGATTGGTGAGTGATCATTAGTCACTTCTGATGTTGGCAAGATGATTCCTGAAACCTATTTGATCAGATTAAATATTTCATTTAGTGCACATTATCCCCTGATGGCGACATTGTTGCACAACGAAATGTTTAACTTTACCAATTATTTCTAAAAATATTTGGCCATCATCAGTGATTGGTGAATGATCATTAGTCACTTCTGATGATGGCAAGATGATTCCTGAAACCTATTTGATCAGATTAAATATTTCATTTAGTGCACATTATCCCTTGATGGCGACATTGTTGTACAACAAAATGTTTAGCTTAACCAATTATTTCTACAAATATTTGGCATCCTCAGTGATTGGTGAGTGATCATTAGTCACTTCTGATGTTGGCAAGATGATTCCTGAAACCTATTTGATCAGATTAAATATTTCATTTAGTGCACATTATCATCTGATGGCGACATTGTTGCACAACAAAATGTTTAGCTTAACCAATTATTTCTACAAATATTTGGCCATCATCAGTGATTGGTGAATGACCACTAGTCACTTTTGATGATGACCATATGGTTGCTGAAACACGTCTACTAACACTAAATATTATAATCAGTGCACAACAACCCATGAAGATGGCAACATTGTCTCCGAATAGCAATGAATATTTAGTTATGAGGATTTGTTTTTGCCTACTGGAGTATTGAAACGATTTTGTTATTACTCTCTAAACATTACAAAAATGATCGATCGCCAACAGCTGACAGTAGATTGTCAAGTTACAAAATAACAAAAGCTCTTCAAACATAGGCTAGCCCTAGATAAAGGCCGAACGTTGGAAGCAGCTTAAACATTACTGCCAAAGTGTTTGTTTTGGCGTGTTCCAGACTTCGTGCTGGAGGTAATGGCCCCGGTGGCTAGTGTTTAAGGCTATTGGGCTTCCGGTCCTTTGTTTGTTTGTGAGGTCATTTCCTGTTTGCATTTATTACTGTCTGAGTTATTTGCAAAACGGGAAGAATGAACGCAGAACCTTACTATGCAAAACTGTATTTTTACATTTACTGTAGAAACGAGAAGACGACATCCAACTTGATTCTTACCGCACAAATGAAAGCAATTAAATCTGTATACTTTTGTACATAAAATAACTCGCCTAAACGGAATTGTATAACACGAGTAAAATGATGGAATAAAATTATAAATTAGGTGATCATGTATTCGGTTAAAATATTGCTTCCATTGGTTGTAAACGGAATGGTATAACGCGAGTAAAATGATGGAATAAAATTGTAAATTAGGTGATCATGTATTCGGTTAAAATATTGCTTCCATTGCTTGTAGAATACTACTATTTATTATTTGTTTATATTTTATATTTGTATAATTCTTTAAATACTAGAGATATAATTCTACAAACATATTTCTCGGTCTCTGATCTCAGACTGTAAAATATTTACAGTGTTGTTGAGAAACTACAGGGACATCAAATGTGCCAAAGATACGAACATTTTAAAAAACTCTAGGTATATATATATATATATATATATATATATATATATATATATATATATATATATATTCATTGGCTTTTAGGCTGTATGACGTTCACCGGGTCAGTTGGTACATATATATATATATATTTATATTTATTTACTATATTATTTATTTCTTAAAATCATATTTCTAAAGAGTGTTTCTTAAAAATCTTTTTTTATTTATATTATTTATATAATAATTTATTACTTATTATTATTTCAAGTTTAAATAAAAAAAATTTCATACAAAACATTAAAAATGAACATATATATATATATATATATATATATATATATATATATATATATATATATATATATATATATTCTTGATATTTAACGTTATCCATTGTATCCCAAGGTAAAATTATTGCACTTAATGGTGGATAAAATTACTTACATAGTAATATATTAACTTCATATATATATATATATATATATATATATATATACTATTTTATAAGTTTTAGCTCTTTATATAATCGTGTTTCTTAAAAATCTTTTTTTATTTATATTATTTATATAATAATTTATTACTTATTATTATTTCAATTTTAAATAAAAAAAATTTCATACAAAACATTAAAAATGAACATATATATATATATATATATATATATATATATATATATATATATATATATATAAAGAACATAAGTCAAAATACAAATACAAGAGTTATAATTGAATTTACAATTCAAAGCTTTTAGTTGGCTGACAGTACCAACATCATCAGGAATATTCTGATATTCATATATGTATTGATATACATATATGCATATCAAAACAACTAAGGATATTCAATACAAGAATTACACATTAATTTTTACTATTCACAAAAATAATACAAATTAATGAATAGTTTTTTTATATAAATAATCTGTTTTAATATATATATATATATATATATATATATATATATATATATATATATATATATATATATATATAATTCATAAATTTAATATATTTCAAAAACAGAATATTTTTAATGAATATATTTATTCAAAGCTTTTCGCCGATAAAATAGTACCAGCATCTCCAGTAAAATAATTATCTAATAAAATAATAGACATTTATTTATTTAAAATAAAGATATTTTATTAGATAATTATTTTCCTGAAGATGCTGGTACTATTTTATCGGCGAAAAGCTTTGAATAAATTTATTCATTAAAAATATTCTTGTTTTTGAAATATTTTAAATTTATTTACTATATTACAAGAAAACATATCACCATATTTAATATATATATATATATATATATATATATATATATATCCCTATATATTTATATAATGTATATAACTACCATATATATAAATATTATTTATATTAATTATATATATATATATATATATATATATATATATATATATATACAGTAAACTCCCGATTATCCGTGGGCGGATTAACCGGTTTGCGGATTACCCGGGGTCTGCTATTGTTTTACAAATATCCAATTTTTATTCCAATCAGATTACCAAACGGTGAATTAAGACGTAAATACATATAAGGCTTAATATAAGTTAGGATGAAGGGAATAGATATGTAAATATGTACGTACTAATTTTTTCATTGAAAGGGAAAGTATCCCGACGAAATAAAAGGGGCGAGCAGATTACTGTATATAAGAGACAATGACAAAATGCTTGGACGCCCGAAATCCTAATGTGTATCATAAGATTGTAAACAAATGTCAGCTAATCTCGGCTATAAATAGTCTAGGACGTGAAATATACATGTATGTTGTATACATTATCGATCTTCATGGCTTTGTGACACACGTGACACAAGTAGACACTGTGCGACAAAATGGTTCTCAAGACACTTAGATCGCACATTAAAGCTAAATCAATGCTCACAAAAATACAGACGAAAGTGACAGATTTTTTTGTTAAAAAGTGAAAGTATTATGTGTAAAGGAAATTACATATGTACATACATACTTACTTTTGACATATACTTATGTACGTATTGTAAATAGTTAGACATATAAATGTACATGTTATAATCCGTCAAATACATAGACATTTTAAATTATTTTCTGTATTTATTTTGTCCTCTGAAGATTATTTGTGAATTGCATTAACCGGGGTCATTATTTGTGTAACTTATGGTATAATAATCGATTATCGATCGTTTTGCGTATTCTTTGTTCACAGCGGATTATCCGGGGAATTCGTTATCCGTCGTTACCGGGCCACCCTATTCCACGGATAATCGGGGATTTACTATATATATATATATATATATATATATATATATATATATATATATATATATATATACATAACATTATAATTTAATAGAATGATGTCTTTAAATTCGTCAGAAACGATATTTAGTTTAAGAACAGCAGATGTCGCAGCTTTAGCCAAAAGTACTTTGTTAAAGTGACAGACTGAGCGATTTTATATGCTTTGAAACCACTAGAGTGTGTAGATATCTCTGAACTAGGTCAGGGATGTAGTTTACGGGGCAGAAATAAATTAAGTAATATTTGATTTGTGGTAGCGCTATGAAAAACGTACTGGAAAATGTTTTAAGTTATAGACATATATTTAGAAAATATTTTTATCATTTTAGGAATCTAATATTAATAAAGTCATGTTTTTTTAAAGTTATAAAGTGATTTTCCAGTGTGACGATTATCGTGTAATTAGAATCTAAAACTTTGTGAATGTCATTTTATCTCTCCTCCGACAACACATAGGTTATGTTACTTTATTTATATTAATTTTGTTGGTTTTGTTGCCCCTGAGAATGTTTGTGATGCAAACAAAATGTTATATAAGGTTCATAAAAAATTATTGTAATTAGAGAGTCTTTGTGTTATTTATTAAGTATCAGATAATTCCGAATGTTTAAGGACTTACATTTTAAAATTAATTAAAACATAACTTCTAAGTAGCCTCTAAGTGAAAACGAAATCAGATGTTGGCGGATAACTATCGACACGAGGTCGCTTAAATCATTTCGGACGTTTCGGCACCCTCTGATTAAACTTCAAAAATGGAACCCGGGCTACAACAATCTGGTTATTTCTACTTCCATTCACAAAGCGTAAAACATCTCTTAAAATCTATTATTTTCTTTAACATCTGGGCCTGCATGTGCTTTGTCATAGTCCACCAAACGATCACTCTACCCCGACGTTTATCTCTCCTTCGATCATTTTAAAGGATTACTCAAACATAATTATTCCAAGCAAACTCTATTCTCAGTTTAGCTTTGAATAAGTTATAGCTTTGAACTACCCACCCTGATCCCTACATATTTTAAAGCGGAAACTCCAAGAACCCATATCTCAGCAAATATGTACCTGAATTTCGGATTCTAATTTAAGTTAGGGCGAGGTAAACATTTCTGCATTAGAGTTTTGTTTGTCTTTGATCAACCAGTGTAAACGAAGTTTCCGTGTATTAAAAAAGATTGAATACAGAATAGTTTTTAAAAGGACAATCTATGAAAACGGATAGTGAAATTCATTCCTATAATATAAAAACAAAATTTTTATTGTCAATTCCTACTTACTTCAACGAAGAAAAATTGTATTTCAGTTACTTTTTATTAAATAATAACAATATAAATAAAGTAACATAACCTATGCATTAAAACAGCTGTTCTATCACATTACCTATAACACAAAATCAGCTGTTTTATAAAATCAATTGTTACCACTTATTTTAAACGAAATAGGACGAAACAACTATATTCCAAACCCTTCCCCTTTTGTAAAACGTTTTCCTCTTATATAAAACTAAAATTAATTCATTAATTTTAATTAATAAATTATTATTTGAAAAACTATATTAATATCAAGTGTTATTCACTACAAGTTTTAAAAAATATATTTGAACTTGTGTAGATAAATAAAAAGTACTTTATTAATGATTGAAAATTTGAGCGATATATGTAGAAAAAGCGTGAACTAATAGTAGGAACTCAACAAAAAAATTATCAACATTTTACATTAAACAATAATTAAATAAAAGAAAATTGATTCATGTTTTTATATAATACTGTTATGTTGGCAGTTTAAGCCATCTACTATTAACCCCTGCGATATATAGAACATTCGTAGGATTGCTTGGATTTTCTTAGTAAAAGGTTGTGTTTCTATGGACAGTTTTCTTGTTTACACATTGATAGCTGTTTGAATTGGATTAATTTAAATATTGTGTTTACCTGAATGCATTTGGACTGACAGTGGGCGAGCTATAGATTTGAGTATTAGAATTCGTTTTGACTCTTCATCAGGATGCGTACCAGGCAAAGTACCAAGGGGGTGGTGCCGGATTTATCACAATAGCTGAAGGGACGAAAACCTTTAAGTATGGGATATTAAGGGATTAGGGTGTCACGCTTGAAAGGTCCCTAAAATAAACCGTTTCTCTATCGGGGTTGTAAAGACCTGTCAACCTCTTTTTGCGAGAAGGACAAAAAATGCAGGCACAGATATGTCGATGATATCATAACACTATACAGAGGCAACTCCCGTCAATGCGAAAAACTCCTCACCTACACTAATAAAATACACCCAAAACTCCACTTCACTTTAGAAATTGAAACCAACCGATCCCTAAACTTCCTTGTCCTCGCCATAACAAAAAGCCACACACGAAAACACAGCTTTAACAATTTACAGGAAACCCATAACGACAGACACACTTATCCACAACACCTCAAACCACCCTATCCAACACAAACACGCTGCCTTCAGATATGGATCTTCAGATATGGCTCCATAGACTTAAAGAAGTCCCAATGACGATAGAAAACATAAACAAGGAACTAGACACAATTAAATATTTAACATACACAAATGGATAAAACACCACAATAATAGACAAACTATGGTACAAAATATAAAAAAAAACACTAAAATTAACACTACAGACAGGGAAAACAAATACATCACATTACCATTCATAACAAAACGACAAACAAAATAGCCCGAAAATTTCAAAAAATAGGATACAAAATAGCATACAAAACTAATAATAAGTTACAATACGAAATGCAACACAACACCAACAACAATGATAAACTACATGGCGTATACAAACAACTGCGACTTATGTAACAAATTCTACATTGGACAAACAGGTCGCAGCTTTAAACAAAGAGTCGAGAAACACAAACAGAACACCAACTCAACATTTTACAATCACATAAAGAAACAGTACACAAATACACAGACATTTACCATAATCTAGAAATCCTACACATCAACAAAAAAGGACCTCATCTCAACACACTAGAACAATATGAAATTTACAGACACACAAAAACACAAAGTACAAACATATTAAACGAACAAACACAATACAAATCACACATACTTTAATACTATCGAAAACCCACCGCTTGACCCAACTCCTCCAAGCAGAAGACACTGATGAAGATCGGCACATGGCGATCGAAAACGTTCTGTCTCAGTAAGTTTTAACAAATTTACTAAATTTAAAGTTCGGATAGTCATAAACTATTGTGATTAATAAGTTTCACCGAACGTAATGGACTACACAATTCAAGAAAAAAATGCAAGATGGAATTAAGTAGAGCTAAGTGTCATAAATATTCCCTGATACTGTGACTAACCTGCTCTCTACTGGGGCCATACAATGATATAAGATATCTATACTATTATATACAATCTAATGGTGTCTGTGTATGTGTGTGATACTCAATCACGTCAAAACTATTTGACCCATTGAGCTGAAATTTTACATGAGCATTCATATGGTCTCTGTTTAACTCATTGGCCTATTTTTATTATTTAGAAATTAAGTCAGGGCACCGCCCCGCTGACCTTGAAACTTTCTTAGCACTCAATTATCTATACTCAATTATATACTTGGCTTAATCACCTGTAAAAGTCACTTT
Organism: Prosapia bicincta; assembly: GCA_036971475.1. Lineage (NCBI taxonomy): Eukaryota > Metazoa > Arthropoda > Insecta > Hemiptera > Cercopidae > Prosapia > Prosapia bicincta. The sequence goes on from JBAIZL010000010.1 coordinate 47,197,831, forward strand.
TAAACACACTTAAACCACTTATAGTAATTGTTTGTTGTTATTCATCTTTCAAGGCTAGTTATACTTTACAAATGTTATGTTACAAGCAGAAGCTTTTCCTTCTCTCGGTTTTTCAAGACAATAATCGATAAGTTTATAAACTATAGTTTGATATAATTATTGGGATTTAATTTCAGTAAATTAAATTCATCCCGAATACAAATACAAAAATAAAACAATACAAATACAAAAATAAATCAATACAAATATACGTCAACCACGTACGGAGGACGGGTACTCTGTTTGTTTACAATGGATAAGTTGTTTACCATCTAAAAGTCGTCACAATAAAAATTAAGCTTAAATAAATATCTAGTTACAGACGATTATACACTGCAGGCAAGGAATTAAAAAGGTTGGTGTGAACAGTAAACTATACAAATGCTGTTGACGTTGAATAAATTATTCATTATTTACAAAAAAATACAGGTTAAAAGTTTTCTCTTCAACCTGTGGTTAAACCTAAAATCAGTAAAAAGGTTGTTTCTTGGAGCAATAGACTTTTTCTGGCACCAACCGCCACAGGAATCTTACAACAGAGAATGAGCAGCTATGAAAGTTTGGCTCTGAGCCAACGTCACAAAACAGGATTTGGACACGGTTCAAGTTTTTCTGCAACATCTTATTTTCCTGCTGAGCTTTAAGAAACATTTTCTTGGAATATTTGTTTTATCAATAGGCTTCATAAGAGCAGAGAACGAACTATATACTGATATTTTGTCTTCAAATGAAAGATTTAAAACATGTACACCTGTGTGTAAACGTTCCTGTACAAAGTTAAACACAGATACAGAGTTATAAGACAAAACTAGTATCAATTAACACTAACCTGTTTCTGCGTGTACAATTGCCAGACTACCCTCTCGAGGTAGGAATGGGTAAAGTGTGTAACTGAAATTTCCATAGGGGTAAATTAAAATTTTAAAGTTTTTTCTTAATAGCTACAAAAAAGACAGGTTTGATTTTCATTAAAAGGGTAGAAACATTCGACAGTGAGTGTTTATGTATCCTTGTACATATACACATCGATTTGTACTTTTTATTTAAATTCAGGGATACTAGTTTTTTCTAACAATTTTATGGTCCATTATTTTCATGTTAGAAACTAGTTTCTAAAGATTTTTTATTGACTTTTTATTGATTTTTTATTTTTGTATCATTTACTTGCGCCAAAAAAACGACTCTTGTATTTTGTGTACACACAACAATTATATTTTCCCCCGATTGTAATAGGGGAAACTTAAGCACAGCGAACGTTACAAATACAGCTCAAACACTAAATATACGTGTCTAAAACCTACTGAGATAATTAACAACAAAACAATTAGTAAACCAGACATATAGCCTAAACAAAATAAATGTTTAGTAAATGAGACTAATTAATGATTGTGTAATGTCAAGGAATAGGTCTATAACTACTTCACTTAGACATAAAGGTCCTTGAAGACTATAACTATTACACTTTCTAAATATTTTCGGTCGAGAGGGATCTCTTCTATTGCCCCCAAAACCATCAGCCCTCACCAAAATACATATTTTCTTGGACCGCCACTGACGACAGATAATGTTAATTTTCAAAGCTTTGAGAATAAATTTTAATCGGTAAAACAAGATTATGGAGGAGTTTTAACGATTGGTTGGAAAAGAAAAGGTAGAAGTGTGGGAGACAATAGAAGAGAACATACTGGGAGATTAGTTGGTAAAGAAATAGTGGATGTTCAGGAAAGCATAGAAAAGAACTTTCTGGGGATTAGTTAGAAAATAAAATGTAGAAGTGCGGGAGAGTATAGCAGAGGAGATTGGGAGAAATTGGTTGGAAAAGGAATAGTAGAAGTGCGGGAAAGAAGAGAAGAGAACATTCTCGGAGTTTGGTTGCAAAAGAAATAATGGAAGTGCAGGAGAGAATAGAAGAGGACATTGTGAGAAATTGGTTAGAAAAGGAATAGTAGAAGTGAGGTAGAGAATTGAAAGAGAAAATCCTAGGAGATTGATTGGATAAGAAATAGTAGAAGTGCGGGAAAGAAGAGAAGAGAACATTCTCGGAGTTTGGTTGCAAAAGAAATAATGGAAGTGCAGGAGAGAATAGAAGAGGACATTGTGAGAAATTGGTTAGAACAGGAATAGTAGAAGTGAGGTAGAGAATGAAAAGAAATTTTAATCAACATTTTATTTGAAATTCCAAAGAATAAACCCTTTCTTAGATTCCGCCAATTACAACTCGAGCCTCTTATAATGATTTAACATGATTTTATTGAACATATTTTATACAGAAAACAATATACGAAAATTAATTTATTTGTAGTAAAAGAGTAGAATATTAATTATAAATAAATAAAAACCTCTTAAAACACAAGACATTTGTATGTGTGTGTGTGTGTGTGTGTGTTTTGTGTGTGTGTGTGTGTGTGTGTGTGTGTGTAGGTGTGTGTGTGTGTGTGTGTGTGTGTGTGTGCACGTGCATGCGTGGGTGTGTGTGTGTGTGTGTGTGTGTGTGCGCGCGCGCGTGTTGTGTGTGTGTGTGTGTGTGTGTGTGTGTGTGTGTGTGTGTGTGTGTGTGTGTGTGTGTGTGTGTGTGTGTGTTTCATTTTCCCTACTTTAAAATTTAAAAATACAAGATAAATATACAGTACTATTTTTTTAAACAATTTCAAATTGAAATGGCAGTTTACCTCTGCTATAAATGGAAAGAGATTTAAAATAGAGTTGTTAATTAGAAAGGCAATTTTCTGGGTTTAAAGTACACTCCTGCTTTAAACGCACGACATCCTCTGCTAATTCTATTTAATGCAGCCTCTTGATTATGATTCAGGGTTAACAACGTTACATCCAGGGTAAGCAAATTTAATTAGCATGTTCGGTGACAAATCACACACAACAGCTTGCTAAATCAATACGGCACCAACATGTACCTGAGTGTCCTTTTTATGTTTTCAACAAATCCTATAAATCATACAATATGTATTAATGCTGAAATAATCCAAATCTCACAAAACTTTATATCTCACTTCCTCCTATTATGTTCTCTTTCTTCCTCTCTCTATCCTGTCCCTTTATCTCTCTCTCTCTCTCTTCGAAGTCAGACTATGTAGATCAACAAACAATTAACACAAAAGAATGGATGACTAACATATTTTTTCTCTTCTCCTGTATAATTTCTTGCCTCTATAATAATCCTGTTTCCATCCACCAGTAACAATGAGTCATGATGTCCCTCCCTTAGTCTTACTTTAACTCCATGAACCCTTCTTAAATTTTTTCTCTTTATGATCCCAATACAGAGTAGGTACACTTCAGACAAGCAACCTTGCACACGCTATGATCTTCCTCTAGATCTCACTAGATTTTATGGACCCACTCTAATCAAATTTGGAATTTAACATTTTTATTGTATAAGTTACAAGATATATTAAGTAAATCATAAGTATTGTCGTGTTCCTTTTTGTTTCAATCCAATACCTGGCCATCATTTATATACCACTTCATTCCTGTAATATCACTAAATACAGTATTCAATGGGAAAATTCCTGGAATACTTTGAAGCAGAGAATCTGTGATCTTATATGGTACTACTCACATTAGGTATTGAATGCTGTTTTGTCCTTTTATTAATCAGATTATGAGCTTAATTTGATTTTTCAAAAGAACCCAAAGATGTCTAAAACACTAATAGTTTTCATTACAGACATTTTAGAACTCTTCGGATGACTATATCTAAGTGTTGTGTACATGTGATATTTAAATTTACAGGGTAAAGACAAATTCTGTTATGCCCATTTGCGTTTTTAACATCACAATTTACTTTGTTTTTTCAGTAGACTTGGATACTTTTTTAAAAAATTAACCAGGCTTTTTCATATTTGATGATTCTAATTACTACTGATCAAACAATTTAATTGATATCTTTCCATAAAGCAAGATAAATTTTTGCACCTTCTTTGACTTATATTATATTCATGTTCTTTTAGACACTTGATACCATAAAATTTATCTGTTCAATTTTGGTTGTTTTGAAACTGGTTGGGTATGTATGGAATCTCAATTTAATTTTATAAAAATTATTCAGCGAATGAGATATTTTGTGTTCTAATAAATTCTTATACGACCTTATTTAGCTTAGGATATAGTTTCTGAGATTTGTGAATCAAATTTATATAACCTCCAAACCATTACCAAAAAAAAACTACTTCACCCACAACTCGAACTTCTATTCCCAGGTGGCCTACCCATTAGCAGTCCTATCAGCAGCAACTTGAGCGGAATTTTCCTACAACACGTAGTAAACACAAAGATACTCTCATACAATAAACATGCACATAAAATCATTTACTGGCACAGGTACGTTGATGATATCATAACACTATATATAGGCAACTCTTGTCAATGCGAGAAACTTCTCACCAACGCTAATAAAATACACCAAAAACTCCAGTTCACCTCAGAAATTGAAACTAACTATCCCTAAACTTCCTTGGCCTCCCCACACACAAAAACACAACTTCAACATTTACAGGACACCTACAACAACAGACACACTTATCCATAACACCTCAAACCGCCATATCCAACACAAACGAGTTGCCTTCAGATCCATGCTCCACAGACTCAAGGAATTACTAATGCCCACAGAAAACATAAACAAAGAATTAGATACCATTAAACATTTAGCATGCACAAATGGATACAACACCACAATAATATCAAACTATGGCACAATATACAAACAACACCAAAATAAACACTACATGGAGGGAAAACAAATTTATCACAATACCATACATAAACAAAACATCAAATAAAATAACATTTAGACACTGATGAATATCAAAACGGAGAGATCAAAATCGTTCGTACTCAGTAAGTCTTTAAAAATTTACAAAATTAAAGTTCGGATAGTGAAAAATTAATGTATAAGTGATTATTAATAAAATTTATTTTCACAATATTTTATAATTTTGTTTATGCATCCTAAGGTATGTCCCTTGCTATGTGAGGTTGCTGGGGTATTGTCTATGTTACTGATTTTTATGTATATTATATAAAGAATATAATTCCTAATATATGTTATTTTCTATGATATTATATGATATATTACACTTTTGCTTGTGACCAGACTTTTTGTTAACTAAAAGTTGTTAAATTGTTAACTTACACTTGGAGGAAGTGTATGTATTACATTAGCAAAAGTGTAATAAGAATTAACAACCAGCTCGTCATGAACAGCAACAAGATTTTGATATTTATATGATATAGTTAATAATAGTGTAAAGTCCCTAAAAGCCAGACTTTTGCCTATCTGGCCCCTCCAGTAATCCGGTGTTTTCTTCAAGGAAGGAAGATGTACACATAATCAGTATGTACACATAGCTTTTACATTTTTTACTGCATCTCAATGTCAGTAACTAATTACCTTCATGACAAATTTATCACAATACCATATATAAACAAAACATCAAATAAAATAGAGCACAAATTCCTAAAAACAGGATACAAAATAGCATTTAAAAGTAATAACAAGCTGTAAAACAAAATACAACGCAACACCAACAACAAAGATAAACTACAAGCACCAGACATATACAAATTAAACTGTAAAAACTGCAACTTATACATTGGGCAAACCGGTCACAGTTTCCAACAAAGAGCACATAAAATCACTCAAACATAACACATACACAGACATTAACCATAACCTAGAAATTTTACACATAAAGAAAAAGGATCACATCTCAACACACTAGAACAGTATGAAATTCACTAACACACAAAATACAAACATGTTAAATGAACAGACTCTATACAAACCTATACTTATTGACACTATTGAAAACCTGCCTTTAAAGCTGTCACCACTTGACCCAACCGCAACTCCAAGGGGATAATTTAGACACTGATGAAGATTACCACGTAGTGATCGAAAACGTTCTGTCTCAAAGAGTTTTTACAAATTTACAAAAAATTAAAGTCCGGATAGTCATAAACTAATGTAAAAGTTATTAATTAAGTTTCACCGAACATAATGGACTAAACAATTCAAGAGTCAAATTTATAGATTGTGAATTAGGACAATATGATAGTATGCCTTTTCTAAATTAATAAGGAAAAGTGCAAAAAACAAAATTCAAAATAATTGAGGTGAATAGGGGCTTTAACAAGAATGCACTATTGCCTACCCTGTTCAAGATATATTTAAGTAAAATTATTAAACAATGCTTAAACTAATATCAAAATATGGTAGTAGCGATAAATGATGATTAGGTATAAACACCGCCAATAATGATGAGGTAAATTATTTTACAGCAATGATGAAATAGTTAAATTGAAAGATGCTGATGACTTAAGTTATATTTTAAGAATACTAGATACATATACGAATAGAGGCAGGTGTTCAAATTAATGTCTAAATCTGAGTATTTAAACACAAGATAAACCCAAAAAAACTGAAAACTGGAGAATATAGAACTAAAGGAGTTGAATAGTTTAAATATGTTTGAATAAATATTGACAAACATTAGAGTGTGAATAAACAATAGCAGGAAAGTAATGAAAACCTTAAACTCGAATAAAAGCATCGAAAAGAAAGAAATTATGCTTGGTTTTTGTATCTAATATTACTGTTTAGGAGGCAGACACTTGGGAAGTAACAAGAAAAGATAGAGGTGACTAATAGCGCTCAAAATATAGAATAAGATACAGAACAACAAAATTGGATCTATGAAGCAACAACAACATACCTGATGCTGTGTCTTAATATAGCAACACATACATAATATACAAATAATTTAAATCTGCTATAACTAGCCATTGTTAAGAGGAAAACTATGTATTTATGATTGATTAAAAGTGAAAAGAAACAGACATACCGTTGGACATCTTCAGTTCCTTACCTAACCAAATTTATTTGTACACTTACTATGATATTGAATTTGGTATGAAGGAGGTAGGCAAAATTTTTTATATTAACACTAATTTCATTGTAAATATTTCCTATAAGACTCATTTTGTTATCAGAATTCACACTGAGTCTGTTTCAAAGAATGGCTGTTGAAAGCGGACAAATTGCTTCTTAAGCAAATCAAACCTTGAACCCTTTTTGTTGGAAAGTTTTAATTTTATTCTAACTATAATGTGTCCTAAAATTAAAGTTCATATGTACTAGTTATATTTGTACCCAAAATTTGATAAAGTAAGTTTTAGTAATTTTTTAGAACATGAATATTGTTTTATCTATTACCAGTTATGTTTGACACAACAGTTTAAGATAATGAATGTGGTAAAATCTGACAACATATATAATAAAATATATAAAATAAAACAGGTAAGGAAAACAAATACATCACAATGCCATACATAAACAGGAAATCAAATAAAATAGCCCACGAATTTCAAAAAACAGGATACAAAATACCAAACAAAACTAATAACAAACTACAGTACGACACCAACCACAAAGATAAACTACAAGCACCAGGCGTATACAACTTAAACTGTACAAACTGCAACAAATTCTACATTGGGCAAACAGGTCACAGCTTCAAACAAAGAGTCTAGGATCATACAAAATCACCCAAACAGAACACTAACTCAGCATTCTCCAATCACCTAAAATAACACAAATACACAGACATTTACCATAACGTAGAAATATTACACATCAACAAAAAAAGGACCACATCGCAACACGCTAGAACATTATTAAATTTACAAACACACAAAATACAAATATATTAAACGAACAAACTTAATACAAATCACAAATACTTTTTGATACTATCGAAAACCTGCCTTTAAAACCATCACCACTTAACCCCACAACAACTCCAAGCAGAAAATTTATACACTGATGAAGATCACTACAGAGCGATCAAAAACTTTCTTACTCAGTAAATCTTTACAAAATTAAAGTTTGGATAGTGATAAACTAATGTAAAAGTGATTAAAAATAAAATTTATTTTGTACAATATTTTATAATTTTGTTTATGCATCCTAAGATGTGCCCCTTGCTCTGTGAGGTTGCTGTGGTATTATCTATATAAGTTACTGCTTTGTATGTATATTATAAAAAGAATATAATTCCTATTATATGTTGTTATGTTATTACTGTGATATTATATGTTATATTTATTAATAGTGTAATGTCTCTATAATCCAGACCTTCGGCTATCTGGCACCTCCAATAATCCGGCGTTTTTTTCAAGGAAAGAAGATGTAAGCATAATCAATATGTACACATAACTTGTACACTTTTTACTGCATCTCAGTCAGTAACTAAGTGACCTTCACGCCACTCACTCCACAACCTGCTTCTGGTTGTGTAGCTCATTATATAAAAACTATTTAAAACCATAAGTTGTTGTAGTTCTTAAATACAGCGACTGTTTTCGAAGTACAAGTGAACAATGTCGTTGCATTATAAACGGAAACATATTTAAATTTTTGTTTTTACCATTAAAGATAAAATAGCCTTTCATTGTAATGTACAGACAAGTATATTTACTCAAGATTTATCATGACAGGTACAGTTTCTTTATTTTTGGATAATACACATGAATATTGTTCAATCTCCATTATGTTTTTAATAAACCAGTAATCCCGAGTTTTCAGTAATCCGGCATTATCCCAGCCTCATATCTGCTGGATTGATGCGGGTTTACCCTCACTGTAGGTTTTTTATTTATACTTGAAGCTTTGTTAAATTTGAAATTATTCTTTGTAATATACATGAGTATAGAATGAGTAGGGGTTAGCTTCGTAAAAGGAACGAATGTTTTGAAACTCGTCAGCAAGTAAGCATTATGTATTCACTTAGTTAAGTATTTTTAAAATTAGATACATAAAACATAGAAATCTTGTTGCTGTTCATGACGAGCTGGTTGTTACTTACTTTCACATTTGATATTACTTGCGACCAGACTTTTTCTTAACTGAAAGTTGTTAAAAGGAGGCTGAAGAATTCGTAAGACAAAAACGTTTCCTCCAAATGTAAGTTAACAATTTAACAACCTTTAGTTAACAAAACGTCTGGTCACAAGTAATATCAAAGTGTAATACTTAAAATGTTGTGATTGATATGTTTAATTATGTAGTGATCAATGATAATGATGACATCAGTTATTACATAAGTTTTGTTACGCATTCACATTTAAAGTATTTATAATTCTTGAAATTTGTGGTCCATAACGTTCGGTGAATCTTATTAATCACTTAAACAATATTTTTTGACTATCCGAACTTTAAATTTAGTAAATTTATTAAAACTTACTAAGATAGAACGTTTTTGATCACTATGAGCCGATCTTTATCAGTGTCTTCTGCTTGGAGATGTTGGGTCAAGCAGTGACGGTTTTAAAGGTAGGTTTTCGATAGTATCAAATAGTATGTGGGATTTGTATTGTGTTTGTTCGTTTAATATGTTTGTACTTTGTGTTTTTGTGTGTCTGTAAATTTCATATTGTTCTAGTGTGTTAAGATATAGTCCTTTTTTGATGTGTAGGATTTCTAGGTTATGGTAAATATCTGTGTATTTGTGTCCTGTTTGTTTTATGTGATTGTAAAATGTTGAGTTGGTGTTCTGTTTGTGTTCCTCGACTCTTTGTTTAAAGCTGCGGCCTGTTTGTCCAATATAGAATTTGTTACATTCGTTGCAGTTCAGTTTGTATACGCCTGGTGCTTGTAGTTTATCTTTGTTGTTGGTGTTGTGTTGTATTTTGTATTGTAACTTGTTATTAGTTTTGTATGCTATTTTGTATCCTATTTTTTTTTTAATTTGTGGGCTATTTTACTTGTTGTTTTGTTTATGTATGGTAATGTGGTGTGTTTGTTTCCCCTGTCTGTAGTGTTAATTTTAGTTTTTTTTGTATTTTGTACCATAGTTTGTCTATTATTGTGGTGTTGTCCATTTGTGTATGCTAAATATTTAATTGTGTTTAGTTCTTTGTTTATGTTTTCGGTTGTCATTGGGACTTCTTTAAGTCTATAGAGCACGGATCTGAAGGCAGCGTGTTTGTGTTGGATAGAGTGGTTTGAGGTGTTGTGGATAAGTGTGTCTGTTGTTATGGGTTTCCTGTAAATGTTTAAGCTGTGTTTTTGTGTGTGGCTTTTTGTTATGGTTAGGTCGAAGAAGTTTAGGGATCGGTTGGTTTCAATTTCTGAAGTGAAGTGGAGTTTTGGGTGTATTTTATTAGTGGAGGTTAGGAGTTTTTCGCATTGATGGGAGTTGCCTCTGTATAGTGTTATGATAGTGAATATTTATAATTGTGGGTTTGTGTTCATTTATTATTTGCGGTATGAAGTAATGTTCCAACAGCTCCTTCCAATGAATAAATGACATAATTATTGGTTCTTATTAGTAATAAGTAATGTATAGTAATATCATAAATCATAATGTCCTGCTGGGACAACATTAACAAATATTATACCATTATATATGGAACTAAATAAATAAAACTCACTAACCGCATTGCAAAAATCATTTTTTTACTACAATTACTTTATGTACATTTCAATTACATGGTTATCATCTGCAGAAGTATGCAATAATGTACTGCTGAAGAGGATTACCATGTAATAGAAGTGTAAATAAGTATTTGTAGTAAAATAACGTTTTTTGTATGTGGCTAGTGGATTTTATTTATTTAGTTAAAAAATTAGTCCACAGTGCTCAACAAATTTATTACTTATATATGGAGCAGAAAGTCTAGAACCATTATACACAAATTATATTGCTTTATTAAGATAGAAAGGTAGGTCTCTAATTTGAGCAAAAATTACAGATTGTGGTAATAAACCTAGATCTGTTTCAAATCTAACTAACAAATGGGGAAAATTACAACAAAATAGGACCGATTTATTAAAAAAGGCTAATGATTTTCAGAGTAATGAACCCATTTTACCTTCCCATAAAACAATGTAAATATCAACATTACCAGACAAAAACTTCATAAGGTAATAATAAACAATGATGATTTATCAAACATATACTATAATATTACGCAAAATAATTGTGATGCCCTATAAACACTGGATACACTAATAAATTATTTACTAATAAACACACTAGAACAGTATGAAATATACAAAAACACAAAATATAAACGAACAGACCCAATACAAATCACATACACTTATTCACACTATTGAAAACCTGCCTCTAAAACCAATACCGCTTAACCCAACAACAACTCCAAGCAGAACATTTAGACTCTGATGAAGATCAGGATGGACTTATTGAAAACTTTTTGTCTAATCAAGTTTTTACAAGTTTACACAAAATTAAAGTTTGGATAGTCGTAAATTGATTTAGAGTTATTAATTAAGTTTCACCAAACATAATGGACTACAAAAAAATTGTGTTCTTTAAATAATAGTAAATAAACTGCTATTTACTGTGCATGTTTAACAAATTGATGAACTGACATTTTGAATTTTTAATTTATGTATGTTATACACTTTATTTTTCTAAAGAATTTCAATGTCTTGTAATTTACACAAATACGTTACAAATGGGTCTAATGAATATTTTGGAAAATGTCATTTACGTGTCTTAGATTATTGTAAATTAAATATTAAAATTTATTCAAACAAAAACTCTATTCTTTGTTATAAAATAGTGTTCTATTATTTATTAAATTATAGAGACCACATTCATTTTCCTATTTCATTAGTAAGTTAGTTCTTTTACACATTAACATATACTAATATGTAAACGATTGCCTATAATAGCCTACTTTTTTAATTTTTCTCTAAATGTGGATGGCCATTTTGGGATTGTTACTTATTTCCTAATTCTACTCTGATTCAAGTTGATTTACACTTTAAGTTGCCTCCTGAAACGGTTATCTTCCAAAATACCTATATCATTTAGACAAAATGTAAGTGCTACAATAGACAAATGCTTACATATTCTTATATGTGAAAAATAAAGACTTAAACTCTCTAATCGTTTTGTGAATATATTGGTATTTAGATTTTACCTAGCAGTTACCTATACAGCTCCTCTGGTATATATTATTACTATAGAATGAACGAAGTAGAATATCCTTTTTTCTGTATATAGAATACAGAAATATATCCTTTCTGTATATAGATAAAGAAGAAGCAATATCCTACATTACCCCAGTTATATATCTAAAAGTGTACAAAACTATTACTCCTAATATTTTGTGATGTACTAAGTATTTTGACAATGCTAAGAACAGCAGATAGCTGTGTTATGCAAAATATTATTATATAACATATCAGAAAATAAGAATGTCATCATAAATTATTTTTAATAATTAATGTTGTCTTTCTTTGATTATTTCAATAAACAGAATTTATATTAATGTTACTTGGCCCCTTTTATAATATTCATAAAACAATCAATAATGTTTGCTCCAGCCACCATAATTGTAATAAATCTTAAACAATGTTCTTACCTTTAAAACAATTTTTCCCATCATTTTTTCAAAATTTTCCAGACATAGTCTATTGTATTGTAAAACTCACAAAATATAGTAGCCTACCTTTGATGTATATAAAAAAATAACGGAACATAACAAACTTTTTCGTTTTGACCGGATGTACTTATTCACTATCTCATTATTTATAATTTATATAAATAACAACATATTTTACAATTATCATAACAACAAATATACTTTACATTTTATAAAATTAAATGGACTATCACAAGTTCAGTTTTAAACACAGACACATAAACTGAGTTAAATACCGCGCTTTCTAAGCTAGATAATCACTGTGTAGTAAAGGTTTAAATAGTCGAGTATAGTAGATAATCACGTCTTGTGAAATTCAACTGTGGTTAAGTGTTCAGTTGAAGGTTGTATGTGTATGTATATGAATTTAGAAATCCTACAAAAAAATTTTTGAACAGATTTTTATACCTAGTGTAAAGTTGGAAATTATATATTTTAAACTCAAACATTTTTTCAAGTGTCTAATGATTTGGTTTTAGAATGAGGGACATATTTTTACATGCAACAACAAAATATTAACTGTTTAAACGGTTTGTGTCCATTTTTAACTCAAATTTCTAGTTGCTTTTACAAAATAAGCAGAATAACGATTAAAAATTATTAGCAATTGGAAAGTAAATGAAACATAATAGACAATATAAGATATTTAATAGATATCTTAATACATAATAGACATAATAGATATTTTGTAAGTCATGCAGTTTGAATTAGTTATTGGTGTATATAATAAATTAATTGTGTTTTACCTTGAACAGAGTAAAACTGGGTTAAATTTTTTTAATTTTTTTCATTTTAACTCTGAAACTAATGAAACGAATTTAAATGTAGAAAGACATATTAGAGGTGATCAAATAAATGAATATATAATCAATTGATATGACCGAATTATATGTAAAATAAGCTTGAAGTTTGCAACAACCCTAAAAATTAACAGAAAAAAAATAAAAGTATTTGAACGTAAGCTTGCTAATTTTAAATGAAAACACCACAATTGTTTTCTTTCAAAACCTGTCAGCGGAAAAGTAATTGTAATTTATTTGGCTAATTGTATTACAAGAGTAATAATACAGATATAATAATTTATAAGCACAGTGCCTTAAAATATATATATATCAACTCTTATTACAAGATAGATCAATAATGTATTTAACAAAAACATTTATTTTGCTATATTTTAGAATTTACAGTTTCTAAGGTTCTTATTAATTATCCCATACCTCTATATACTGTTAAAAATTACAATTATTACTTTATATATATTGAATGTAGTTTACAAGATTAATTCAATTAAAATAATGTTAAACCTATTAGATATAAAGAACGTGTTTTAAAAGCGATCTAAGTTTTTTAAATGATGAATGGTTGAAATAAAAATAACTTTTAATAAAAAAAACATTCTTATATTACTTAGGCTTTGAAGTAATATTATCGAGAAACAATCCAACATGGAAGACTATCAGATAATTAGTTTTAATCATTATGTTTATCTACGAGTTTGTGATTGCATTTGATCTCATAACCGTTCAATATTTAATATCTAAAATGTAACTGTTATTTCAAATATAGGTGTAAAATAACCTTGCACATTTATTTTTTTGTTTATTCAAGTAATTGTCAAATGACAAAATTCAGGTTTTAGTGTCACCTAACCAAACAAGCATGATTTTGGAATGACAAGTATTTAAAAATGAAAGTCATATCTTGTCTTGTTTTAGACTAGGATGTTTCAATGGGTTAATAGATTTCAAACATGAATCTTAGCTCTGTTGAAAATGGTGCATCAGATAAATGGGTTACTAAGGTAATGGATTGTAAACCTATTTTAACATGTAAGTACAATTTGAATTCCTAATAATAGCTACAAGAAAGTTATCCTGTAGCAGAACTATAATTAAATTAATATTATAATTTATCAAGTTATGGTATCTATGAGTAAGCTTTTAATTTATTGAAAATAGTGTTCATATTAAATGAAAAATAAACTCATGAAATTAGTATTTATTTATCTTGAAAATGTCTACAACTCTTTTATATTCATTTTTAAATAAAAATCTTATATTCATGATGTAGAACAGTAGTTGGTAAATATTAAGTCTTAGTAGCAGGTTTCTAATTTATTATATTTGTTTTCAATTACTTATTTTAATGAGTAGAGGAATTGATCAACTTTTCTTCTGCGGAAAATACGGATTGTTAATTTTAAATGTTTGTCTGTAATGGCATCTATAGCGTGAACAATTCTTATTGACGTTTTTTCAAGTACTTATTTTAATGCGTAGAACACAAATATCAACTGCTTTACATGGAAATTTGGAAAGTAAATTTGTTTGCACATTATAAATGTTAGTCTGTAATGACATGTTTAGCATGAACCGTAGCTAAAACGTACTGCACTACGTCAGTAATTTTATTTTATTGTAAATTTTTAACTTTTGGTTATAATTTTATACATTACTATATACCTATATTAAAATATACCTATGAAGTATCCAGTCAGGATAATTTTCTGTATTGGCAATAAATCTAAATATTTGCCAAAATTATAACCAAATCTGTCATGACTGGATACTTTATGGGTAATGTTGTATAAAATTACTACCAGATCTAGATGTAGTATAGTGAGCTGTAGCTACTGTACATCCAGTTCTCGCTATACATGCCATTACAGACATGAAACAGCTAGAATGTAAAAAAAATTAACTACTTTTATTATCAAACTGAAAGACATGGGTTGATAGGCAGAGGAAAAATATATTTAACATTTTAATATATTACTTAAAACATTTGAATGTAATTAACAAAATTAGGATAGGCTGGAAAGATTAGGGTCTGAAAAATTTAAATAAACAGAGGGAAGTAATAGTTGACAAACATTACCAACTCTGGTTTTTTTCCTGTATTACATACGTTGTTCAAAATGTATTCGAAAATGAGTATTGTGTATAGAATGTACAAGAAAAGTGTGAAACATTTTAAATGTTGCAAACCTTAATTAGTGTTTAAACTTTTATTAATTATTGTCTTGAATCATAATCTCACTGTAGTTGGCTACTTATTACATTTTTGCTATTACTTGCGACTAGACATTTTGTTAACTAAAGGTTGTTAAATTGTTAACTTACACTTAGAGGAAATGTTTTTGTCTTACGACTTCTTTAGCCTCCCAGGTTGAAGAAGTTGTAAGACGAAAACGTTTCCTCCAAGTGCAAGTTAACAATTTAACAACCTTTAGTTAACAAAAAGTCTGGTCGCAAATGATAGCAAAAGTGTAATAAGTAATTAACAATCGGCTCGTCATGAACAGCAACAAGATTTCGATATGTAGTTGACTGTTGTAATCATCATGATTTTGTGTAATAAATCAAATTATTTTGAATCATAAGTAATTATTTTAAAAAATATTAATATTAGTAAATATTTAAAAAGCAGTTTTATTTATTTTAATGTAAAAAATCTCGTATTTAATAAAAAATGTTTAATATTTGTTAAATCCATCTTCACGTGAGCTACTAGTTATCACTAAACACTTTTAAATGTTTATAAACTTGCCTATAGTAGCACTTACTTTGTTGAGGACGACCGTTTCGAGAGGTGTCTCCCATTGTGAACTCAGACCGTAACTGATCTCAAGGTTTACGTAGGTTAGGGTGGGGGTGGGATATTTTGGTAGTGTGGGTGTATTTTGTGTGTATTGGGAGTTATGATGTCAAAAAGTGCGTGTGAGTTGTAATGTAATTTTGTATTGAGTATCTGTGTAGGGTGTAGTTTGAAGTGTCTGTATATTTTGAATTGTTCAGTTGTGTAGCATTAGTTATTTCTGTGTTGTTTATGAAGAATTTGTAGGTTAGATGTTATGTTTATGTAGTCATATTTTGTGGAGTTGAGATGATCAGCGAAGTTTGATTGGTAGTTATTGTTTGTTAGTACTTTTATATGTTGTCGGTAACGTGTGTAAAAGGACCTCCCTGTCTGGCTTATGTAAAAACTGGGGCACGAACTGCAAGTTAGTTTGTAAACTCTAGTGGTGTTGTAAATGTAGTCGATTTTGTTGTTGGGTTTAAGTTGTTTATTGAGTGTTGTGTGTGGAGTAGGCTATTTAGTAGTTCTATTTTCGTAGTGTGTTGGTTAGATTGTGGGTTTTGGATAATCTGTATGGGATTGTCATGTTGTGTGTTTGTATTTGAGTTATTAGGTTTATTTTTTAGGCGGTTGTATGGTTTGTCAATCAATGCTGTGTTGTATCCGTTAGTTTGTGCTATATATTTTATGGTGTTTAACTCCTGGTAGTGTTCTTCTTTGTCTAACGGTGTTGTAAGCGGCTAGTTTATTTTGGTGTGGGTGGTTTGAGGAGCTGTGAATGGTCGTATTGGTACTGGTTTTCGGTATATGTTGAATTTATGTGTTTGTTTGTCTGTACGTTTTATTGTTAGGTCTAGGAAGTTGAGAGAGTTTTGTTGTTGTTTCGATGGTGTATGTATGTTTTGGGTGTATGGAATCAAGGTGTTTTAAAAATATGTGTGCTCGGCGTGTGTTACCTTTATATAATGTTATGATGTCGTCAACGTATCTGTACCAGTAAATTATGTTATCTGAGTATTTATTGTTGAGTAAAATGTGATTTTGCTCAATATGGTGTATGAATATTTCTGCTAAGATGCTAGCTATGGGGGAACCCATAGTTGTAGAATGTGTTATTGAAGATGGAATCAACAAATATGCAAATTATTACTATGAAATCTTCAAGATAAAAATTTAAACTTTTGTAAATTTGTGCGCTATAGTAGCATTTCTAATTGTTGAGGACGTCCGTTTTGGGAGATATTTTACAGACAGTTGACAATGAGACACGTCTTCCGAAACGGCTATCCTCAACAAAAGTAAGTGCTGCTATAGGCAAGTATAACAATTTACAAGTGTTTTCAAGTTAAAAACTAATAGCTCATGTTGGAATCAATTAATATAAAGATAAAGCTAGTCTGAAATATTTTTTTATTTTTATTGATCTTAAAAACATTAAAAATGATCCATTGTTGAAAAGGTTTTTGATGATATTGAGGCTACTAATTATGCACAGATATTTTGATAAACTTTAAAAAATAAAATTTTATTATTAAATGTTTAATTAACAGAATTCTATAGAATTACATTTGTAAAGGTATAATTAATTTTAAATAGATTTCATTTACCAATTGAATGTTTTCATTTGATCGTGTAGCTATGCTGTAGCTTTTGAGACATTATAGAATCTCAAAATTTATTTTCAAACAAATTTAGTATCTCAGTAATAATATGTGGATAATTTATAACAAAATAAATTTTTTTAAATCATAAAATTGAAACAAGTTGAAAATGTTGCAAGTTACTGAAGATTATTTTAACTTTATCCATTCAGTATTTAAATGTTATTCATAATTTTATTTAAATAAAATTGGCTAGATCCTGGAATTACCTGTAAGTGTTAGTAAATTGTAATTCTGTAAAAGAAAATTCATGGTAAAATATTTTTTTCTAATTTTTATACCTAAAATTGTAAATTGTACCAAAATATATAATTTTCATTAATAACTATGGAACTTATGGAACGTAACATTAATATTTTTAAAATCTTGTCTTATAAATCAAGACAAAATGTTATCAAAATTGAACATGTAGGACTCCTGACAGGATTATAATTTGTTTCAAATAATTTGATTTATAAAAACAATCTTGTGGCTCATTAAGAGGGGAAAACGTTTTGATTTTATATAAATGTTATTGATGGTTGAATTGGGTATATTCTTTAATATTTATTGTATATTATAGTATTCTGTTGAAAAGACATAAAGAACTTACAACACAAAATGTAACATAAACTTATTTATTTCAATAATACATTTTTAAATTTTACAGAAGCTTTATGTGGTTTGGACAATTCAATAATTCCCAACATTTTTAACAAAATATGTTTGCATTAAAATTATGACAATATTTGTTTATGTGCAGCAAAGAGCTTTTTTAATAAGTAGATATTGAGATCACTATTAAAATTTTATTTCTTCCATTATTTTCAAGACCTAACCTGAATTAAACATCGTTGAAAATAAAGTTATTGATATTAGTCATTATTATTAAAGATTTTTCAGTTGCAATATGTTAATCTCTCTAATGATAAATTTATTTTTAGAATTAGTTTTTACATCAGTAAATGTGTTTACAAGGAAGAGAAAGAAGACCAATATAAATCTTTTAGAAAAAGATTTCTAATGCTCTGGTTAAAATTAAACTTTAGTGATAGCTATTTAGGTAATTATGATAAGAAATTTTAAAAAAACATTTCAATGTTTACGTTTTTGTTTATTTGTATGCAAAGCACAAGAAAACATTTTCTACAAAAATTATTTCTATAGAGACCAATATGAAAAAAATAATGTGGTAAACAACACAATTTATCTCAACTTTACTTTATCAGTTGTAAGGTCATTAGTCTTTCTAGTATTGAAATATAGTATTTAATTAGATATATAATAGGTCTAATATGTCAATGTAACCATTGCGATGTTTTAATAATAACTTTAAAATTACTAACTTTTAAGTAGATTCCCATAATTAGGATAGGTTAAGATATTAGCCTTATGAGAGACCAATAAGGCAGTAAGAAGATATTATTTTATCATAAACATAAAATAATTTATGTACAAGACCATGTTTTATCTTCATTGTTACAGTTAAAAAATTTTAAAGCCACTATAATGCAATATATTATTAAACTTGCCATTTAATCTTTCTGACTAAACTTGTAATATTTTATAAATATTGAATTTTTGTTCTCTTTGCTGTATATAAATAAAAATAATTTTTGTCATTGAAATTTAGCAAAAGTTATAAAAATAGGTATTTATTTACCGTGCCCAAGTTCATGTTTTTAGCGAAAAAAATTATACCGGCCGACACATAAAGTCATCAGGGGTATGACAAAAATTATTACAACTCTCGCTCACGCCCCAAAAATTAATAATTTTGTGTAATTCCCCCCATATGTGGTGCTAATCTGGTAAAAATGGGCATTGCCCACCCTCATTACAATGCTTATAAAACATGTTCTGAAGCTATATTTGAAATTATTCTTTGTTATTACCACAGAAGGTTAATTTTATGTACTTGTGAAGTATGCAATCAGGATAGATTTGGTTATAATTGTATACGTTTAACCAAATGTACACATTTAAGGCTAGAATAGAGATTACGTGACGTCACCTGGCAAAAAGTATTACTCCGCAGAAGTAGAAGTCTAATTAGGTAATGTAATATATAAAATTACAACCAAATCTATCCTGACTGGACACTTTACAGGTATATTTTAATATAGGTATATAGTAATTTATAAAATTACAACCAAATCCATCCTAAATGGAGACTTTATAGCTACATTTAAGTATACATAGTACGGCATGCTGTTGATACGCGAACATAGTACTTCTGACTACTCCAAACTGAATATATTACCCAACTTTAATTTGTTAAAATGGTATTTATTGCCCTAGTGAGTTTTTGTTATTTTTTTTTTTTTTTTTTGTATCCCTGATGACTTTCTGCGTCTGCCAGTATAATTTTTTTCACTATAATTGTACACGCTGGCACGGTAAATAAATAGCTAAAAATATATAAGTATAGGTAAAATTATAGTCCTAGAAAATTTTTAGCCAGGAAAAATTATATCTGTATAATTAATAGTCAATATGATTATGAAAACATGCTGTAATTGTTTGTGCTCTAAGTCTTTAACTGTCTGGGTAATAAACACACACACACACACACACACACAACACCTTTCCTATGGTTTTGGTTAAAAAATATTTGTTGCGATTGTAATAGAAGACTTATGTTTTTAATATCGATGTTTTGTAATTTTCTATTATGACAATTATCAAAATATTAAATTTTTTTCAGTTTCTTGTATTTCTTTATAAATTGAGTAATTGCTATTACTTTACTTATGGCTTTCCCTTTGTTAGAATTTTATTTAGTTTATGTTGTGTATTACCAAATTTTTTGTTTATCTGTTGCTTAGTTATGCGTGCAATAGGTTTAAAAATATTTTAAACTTCATCTACAATAATTCTAGAACAGAAATCCAACCCGTTAAGAAAAAAGTTTTTAACAAACAATAGGAAGCAACAGTGGTGTACGAGGTCTGTTCAAAAAATATGCAGACGGTTTAAATTTCGTGGCTCTAGTTAGTTTCAGGAGAATCCGCTTGGTGTCGCTAGGTTTGTATAAATCAGCTGATTAAAACGCGGTATTTCAGTCGCAGATATCTTCATTTGTTTGAGTTACACGCAGTTTAGTAAAGAGTTTTTTTTTCATTTGTCGGATTGTAAAATGGACAGCCTGAAGGAGCAATGAATTGCTCTGAAATTTTGTATAAAACTAGGGAAATCTGCAACAGAAACATTTGCCATGCTTAACACGGCCTACGGCGATTTTACCATGAAGTGTACTGCATGTTTCAAGTGGCATGAACGTTTCAAGGGTGGCCGACAGTCGATTGATGACGATGAGCGTCCTGGACGTCCTTCAACATCAACTGACGACCCACACGTTGACAAAATCAACACCCTGGTGCGCGAAAATCGACGTCTGACCATTAGGGAGCTTTCCGAAGAGTGTGGGATATCAGTTGGATTTTGTTATGGGATTTTGACAGAAAAATTGAAGATGCACCGTGTCGCTGCGAAATTTGTGCCAAGCCTAATGACCGACGACCAAAAAGCCAATCGCGTCTGGGTTTGTCGGAAACTGCTTGATCGTTCAAATGAAGATGAGAACTTTTTGTCAAGAATTATAACCGGTGATGAATCATGGGTGTATGGTTACGACATTAAACGAAGGTCCAATCATCCCAAGGCTCTACAGTCAACCAGATTACCTACATTGAAGTACTGAAACATCTGAGGGACGCCGTCCGACGCAAAAGGCCAGAACTCTGGAGAAGTGATAACTGGTTTTTCCATCACGACAACGCTCCAGCTCACTTAGCACTCAGAACTTGTGAGGTTTTTGGCCAAACACTCGATCACTGTTCTTCCCCCCCCCCCCCCCCTACTCACCTGACCTTGCTCCTTGTGACTTTTTCTTATTCCCAAAACTCAAAAAACCCCTCAAAGGAAAAAGATTTGAAACGATTTCGGAGATTAGGGCAAATGCGACGAAGGAGCTGAACACCACAAAAGAAGCGTACCAGGACTGTTTTAACAAGTAGAAACACCACTGGGATAAGTGTGTGCGTTGGGGAGGAGAGTACTTTGAAGGAGACCCAGACGTGTAACTTCCAAATAAAGTACATATATTTTTATGACCCCAGTCCGTGTACTTTTTGAACAGAGCTCGTATAGTAAGATCACAATAAAATTAAACTATTATTCTTGTTTGAATAGTCATTGTTATACATTGAGTAACAGTTAAATGAATATTAATTTGATATTATTAATAGATTTTATTTATTATTCAGACGCTGGTGACAAAGAATTGTTTCAAAGCCTAGAATCCATTTTGGTAACATCACTTCCTCAAGAAGCGACAGAATGGCGCCGTTCTTATGGGCGAGCAATAAAGTCTATTCATGTAGCTGCAACATTTGTAAATTTCAGCAAAGAAATACTACCAAAAGAAGGAGATTACCATCTAATTCAACAGCCTATATTTCATACATACTGGACCCAATGTCCAGTAAGTCACTATTACATGTTTTGTTAGCACAATCATTGAATTAAACTAATTGTTAAATGGGTTTAGCTTCTAACTGCATTCAATTTTAACAATAAATTGAACTTAAACCATGATCAACACTGAGTTTATTATTTATTTTTTGGATTTTTTAAAAATAATAAACTCTGCATTGGTCATTATTTGAGTTCAGTTTATTGCAAATTGTTAAATTTTATTAAAAACTTTAATAACTTGCAGTGTTCGTGTTATACATCTTGAAGTTTTTTAAATTATACTTTTGATATCAACTTGGCAAAAAAACCACTACTTACTGATATTTTTTAACATTTGCATTTCGCACAAGGTCAGCGCACTGTTCAAACAGCAAGGTTTTTTTACCAAGTTGATACCACAAGTGTATTTTACTAACTTATTATTTTTCATAAAACATTGATGCAGCTCTAAAAATTCAAATTATTGATTTAACCCTAGATCATTTATGCCTCATCAAAATGACGGCACTCCATTTAAAAAATTGCTGTATCTGAAAAATGAGTGGTTCGCGCACATCTATCTTCCCATTACAACAGCCGATATCAGATGCACAGTTTCGCCGCTAAAGTTCGATGCGTCTTAGTGATACAGAGCTCACGTCATCATTTTGATGATACATAAGTCATCATGTGGCTTCTTTTATGATTGTGTTTTCTATAAATATTTTTGTAAAATTTCTTTAATTTTATTAAAAACTTGTTCAAGAATTCATTCGTTTGTTACATTCTGGTTTTTGTAAATAAAATTTATTTAACATTATTTTAAAAAGACTTTTTTAAACATTTGTGTTTCACTATTCTATTAAAACGTTGTCATCGTAATTATTATCTTCCTTTCTAACTGCAGGATTTGTAACTACTATCATATTTTTTCCAAGCGCTAAAGAAGCATGGGATACTACAGTGTTGAACACAATAATTAAAAAAAAACCCATTATTTTGGCAAAAAAAAAGATTGGAGTAGTCAAATTGGTGATGCATAAGTAATCTAGGTGTTAAAAATATATCATATTAATTAACACATTCCATGCAGATGTATAAGATCCAATTCGTGGTGCAGTGAAAAACATAACCTTAACTATGGCCATAGTTTCTTGTTCGAGAAATTTGTATCTATTGTCAGTTTGTGCTACTTGAATTCTGCTTTGCATGGTTGTTTATCATTCTGCACTAACATTATTTTTGCAAATTCTGTGAACCTTTTTATCTTCGTTATTTTATTAGTGGCTTTTTTAAAATTCTTTCATATTCTTATCTCTTGTTTGTAAAGATAAAACATCACAAAGCCCAATTGCGAGTTCAGTTTTGCATATTAAAAGCTGACTATTATCGTGAACAGTGTTTTAACACCCATCACAGAGCCATGTAAACCTGTCTAAAGTAAGTCATAGGTGGGCTTGTAAATATTTCGTATATATAACTACAGTGTAAATATATTCTATCTATGATACAACAATATTTACGAAAGATATTTTCAAACAACAATATTTTCAAAAAGAAACCGACAAATACAAACTCTCAGGTATTTACAAATTAACTTGTAACGATTGTCCCAACTATTACATCGGCCAAACCGGCAGGTCCTTCTATACACGCTTCGAAGAACACATTACCTAAAAAAAACAAACAAACCCTAAATCCAGCTACGCAAAACACCTAAAAAGCTTCCAACACACACACACACACACACACACACACACTGACATACACACTAATTTAAATGTTCTACACACATTAAAACAAAGTAAAAAACTAACAACCTTAGAAAAATATGAAATCTACAACACTATGCAACAGATAAAGAAAATGTATTAAATGATCACACACACTTTGAAAACCAACAACCTTTTCTATTATATGACACACAACTCAAACAACCTACCCCACTCCAGTCATAAATTTATTCCCATTAGAGCCTTTACAACTAGCCGATGCGTCCAGTAGAAGGTTAGCTTGGTAAAAGGAATGAATGTTTTGAAACGTGTCAGCAAGTAAGCAATTACATATTCACTTAGTCAAGTATTTTTAAATTAGTTTAATTACAATATTTATATTTATAGTGTATATAGACATCCACGTGACTATAAATTTCCAATTTAATAAAGCCTCAACACTAATAAACAGTTATCATGTGACTAGAGCTAGATGCTGATGCCTCGGATCCAATGCAACATTTACAACGCTAACAATAGCTCCTATTACTAACCAAAAGTAGCTATATTCATCATTATTGTTGTTGATAATAATAAAATTTATAAATATCACAATTCAACTCATGAACTTAGAACAAATCTTGTCCTTGTTACATGCAATTTTTTAATATTAAAAATTCTGCTATTTTTATTTTATTTCGTAGATTTGTCATAAATTGTAGTTATATGTAATTAAATATTTTTTTTATCTGTTTTTATTTTTTTTGTTCTCATTTAAATTAAATTTATGTTTATGTATTATATAATGATTGATTATAGGATGTGGACACATACAAGACAACAACACGTGAAAGTATAGAAAGTTGGATGAAGATTCTAACTCACCATAATATCAGTGATTGGATGATAGTCCTTGTTGAAACATACGATTTTCGTAAAACCAATAAACTCCTTCCACGAACAACAGTTCTCGATAAAATAAGAAGTGACTTTGGTGCCAAACATGCAGACAGGTAAACTGTAATTAGTGTGTGTTATGTTTTTCATTAATTATTTACTATTTACATAATATAGTGGAGTCTCGATAGTCCGAAATGAACGGGACCAAACCTATTTAGGATTATACAAAATTACTACCATAATAAACATAATTATTAAATACAAAGTACAAAACTGCTAAAATCCATAGTGTATCCTAAAACGCTAAAAATAAAGTACAGCACAGTATAACTACGATAATTATCACTTTGAGCACAAGCATACTCAAATTCATTCTTTATATTGTTGGTTAGGGTCTTAGTAACACGATTCACCGCTAGCTAGAATGATTTTACTGGTCAACTGTTCATATGTTTGGCAGCCCCAATTAGTTGGAGGACGAATCAAGTGACTTAACAAATCTTTTGTTTGCTAGTGCGCTACTTCTTGCATTAGCGTCTAGAATCGGTGTTGTTTTTTATGCCAATTTCGTAAAACGGCTTTGAAATGGAAACCTACTTTGGTTACATTACAAAACAAACTTGAAGGTTAAAACGCTTAGACAATGGTGAAAATGCGTCAAAATTGACTGTTGGGTTTGAGTATTAATTTCTACGATTATTGACTAGAAGAAAAACCAGTAAAAAATTAAAGTTTTGTATTTTTTCAACAAGTAAAAAATTGTTTTTAAAGAACCGGACAACATGTCGGATGAGAGTGAAGATGAAGGAGGCGATAGCGAGCAGAGGATATTGCACTCGGATGCTGCAACTGTCTTTGATGAAGTGGTACGCCACGTAGAACAACAGACCACCTTGACTGTTAGTGTTAGCGTAATTTCGCTTTAAAAGAGAGGTCTCCTTCTCTTCGACAAAAAAACAACAGATAATTTTAAACCTATATAGTTTAGAACTACATATTAACATTGTTGGGGTTTTTTTCGCTCATTACACTGTCTATCTTTGAAACATTCTGTAATTTTAAATACTTAATACACTTATTCACTGTTCTTTCTTAGTTTTTTTTAAATTCCTAAAAGTATCATAATTTCTGTTTTGAATTACCAAAATTCAGATTTTTGGGACTTCACTGTAATTACAAAGTTGATATCATGATTTAAAGTAAGTTCAAAATAGAGTATTTTATTTGAAGAAGATGTTAATTATTGTATATATGGTTTAGGTAAATTTCTATTCATGAAATAATTTGTACTTTATAGCTATAAAATGTATATATTTTGTTTTAATAATTTGTTTTGTTTAGTATTTATAATTTTTGGAGACTTTTTAATAATTTGGTTATCTACAAATGGAATATAGAATCATAATTTTTAGTACACACAAAATTATTATATTCTTTAAATTGCCATTTGCAGCTTTTGCATAGGTTATTTACCCCCAAACAATTACTTTATTATAACAGGGTGTCTAGCGACAGGGAAAACCTGGAAAAGTCAGGGAATTTTAAGATTCTGAAAAATTCAGGGAATAGTCAGGGAAAATTTTAAAAAATCGGGAAAATATTTATTTTGATTAGAAACAAAACTAGTGGCCATTGCTCTCAAATATTTGGTATTGTAAGCCAGCGGGCTGGTTTAGGGGCAGGGCAGTCAGGAAATAACACTTCTTTATTTAGATGCCCATTATTTATTTGATAAGCCCATTGCTACGACTTCAGGACTTATGTCAATAAATAATAAATGTGTCGAGTTGGTACAGCTGGGAAGTTTTAGCCTGGACCGTGGCCTTAGGGTGCGCAGTGGTTCTGTTATCATATGGACGGGAGGGGATAACAGATAACTCAGTCTGTTTCTGACCACACAGAACGCTATGTAAACATTCGTAGCCAGCTATTTGTCTAGACTCGTGATAGTTTGTGTTTTATTTGACGGTGATTATTTTTACACTGTTTATTTCAACATGGAAGGTTCCAGTTTTCATTGCCGTAGCGGGCAATCCCATCATGCAGATGTCGTCATTACCTCCCCTCCTTCATCAGGATAAATATAAACTAAAAGATGAAGTGACCGAAGCAGAGATTATATGGTGCGTGAATTTAGTAATGCAACACTTCTTTAAGCAATGCAGAAGGTAGTGTGTGCCTCTTTCCAAGGATGTTCCCTGTTCAGAACATGAGATTGCGGAAAGATAAAATTTCCTATAGTGTTGTATTCGGTTTATCAAATTATTTTAAAGACCTGTTACTGACATCATTAAATTCAAATTCTAACTATGTAATTGGCTTTGATGAAAGTTTAAACAAAATATCACAAAGAGCCCAAATGGATTTGAGTGTTAGGTATTGGGATGCAGAGACGGATGAAGTGAAAGCTCGATATTTTGGTTCTGTGTTCCTTACAGACACAAAAGCAAAAGAGTTACTCAATTCATTCTTAAAAGGTGTTCAAAGTCTGGATTTATCCAAGATCCTTCAGATATCAATGGATGGGCCCAATGTAAACTGGGCTTTCTATAGACATCTAAAAGAGGAAAAGTCAGGGAAAACTCAGGGAATTTCTTCAAGCTATTTTACTAGACACCCTGTATAAGATTTTATAGAAATGTCTAAATTATTTATTATCTATAAATTAAACTCTCAAAATTAGTATTTAAACTGTGTATAACTCACAGTACATCTATTATTTATGGCAGAAACCTTTCACAACTTTGTAGTACTGCTGACAGTTTAAAATTAATTATAAGGAGATCAATTGATAGTTTATAAAGCTATTAGAAGTTGTAATTGCTTTATTCTTTTAAATTTCCTGATCTATTTAGTATGTGCTGATTTAAAAGTACTATCTGTTATTTACTTGTTTCCAATTATACATTGCATAACAGGACCAGGCGGCAATGATGACCAAAATTGGGTTTTTTGCCAGGAAGAAAACAGGACCAGGAGAAATTAAAATGTGGCATATGGAATCATATGTGATTAAAGGTTGGTTATAAATCAGGTTGGAGTTATAAATCTAGATTGTTGAAGATGTTCAATGTTTGCATACCAAATAAAGGAGTTGCAAACGCTGGGACGCATTATGATCTTTGAAGAAGTTGTGTAAAGCCAGATTTTTGGTTTTTATGGGAGACCACAATTATATTTGATTACGAGCATTTGACGCAAATTAGTGCTCCAGTCTAGGCAATAAGAGTAAATATTAGGCTCGATCTATAAACACCAGTAACCTGTCGAAGAGCAGAGTTTTGACTAAATCGAGAGCTTTCAGATCTATAGCTCTTGCACAGGAATAGGATATACAAACTAGAAATAATGAACCTGTTTTGAGACAATGTTCTGCAGAGAGTCAAAGAAACGTTAACACTATCAAGCAAGGATGTAATTTTTAAAAGCAAACCCGTATACTTCTTATGACATTGTGCCACATTCTGTGTCATATTGGAACAATGTCATGAAGGCTCCAGATACATACGTTATGTACTTCCAGTGTTACACACCACTTTAGAAGGGTTAGGTAACTAAGTTATTCACCAAAATAGAATTTAGAATGCCCCCCCCCCAAAAAATGTTGACAAATAACCCTCCTTGGGCTGTGGACGGTGTGCATACTTACAATTTACATATATATATATACATTTTTTGGACTAGGAGACTGACAGACTTACCTTGGCAAGAGTCCACTCTGTAGTCTTGAAATAGAAACACATAAAAGCACTTAAACAATGATATATTTCAACCACTCAGTGGTCTTTGTCAATCGAAGAGAAAACACAAAAAGAAATATGAGAGAATGAAATAAAAAAAAAAAAAGAAAAAAAGAAAAAATTGTGTTTTTTTATTTCATTCTCTCATATTTCTTTTTGTGTTTTCTCTTCGATTGACAAAGACCACTGAGTGGTTGAAATATATCATTGTTTAAGTGCTTTTATGTGTTTCTATTTCAAGACTACAGTGTGGACTCTTACCAAGGTAAGACTGTCAGTCTCCTAGTCCAAAAAATCTAAATAATCTTTACCAACCAAAACTAACCTAAATATATATATATATATATATATTAAAAGATTTATCTTTGTGTCATAGCCTTATAAATGAATATTGTTACCACAGATGTGTTCGCTGGTTTCCTTGGGGGAAGTCCAATCGATCAGAGGATAATCCCACGCAGTTACCAGCTTTCACTACCTTTAGTTGCTTGGTACCTTCACAACACTCTCTGTTTGAATCTCACTAATGAACTCAACTTAACTTGAACTTTATTTTTAACAAGGTTCAGAAAAATCAATTTTGTAGAGAACAGTGGGTTATAAACAGGGGACTTGAACGTGCTACCCTCGTGCGTCGACTATTGAAATTAGTAACTACTTTGCCTCAATTACTTTTATCGGCTGCTTGGCAGAAATACAAAAAACTGTTACACCAGTAATCGTCTTTTGTGTTATTAAAGGTCATATTTTAGAAAGATATTGATGTCATTCTTTATAAGTAAAAACTAAAAATTGTAATCTTTAATTCATTTTGTGTTTAATTATTCAACTTTCCTACAGTTTGTGAACAAGTTTAGTTTTATATTACTTGCTTTTTTTTACCAATTCTTGTATTTTATTATTTTGGTAATTTTTTCTAACATATTAGTTTGTGTAATCAGTCTGAAAAACTAATAAATTTCATAGGTGCTTATCTGTGATAAATCCTTTAAAGTCAGAATCAAGATCAGCTGGTTCTTGGAGGGGCTTGCTGGTTAATATTCGCCTGTTGTTACTAACTGCCTATGATCGTACTTTGTTACATTTTGAAGAAATTATTCGAGATCAGCGAGAGAAGCGAAATCATCTTGGATGGAGTTTCTGTACATATTTCCTTTTACAAGTAATTATTTTTAGTTTTAGTGCACTTGTAAAATTAACATTATTATTTATCATCAAATGTTTTATATTTGCTCTACTCTTATTAAAAGCCACTTAGTTAATCTCTTTATTGAGAGTTCAAACAAAGAAACAATTTACATCCAAAATACAAATGGATAATGTATTTTTAATCAAACATACGAGGTCTATCCGAAAAGTAAGTGTATTGAGGCTCTCACCCTTTGAAAGGTTTTATTTTTAACATGTTGGCTACAATTCTGTGTATCCTGACTGACTTCTCCCTTCTGCAATGAGACTCGTTCGAGGACAGTGTATTAAGTATTTTGTGAAAAATCCACAATCTTCCGCCAAGTGTGAAATACGCTGCATCATCTGTTATCTCATTTGGTAGGGAAAACCTCCAGATGAGGTTTATAATGAGGTAAAAACTACATATGGTGATAAAGCTGTGATAAATCATATGAGTATGTACAAGTGGTGTTGCGAGTATATAAATGGTTCTATATGTGTGCATGATGGTCAGAGGTCCAGATGACATTCCATTATTAAAAATATCGAAAATGCATCCTGTGGTGATTGCAGATTGACTATGAATGAACTTTCTACAATGTTTCCGGAAATCTCCATATCTCTACTACACAAAACCATCACAGAAATCCTCGGACATCAGAAAGAGTCTGAGTTGGGTCCCAAAACAGTTGACAATCAGAAGCTATCGAGTGTTGCCCAGGCAGAGTTTTTGAGTTGCTACAAACTCCATGGAGATGAAATTCTCCACTCCATCATTGCTGGAGATGAAACTTGTGTTGCACAATACACGCTTCAACTGGAGGTTTTCTCCTAAATGAAGTAACAGATGATGCTATGTATTTTGCACTTGGCAGGAAATTGGATTGACATTTTTTTACAAAACACATTGTGTTGACAGTTCTTAATGTACTGGCCTCAAAGTCAGGCTACACAGAAGATGTCGAAAATAAAATCACTTTCACTCACTACCATTCTCATATAATAACTCTTGAAAATACCACTAAGTATTTGTAAAGGATATTGTTTTAATTTAAATAAAAAGTTCAAATATGTATTTCAAGATTGTTCAATTTTTATACATTTTAAGATTTGGCCTTATCACATCTAAAATTGTTGAATCAAAAAAGTTTGTTACTGTAAGTCCAATATTTTAAACACTATTAAACATTTATAGATACTTCTGGTAAACAATTCTAAAATAATAATAAAAATTTTAATTTTTAGTTTAGTGTTAGGAGATAAACAAAATTTGTGTAGTTTTTTCCTAATTTTTCTTTATTGATAGTGTGATTTATGACAATCCAGTGGTTTTTTGAAACATCAGAATTTTGGCCTGCTTAAATTTTGTGAATGATTGAAATTTTGTCACTCAATTAGAAGGAAAACTTTTATTATTACTGATGTTAAAATTTGTGTTATAATGTTGTTAATGAATTTCTTTGCTCGCTGACAAGTACCAGTTTTGTTTCATTTGTGGGCAGTTTTGATTCAGTATCACTGGCAGCCTGGATGCCAGTAACTCGCAAACGCTTACAGTTTGTATAGACAGTAAAATATGAAACAATTTTTTGAACATCAATACTGGTTCATAGTCAGATGTGATAAGAATTGTATGATAGAATTTTTCCTGCATGGGATGTTAATTAAGTAACTAAAACTATATTCAAATTAAATTACACCATATTTTTTAATTATATTAGTTCCTTGTAATCATCTTAAATTGACTAATTAATTTATAAATAATTATTGAAGAAGCCTACCCACTACTGCAGCCGATTGTTTAAGGTTGCAGGCATATGAATCATGAGTGTGAAGGGGGATTTGGTATAAGGAGGCTGTTAACTTTAAAAATGGAATAGGGTGTTAGATTTAAAGTGTATGTAGTCACATATCACATTACATCGTACACCACAAAAACAACATATCTTAAACGCCACATACACTTCTAACACCCTATTCCAATATATAGTAAACAACTCCCTTAACCCAAACCTTTCTCCACACTTGTATGCCTGCAACCTTAACCGATCGTCGGCAGTAGCGGGTCTGCTTTGTGAATGAAACGATTGTTTCTAAATGCATCAGCAAGTATTTCACTCAGAAAGTTTTCATTCAATTACGCAATAATTACTTATAATTTTAACTATTGTTTCATATTGTTATAGGAAGAACTAGCATTTGTCTTAGAGATGTTAGGGGTGTATGAAGAAGCTCTTGTGCAATATGACGAACTAGATGCTCTTTTCACTCAGTTTGTTCTTAATTCTAATCTTGGAGGTAAGTTAAGTTAATAATAGTTTTTCATTGTTATAACAATCAGAAGTCAGGTTTTGAATCTCTGACTTTGGTCTATACAACTGTGACTAATGTCACACCATTAGTCTTAAATAATAAGGTGACATAATAGTGACTTGAAAAACTGATTTAACACGTTCACTACCGCAATGTTAACAAAATAACTATTGGTATAGACCAGCCGGCTCACATATGCGCTGTACGGTCTCTCGTCCTGGACTGACGGCTCGCATATGCACTGCTCTGGGTAGTTGAAATGGATCTACGGCTCATATTTGCGACAGTGTTTGCGTCTTACTTTTATTCCTCTGACAAATCAGTGGTTTATTTTAAAGGTTTGATATATTCATATCGGACTATAGACATGTCTGACGTTAATGTAGGACATTTGGTCTCTCAGTTATCAAGATCAATGACGTCAAAATACTCCTGACACATTGTTTATTCCTTCGTGCATTATTCTATTTCATTAGAATCACAAACAATGTACTCTAAATGGCATTTATCAACACATAATGTAAACCTGTCACAAGTGATGAGTGCGTTTCTAAATATTCTGTTGGCCTACTGTATATGGAACACAAATGTAAACATATTTTGTCTCTGATACAATATTGTTTATAATGTCAGTATCTTTTGAATAAGATATGTAGCCTATATAAGCAATCTGTCTAGCACGTCTAGTCAAGACGAGTTAGTTGGGAGTTTGTTGATATAAGCCATTGTAAGACATTTCTGTTTTTATATGTATATAGTGTTATTTATAATACAGGGTGCGGCAGCATAACTTCCTTTTTTTAAATGCTCACCATTCAGTTAGTTGATGTCATAGCGGAGCACTAGTGGTCTCGTTCAAGAGGGGGTACAGTAAAGTTTTGTCCCGACACGTTTCAGTCGCCATCATGCGTTGGAATAGTGAGGAGCGTGCCTTTGTCGTTGAGGCATACTTTTCAAGCGGATGTTCGGTTATTGCAACACAGCTCGCATTTCGGAATCGCTTTAATTTAGCACCGTTGGCTCCCGTCCCAGACAGCAAATCAATTGTTAAATGGGTCACTACATTCAGACAAACTGCAAGTGCGACAAAACGAAGAACTGGAGTCCCTCGGCCCGTTAGATCACCTGAGAACATTGAAGCAGTGAGAGCGTCAATGTTGCGATCACCACGGCGTTCTGCGCGCAAACACGCATCTGCCCTTGGACTATCCGATAGTTCTGTGAGAAGAATTCTTCGTGATGATCTTCATTTTCATCCCTATAAGATGGCGATAGTGCAGGAACTTTCAGAACGTGACTTCAATTCTCGGATGAACGCGTGTGAGCTTCTTCTTGATGTCGTTCCCGAGGGTGCTATTGTTTTTTTTTTAGCGATGAAGCCCATTTTCATTTGTGTGGGTCGGTTAACAAACAAAACATGCGCTACTGGGCTGACAACAACCCTCGAGAATTGCATCAAAGGCCTTTGCATTCACCCAAAGTCACAATGTGGTGTGCAATTTCCTCAGCTGGAATTATTGGTCCCTGGTTTTTTGAGGAAAATGAGGTTACAGTGACAGTGAATTCAGACCGGTATGTAAACGTGCTACAGAATTTTTTTTTCTTACGGCTAGAAGAGTTGGATTTGGGGGACACTTGGTTCCAACAAGACGGTGCAACAGCACACACTTCAAGAGCATCGATGGCTGTTTTAAGGGAACACTTTCCAGAGCGTCTTATCTCAATTAGAGGCGATTTGGAATGGCCGGCACGCTTTCCCGATCTGTCCCCTTGTGATTTTTTTCAATGGGTTTTTTGAAATCCCGTGTTTATGTGAATTGTCCAAGAACCCTACAAGATTTGAAGACCAACATCCAAGAAGAAATTGCCAACATAACACCTGCTACGCTAACAAGAGTCATGACAAACGCCAGAAATCGGTTTACGCAATGTATGGAGAATGAGGGACGTCACCTAACAAATTTGATCTTCAAAACAATGTAAATAAAAACTTTAGACATGTACCTACATTATAAAAAATAAATAAATATTTTCAGATGCATACAATAGTTTTTATTGAGTTTTCAAAAAAGGAAGTTATGCTGCCGCACCCTGTATATTACAGATTTATGTAAGTAGCAAAATTTTAGAGCCTATATAGTTTTTATAATTTATTAAATTTTACATACTTTTAAAAATTTGTTTTCATCAAAATCATATTTGGTTTCGGATTTGAGGAGCTTTCACTGAAGTCCTCATACGTGGAAAGCCCGTAACATGATAAGATTTTTGTGCTAGAGACCGACCGGCTCATTGTTGCGCCATCCTAAAAAAACGGCAAAAACAAAAAAATACAACAAACACATAATCCAAGGGTTTGTATGAAGTATAATAAGTTATTATAACAACTTTCCACTTCTGGACGTAACATGGTCTGTGTGGAAAGATCGAATTCTTACTGCCGGTCCCTCATGAAAAACCAGACGGCGCATATATGTGCCGCTCGGTAGCGAACGTGTCAATACTTGTTTCTTACACACAAAAAATATTATTTATGTAAGTTACAGGTTTATTGTATTTAAAGGTTAATGAAAGTATACAGACCAATTCATACTAGAAATACATTCTACGTTTCGATTTTCTGTCCGAAAATCCTTTTCAAGAGTTAAAAGTTTATCAATCTAATATAAACTTTTAGGTGTTAAAAAGGATTTTTTTATAGAAAATCGAAACGTGGATTGTATTTGTATTAGCATGAATTGGTCTGTGATCTGTCATCAACCTTAAATACATTAAATAGTTATTAACAGACATTAAATAAAGTTTAATTATAGATTTATATTAAATTAAATTTTGACTTAGATGACTTAGAAAAGCTATGACTTGATACGAATTTTACTTAAAAATAAGATAAAGTTTATTATTATGATTGATGTAGTTTATTAATATTAATGTAAACAAGTAGAGTATTTTGGGACATTGATTAGACATACGAGTAACAGATTTTAGTTTATATAAACCAACAATTTCCTTCAAAATAAAAACACATGTTACCAGTTTTTACTGTTT
Source organism: Prosapia bicincta (assembly GCA_036971475.1). Classification (NCBI taxonomy): domain Eukaryota; kingdom Metazoa; phylum Arthropoda; class Insecta; order Hemiptera; family Cercopidae; genus Prosapia; species Prosapia bicincta. The sequence continues at coordinate 47,232,904 of JBAIZL010000010.1, forward strand.
TTTTTCAATTATTTCTAATAGCTCACACTCTCATAATATATACCTTGTACAAATTGTCAATCATTAATAAAATATGTTTTTATAAGTCCAATCAAGTTCCAATACATTTTTTTAAACCTATAGTGGATAACAATTGATGTTAATACAGTTTTTCATATATTTATTCAATAATTAAATTATAAAAATTTGGGATGTCTGAGTCATCGAGCACATCAATAACTAGAGGGGACATATGTATTCCCTCAACATAGCGTCGGTGAATCAAGTGGCATCTTGGTGAGGTATCTGGCAGACAAAACAAGACTTTACTACAGACTAAGTTTAATAGTTACCACTTCACTCCAATAGTGTTTTAAACCTGTTACTGTTGTCAGAAAATAATAAAATTTGGTTTCATAGTAATATATAATACAGGGATTACGATGGTGAAAATATTTTAATTAAAACTACATTCAATTAAAACCTCTCTAAACAGAATTTCAGTTTAACATAAAAAAGTATTTTTTTAAAATTTTTTGGTGTGGTAAATGATGTCAGCGGGAAAGTTGGAGTTATCATTTTATTTCTTAAAAAAAAAATATTTTGCTACAACCACTGATTTGGTTGTGGCTTGGTGTATTTGAGTGCAAACATTCGGTGTTATTATCTGAGAGTGTGAATTGCTAAGGCAAACGAATAACCGTACTGTGTGCTGGGGGGTTAATCGTGTCAAGTTATTTGTCTAGTCTATTGAATCTGTACCAAAATGTTATCTTAATTAATCTTCCTTACAAAATGTACTTAATGGAAAACCAATGGCAAAAATACTTTCCCAGTTTTGCCCTGTCGTAAAAATACATTTACTTGTCTGGCTTTTACTAAGTCACTCAAAAAAATATAATTGCTACATACAATTTATTGAAAATACATTTTAAACATTACTGACCTAAAAAGGTTATTGTTTTGGAAAGATTATGTCTAATTTTTTCTGAATGCAACTTTGAATTAAAATCTTTACAATAATACTGTAACCTTACATTAAAGTACTTTATACATGCAGATTTTTTAAGCAGGTAAAAATGACTTAAATCTACATCTTGTTCATAGAAATGTCCTGAACTATTAGGAAACAAATCTTGCCCAATGTACCTTTTCAAAACTGTTTATGTCATTTTATTAATAATTTGGTTTCTACTGGCCGATACTACTGAGCAAGTGAGCTTTGTCTGACAGCGATTTGACTCACCACTAAGGTGACTCATCGCTTGAGGCAGCCATTTTGGTGGGGGGCAGCAGTGAAAGTGTGCTCCATCTACCTAGCTTCAATGTCCTCTCGAGTTATTTCTGTGCTCGCTGGTCTGAGTATCTCATGTTCGAAGCCTATTGCTTTTGGCACCGAGCCAACTTTCTATAGCTAGAAATGAATCTCTCAAAGATCTATTTGAAAACCTTCTATTGTGCAACCTTAAATTGTTGCCATAGTTACCATACAAACTGAATTAACATTATCGATCCTTGCTTCACAAACAGACAATGCAAAAGGAAAACAAAAAGAAGCTTTAACACAATGCAAGCTACGAAAAAAAGAAAGCTTGTAAATAGTAACATAAAAATAATAATCCAACACCATACATAGAAAGGAAGATGGAAAATATTTGCTTTCTATTTTCACACAATATTAATATTGTTATTCTGATGTATGTATATACATATTTATATTAATTGTAGTTATAAAATAAAAAAAACTGAAATAAAATTTGTCTTTGTTGATTTAAGTAGGAATTCACTTGCAAACCAATTTTATACCAATTGTTATTCTAAAAAGTGTAATCCTAAAATAATATGTACCAATATTTTGTTTGCTTTGATAATTTTTATTAATAATTTTTTGTTTTTCTTATGAAATATTGTCAGATTAGTGCTATTCAGTATATTTGATTATTTTTAGTAAAATTTGAATTTTTGTCTTTTAATGTATTATATTTGAAAACTTGTCAAATCGCTCAATACATTTATATTTTTTGTGTTTATATTAAATATATGAAGAAACTCCAAGCTGGTTGAGTGGATTTCAAGCTCCGCTAGAAAGTTGGCCGGGTCTAGTCTTATCCCACACAGTTGATCTTGAGTTACGGAAGCTCATTCAAGATAATACCATTACACTGCTACAGTTCCGTAGCTACCTGTTTTCTCGACAATGTACTATGCTTCTACTTACATGTAAACCTTGGGAAGTGAGTATTTATTGATTAAAATTACATTAGAGTCCTGATATTTCGAGCGTCCGTTAAATTCGAGCCTATTCGTTCCTATTTGAGCCTATTTTATCATTTTGAAAGAAAATGATGAATCGAGCTTCCAAGAAATGTTTATAGTTGTACAGTATGGAAAGGAAATGAGTTCGACTTCCGAAAAATGTTTATATCAATACGGTATGCAAATGAAATGAATTGGGCTTCCAAGAAATGTTTATAGCTTTATGCTATGCTAATGAAATGAGTACAGCTTCCAAGAAATGTTTATAGCTATATGGTATGCTAAGGAAATGAGTATGGCTTCCAAGAAATGTTTATATCAATACGGTATACAAATGAAATAAATTGGGCTTCTAAGAAATGTTTATAGCTATCTGGTATTTTAAGGGAATCAGTATGACTTCCAAGAAATGTTTATATCAATATGGAATACAAATGAAATGAATTGGGCTTCCAAGAATTGTCTATAGCTATATGGTATGCTAAGGCAGTGAGTATGGCTTCCAAGAAATGTTTATATCATTATGCTATGCTAAGGAGATGAGTTGGGCTTCCAAGAAATGTTCATATAAAGTTCTATAAACTTATTTAGTGCATTTTTATTTACTTATATTTTAAGGGTTCATTAAAACTCCTATTTTTTCTGATGTCCAGGAATGTATTTCCCTGTAATCGGAGGGGGTCTCAGTCCCATTTACCTCGAATTATCAAGACTCTACTGTGTGTCACATTAATCAACCATCTTATATGTATATTATAGAAAACATTTTATATTTATTTAGCATTGGTTATAAAGAATGTGTGTAAATGGTAAAGGATTTATTTTACTATCATTAAACAAATTTATGAGACAATCTATAAAGTGAATAATTTTTCATAAGTATGTTTAATTAATATACTTGAGAAATTAAAGTTTTGTATTTTTTCAAATCTTTTCTTAATATTTAATTTTTAACACCATATTTTTTTTTTACTTTTAAATGTAGGGAAATATATAACAAAATAAATTTGAGCACAGGTAGACATATTTGCATAACTGAGCTATTGTTATAGGGAAAGACCCAAATAAATAAATGTTAATTGACTCTTCCTGCAGGGATGAACCTTCTTGTCTAGATAACAAGACACTTTACTATGTTAAGATTCCAATTATAGGTTATTGAGGGAATAGTGAAATAAAACAGTATAGTAAGTGTCTTGCTAAGACCGGGGTGAAAAAACCTCGCAAGATAGAGACCCTGCCGAGAACTACCCCGCAGTAGATGATGCAAGAACCCTGGGGGCTAGGATATCCTTATGCTAAGGGTAAGGAGGGATACTTATCCCTGAGGTACTCCTGCCTGAAATAGTTGGCAGTGTAGATTGAGTTTGGTCTACATTAACCCTATTCTTACTGCTGGACAGGTATGAGCTTTCCATCTAGAAACCCATAGTATCGTAGTTTCTCTATGGGCCCGATCAAAGGCCTTTTCTATGTCTAGAAAGACAACCCCAGTCGAGCAGTAATTGTTGAATGCCTTGGTTGCATGCTCCACCAATCTCATCAGCTGATGCATGGCTGTAAGTTTTGTTCTAAAACCAAATTTCTCTGCCCTCAGTATCTTGTGTGCATGGATATGCTTGTTGATACATTTGAGCAGGATTTTTTTCAAATACCTTATCCATCATTTACAACATGGTTAATGATCGATATAAGTCCAGTTTGCTGTGGTTTTTTCTTAGTTTACGGAAGACCAAACGCCATCAGCGGGTTGGCTGTATGGCTGGAAGCTTTTCCCTCAAGCGTTTCTGCAAACAATTTAATCTTGTCAACTGGGTTTCCCATTTGTCTGCTTGTCTCTTCAAATCAATAAGTGGAGGCAGTGCAGCTGTTCTCGCAGGAAGTGTTTAACTGTTAGGCAGATGGGTGTATCTGTTGTGTTTAAGGTTGCCAATTCTGTGTGTAAGCTATCAACATTTTAGTGAATTAGTTTCTGGCTAATTTGCCTCTTGAGGCATTTAAGATGGGTATGTGGAACACATCTGTTTACACCGTGTTGCATTGTCTGCTGGGTCTTATTTCGCCAAATGATGACTGCTGTCTGTATGTCCACTGGTGTATTGACATTGAGGAAGGCAGGTAGAGTGCTGTCCATCTGGGACTGGAATGACTCCTAATCAGCCAGTTGGTATTTTAACACCCTCCTCAGCTCTGCATGCAGGACTTCTAAGGACTACCATATCATGTGTTTTTGATATGGTGCATATACAAGCCGGTCAGTCTATAGCACAAAAATCCTATAATAGACCGAGCGACCCACTTAAGAGCCACTACAAAGGCTTATGTCAACAAACACCCAACTAACTCGTCTTGGCTAGTCATGCTAGACAGACTGCTTTTATATCAAAAAAATACAGACAATATGAATATTATTGTAATGGAGACAAATTATGTTTACATTTGAGGTAAACAGTTAGGTACAGCATAAGTTTGTTGTTAAGGCAAATCAATCAAGTTTCCTTTGGCGAATGGGTGCAAACATTACGTTTAAGGGTTCAGTCTAGACATCTGTTAAGTGTAATAAAATCCATTTCATTGTAAAAAAATGTAAACACTAACATTATAATGTTGAAGTTCTGATTAAGTTTTATACATTACTGCCAGGGATATAATATTTTTTTAGGTCAACACTAATACAGGTTATTTAATTTTAGAGCAAAAAACTTAAATAACTTTAATTTATCCAATGCCAGATCTTGGCATCTCTGCCATTTACTGCCTAGCCTCCCAGTAAAGACAGTGCCGACTTGGCTCTTCTTCGTCTTGCAAAGGTGTGGCAGTTCCGAATTTGTGGGCCGTCCATCTTGTGATGGTTCCACAGAGGGCAAATATCCGAGGCTGCTAGTCCTATTTTATATAAGTGTGCTTGCAGATAGCCATGGTTCGTTAGCATTCTGAATTTGGCAACAGCTACTACTCTTGGTAGGCTATGTGGTAATAGTACACTGTGCCCCAGGTCCTTCTATATCTTCCCGGCACTCGTCCTTTTAGGCTTTCCCCTTTTTTTTTATTGGTAGTTTATTCAATCAGGCTTCTTTCTGTTAATAGGGATATTGGTCTATCAGGCTGTAGCAAGGTGTTACATTTCTTTGCTAGCTGGTTCGCATGCTCATTTCACTCAATGCTGACATAGCTAGGGAGCCGTTGCAGCACAATGTCAATCATCCCCATGTAGGGCACATTGGGTCCTTCTTCAATCATGCTTGCCAGGGCCTTTCGTCTGTTCATTGTTTGCACACAGTCGGTGGAGGTATTACTAGTTAGTGTAATTTTGGCAGCCAGTAAATTCACATAGAACACAACTAGTGCTGACTTGCCAGAGATGGAACAAAGTTTTTCTCAATATGTACTATCGCCGCAGGCTGACCATCAAAGTTGTTGGGATTAATTCCAACAGGGCTGTAGCCTTTAAAGTGATTGCAGTAAAAACCAGCTTCAGAGGCATGTTTCACCGCTGATCCATCAGTGTAAACATGAATCCAGTTGTCTTTGCTGTATAGATTCACAATTGTTTCTAAAGCAGTGGCAATTAGAATGTAGGGATCACTATTAGAACAAAAACTTAAGAATAGTTATTTTTGTCACAGTTGATTTAAATATAAGTGTATACATTAATGTATACAAATATTATATAACTTTAAAAAATAATTTTAGATAATTTATTTTTTTACCATGTAGTAATTTGTTTAGGTAGCTCAGCGTTGTCTGCCGTTCTTACACAATTGTATAAATGAATTGAGAATTTTGGAAGTAAGTAGTCCTGTTGGAGCAGTTGCGTGTTGGATCTTCCTGTGTTGCCTTGAGATATTGCATACTTGTGAGAAATTCCATGACAGTGGACAAGTAGAAGCATACTCTTTGTTCACAGCAGGCCTTTGGGCATACGCTCGTGATAAGGTAAATTCCTGAATTAAAAGTATCTTACTCTTGTTAATAGTTGTAATTAAAAAATGTTTAGTTTAAGGACACCCTATATAATTAAGTATATTTGTGATATTTAACGTTGTCTGTTACTATTTCGTTGCACTGACTTTATAAACTCATTATTCGTTAATTGTAAAATGTTATTCTACCATTAAGTCCAATTCATTTTTACCTGATGATAAGGCACCTACCGGTCACTTGACCATTCTTGAATCACTGAATTATTTTACTAATAGTGTTTTCCGGTCCGTTATGTTGGTACTTTGTTGTTGACATCACATAAATTTCATCGTGTGTTCCACGTGTGATATTTTTTAATAGGAACTAACAGAACATATACATTCGACATACTTTTCAAAAATATAATACATAGAACACATGGCAAAACATGTGTGATGTCAACAACGAAGTACCAACATAACAGACCAGAAAACACCATCAGTAAAATAATTCAATGATTTGGCAATTGTCAAGTGACCAAAAGGTGCCTCATCACAAGGTAAAAATTAATTGCACTTAATGGGGTTAATAACAGTTATAATTAACGTATAATTAAGTGTAAATGCGCTGTTTACAGTTTCTTTAAATAATCTTTTGGGGGAATGGCATTTGGCAGAAGGTATGTAACTGTGTAAGTGTTGTTCTGGTGGGGGCTGTATACATCTGCTGATGTTACCAGCAGATCCTATGATCTGCCTTCAAAACACAGTCCATTATGAGATGTCTGATTTAACTCTTTGATTAGCATTCATGTACCAGTACATAAGATCGTGCAACAGCCAGCAGAAGTATTCCTATATATGTATGTTCTACCATTTCTCTCAGATTAGCATTGCCATGAGTTTACAATTTGTTTTCCTGTGTATTGTGTTTTGGTATTCTAGGTTCAATATTTGCAACTATCTGGAAAAAATACTACACAGAGTACATAGTCACCATTCTTTTGTGTTCAAAGTCTATGGGTTTTTCTACGTATTTACAGATCGTTTCGAAGTTTTTGCGGTATTTTACATTGAATAGGCGATTGAATAATGAAGAAGTTTTTTTGTGTCCAAAGTCTATGGTTTTTCCCACGTGTTTATAAAAGGTTTCGAAGTTTGTGAGGTATTTTACAAAGAAATAGGTATTTTATACAAAATAATAAAGTTTAACAGATAATTTTTAGCAAAGAAATTGTCGGGAAACGTAAGGTAAAGATTGGTTAACATAAAAAAATAAGTAGATGAAAAAACAAATATTACTATAATTTAAAAATAGAGAGAAAAATAAAGAAAAAGATTAGATAAAAATGTGTAAAAATCTTTCGAAAATATGTTACTCCCATGGGCCATATCAAGGTAGGCACATGTTGCTAATCAAAGGGTTAATAGGGTTCTACTTTACTTAAAATAAAATTTGCAAGCCTGGGAAGGGCAATAGTAGAATTTTGATTTAATTTGCTTGTTGCATTTATAAATGTGAATCCTTTTGTTCCTTAACACTTTCAGCACGGCTAGCGTTCGGCACGCTCTTGGTTTCCTTACGAGGTACCGAGAGCGTGCCGATGCGCTCCTAGCTAATTTTCTTAGATACGGTGAGCTCACAGGTACGTTCACTCCCAGGCTAATTGAAACTTCTCCACTGTCGATACACGTTTGTATAAAGGTTTGATTTTTTGCGTCGATGCTTCAGAAGAGTTTGGAGAATATTGTGCCTGAGTCATTTTTAAATCCGACCACCCCAATTTAACTTTTGATGCTTCAACTGTAACAATGTTTCAAGGAGTTTTATGAACGGATTTAATTTGGTTTAACTCTTATATTTTAATGTTTTTTTTTAGTTTGAACCATTTAACGCTTCAAAATATCCAGTAAAAACAACAATCGTAAAAATTAACTAAGCTTTCTGAACTAACGCAAGAATAAACAATAACTGTCCTATTAGAGTGAATGAACCAACTCGAGGTGGGAACAGACTATTGTAAATATGTCATTGCAAAATGCTTGGACGCCCGAAAACCTAATGTGTCAACATAAGATTGTAGTAAACAAATGTCGCCTTATTTCGGCTATAATTAGTCTCGGACGTGACATATGTATTATCTATATCTCTGTTTACATTACGATCTCCGAAATACTTGGCACAAACAGAAACAAACATTCCGAGTTGAACGTTGAATGCTTATTTTAGTATGTAATATATTTTAGTAGTAGCGTCTTTAGTTTTGTATATAAATTTTCTTTTTTTCATGAGGGATGTTGGTATAGAGAGAGGTGACATCTATGGTGACCAAAATAGTTACTGGGGGTAGAGGTACAGATATTTGTGAAAGTCGATCTATGAAATGATTGGTGTCCTGGGTATGTGATGGAAGGTTCTTTACTAAGGGTTGAAGGTGTGAGTCGAGGAAAGCTGAAATTCTTTCTGTTACTGAATTGCAGCCAGCAATTATTGGTCTACCAGGTGGAGGGATTATGTTTTTGTGGATCTTTGGTAATATATAGAATTGAGGAGTAGAGGGGTTTTCATTATATAATAATTTTAGAGATGTTTCTGAAATATTTTGTTCAGGAGCTGTATATTTGAGTAGTTCTGAGAGTGAATTGTTGAATTCTTTCGTAGGGTTATCTGTAAGTATTTTGTATGTTGTGATGTCTAACAGTTGCTTATTTGCTTCTTTGATGTAGTCTTCTTTCTTCATAATATATAGATTGTATATATACATAATATATATATTGTTCATCTTATATACATCCCTCAGCAAATAGTTTCAACAGCCAAACAACAAAAATTGTCTTCAAAATACAGGGTCATCATAATTGTACATCGAAAAATGTCATATACCAGCTACAATGTAAATTTTGCTCAGCACAGTACATAGGCCTGACCACGGATGGTCTGAATATCAGAATGAATGGCCACAGACATGATGTTAAAATTATGAATATGGATAGGCCAACAGCTCAACATGCCGCGAGTCACAACATCACAACTTTTGATGATTGCTATACCACAAAAATAATTAAATCACTCCCTCCTGATTGCAATCCCTCAGAACTGAGAAGATGGGAACCATCATACCAGTGGTATACCAAGTCCAGAGAATCCCCTAACCTCAACATCAGATAAATCCATTCACTTTTTTTCCAAATCGCCTCATCAGACGTCTCCAATCTCTTTACCCCTGACAGACTTATATAACCTAAAATCACTCATATGCTCATGGAAACATTATATATATATAGATTTTTTGGACTAGGAGACTGACAGACTTACCTTGGTAAGAGTCCACTCTGTAGTCTTGAAATAGAAACACATAAAAGCACTTAAACAATGATTATTTCAACCACACAGTGGTCTTTGTCAATCGAAGAGAAAACACAAAAAGAAATATAAGAGAATGAAATAAAATAATTATAAATTGTTATCACAGATTGTGTAGAGTAGAAATCAGATGTCACGGATGCAAGGATTAAAGATATGTATATTGTTTCCATGTTTCTATTTCTATTTCAAGACTACAGTGTGGACTCTTACCAAGGTAAGTCTGTCAGTCTCCTAGTCCAAAAAATCTAAATAATCTTTACCAACCAAAACTAACCTATATATATATATATATATATATATATATATATATATATATATATATATATATATATATATATATATATATATATATATATATAGATAGATAGATTTTTTGGACTAGGAGACTGACAGACTTACCTTGGTAAGAGTCCACACTGTAGTCTTGAAATAGAAACACATAAAAGCTTGTATGTGTTTCTATTTCAAGACTACAGTGTGGACTCTTACCAAGGTAAGTCTGTCAGTCTCCTAGTCCAAAAAATCTAAATAATCTTTACCAACCAAAACTAACCTAAATATATATATATATATATATATATATATATATATATATATATATATATATATATATATCTTTAATCTGTGTATCTGTGACATCTGATTTATACTCTACACAATCTGTGATTATATTTATTTTATTTCATTATCTCATATTTCTTTTTGTGTTTTCTCTTTGATTGACAAAGACCACTGTGTGGTTGAAATATATCATTGGTTAAGTGCTTTTATGTGTTTCTATTTCAAGACTACAGAGTGGACTCTTAACAAGGTAAGTCTGTCAGTCTCCTAGTCCAAAAAATCTATCTATCTATATATATATATATATATATATATATATATATATATATATATATATATATATATATATATATATATATATATTATATAAAGTTAATATATTACTATTGTAAGTAATTTTATCCACCATTAAGAGCAATGATTTTACCTTGTGTGATGAGGCGCCTTTCGGTCACTTGACCATTGTCGAATCACTGGTTACTTTTTTTCAATTTTTCTGGTGTGGATGTTCGGTCCGTCGTGTTGGTAATTGTTGACGTCATACACGTTTCCTCTTGAGTCTTGTGTATAATGTTTTGTAATAGTATGTCTTCTGTATATGTTGTTTGTAGATTCATTAATTGTTGTGTATGTTTTTATAAATGTGGTATTTTTCTAGTGAGTTTAGTTCTATTGGGTTATTATTTATTTAGGGAAAACAACCAGATCATTTAAAATAAGATTTGAAGAACATTATAGAGCATTCAAAAACAAAAATTCAAAAGTATCAAATGTTGCAGCACACCTAATATCACATAAACATGAAATAACAAATTACGAAAATAACCTAACCATACTGAAATAAATAATAACCCAATAGAACTAAACTCACTAGAGAAATACCATATTGTGGTATAATGTTTTGTTTTTAGTTTGAGAGAGGCGGCTGGTTTCCTGTCAATGTTGAGAGAGTTACTCTATTATGAACTCTGATTCTCAAGGAGGCCATTAGTTTTGATTTTACATCTGCCAGCAAAATTAGGATTGTGTTTTGGTTTTAATATTGTGATATTGTCATATCTCTATATAAATACTGATATTAATTGTAATTATTTAATAAAAATAAACAAATAAAATTTTCTGGCTTCAATTGACTTTAAATATTCTTTTATATTGCTTGAGTTTTAGATTCATTTTGAAGAAAAATTCTTAGCTGTTAATATTTATAATGGGTAAGTTGTGTGGAATTTCTATACCATGGTTTTATCTATTTTGAGTAGTTTTCATTTTTTAAAGCGTAATTTTAATTTCGTTTCAGCTGAGTGAACTTGGAGAGCTTTGTGGTTTAATGCCTGAATGTGAAACTACTAGTCAACAGTTACATACTGTGGTTCTTCTCTCTGCTGGTATCGGGGATTCTCCAACAAACACTTCAGTCGAAAAGTTGAAACAGTCACTGTCTTCAAAAGAGGCATTTAAAAAACAATATTTGGTGAGTGTTACTTCTTACAGGCCACCTTTTGCCATTCTTATAGCTCATTAAATCACTCTTTGTTAGAGGTTTGATCTTAAATGTGTTCTTATAAAAATCTTTTTGATTCTTGTAAAATTTTAATTGTAAACAGTTTATGAGTTAATATTAACCCATTGCTGATCTAATTACATGCACGCCGTGCTGCGGTACAGAGTAATTCATCTGTCAATTAAGTTGTATTTTGTTATAAAAATATTCTCACCTATGAAGCACAAAATATATTTCTTATAAGGGTGCAATTTGTTTATTCCTTATTTTGTACCTTAGTTTCTTATGTGTTAATTGATCATGTGTAATCATCATTAGTAAAAACAAATTAAAATCCACTTAGTTTGAAGTTTGCTTTAGATTCTAGTCTCCCACTATTATTGTTCATATTGTTTGTTCACAAGAATACACTAATTATAAAAACCTACTAAAAATATCAACTACTGACCGACACCAAGTAAAGTCTATGCTGAGCTTCTTACTCCAAATGATATAAATACTGCTGAAGCTCTGTATTATGTTAAGATGTATGACAGAAGGTCAATGAGCCATAAATATCTTTCTTTATATATGCTGTAAGTTTTGAGAGTCGATACATACCCCTTAGAAAGCTCACGCGTCTAGTCGAAGCAATCAAACATTGACGACATTCATGACTAGCTGGGCTAGTCTTTATACCTACTGCTAATAAATTGTTGTGATAAGCTGACTTAGTCATTAAACCACAATCTGTCAAGAAGGTTTGCTCATAGTAAAAATGTTGGACAAACAAGAACTTTTTTTAATGACTTTTTGTTAAATTTTTATTCATAAATAAAATATTGCATTTTTTTTTTTTTAACTGAATTATATACACAACATTATACAAAGTATTTATAGAATAATGGGGAGTTCCAGTAATTCATACCAAGACAGAAGAAAGATTTTGATAGGTATTAGTACTCCAGTTAGCCTCCAATTAAAAAATTTGCCTAACAGCTGTTTTACAACTCAACATTTGTTCTTGTATTGTTGTCGGAGTTTGTGCTTAATGTATATCTATGTTTTAACTGGATTGGTTCCAAAGCAGAAATAGACTAGTAGACCAAGAGTATTTACCCTTTACACGCGTAGAATGTGATTCTCGTAAGGCTGTAATCTCTGCTAGCGCGTATTATGAGAAATCACGTATTTACAATATTTTGTTTATGGAAGTCCTAGTTGTTTGTTTAAAGTCCATTACAATGTGTGACAATGTTTGTTTGGTGTCATTAAACCCCTCTGCTATGTTTATTGCTCTTGGCCACGTGTTACCGATTCTGTTGTTTTAGCCACCAGGCGCCATTACATGGTCTATGCATGCGGGTATGACGAGTATTCTCGGCAGGACGCAGCGTCTGCCAACTGTTGTATTTTGTGTTGGCATTGTGATTGCTATAGTTGTTTACTGTTTATGTGAGGGACCTTTGTACTGTAAGAATAATTTATTGTTTATGATTTGGTGAATAATAATTTTAGTTACTTTAATTTTATTTTAAATGGATTTATAGATATCTTGAATTACCTAGTGTAAAAATATAAAAAATTATAAAAATTACTGGTTTATAATTTTTTTTGTTCAAATACATCTTTAGGAACTCAGAATTAAATGGAACTTTGAACATTTTGCAAAAACGTTTTTTTTTAAATCTAATAGCACATAATCTGTTACTTGCTGTTTATATGTCCCACGTTCTAAGGGTTAATAATTGAGCTAATTTGACGATCTGCACTCTGCTAAAGAAGTCCATTCCTTGATGAAGCTTAGGTATTCCAAGACAACTATACACAAATTTTTATACAAAAGACTGGAATGACACAGATTTAAAAGGCAGCTATTGTAGAAATTGAAAGGTGAAGGTGATGTAGAATGTTTCAATTGTATGTTGAAATATTATATGAGTTTAATAAAATTAACACGTTGAGTGCGGCTGTCGTGCTAGACACTGCCTTACTGCCCTGCCCTACTGGCGCTCGCAGCAGTAGACATTTGTGTAAGTTCCATTATCCCTCTTAATTCATTGGTTTAGTTTGAGCTTAACTATTGGCAGAAAATGTTGAAACACCAAAATGTTCACAAAGACTGGCACAATATCCTTCAGGCACTATGTTTTCCGGCAACAGGTAACCTGACACTGAACCAATAAATTAAGAGGGGGTGTGGTGTACATGAGCGCCTACTGCCGCAGGCACCGTTAGAGCAGGGGGTTTTTATGCACGCCTGCCACACGAAACTTGTAACAGACACAATTGACGCACATTAGCATCAGAAAACCCACATAAGGTTTTTGAGAAATGACACAAATCGCACAACTTCATTTCCAACGAGATGGCGAACCTTGTGACTTAGTGTATTTGTCGCAGATGCTTGGAGTGAAAGGTTAGGAATGAAGGTCAGGTTGAATGCAAGATGCTTGGGCATTGATCGTTAGGCCAACAAGGACCTATGCTAAGGCTTCCAAGGAGTCCAGACCTGACACCTTGTAACATTTTCTTGTTGGGGTATATCAAAAACATTATTTATAGCAAAGAAATTTGTAACCTAACTTATTTAAGAATAGAATTTATGAACCAATAACAAATGTTGATAAAGATGTGTTAAATAGTGTTTGGGCCAAACATGTCCATTGGTTATTTGTCAAGTGACTAATAACTCAGATATAAAAATTTGTTAGTTTATACAATATCAAGAGCCATGGTGGTACAATGAATTACAATACAAATATAGGCCAATACCCCAATATTACAAGATTAATCAAAAATAACTAATTTAACAAGTTACCAAAATTAAACCCCTATGTTCGATGGCCATATGTCATCATCAGAGGCTATGTACATTTCGATGGCCATATGTCATCATCAGAGGGTTGTATTACAAAGTTACAATCTAGAGTACAATGACACCCAATATATGCTACTATAGAGATCGTCGTCACTCTTTTTTGTAAATTCTTGTGTTCTGAATTTTAATTAAGTAGTAGACCCTCTAATGATGAGACATGATCATCGAAATGTGTATAAGGGTTTTATCTTTGATAACTTGTAATATTAGTTAATTTTAGGTATTGAGGCTTTTGCCTATATTTTTATTGTATATTTAATAGTTAGAAAAAAAACTGAGAGGAGGATTTTGTGAGTAATTCTGTGTAAATCATGTTCAAAACCTCACCATTCTTTAATGATATTCCTGTATTTGTTCTGGGTTTCAGAATAAAATTTGTTTTTTAATCGTGTTTACACCGCAGAGATTATTGTTAAATAATCAAAGGGACAAAGTGCTGTGAGTTAATGAAAGCATATATGCGCTGTTTTCATAAATATACTAAGGCCTGAAGATGATGACCTACTTGTTATCTATATAAACATTGCCTGTATAAATAAATAGTTGAACCTGACTCGCAAGTAAACTGCTTTTATTTTACAAAATTTTTGTGTGTTTTTGTAGGAACTTTCAGAGTTAGCAATGGGCACATATAAACATATACATAGGTATAGGTGTGCACATCAGATTGGGCGCGATTTGTCAGCTTTTTATCATCGGGTTGGAGATTTGCCTACCGCAGCAGGATTTCTTATTAATGCTCTAAAGGGTTATGAAGATGATGGCTGGGGCAAGCTTGCTGCGCACACTCGAGTAGAACTAGCATCGTGCTTTAAAGAAATGGGCGACAATGAGAGGTAAATAAGAATACGAATTGCTACAAAATTTTTGTTTCCGTTTCCTTTGTAATATATAAATAAGTGTATATATTTTTTTAATTGAACTAACCAGTTTTTTTTATTAAAAGTTATATTGATAGTTATTTAATTATCACAAAAAGAGTCTATTCTTGATAAATTTTTATCCTTTATTATATATATATATATATATATATATATATATTCTTGATATTTAACATTATCCATTGTTTTTCCGTTGCACTGACTTTATGAAGTTAATATATTACTATTTTTGATTCGACAATGGTCAAAGACCGAAAGGTGCCTCATCACTCAAGGTAAAATTATTGCACTTAATGGTGGATAAAATTACTCAAAAATAGTAATATATTAACTTCATATATATATATATATATATATATATATATATATATATATGTATATTTTTTTATCTTGTGTTGAATAGGATAGGTTAGCCTTGAATTTCTTCTTAATATTAAATTTTAATATCTCTTCTAACTTGAGCTTGAAGTATAGAAGTAAACTTCATAACTGAAACATTATTTAACATTTTTCAATTTTGCATAATTTGTTTGACTCTTTTTCTTGTATCCTAAATATAAAAGGCAACTATGTACTAAAGTAGCGCTTTGACACATAGTTCACTCGTAAGCTAGCGTGTGATTCTTCGATAGAAAACAAAAAGCTAGCCCAATTTAAAAACATTGGGTTTTGTAGTGCGTGTTGCATCAAAAGCCATCGCTAAGAAATTGCAGACAGTTGTTTAGAAAACGGAAATAAGTAAATTTGTTCAAAATTTTATGTAAATGATCTGGTTAATAAGACCAATGAAATCAAATAATATTTATAGCGACCTTTCGGCCTTGTCAAATCTACATTATTGTAATATAAATACTATATCTCATATTACAATGTTTGTGAAACAGCCTTTTGCTTCCTCTACCCTTTCTCTTTAATGCTTGCTTTTCGAAGTCACTCGCCAGCTTACATGTGACCACCTATACATATTTTAATTTAGGTCAATTTTATTTATGATCTTTAAATCATCGCTCCCTAGTTCACATCAACTCTTATAACTAGAAAAATGTGGCCAGGTGTCTTTAGAATTCCAAAACAGGTATGTTGATTAAAAAAATTGAATTTCCTTTATGAAAGTTATTAAATGGTATCAATATTGATGGTATTCAAAATTATTTCAAATTTTGTCAAATTTACTATTCCTGACATTTTCCTCTTAGTTATTGATATTGCAAAAAGTAAGATTCATCCCAAAACATATAAATTAAACAAAAACTCACTATTAACTTCCATTAGAATTACCGACAGATGATTTTTTCTATCCAATCATTAATGTATGTCTTCAGAGGTTAATACAATTGACATTTTCTCAATTTGCTATGTTATTATAAATCTGTAAATTTGATTAATAAATAAGTGTGTGTGAAGTTACAATTTACAAATATTTAAATTACAGTAAGTTTTAACAAATTTACTAAATTTAAAGTTTGGATAGTCATAAACTATTGTTTAAGTGATTAACATGTATCAAGTTCTTGTAATGAAATTAACATTTGTTTTATTGCCATTAATAACAGATTATACTTTGTACAAATAAACAAATTTGTAAAATTATTATTTTTCATTTTAATATAATTTTTTTAAGGTATGCAAAAATATGTGCTGCAATTGCAAGTTCCAGGGAATTGGATTTACCATTAAGAGTTGATTATTTTTTAGAAATGCAGAGAATATTGCAAGATATTGAACCAGGTAAAGAATTATTAAGTATTGTAGAAGTATAGAAAAATGTCTTCAATGGATACTTAAAATGGATAATTATATTTGTACTCGTGTATAACATTCTTATGTTTTATTTAATTAAAATTTAGTTTAAAATGGGTAATGGTTGAGTCTTATTGTATTTCTTGGTATCTATAACAAAGAAAAGATATAAATTCGTTTAAATATCAATAAATTATTAATATTGTATTTTTTCTTATAACCGTAAGGACTTCTTCTAGAAATATGAAAAACGACTAATGTAAACAAAAAAAATTTTAAAGTGAACTCTTATTAGGTCGTACAAATTTATTTTAGTTACTTTTTATTAACTACAGTCGAACCTCTGTATAACGAAGTCGATTATCCAGAGAGATTCGTCGAAAATTTGTTGTAGAGAAGTATTCGTTATTGAAATGTTGTGTTGTCAAGAATGCTCCAACCCCATCTTACTGATCTTACCGTATTACGCATACCGCACGTGCGGTGATAAAACCTCTCATAAAACACTCACTTTTTCTGCTACACTTGAACACTTTCTTTTTGACATTTTTTCACAGCACGACAAACTCACGGCACGAATAAAACTGAGTAACTGAGCTAGCAACATTGAAATGAGTGATAAAAGAAAATGGTGGGAGGATGGGAATGTACTGTAGGCCTGTACAGTAGGCCTATCTATAAATGCTGAGTTCTTAGAATTCCTAACCGATGAGTCACTGCATTCTTAACTGAACTGAACTATAACATCCAGTCAATTGCCGACATGTGTTTCGCCTACCATTCTTGGCTTTGTTGACCTTCCTGCTGAAAATAAACAATTTCCTGGAAATGACATTGTGAGCTGCATATACAACACTACATTTCTTCGGTTGAAGTGAAGAAAAAACTTCATTATTGAGAGGTCTGAAATTCATTACATAGTGGTAAATAAGCAGTATAACTTCTAAAATGTCATGGAACAAGGTAAAAATTTGTTATATAGAGGATTTCGTTATCTGGAGGTTCGTTATATAGAGGTTCGACTGTAATTACAGTTATATAAATAAAGTAACAAAACCTATGTGAGCAATGTTAAAACAGCTGATCAAACAAATCATGAAGTGGTCCGATTATCTGGAATCTTTTGTAATTTATCATGCAACTAATGATAAATATATACTTTAAAAGTTTTATTGTTGATTGTCCATAAATAAATATAAGCATGCTATAATTAAAATCCAGACTTTTTTACCATGATTGAACCCAGAATAAAAATCTATGATAAAATTTATGAGAAATGAAATTGATATTTTGGAATCGCCTTGTCTCTATTCTGAAGTTATGAAAAGTTCCATAGTTATTAAAGTTTATTACAAAGTTTTTAATGTATTTTGTTTAAAAATTTTGTTAAACAGATCCGCCTTGGGCAACGTCATTTTCTGAAACATTCACTTTGTTGGGAGTTGAAATAAAAAATTTAGAGAAAGAAACATCTATTGAAGCTATCGTTGAAATTGAAAGTCATCTTCCATCTTCAATAAGTTGTTTAAGGCTTCAAGCATCAGTGGAACAAGTTAAAAAAGACGTTCGTAATATTAAAAAATCTACAAAAACTGAAGAACTCGATAAAAACCCACGGTAGTAATTGTAATAGCTTTTAACTATTTGTTGATAAATCTGTTTTATACTATATGAAATAGAAATGATTTAAATATTACTTTTAGATTAGTGAACGCGTTATGCATTACTAGACCAAGCGACATTTCTTGAAAATAGAGATAACTGCACATTCTGGTAGACAAACATTGAAACTATAGTACGAAAATATCTCACAGTGTTCTAGCATGATGTTGGTATAAAAAAATTGAAATATATATTGATTTTTAACAGTGTATAAACTTGGAAGGGCAATATCTTAAAAATCATTTTTGGCACTTGGTGTAGTAATGCAGAACGTCGAACAAGTTATTGTAAATTTAAGGGAAAGTAATTGACATATATTTTTAAGTAAGAACATTATATGCCTCACATCCAAACACCTGTTACATGATGCTGTTTCAAGGTTAGTCACTTTCAGCCCCCCCCCCTAACATACCAATTATTTTAGGTTGTTTTGTAATTGCTTCATTTGGTTTATAATTGCAAAAACTTCTATCCTGCAAAAATTTACCAGCACCTTGTAAAGTTTATAGCGACTGTTACAAACGATATAAATATGTGTTAAGGTAATTATGTAAACTATACGCATAGACAATAAATGATGGTTAACATTATTGATATAAAATAAACTTGACTCCCTACAGGCAAATTGACAAAAAGGACTGATCCAAATGTTGTCAAAACAGATCCTTCCCTATTGATAAATTCCATTATAATTTTCCCTAACATTAATTAATAGAATTGCTTTTGAGATTCACCCGTTGATCCCCAGCGTCCTATAAGTAGGACCCTAGCATTTTATTTTTTAAAATTTGTTTCATAATATATTATTGTTTTTCAGTTATTATTTATGTCAACTTTCATTTAATGTCTCTTTTCAAGTATCTTAGAAATGTTTGATTTGGGAGTATTATTTCGAGTCTGACACTCCATGTAATTTTCGTATTTTTTTCATATTGAACATTATATTTCAAATGCGAAATGTATTTCCGGGACATATTTCTTATGCCTCACAGAATGTGTATATGAAGGAAAGACAGAGTGATTCTGTTTCATCTTTTTGTGGGACGTCATTGGATCATGCTGTCCTATTTATAGAATTATTATTAATTATATTGATTATTTAATATTGATTATAACCAAGAAAAAGCTAAGAATAAAATTTTACCAACAAGAAAACATTAACACCAATAGGTTGGGAACAGTTTCATTAGTTTTAGTTATTACAATTAAATTTGACACTTTTTAAGCAAAGTCATAAAAATGAAATGAAGGTTAAATATATGGAAAGAAGTGTATTATTTCAATACAAGTATGTTTTAAATTGAGCCTTTTTTACAAATTTTATATGATCTTATAAATTGGAGGTAGATGTTTTAAATTGAAGTTTTTAGTTTCTAATTTTTGATTTGTTCAGTTTTTTTAGGTGATTTTTTAGGATGAAATCAAATGTAACATTATTTTAAAACATAATGTAGTTCTATAAATAGGTGTGTATAAAAACTGTTTCTTGTAATTCTGAACTTCTAGTTTCCCAATAATTATAGTCTTGTAAGAAAAAAATACATCGTGAATGTGTCTGACAGCCTTGTGTGATGATCTAAAGTTAGGTGTACATTGTCGGTTGCGGGTAACCGCTGCAGCCCTATGCAACAGTACAGTGTCGGTCACCGGTGGCAGCCATGACCTTCAATGTGTTAATAAATCAAGTATTAACTTACATTGTTGTTGATGTGCAGACCAGTAAACATGACAAGGCTATTTGCTTATACGCCATGAACAGTTAAAGAACCACTAAGAATGGCCATTAGTTTTGATTTTTTAAATTATTATCTACATTCAGTATTTTGTCTTCATTCAGTTGTCATTATAATACAGGTCTTGCTATGGATATAATTTCATATTTTACACCACTTTGTATTTTACTTGTAGTTCTTTAGTTGCTTAGTCTGCTCTTCTTATTCTGCTTTTGCTCTATCTGTGCCTGTTTTTGCAGTGACAAGATATCCAGTGAAATAAATATGCAATATCTAACACCTACGTTTATAACACGAGCTGTCTTCAACTGAAGGGATTTCAGAGCACATATCCTTAATAACCCAATTACACTTGAAATTTGGTTATTGACTTCTTATATATCAAGTATTCCATTTGCTAAAACTACCTGTAAAAGCCTATTATATCTGATCTGCAAAGCTAAAATTATTACATACAGTGCTATTTAAAACAACATGATGTAATATAAAGAAACAAAATTTAAAGTTAATCCCTACTTAGGTCAATAAATTTTTTTTTAATTTTAGTTACTTTTTATTAAGTACTTAATTAATATAAATTAGTATAACCTGTGCATTAAAACAGCTGTTTTACCACCTAACCTATAACATAAAATCAGCTGTAAAATTTTAAACAGTATACTCTAAATCTCACTACAGATTAGTTTAATGAAACAAATAAACTAGTTTATTAAAATAGACTAGTTTCGACGACGATGTCGCCTTCATCAGTACTTAGCTACTACTCCTGCAGCACTGATGAAGGGGATATTGTCGTCAAAACTAGTTTATTTTAATAAACTAATGTGACCTAAGATTTAGAGTAATCTGTGTAAGATGTTTACTATTGTGAATTGTTCTCACTAGCTTTGCTGTAATTATCCTAATAAAATCAGCAGTTTTATGAAATCGTGTTACCACTTATTTGAAGTCAAAAGCGAGGAATTAATTGTATTGCATACCTTGCCCCTTTTGTGGAAAGTTTTTCTCCCATATATATAAAACTTAAATTAATTTAATTTAATTAATGAGTAAATATTTGAAAAAACTGTGTTAATATCAAATATCAACAATTACAAGTTTAAAAAATGTATTTTAACTTGAATGGATGAATAACAACTATTTTATTAACAACTGAAAATTAACATGAGTTTTTATTTATTTAAGGAGTGTGAATTTTTAGAAGGAATTGAAAAATAATAATTGTGTTTCATATAGATTTTTAACAAAGCAAAATAACTTTTCAATGTAGATCAAATATAAATAGAAGTATTCAAAAGAAGTTGAACATTTTTAAAAAATTTTTTTCTCTAATACTTGTGTGGCTCATTAAAGTTGAGGTTGAAAAATTTTGTTCATCTTTCAACTGATAAGATTTAGTGTTTAGGTGGTTAAAAATAGAATTTAGTTGTGATATTAGTAATTTTGTTTAAACGTTGTGTAGTGTGTAATAAAATACATCAGTTGTTTTCTTATTTCAGAAATGTTCCAGAAAATAATCTAAAACCACTTAATTCCATGTTTTCAAGATTAAATATAGTTGAGAGTTTAGACTATCAAGAAGACAAAAGTCTCGCTGTTGCCAATGTCGCCTGTTTGAATCTTAAAAAACTTTTAAGGTAATTGAATTAAAGATTTATTACTGAACTGCTTAGCTTAATAAAACAATTTTGTACTTTTTTACTAGGGATGGGCAGATTCCTAATATTTTTTATTCCAATTTCAATTCTAAAATTTGTCTTCCGATTCTTGTTTCTTAACTAGATTCTCGATTCTTTTACGTTATATAGGCCTATATGTTTTTCTCTAATATTCAGTATAGTTAACATCTTTCATTTTGTGCTTGCGCTCAGTGTTTCTAAGCGAGCTACTAAATAAAAACTTCATCTAACCTGAATAAATGCTCACATGTGATAAGCGTTTAAGGTTAGGTCTTCACTAGAGATGAGCCAATTTCTAAAATTTTTGATTCCAACTCTAAAACTTTCCTTCCGATTCTCTAATTATTCTTGATTCTCCTAAGTTCTTGATGAACCCACATGATATTCTCTAATGTTTTTTGTTAAAATCTTGGTCATAATGGGAAGCCTTTTAAAAGCTCCATTTTAATGTAATACACTACACAAACTGTTAAATCTTGATTAATGACTAGAAATTTCTTAATGTATGACAAACGTATCAGACAAAAGTGGAAAAAAACAGGACCGGAAATGCTTCCGATCGTCTTGTTACTGCGTCATACGAGGCGTGGCTCGAAAAAAACCGAACTGATGCTATAAAAAATTTTTATTTTCCATTATTTACAATTGGATGTTATATCCTTCAATGTACTCTCCTCCTCGGTCTATACACCGCTCCATACGAATTTTCCACTGTTCATAGCAATGCTGCAGATCATTTTCGGTAAGTCCATACATTACTTCCGTCACTTTTTTTTTACTGCTTCAACACTCTCAAATCTAGTTCCTTTCAAAGCTGACTTGACTTTAGGGAAAAGAAAAAAATCACAGGGGGCCAAATCAGGTGAGTAGGGTGGATGGTCTAAGATGGGAGTGTTGTGATTGGCTAAAAACGTCTTCACTGACAACGCATTGTGAGCTGGGGCATTGTCTTGGTGCAGGATCCATGTCTTTTTTTTCCACAAATCGTTCCGTTTTCTCCGTACTCGCTCACGTAGGGTAGTCAAGACGCTAATGTAGTAATGCTGATTCACTGTTTGTCCCTCTGGTACCCAATCAATGTGTACAATCCCTTTGACATAAAAAAAAAACAATCATCATTGCCTTGAATTTCGATTTTGACATTCATGCTTTTTTTTGTCGTGGAGAATCAGGAGATTTCCAATGCATCGATTGGCGTTTGGTTTCGGGATCGTAAGTAAAAAACCACGATTCATCACAAGTAATAACATTTTGTAAAAAGGTGGGATCACTTTCAAAGTTTTGTAGGATGTCAGAAGAAATCATTCTTCGGCGTTCCTTCTGTTCAATTGTGAGACACTTTGGAACCAATTTGCACACACTTTGTTCATGTTGAAACTTTCGTGAAGAATCTGCCTAACACTTTCCTTGTCAATTCCTGTCAACTCAGACATTGCTCTGATTGTTAAACGGCGGTCTTCTCAAACAAGTTTACCGATTTTTTCAATGTTTGTATCAGTTTTTGCTGACAATGGTCTGCCAGTGCGAGCGTCATCACTTGTGTCTTCGCGGCCATCTTTAAATCGTTTAAACCACTCAAACACTTGTGTTCGTGATAAACAATCATCGCCGTACACTTGTTGCAACATTACAAGCATTTCACTTGCAGATTTTCCAAGTTTGAAAAGAAATTTGATGTTAACACGCTGTTCTTTCTGTACACTCAACATTTTTCTGATGCACAGACAAAACGTCAACTACTTAGAATAGACGCCACGGGCAGACTGAGTGCAGGAGGCAGATGAAACTCGAGCAGTAGGCGGAGTAAGAGTCACGTGACAGGCCAAGCAACTTTCAGCCTTATTGCATTCGTTTTATTGTTTCACCTGTGCTAGTTCGGTTTTTTTCTAGCCTCACCTCGTAAATAATAATATTTCCGTTATCTCAAATCGGTATTTGCTTTAATCGTTTAATTCATTCAAAGCAACTAATACATAAATAAGACATAGTTGATAATTAATTTTTTTCTCAATATATTACACCACACACATATTTTAAGAAATAAAAAAACAAGAGAAGGAATCGGCCCTTTAATCAATCTATAATCGAGTACCGACAATTGCTTGATACCATTGGAATCGAGAACCATAATCCCTAATATCTATATAATATATAGTTATAAATTAATATACTTTGTACTTTGTTAGAAAATTTATATGACTATAAAAATTCCTAAGTATCAACTTTGTATCAAATTAATATCAACTCACCAATAAATTGAAATATTAAGTAAATGATTTGTAGATGATGAGGTGGGAGAAATAAATTTTAAACTTTAATAGTATTTAATAAAATTTATAATTATTTCTGAGTGATGTATTAACTTTCTTTACAGCTGCTAATATGTAATAGGATATAACAAAGTGAACTTTAAAAAAACATTTATAAAATTAATTTTCCATTCCTACATAAAAGTAACTAAACCTTCTGTTGACTCCCAGAAAATTACAAAATAAAATATTTAATACTTTAATTTCACACTGATTTGCTCAGTAAGATCTATGGTTTTTTGGCCAAAGTTAGAACTAAAGGTGTGCAAAATGTTCAGTGCAATATTTTCTGTTTTGTGCTTGGAATAAGGTCCATAAGTGTTTGAGAAATTTTGCAACAATCTTATACAAAAAATAAGATGTGTATGCAAGTCTTAAATTCTATTAACGTTTGTGTGCCTGATGAAATGTGGTAGTTTTAGTGCTTTGTTAAAGTTGATTTTTTTCAAAATTGGTAATTGTTGAAGTGAACATCAAGTTCAATTACATTTTGTGAGTTACTATGTTAAAAAAATAAAGCAAAATTGTTGAATTTGTAAAGGTTTTTACGAATTAGTATAAATTTTTTGTTCAAATCGATAACGTGGAAATGGGAAATAAATACCTTACTAAAGATAGACGTTAAAACGTTTCAAATGTGACTATATTATTTTTACACTGACAAAGAGTATAAAAGTTAGTAATTAAAAATAATGTTTTGTATTTTAAATTGTATTTGTAGGAGGCAAGATAGTCAAACTAAATCAAGAAAGCCATCTGCAGTTGTGAGGGCAGATTACACACGATGCCTGATCTCAAGTAATGTTATATTGCAGCCCGGGATTAACAGGGTCATACTAAAGACAAAAGTAAGTTTAAATGAAATTTCATTTTGTTTTTAACATGTTGACTTTTAAGTACACCATAGGTTGCTGACAGTATTGTAATCAGCTGACCAGCCATATGTGATGCCATATGTGACACATTCGTTTTAGTGTGATGCCAGCTGTTGGTACTGATAGTCAGTTCTTGTTTCAATCTCTGGTGGATTACTTGTGACCTATTTATTTTTTGGTTCCTGGAAGTCATGACGAATTTTTATTAAAGTTTCTTGATGTGTAGCCAAACTGTATGACAGGGTTGGATTTATGACAGTTCTTTATCTGTTGCGTAGTGTTTGTATATTTCATATTTTTTAAAAAAAATATTGTTAGTTTTTTACTTTGTTTTAATGTGTGTAAAACTTTTAATTAAAGTGTATGTCGAAGTGTGTGTGTTGGGTGTTTTTAGGTGTTTTGCGTAGCTGTATTTAGGGTTTGTTTGTTTTTTTTGGGTAATGTGTTCATCGAAGCGTGTATAGAATGACCTGCCAGTTTGGCCGATGTAATAGTCGGGACAATCGTTGCAAGTTAATTTGTAAATACCTGGGAGTTTGTATATGTCAGTTTCTTTTTGAAAAGGTTGTATATGTTTTCTTAGAGTGTTTGTTGTCTTGTAGGATATTTGGTAATAAAGTTTTTTGAATGTGGAGGCTATTTTGTGTGTGTTTTTATTGTGGTAGATGAGGGATATGTATTTGTTGTTTTTTGTGTGGTGTGTTTGTGTGGCTGTTTGATGGTGTTTATGTTTTATTTTCCTGAGTATGTTGTCTATGAGTGTGTGTTGGTAGCCGTTTTGTTGAGCGATGTATTTTATGGTATTAAGTTCTTCGCCTTAGTCTTTCTGTAGCATTGGTATATTTATAAATTTGTTTTAGTTACAAAAAAATAATTTCATCTCCTTAGGCAAAACTATACTTTAAATGATTCAGTGCTCAAGATTTAAACCTTAAAAAATGGCATTCGTTTTTATTTTAACCCTTAACTAACACCATATTAAAACATTACTTAACAAACACCATACGTCTGACAGACACCATTATGTATTTTGGAATTAGTAATCATTAAACACTTTTAAAAAAACATATTTTAATGACATAATCTTAATATATTAATGCGTTTTACAAAGTGATGCTTAAAATCGATTAAAAATAATTTAATATTACTAACAAAAAAATTTTCTTTACCGGAAAATTGTTTTTTCTTTAAAATATTTATTTTGTAATCTAAACATCGTAATTTGTGATAATGTAAAGCTATTTAAATGTCGTAGAGACCAGCATTTCATCAACGCACATCGTTGGACCAGGAGAATAAGGGAGTAGGGAGTTCTCAGAAAATTTATTAAATATTTTGGAAACTGCAGCTGTAGGGTCCTCATCTTTCCTTCCCTCACGATCAACAGGGTTGTCAAATCGTAATGCCAACAATAAAAATAAAAATCTATTTCTGGACATTGTACAACGAAATATGTCTCGACCTGTTCCATCAGTACAATAAAAACTGTCAATTGACTCAATGCTAGATTTGAAAATAGCCGTATATATCAAAAGTCCAATGAAACCTTTCGACTCTATCATATACAAATCAGATGAGTAAGATTGAGGTTTTGAAAAATTACTCCTGATCGAAGTAATCTTTTTGTTTGTCCACATAATAATTTCATTCAAAATGTCATTAGAAAACAAAAGTCCCCACACGCACGTCCTCAACAGTAGGATTAGTTCCCAATTTTTTTGCAGGAGCTTTTAGACCTGGTAACTGCACACTTATATTATGCCTTCTTGTTCTAACATTTAGAGGCTGGTGCACTTTATTCCATTTAAATTGTGTTCTGTTACGTATTTTTTTTCCATAGAAAAAACCATCTTCTAGAAGCAGGGTTTCAATATTAGAAGAATCTATCACACCTGGATGCTCGTTAGACGACTCTTGGTAGGCCTACACATCATCATTTTCTTCGCCCTCCTGTTCTGATTCGGAATCGTGTTCGCTATCATATTGATAATCTGGATCTCTATCGCTGTCGTATGGATCAGGTTCTGAAGGTCCTTCCAAAACATCATACACCAAATTCTCAAGATCGTTATTGAACCCATCACTATTCACAATTACTAAGTTCATAACTGGTCTTCCATGTGATGGACCAGGTTTATCAGGGTTTTGATAATCCATATTTATTAAAAAAGAAACGTAAAAAAGCACACACTTACACTAAAAACACTATATACAAAGTTTGGAATGAACGAATAATGTTACTTAACAGACACGATACGTCTGAGAGACGGGAGAATGGGACGCACTACACTACTCACCTGAAAGGTAGACGGGTTGGGGACGCACAAAAAATTCGTAGGCGGAAGATACACGTGTTTTTATATTCGTGACCGTCTCTGAGACGTATGGTGTCAGTTAAGGGTTAATAGGTTTTTGTTATTGAAGTAAATCTCTTGCTAGTTTTTGACTAAACTTTTGTCTATTGTCAGTCTTTGATGTGTAAAAATTTAGTTTAGATCAATTAAAAGTAAAGGCCTCTTCTAATCTGTGAAATATATTTATTTATTTTTTTTTAATAGAATCACATTGAATAAATGTTTCTGTTAAGTATGCAGTATGGAAGGCCTTATGCAGTATGAAAATTAGCAAACGTACATTAAAATACAAAAAAAAACTTTTCAGTTTACAGGAGCTGTAAAAAAATAATGAGACTATAAATAAAAATAATGTGATTTAAGAATTGTATGCAGATTTTGCTGCTCACACTTGAAGTTCTTCATATTTAAACCCCTGAGCTTGAACACACTTCCAAACTTTTAAGGCTGCTTTATAGTCTACTTCAGAAATGTATTTTAAAAGTCTGTAATTATTTGCTTTCATTGCATCCAGAGTTCCATGGTGATGCATTTTGAGTGATGCTTTTACCTTTGAAAATAAAAAAAGTCTGCTGAAGCAAGGTTGGGGCTGGGGAAGCGTAGAGATACTGTTCTTGAAAAGGTAGTCTTGCACCACAAAGCGCAAATATTTTTATTTCCAAATTTTTCAACAATGATGCTGTGAACTGTTATTTTTGTCTACAATAGTGCTCACTCTTACCCGACAATCTGAATTTAACACAACACACAGACATTCCACATTTTTGTCAGTTCTGCTGGATGACGGACACTCAGCTCAAGATTTTATTCTCAATGCTCTCTCAGCTATCTTTAAATCACTTTTTTTACCTAAAAATTTGTGCCTTTGACAGGCAACTATCTTCAAACATTTGCTTTAACATTTACATAGTCTATGAGGAAGATTTGACGATGTTCCACATAAAACTTAATCGGTTAATCCATGTTTATTTGAGCATTCAAGATAATTATTGAAAAAATGATTAGCCGGTTGAATATTGAGTCAGAAGTTTATTTGTTTAATGCAAATAAATAAATAAACTTTTGACTCGATATTCAACTGTCTTATAATTATTCAATTAATCGCTTAATACTGCTCAACTGTTTTTTACATTTTGTAGCTGAAACTGAATTTTGAAACAGAGGTACACTATAGTGACGATGCTACCTGAACAAAGACTTGCACTGTACTATGTACTGAAACAATTCCCTCCAAAATCATGCTGGTTTGTGCTTGCTTGATTGGTACAGTCGTTTCTGAAAAAAAAAATGTATCATTTTCATACAGTCCCTGTGTATTAAAATGTTACTGTGCAATTTTAATATATACTTAAAATATGTCTACAATAACCTTTTAGATCTGTATAAAGTGTGTATTATCAGAACTTATAAGTTGACATACAATTCCGCATATTTGCTACCACTCACTTTAAAAAAAAACACCTTCAACAAGATTTCATGATATTAGAAATTAACTCATAGGTTGGTTATATGTGGTCATAGTGTTTGATGTTTTTCAGCTGAACTTATTATTATTGTGAAGGCTTCTGTAAAATCAGGAGTTAATTATAAGATTCTTCTTAAATGTAACTCAAGATTAACTGATTTAAACCAAATTGATTGAAAATCATGGTTTAATTTGAAAATTTGTTTATAAAATAAATTGTATTTTGTATAAGACAAAATATATAGTTCAGGTTTACTTGGTTTTTTCATGTTAATATTTTTTTTATAATTTAAGATTAAAAACTAAATAGGCCTGAAAATAAATCACAGTAGTATTGATAGTCCAAATCAATTATTACCAGATCCAAATTTAGTTTTTAAACAGAATAAAAAAGTACAATAAAAATTGAAAAAAACCCCCAATAACTCACAATTAATAAAAAATAAATAATATTACAAGTTACCTAAGATTAAAACTCTATGTACATTTCAATCACCATGTCATCATCATCAGAGAGTTTTATTACAAACTTACTATCTAGAATACTACAAATTGCAAACTAAACTAAACGTTAACCATTTTCTGCATTCACTATATATAGGCATGAGGTAAGCTCCGCTTCCTCTCTGCCCTTGACCAACGAACAACAGTCAGTAATATTGAACTAGACCACTTCAAAAAAGACTAAACTATAATTATAAATATGTAATATAAACTATAGCTAATTGCAATAAATAAAGTAAAAACTTAATTAAAGAATGCATCATACTTAAAATAAAACTTTTAAAGGAAAGAATATAGAGGTGAGTTGGTGTTCGCCGTATGCGTCCATGTATAGCTCAGAATTCCGTATTTATTTCCGTAGCATTCCGTACATATTTCTGTAACGTAATTCCCGTCAATTCTTGGTTTTGTTGATATCGTTCTTTATATTGGTTATTCTGCTCTAAATTTGGGTTAATCAGAGTTGCTTTTACAAACAAAAACTGATTGGGGGTGCTAACAGACAGTGGTTTGTTTGATCAGACAGTGGTTTTTTCGTTAGTGTGAGTTATTTATGTTACTAGTCTGTTGTTTTTCACTTTAAACTTTATCTTTGAGTTATTTAGTTTTCATTTTTATTTTTAGTGATATTGAGCTATAGGCAATGGCTAAATACACTTTAGGAAGTGATTCAATACAAGACATGTTTTTAGACAGTGATAGTGAAAACGATCTAGGTCAAGGTTCAATCGTCATATGTTTTATTGATGAATTGAATGAAAACTTCAATGATCCGATTTTAGATTCAGATTCAGAAGAAAAACATTTCCTTTTAGCTTCGAAAGGATATATAACTTTTAATATTTATTTTCATTCTAATGTAAAATGTGTGTATTGAAGTGCAATGTAGTGTTGCTATTTATTTATTTGACTTTTTTATATATTTTACAAAGGACCATAATACAACCTTTATGTAAGTTATCAATTTGTATGTATATATTTTTTAAAAGCTTTTTGATATATTCCCTTTAAAAAAACATTTATAATATGTTATAAATACGATACTCTCATGTAAGTCAGGAATTTTTATAGTTAACCTAAAAACTTCCGGCTAAGCAAAAGACAGTGCACCTATTAAACCATTCGCTTACAATTTAAACAATTTTTAAATGCTTTTGTTGATTACTTCTTTTCAGTTCATATTTATGTTTCTTATGGAACCTATTTTTATTTTTTTTATTCAGAATTACATTTACTTTCAAAATATGTACTAATATTGATAATAACTTTTATTTTTTTAATTTCAATTGTCCTAGAATAAAGGCATAAATTACCTTTGAAAATACTCCAAAATATTCTTCATAGTGCAAAGAATATGTTTCAATTTCACAAAAGTCAAGAAAAGTTAAACTTTTGTGTAGTATACTTTGAAACATTCTGGTAAATGAAGCGCGACAAGGCACAGTTTACACTCCCACCGACTGTCACTGTCACTGTGTTTGGCTTGAGCACTACAGACCTTACACCTTCTTGAGGGACTTGGTTTTATTTCATCGTTTATTTCAACCCTACCTCTAGTACTAACTCTAATAGGCCTAGGACAAGGATCAAGAAAACTAGGGTCATCAGCCTCCTCAATAGCAGTAGGAGACAGAGGGGCAATTATTCCATCACGGTTGATTTGATCGAGTAGCTCAATTGGATTGTATATCTGTGAGCTTTCTTCATCTGAATTAGATGGTAATACTTCTAATGGAGTCTTAGGCCTAACATAACTACAAGAGGGCTGCTCAAGTTTCAATTTGTCACTTATTGCAGAACGAGGTAGATTACATTTTTCATGATGTGGTGAACCTGTTATATTACAGTCTATTATGATTTTATTTCATTCATCATTTACATCTTCATTTATTTGAGATTCAATGTTCAACTGTCCTATTTCATTATCACTCTCAAATGTTTCATCAAACAAATCACTTTCACTGTCACTGTCACTGTCACATTCTCCAATAATTTTTTCAATTTCACAATCCTTCAGCTCCTTCCCACATTCATCAACAAATAAAATATTAATTACATTTATTTTTAACTTAAAAAGAACACAAATAACAAATTAAATACAATTAGGTTAGCTTATAAACATAAGCTACGCACAACTAAACACAACTACGACATAATCACAACATTACAGACAATGTCAGCTGATCGGTCGTCAGATTGAAACGTAATTATTAAGGGAACGGACAGTCCAAAGAAGATAAAAATACAACCGTTGGAAAGCCCAAAGCCTGCAGAACAAGAAGCATATGCGATCTATTGGATTTATAGAGAACTAACTCGACACAAACAAGCTATAATGGAGGACGGCGATTAATCGTCGCTTCACTCAGTGGCCAACTGGGCCGCGACGGCAGATCGCCATTGTTATAAGCGAATGAATTAAGAGACTAGGCTTCAAAGTGTTAATTTAGTTTAGATTAAATTACCAAATTTGAACATTTTCTGGTAGTGCAGAGAAGGAATATATCACTGTAGGAGTTGATTTTCTTGCCTCCTCTTTGGTGCCTGCATTAACATATTTTGTTAATCCTAGAGATGAGTTTGTCAAAGATTTATGTTTAGGCGAAATAAAAACTGTAAATGGGTATAATTATGATTTCTTCAAATACTTTTACAAATGTTATTAACACATATCAGTAACTTTTTAACAAATAATATTTTAAACTACTGTAGTTCTTGATTAATGAAATCACTCTCAAACAATTGTAAAAGCAACCTAAAGCAAACAAGCCTACCAAAATGAATGTTTTTGTATGTTTTTCTTTGAAATAAAATTGTTAGTTATTTAAGTTGACTATCTTTGGTTTGAGGGCAGTTTGAGAACTTAATATTTTGATAACAAGAAATATCTTGACTTAATGTTTCTGGTAATTTTATATATTTGTAATTAACATTTATAATTTATCTTTGTTGCAAGACGGAAGAACAGGGTTATTTCCGATTGGGGCAATTGAGTATTGGCACAGCTGGATTGGACTTCCTGTGTAGTTTAATATCATCTCGACTATTTTATGAAGTAGTTTCAACTCCTATTTCTGTTACCCTTACCAATGAAGAGAAGGAGTTACTCGCTGGCTTACCTCAGACTTTGTCCCTCACAATTTTTATTGGCAGTCAAACCATTCCTGCAGTAAGTTATTAAAAATAAATATGCTTAATAATAAAAGCACTTTTCATTGTTAAAATATAATGTAATTGATTTATTAACACTTTCAGCACGGCGTCGATATTGGTGATCTCATCAAACTACTGTCTGTTTTTTGTTTACTTCCACCTCTGACGGCAGTGAAACGCTATGTGGGTTGCATAGCTTGTCGTAGCATCTAATTGTCGAGCCCGTTGTTTTCATCTCAATAATTATATTTCTAAAATATTGTTATATTTATCGAGTCACAATTTAAAAAAAAAAATACAAATAATAAATTACTGTATGACAAATAAGAAAACACATTAAAAAAGGCAGAAAAAAAATTTAGATACAAAACTAAAAACCCTACTACTAAAATATATTACATACTAAAATAAGCACTCAACGTTTAACTCGGAATGTTTGTTTCTGTTTGTGCCATTGTTTCGGAGATCGATAATGTAAACGGAGACATAGATAATACATATGTCACGTTCGAGACTATTTATAGCCGAGATTAGCTGACATTTGTTTACTACAATCTTATGTTGACACATTAGGTTTACGGGCGTCCAAGCATTTTGTCAATGACTCATATTTACAATACTCTGTTCTAACCTCTAATTAACAATAGTTGGTTCATTCACTCTAATAGGACAGTTATCGTTTATTCTTGCGTTAGTTCAGAAAGCTTAGTTAATTTTTATGAACGTCGTTTTTACCAGATATTTTGTCGCGTTAAATGGTTCAAACTAAAAAAAGCACTAAAATATAAAAGTTAAACCAAATTAAATCTGTTCATAAAACTCCCTGAAGCATTGTTTCAGTTGAAGCACCAAAAGTTAAATTGAGATGGTCGGATTTAAATACGACTCAGGCACAATATTCTCTAAACTCTTCTGAAGCATTGACGTAAAAATCAAACCTTTCTTTATACAAACGCGTATCGACACTAGAGAAGTTTAAATTAGCCTGGGAGTGAACATGACGGTGATCTCGCCGTATCTAAGAAAATAAGCTATAAGCGCATCGGCACTCTCTCTGTGTCTCGTAAGGGAACGCTGAGCATGCCAAGACGCTAACCGTGCTAGCGCTGAACTTGTTAAAGCCATATCAAAATGTAGTCACCATTAAATTATAATTTTTAAGTTATCAATTTATTTAAGAAACCATAATTTCAATCCATTTTATAAAAGCCATTGATGTATAGAATAAATACGGAATGTTAAATAGTTTAGAATTTTTAGAAGCCACCATCTATAAATAAAAAAATTTCTAACCTAAATAAATTTCTGTTGTCTCCCCTTGATCTTTTAGTTTAATTTATTCTCATTAGATACAGCCTGGACCTTTGCTAAGGTTTGGTTGTGGTGACATTTTAGTAAGTTATATTTAACTTCAAACCAACCCTTATATACTGCTGTTCGGTGTTGAGCTCTGTTTTTCTGTTTAGTTATAACGTAGGAGCCTAAAGATGTCAAAATAGTTGTAGATCTTGTTTCAATTTCTAAATTAATAAATTACTTTTCATCCATCCACTCAAGTTCAGATATACGCTTTTGGACTTTTAGTGGATGACACTTGATGTTGATACAATTTTTTTCCATATATTAATTCATTAATTAAATTTAATTAATTAATTTCAGTTTTATTTGAGAGGAAAACTTTTCACAAAAAAGAGGGAAGTATGCAATATAGTTATTTGACTTATAGATATTCATCCCATTTGGCTTAAAATAAGTGATAACATATGATTTCATATAACAGCTGATTTTATGTTGTAGGTTATGTTACTTTATATTTATTGTAATTATTTAATTAAAAGTAACTAATAAATATTTTTTTTATCTATGTAGGAATTGACTTGAAATTTTTTTGATTATATTTCTAGTTTATTGAAATTTTCTGAAATTTTTACTTTCAGCTTTATGTACAGTCTACAATAGATAATGTGTTATTTAATTTTAAAAAATAAATACTTGAAGAGATTCATTCTTTTTGTGTTATAGAAATCAAGTTTAAAACTTCATACTTCTATTGGATTAACTATCAAATGCCAAAATGTAGATCAGCCTCTAAACAGGCACTTAGACATAGATCTTCCTGAAGAACCTGTGGCTCCTTTCTCAACAATAGAGATCCCTCTGACTGTCTTTGCTCAACTTCCTCCTCAGCGAGACACTAATGCCATTGAGCATACTGTAAGTAACTGATACTTCATTTCTCTGAGCTTATGTTACTTGACTAAGTAAAGTAAATCTATATGAAGTGGACCAATAAAAATACTTTTTATTAGCTGACAATTTTTATTTTTCATATATTACTCTCATATACCTTGGTAGTTCAAAACATATTTTGAAATTTTAGTATCACAACCCTTTTTTCAGTAACAGCCCACTTTCCTTTACAAGATCATGCAAATCTTGAACTTAGCAATAACTTAAATATTTTTCTACTATGACTGCTAATTCAGCTATTTAGGACGAGGACCAACCAGCTCAATCCCAATGTCCTCTTCACAATGTAGGAAATTGTATCAACCGAATTAAACAACCCTTCAGTTACAAAACAAATGATCTGTCTGCCATGTTGCCAAATTCTGTTCCCGAGCATATACCTGTTTTTTATCGCAAGTCGCCCACTACCTGGTCGGGAGTATAAAATTACATTAAACCTGCCAAGGAGAAGGAGCAAGCAGGACCACCCAGTAGTTCTGAAAACTGAAACGTTGGAAATGATACATACCAGCTACAAAGATCATATTAGAATTTACACTGATGGCTCACTTGACCAACAAAAGATAACATCCGGAGCAGGTTTTTTCAACTAATCTACTGATATCTGCTTTTACCTCCCTGCAAACTCTCACTTTAGTATGAACACACAGCTTCTGGCGCTAAATGCTGCGTTGGCAAGTTGCCTCGAAACAGAGGAGGAGAAAATATGGATATTCACTGACTCCAGATCTGCCCTCCAGACTCTCTTAAATTCATTCACAGGGGACTACTCCTTTCGCATTGCTGAGATAAGAAATTTTATTAACAACCTGAACGACATAACTC
Organism: Prosapia bicincta; assembly: GCA_036971475.1. Classification (NCBI taxonomy): domain Eukaryota; kingdom Metazoa; phylum Arthropoda; class Insecta; order Hemiptera; family Cercopidae; genus Prosapia; species Prosapia bicincta. The sequence continues at coordinate 47,268,760 of JBAIZL010000010.1, forward strand.
TTCAATAGAGTGGTAGAATATCAGGAAACAAGAAGGCCAATGAAACAGCTAAAGCGGCATTCCATATGTATCCAAAATTTAAAGCCAAGTATCCACTCATGTATTGTAAAAGCTTGGCAAATAAATACTTTCATAAATGTTGGACGGAATCTTGGAAATAAGAGGCCACAGGTCATCACCTTTTTCAATTTCAGCCTGAACCATTTAGTGAGGACAAATTCAGGGACGTTTCACATCCGATTGCAGCTTTTGCAGCTAGAGCACAATCTGGTCATCTAGTGACGGGAGGAATATTTATTTAGATTTAATCTTTCGAATTTTCCAAGCTGTGTACTTTGCGAAAATGAAGATGAAAGCTTAAGGCACATTTTGTTCCTCTGCACGTACCCCATACCAATGAGGGACTTCCTGAGAGCCGAATTGGCAACATAGCAAGACATTCTCATAAACAAAAAGCATTGGGGGGCTGGCAATGATGATATACCATGGACATTGGGCTGGGAATGTCTGTGCAAAGAAGTAAAAAAAAATTTGCTTAAATATTACTGAACTAGGTTAGGCTAAAACATGGTTACAAGTTCTCTTCAGCACTTTAGGATATCTGCATAGAAACCATTAAATCATGCCTTTTAAGGTAAATTATTGCCAAAGTTTAGTGTTTCAACGTAACAAAACTCACTTTTTAGAACTGAAGTTTTCAATGAAAAAATGACAAAGATATTTTTTATGATAGTTACTTAAGGCGGATACTAGGGATGGACCGATTCTGATACTCGATTCTCCATTGATTAAAGTACCGATTCCAATTCTTGTTTTTTTAGCTGTTGAAATACGTGTGAGAAGTAATTGTATTACACTATGCCTTATTTAGGTATTAGTTGCATTGAATAAATTAAAACAAACCAGATTTGTGTTAACAAAAATTATTATTATTATTTATGACACAACAACCAAGATGATCGGAAGTATTTCTGGTTCGTTTGTCTGTCACCACTCGTATCTCTCTCTCTCTGCTCTCTCACTCTCACTCTCACTCGGTCAAGCTTGACACACACACACACACACACACTCTCTCTCTCTCTCTCTCTCTCTCTGTCTCACTCTCTTCCCCCTGTCTCTGTCCACCACCACTTCATACATGTCAAAACAAACACATGTAAAAAAAACAAATTGTAGTTCCAATTTCTCCAGTTATACAAACTGAAATGGCTATTACTGAAATTATATTGTAATTGTGAACTGAAGTTCTCATTTGTAATTTTAAATAAACCACAACTTTTGTCCGGCATGTTTGTCATGCTTTTAAAAATTCATATTCATAAATCAAGGTTGAATGCTGTGAATGGCCTATTACATTAAAACGGAACTTTTAAAAGGCTTCACCATAAGACCGAGATGTTATCTATATTCATTATTACAGAGTATCATGTACACCCATATAACTTGAAAGAATCGAGAATACGAAAAAAAATTTAGAATGGAGGTCGGAATCGGAATTGAAAATTTAAGGTATCGGCCTATCCCTAGCGAATACCCTCTTTTGCTTACAGGAAGAACAATGATAAATAACTCCTGATTTTTTAAAAACTCTAAATTCCAAACCTGTGAAACCTAAAATCTCTGCTGAGATAAAGTATAATAATCAAATTTTGTTCCACATTATTTATTTACATGAAAATAAAATTTAACTTGGATATTTGGCTCTAAACTAAGTTATGTATTTTCAAAGTAGGTCATAATATTTTGGACAATACATTTATACAATGTAGTCATAGATTGTATTTATTGGTATGTACAATACCAATTTTAATACATATTTTTACTATAATTAATTAATACTTAACTAAGTGAATACTTGAGAGCTTACTTGCTAACAGGTTTCAAAAAATTCGTTTAGGAAGGAAGCCTCTACAGGCGGTGTCATGCAAGATATAAAATGTTGTCGGCATAAGATTTATGAGTGTAGTGGGGGTAAGGTATGTTGGTTGTTTGCTATGTAATAGAATAGGGTGTTGGCTTCAAAGTGTGTGTGGTCATTTAATATATCTTTCTTTATCAATTGCATGTTATTTGTATATTTTGTTTTGTTTCTATGCTTGTTAGATTTTTACTTTAGTTTAATATGTGGAGAATATTTAATTAAATTAGTATATGTGTAGCGTGTTTTGTTGATGTATTGCGTAGTTGTATTTTAGGTTTAGGTCGTTGATGTGTTCATTGAAGCATATGTTGAATAATCTACTGGTTTGGCCGATATAATAGCTGGGACACTCCTTAGCTCCAGTAAATACTGGATAGATTATATCTGTCTGTTGTTGAAAGGGTTGTATGTGTTGTCTTAAAGTGTACCCCCACTACACTCATCAATTTTATGCCGACAACCTTTTATACCTTGCGTGATGCCGCCAGTAGAGGCTCTGCTTCCCAAAAGGAACGATTGCTTCAAAACACGTCAGCAAGTAAGCTCTTAAGTATTCACTTAGTTAGAAATTATTTAACTAATAATCAGTGAATTCAAGATGATTACAACAATCAACATATTTTTATCTAGTATCTATCTATAATTTAACATAATATATATATTTTATAATTATAAATAATGACTACTAATCATGTTTAAACCTATAATTATTTATTTTAAACTAATGTAATTTATATTTTGGTCAGATTGTACATAACCCTAAACTATTTAAACTTAAATATATAAAGTAATTGAAAAGGAATGTATAATATGTGTGTGTGTTGAGAGAGAGAGAGAGAGTGTGTGTGTGTGTGTGTGTGTGTGTGTGTGTTTGTGTGTGTGTGTGTGTGTGTGTTGGTGTTGAGTGTGTGTGTTTTGAGTGTGTGTGTATGTGTGTGTGTGTGTGTGGGTGTGTGTTGAGTGTGTGTGTGTGTGTGTGTTGAGTGTGTGTGTATGTGTGTGTGTGTGTGTGGGTGTGTGTTGAGTGTGTGTGTGTGTGTGTGTGTGTGTGTTTTGTGTGTTGTGTGTTTTGTGTGTGCGTGAGTGTGTGTGTGTGTGTTTTTTTTTTAGCGTGTTTGTGTTGAGTGTGTGTGTGTGTGTGAGTGTGTGTGTGTGTGTGTGTTGTGTGTTAGTGTGTGTGTTGAGTGTGAGTGTGTGTGTGTGTGTGTGTGTGTGTGTGTGTGTGTGTGTGTGTGTGTGTGTGTGTGTGTGTGTGTGTGTGTGTGTGTGTGAGTGAGTGTTTGTGTTATCATAGGCTGTAAAAACTCAATGTTTTATTTAGAAGTTGTATTGGCATGGAAAAGTTGCAAATTATATAGATCAAAAATAGAAAATATCAAAATCAGTTTACATTTTTGGCTTGTGCATAGACCCTAAAGTTTCACAAAATATAAAACCGGAAAATGTTAGCGGATTAGAAAAAGAATTTTTTTCTTCTATTACCTAATATAATTTGCAGCATATGTACACTATTACAACCTCCCAGCCGAATGTTTACTGTATACATAAAATATTTGTTTGTAACTCCTGGGGTGTCTATACTGTTTCAGATTAACTTGCGATGCCCATGGGCTCTTGAAGAGAAGCCGTTGCCGTTACACTTCCAACCTCCATTTCTCTCTGTATACAGATTACACACTGCTTGCCTGCATAAGTTCGTTCACATTTCTGTAATAGGTCTTAACACACAGTTGGTGCAGTTGTCTGAGCCTAAACTGAATGTTCTTGTTCCTAGCTCTTCAGTACAGCTGATTTCTTTAAATCCAATGTCTGGTCAGCCACTTGTAAGTTTTATGTTTAAAAAAATTTTAATGAATAGTTATATTAGTTCTGTGATGTGTGTTGGTGGTAAATGCATAATAAATTTTATACTGTTTTAAAAAGATATAGAGAAACCTGTATTGTTAGTATACTTAACTAATATTTCATATTATGTTTACTGAGTAAACAAATGTTATATTACATATGTATGTATGTTACAGAAAGTGGGGGCAGAGAGGAGACTAGGGTTCTTATGGGAATTGAGGCCTGATGAATCATCAAATTGCCCGCCAATCCATACAGAGTTCTCGGTCAGCTATAGTCCTGCTGGCAACGAATCCCAATTCTTTGACTACAGGTGTCCATTTGATATTACGAATTATAAGGTAAAATGTGATTTAATTCTTAATTTTCAATAACTACCATATGTCTTTAATATAAGAAATTATTGTTGTAGTTGAGTTTGAAAACATATACAGTTGTAAAGAAGTTTTATTTTATTATTATTTACCTATCAGTGATAAATTATAAATGTTGACAATACTGTTGACTTATTTTTTTTCTGCATAAAGTAAAGTAGTTCAAGTTTTGTAAATAAATGCATGAGTTTATGCACTAGTGTATCTTCCTAGTAATGAATTTATTTGTTTATGTTTCGTAACAGATATATGAGGTCTGTTCAAAAAATACGCGGACTGAGGTCATAAAAAAAATGTACTTTATTTGGAAGTTACGCGTCTGGGTCTCCTTCAAAGTACTCTCCTCCCCAACGCACACTCTTATCCCAACGGTGTTTCCACTTGTTAAAACAGTCCTGGTACGCTTCTTTTGTGGTGGCTTTCAGCTCCTTCGTCACATTTGTCTTAATCTCCAAAATCGTTTCAAATCTTCTTCCTTTGAGGGGTTTTTTTGAGTTTTGGGAATAAGAAAAAGTCACAAGGAGCAAGGTCAGGTGAGTAGAGGGGGGTGGGAAAGAACAGTGATCGAGTGTTTGGCCAAAAACTTACGAGTTCTGAGTGCTGAGTGAGCTGGAGCGTTGTCGTGATGGAAAAACCAGTTATCACTTCTCCACAGTTCTGGCCTTTTGCGTCGGACGGCGTCCCTCAGATGTTTCAGTACTTCAATGTAGGTAATCTGGTTGACTGTAAGCCTTGGGATGATTGGACCTTCGTTTCAATGTCGTAACCATACACCCATGATTCATCACCGGTTATAATTCTTGACAAAAAGTTCTCATCTTCATTTGAACGATCAAGCAGTTTCCAACAAACCCAGATGCAATTGGCTTTTTGGTCGTCGGTCATCAGGCGTGGCACAAATTTCGTAGCGACACGGTGCATCTTCAATTTTTCTGTCAAAATCTCATAACAAAATCCAACTGATATCCCACACACTTCGGAAAGCTCCCTAATGGTCAGAATTTGATTTTCGCGCACCAGGGTGTTGATTTTGTCAACGTGTGGGTCGTCAGTTGACGCTGAAGGACGTCCAGGACGCTCATCGTCATCAATCGACTGTCGGCCACTCTTGAAACGTTCATGCCACTTGAAACATGCAGTACGCTTCATGGTAAAATCGCCGTAGGCCGTGTTAAGCATGGCAAATATTTCTGTTGCAGATTTCCCTAGTTTTACACAAAATGTCACAGCAATTCGTTGCTCCTTCAGGCTGTCCATTTTACAATCCAACAAACGAAAAAACCACCCTTTACTAAACTGCGTGTAACTCATCAACAAATGAAGATATCTGCGACTGAAATACCACGTTTTAATCAGCTGTTTTATACGAACCTAGCGACACCAAGCGGATTCTCCGGAAACTAACAAGCCGCGAAATTCAAACAGTCCACGTATTTTTTGAACAGACCTTGTATGTATGAAATCTATTTGTCGTCAAAGAAATCCATATAGCCTGAATTACGACAGATGAATATTCTACTGAAATTTTACTGCAAATTATCCACCATGAATTATTGGTTGATTGTAGTTAATCCAAACGATAATTCTAACCTGATGTAACAAATAAGTAACTCTTTGTTTTGTTGATAACTATAAACTGTCTTTGAAATTTCTTATAAACAGTTTCTTGACATCTTTGATTGTAATTTTAAGTTTTCGTGTCTTATATACAAATTGTTTGTTAAAAATAGAATTAATCTAACATTTTATTTATAATAATTGAATATTTGTTTATATTTTAAATTATTTAATTACTTTATGATCCCCTTATTTAACACTTTCAGCACGGCTAGCGTTCCAGCACGCTCTGGGTTCCATTACGAGGTACAGAGAGTGTGCCTGTGCGCTCCGAGCCTATATTTTTAGATACGGCGAACTCATCGGCTCGCTCACTCCCAGGCTAATTGAAACTTCTCTACTATCGATACGCGTTTGTATAAAGGTTTGATTTTTACGTCAATGCTTCAGAAGAGTTCGGAGAATATTTTTAAATCTGACAATCCCAATTTAACTTTTGATGCTTCAACTGTAACAATGTTTCAGGTAGTTTTTATGAACAGATTTAGTTTGGTTTAACTTTTATATTTTAATGGTTTTTTTAAATTTGAACCATTTAACGCGGCAAAATATCTGGTAAAAACAAATATCGTAAAAATTAACTAAGCTTTCTGAAGAAAGAACGCAAGAATAAACAATAACTGTCCTATTAGAGTAAATGAACCAACTCGATGCGGAACAGCAAAATGCTTGGACACCCGAAAACCTAATGTGTCAACATAAGATTGTAGTAAACAAATGTCAGCTTATCTCGGCTATAAATAGTCTCGGACGTGACATATGTATTATCTATGTCTCCATTTACATTATCGATCTCCGAAACACTTGGCACAAACAGAAATAAACATTCCGAGTTAAACGTTGAGTGCTTATTTTAGTATGTAAAATATTTTAGTAGGAGAGTCTTTAGTTTTGTATATAAATTTTCTCTGTCTTTTTTATTGTGTTTTCTTATTTGTCATACAGTAATTTATCATTTGTATTCTTTTTTTAAATTGTGACCTGATAAACAAAACATTATTTTAGAGTCTAACACACTGTTTTGATGTCACCAATAAACATGTATATGTTAGAAATAAAATTATTGAGATGAAAACAACGGGCTCGATAATTAGATGCTACGACAAGCTATGCAACCCGCATGGCGTTCCACTGCCGTCAGAGCTAGAAGTTAACGAAAAACAGACAGTAATTGGATGAGATCACCAATATCGCCGCCGTGTTGAAAGTGTTAATAACCTTTTATCTTCCAAACCATTTTAAATTACATTCTACTAACAAGTAAATATTGGTTTATAGACCATACATTATTGTTTCTGTACCTAAAAAGATACAAGGACTCTATTATTTTGGTGTGAGAAAATTAGGAAATATACAGGAATTTGAAAATTATAACTGAATGGCCAACCTGAACAAAGTGTGGCGCATTAATTTTTAATTAAATTTTTTTTTAATTTTGTGTGTATCTAATATTGTATGTCATATTTCATGACATTCTTTTCAGAAGTGAATTCTCTTCAAGAGTTGTTTACAAATTATATGTTTTTGTTAATCGTTTAATAAAGTTAATCTAATACAAACTTAGTATTTAATGTAATAGCATACCATGTTTTATGTATCTAGGTTTTCGAATTTGGTCATATTATTTAAAAATTATTGTTGCTACAGGTCTGGGATTATTTTATATAATTTTTTTAGTTTATTTTAAATAAAATCCATAAAATTTGTTCCCCAAAAAACGCCTTAAAATTTTTAGTATGGTTTTGTTGTAATGAAAAATACTGAAATCCAGGCAAGATTTTTCGCCAACTGTAACTTAGTGAAGTAAAGTATTTAGATTACTCAAGGAAGATCCTTTTAAATTACATGTCCCACCTTTATTTAGCTAAGTTATTTTTTTACATAAATAAAATTATTTTTCTTATTGTAATGACCGTTTCCTATTGCATGGCATTCACACTCAAGTATGTGTTATTTTCAGTTTTAATAATTATACATGAACATTTTTTATTTATTTAATGTAATTATTAGTAATGAAATTACTAATTTTGGTAAAGAAATTATTTGTAATTATTTTAGTATTTAATGTAATTAGTCTAATAACATTAGCTTATATTGCTTTGTTGTAATAAAATTAATTAAATAATTTACAGACAATATTTGTGGTTGATTCTCGAATAGAACCAACAAAAGGTAGTGAATTTTGTCGTGCAAGTACATTGTGCCATCTACATCTAAGTGTTCAGAGAGTGTGTGCCAGCCCAGACTCTAGCCTTATGTATGAAGTCCTCGCAGATCAAACTATGTGGGCTGTGTGTGGAAAGACTGCAGGTAAACAACTTAGTATGTTGTTAAATTCTAATGAATTAAAAAAATGCAGGAAATACATTTTTCTGTATACAGATATTTAGTGGCACACTTTTTGAATATAACTATAATGTATCCATTACAAGTTTCCAAATTTTGTATAATATTAAATATTTTTTGATGAAGTAAACCATTTCATGTAATACTTTTGCAGTTAAAATTAGGGTAACTTTGATTGTCTTGAACATGATATAAGTATTGTACACTGAAAATCCCTTTCACTTCCTTTTTAAGGAGAAAGTAAGGTCGAACTTCAAACCAATAATTTTCATGAATACCTAACCTAAAAACATTTTAGACATGATGAAAACCTCAGTTTGTTGGGAAAATAATCCAATAAGATTTTTTTGCATATTCACGTTTGTGAGATGCTATAAAATAAAATTCAGAGATCGCCTATGTGACAAGTGGTCTCAATTCATTTAAACAATTTTTTTAAACAAATTACAAAACCAACATTTTGGCCTTGGACAATGTTTTTTAATGCTTTTTTGGGTCATTATCAGAAAACATCTCTTGTAATATTTCTTTAAAATCAATCGTTTTTGAAATATTAAACAATTTAAAATTGAAAAACGCAAAAATTGCAATTGTTAAGGCTTAAAAACACAGTTAATATACCTCAAATTAGTAAGTGCCTAAATTAAAGTTCAAACCCTACTTTGCAAGGTCCCGGTGCGTTTTTTGGGCTTATTTTACTTTAAAATATTGTTTTTTTAATTGTTAATGAAGTGCATGCGACTTCATACCTTCACAAATTTTTGTGACAAAAAACCTTTAAGCCACTGAAACATTTTGCTGAAGAAATTTGAATCTATCAATTTGATCATAAGGATTTTTCAGCTTACCTTATATGCAACCTGGTATCGACAAAACAAGCCAGAGTTGACATTTTACTTTGAAAGCCATCCTTGATGAATTGTGTGAGTTTAATTACCTGATCCGTTGTCGATCTGTGCTTTCTGTGCCTGCTCGTGGTCAATTATACTAGGTTTATCAAGTACTTAAGGAGATTGTCCACCATACGCCCTATGATTTTGCACATGACAGGTAATAGGCTGATAGGTTTATAATCCTTAATATCACTCATGTCTTTTTGTTATTTCTTATGTATTGGGACCTTCTACATGCATCTTGTACACCAAAGTCCTGTCTTGTTGGAAAGGAGGAGGTTATACATTGCTTTCTTTCCGTTGTGTGTGATAAATTCACTTCTGTAACTGAAATGTACATTAAAATAGTTATATTAATTCTATTGTGCTTGTTGGGTTCTATTTTTTGTTTAGTTAATTCATATTTCACAGTTGCTTAAGATAATAATCAATTGAATTTTACTATCAGTAAATTAATAATTTTACCATTTAGGACCTTCGTCCACCGGCATAATGCAACTGCAATCTGACTTGAAAAATGTCACATGAGGGTTAAACAGTAGTCGTTATGTAGTTGAACAAGTGTTATTGCACTGAACCTTGTCCACTGGAGCGACTGCAACATGACCTGTGATCATCTCCCAAATAACTTCCAATAAACGACTGGCCTGTCAGTTGCATGTCGACTCTTATGCGATCAACTTTCAACAAAACTATTTTTCACTGGATAGGCTATTAGCCATGGCAGATCGTGACAACTTAAGATACATCTCCTGTTTGTAACCTTAGTACTGATTATAGGACAAAGTTTTTATGCCAGGTCGTTGAACAGTTTCCTAGACATCCTATAAAAGGTTCTTAACTTTGCTTCGTCTTTTGTAAATTCTTGTGCTACAACAAAAGCTGATGTGATTTATCTGTTTTAGTAAAAAGGCGAACCCAAAATCTATGTTTTCTTTTTTAAAGCCTTTGCGGATACCAGTATGCAACATCAACACTACTAGGGTGCGCACATGGCTCGCCATTCTGATGCAGACTGATGAAAACAGCACTATCATGATTGTATTTTGCAAGTAATTTACACCAGTGCTCGAAGTGCAAGCAACGCAACTCCCTTCGAACTATCCCAAACTTGTTTGGTTGAAGTTGCATTCCAATTGCTTTGCGCTGGTGGACAAAAGGCCTTATAATCTTGGTTATCAGTTGGTATCAACCCAAGTCAAGGGATTGGTATATTTTAGAAAAGAAATAATATCCCTGGCCATGATGTAAACGTTGTACAATATTAAATCTGTATTTTCTGTTTGCAGGTGTAATTACACTTGACACGGGCGAGCGACAGTCTGTGTTGTTGGATGTAATGCCTCTTATCAATGGATTTCTTCCTTTGCCATTAGTTAGACTGTCTAAATATATTCCAGCTGATTTGAAACTAACATCTGGAAGAAGTAAGAACAGCTCATTTTCACAACATTAACAATACTTATATAGTGTCTGCCGCACAAACTTTGTGAATAAAACCATTTGTACAGTGCTATTTTGTTGAATAGGGACACTAGTCTACTGTTGAAACCTAAGAGTCTTCATTGAAGTTTTATCAATGCATAAGAAGACATTCTAAAAACGTTTACAATAAGAAATGGTCCAATGGAAAAATTTTCTATAGGTTTTTACTTCAGTGTTATGGCAAATGTTTATTTGATAGAATAGTATTTTCGGCTATAGATTATCTTAATTTTTCCTTAATTTACCCCCTACTAAGCCTTTAACTCATTCTATATTTTTACACACACATATTTTTTATAACTGTTATTAAAACTGGTCTTATTAGACTAACCATTAATTTTTCTTTCGTTATCATATCCTAAATACACATATAACTAAAGTGCCCATTAACTCTTTAGTTCTTGTCTGAACATTGTCAATTACATACTGTATATTAGAACTATCTCAACATACTACACTATATTAACTCTAAGGGTTTGGTTCTCTTCAATCTTCTAACCATGGACTGGTTATCAAAAAGTTGAACATCTGCAACACTTGCAAGTGAAGTCTCTTTTCATGTTTTTTTTGGCCATCTTCTTTATTTCTTCTGTTATTGTCAGGATATTCAGATATCGGCTAATATCTTTGTTTTTTAGATACGAAGGGGTGTTAGCCATATTTCTCTGTACCTTATTTTGGAACTGCTGAAGAATTTTTTCATTAGATTCTTTTGCTCATCCCCACAGTTGGCTGCCATATAGCCAAACTGGTTCAAGATCTGATAGTAGAATTTTATTTTGTTACATAATGATAGGTTTGAATCTCTACCCAAGAGCCAATAGTGCTTACTGTATTTAATATTCCTCCTTTTTCTTGATGTGGTGTTTCTATCTTATTTTAGCATCTAGGCTCTAGATATTTAGCATTATTTTTATAAGGGATGGTAATTTTGTTAACATTCAATAGTGGAGAATGTTTCAGTACCTTATTTATGAGGTTGATGTGGACTAACTTCACTTCATTCAGTTTGATTTTCTATTTATCAGTTCACTCTAGGAGCTTGTTACTCTATATTTCTTTTCCGTTCTACAAGGTGCGGTAGAAAAGTAATGAGACTGGCCGCTGTGCTGCGCCCCAGTCGCTTGCAGTGCGGTCTCCACCAGCAGACATGATGGTGGGGGATCTAAGCTAACAATAGAACCTGTTCGCAGTCGCGTCGTAGCTCTGGCGCAGTGAGGGTCAACCTTCACGTATACGTTGTTTGCGTGCCCGTGACACTTGTGAAAACGCTGAAGATGGATCGCTTGATAGAACAGTGGTGTGCAATCAAATTTTGCTTTCGCTTGGGCAAAACTGCTTCGGAAACTTTTGCTATGATTATGGAGGCCTACAAAGAGGATGCCCTATCAAGAGCTCACGTGTTCCGGTGGTTTAATGAATTTAAAAACAGGAGGGAATCCGTTGAAGACCTGGAACGATCTGGACACCCTTCAACGAGTCGTGTGGATGAAACGGCGGCCAAAGTTAAAGAAGTCCTGGACTCCGATCGTCGTTAAAGTCTCAAAATGATCGCCGATGAGGTCTCCATGAATAAATTTACGGTCCACCAAATTGTTACACAAGATTTGATGATGAGGAAAGTTTGCGCAAAATTTGTTCCCCGAGTGCTCACCGCCGAACAGAAGCAACGACGAGTGAACGTTTGCCGTGAGATGTTGAATGAATTGGAAAATAATCCAGACTTTTTAGACAACGTAGTAACAGGCAACAAATTGTGGACATTCCAGTACGACCCGGAGACGAAAGCCCAGAGCTCAGAGTGGCACACGTCGGCATCCCCGCAGCCGAAGAAATTAAGAATGTCAAAGTCCCGCGTCAAGACAATGCTCATTGTGTTTTTCGACAAGCGGGGGTTAATTCACAAAGAGTTCCTCCCTCAGGGAAAAACTGTTAATACAGAATTGTACAAAGAAGTCCTTCAGCGATTGCACAAAGCAGTCAAACGGAAGCGACAGGACATTGCTCAACGCTGGCGTCTCCACCACGACAATGCTCCGACGCATACAGCATTCCTTGTGACCTCCTATTTGACCCGAATTGGAGTTGAAGTGCTGCCACAGCCACCGTACAGCCCTGACATGAGTCCTCTTGATTTCTTCCTATTCCCGAAGGTAAAATGATGCCTGAAGGGGCATCGTTTTGACGATATTCCGGACATCCAACGTGCTGTCACGAAGGTACTAACAGGGATAACTCCAGCGGACTACAGTGGGGCCTATGAAGCTTGGAAAACGCGCTGGCAACGATGTGTCAACGCCCAAGGCGACTACTTCGAAGAATATTAACATTTTGTACAAATCGGATCAATAAATTTGTTTTTCTAGATTGAGTCTCATTACTTATCTACCGCACCCTGTATTTTTTACTGCTCTGAGAAATAAAAAAATGGATAAAATACTATTGGCATTTAGCCTATTTGTAAGTTTACGAATACGATTTATTAGTATTTCTTGTGTTTCCCTGAATTATTTCCGCCAAAATCGACTTTGTTTTCTTTTCAATTCATTTTTCTGCGTTTGATGTGATAAGGAAGTTCATGAGAAATAGATCTCAAAATATACTTGTTGAAATTTCATTTCACATTTATTATAGAATAGGCCTTCTTATAGATTTTAGGAAATAATATTGATAGATAAATAGACTGTAAATAGAGTTATAGTGTAAGTATTAACAACGTGGGCATAGCAAAATTCAGACTTATAATAATGGTAGCAACTATAAACTAAAATTTTTTAAAGTTAGGTTTTCATAAGTGTAAAAAGTTCAAATTCACAACATATGAGGAGAACCTCATACAAGGGCTATTCAGAAAGTAAGAAACGTTTTTGAATAAAAAAAAAATAAGCACAATAAAATATTTTTATTATATACATCTGAAAGAGCAACTAAAATACTACTTTTCTACATAGTCGCCAAACAAATTGAGACATTTATCGTAGCGGTGGACAAGCTTTGAAATACCTGCATCATAGAAATCTGACGCCTGCAATGTCAGCCACTCAGTGATCGCCGCGTCTTCGTCAAAGCATTGTGTTGCTAGCCAGGTCTTCATTCTTGGAAACAAGTGAAAATCGCTTGGTGCTATAGGCGCGATCCAGTAGTGAATCATCATGTCTGTCATAGGCATCCAGAAATGTCAAACTTGCCTCCATTCGCTGACTTTTATGGCGGTCAGTGAGCATTTTTGGCACCCATCTTGCACAAAATTTGTGGTAGCCTAACCTTTGTGTGACAATTTCAAACAACAAAGTCTGTGAAACTTATGGAAAACAAAGTGAAAGCTCCGTTATCGTGAATCGGCGGTTTTCGCGAACCTTTTCATCAACTTTAGCAACCAGTTTATCAGTCACAATCCTTGGGCGTCCGCTCTTCGCTTCGTCATGAACGTCAGTTTAGCCATTTTTAAACTGAATGCACCATTTTCTCACAGAACTTTCATTCATTACGTTGTTTACGTAAACTTCACACTCTTTGCGATAAATGTCTATCGGTTTTAAGTTTTTTGGCAACAAAAACCGTATCACTGACCGCACCTCACAACTGACGGGATTTTCAATCGCAGTGCACATTTTCAGTTGCAATTGCGAAAAAACGGGCAACGCGGAAATGTTCCCGTTGTCACTGCTGGACGCAGACTGAGTTGCCGAGTGTGCACGCACCAAAATGTACGAGATCGGCGCGCGCATAGCGGTGTCAGATAGAGATGTTCCTTACTTTCTGAATAGCCCTCGTATTAATTGACAAAGTTTCAAGGTGTCAAGATTTTTTATATAGAATCTACTCAGCATTTAAGGAAGTACTACAAAAACCAGGAAAATGGTGTGATGTTTCTTGTGTGCACATTGGTACAGGCTTATGGTCTTAAAAAGATTAAAGAAAATGAAATATCAGTGCAATCTTAAACTTTAACAAATATTAATTGTGTTCACTCTGTTATTCATATTATGTCTTTGAGGATGTTGGTTTCAGTCACAAAATTAAATGGAACTCTATATAAGATCTCTAAAAAACCTAATAATGTTGTAATTGGACTAGTAAGGTTTGTCCGATCTTATTATTTAATAGAGTTCATGGCTAGTAGTAGAAAATAATGTATGTCTAATGCACGTATTTTGTATTTAGTTTCTCATGGAGACTCACATCCACGATTGGAACCGTTTTCTCCAGGCCAGGTGTATAACAGTAGTAAAGGCATGCAGGTACATGTCATTGCAGCAGCGTCCACGTAGCATTCAAGTATGTATTCAATTATTTTATCATTAAAATGAATTTAATAATTTTGTCAAATTTCCTTCGGGCCATTTTTTTATTATTTATTATTATTTGGGCCATTATTTTTTATAATTATAGAAAAGGTTAAAAATGCTTTTTGGATGCCAGTCCATAAAAACCTCTAGAGACAAAATTTTAAGTAACCCGCCTTTGCGTATGTAGAGCTTGGTGTAAAGTTTTACCAATTTGTTACCCATCTTGCACCTTCTTCTGAGCCATTATAAATATATATTGCATAAAAACAGTAATAATCATAGATAGTAAGAGAAATCATGTTAAAATACATAACTATTAAATACTGTTTAATTTAAAATTCTGAGACACAAAATGTCTATATTATATAAATTTGCAAATTGCTGTACACTAAAATTAAGTTAATTTGAGCTTAGCTAGTGAGAACAATTCACTACGGTAAATATTAAAAAATAGTTCACTCTAAATTTTGCTACGCAGTAGTTTATCAATACATTTAGTGTAGTTTTGATGACGATATCGTCGACAGTGATTGGTTACTACTAAGAAATTTCATTAAACCTAATCAATATAAATTAATGATAGGCTCGATTGAGGTTGATTTAAAAAACCTGTAAAGCTGGAGGTTTTATAATACAGCAATCACTGATAAAGGCAACATTGTAGTCAAAACTAGCTGTATGTATTGATAAATTATTGCGCAGTGAAATTTTGAGTGAACTATTGTTGTAATACTCACCGTTGCTGTACACTATGTACAGCACTTTCCTGAGAAATGCTCAAAATCATTTTACTAGATTTTAAATCACTATACAAAATTTTTTAGAAGAAAATCATTGATAATTTCTTCTAAATGTAAATCAAGAATGGCAATTTTGTATATTGAAGGTAATAAAGTTATAAAAATTAAACTATACATCATCAAAGAAGTTTTCATTGGCCCTATGGTCTAAGCGCAGACCATGTTATTTTATTTTGTAGCCTCCTTAAGCATGGGACCCGGTGCAGTTGACCCAGTGCACCTGCCTATGGCAGGCTTCTGGCTCTTTTACTTCTTAAACGTCCTCTTTTTGTCAGTCTTATGTTTACAAACAGTTATGACTATGTAAACGTAAACTTTATTAATATGTTACAAGAGAATACACGAATATCTATAGAAGCACAAATAACACACAGAGTCTGTATATACAATTTTGGAATCAATTTTACCCGACATGACTCTTGAGCTTTCCCTATTGATACGAAGTGAATGGAGATTAAGAATAGGCCGATTCCGAATCTTGATTCCAGGAATCGTCAATACTAAAGGTATTAAGCGATCACCGACACTTGATTCTCTATTAATTAATGTGCTGATTCCGATTCTTGTTTTTTCAACTATTAAAATACATGTGCAATGTAATTTATTGGAAAAATTATTAATTATCAACTACATCTTATTTATGTATTTATATAGGAATATATATATGTATAGATTTAGTTGCTTTGCCTGAATTAAATGATTAAAGTAATCACCGATTTGAGATAACAAAAATGTTACTATTATATATGACGCAACAACGAAGCATTTCTGGACTAGTTTGTCCCTTTTATCCGATATGTTTGTTACGCTTTCAGAAATTCCTATTCATAAATCAAGGTAAAATGTTATGTGTAATGATTAACTTAAAAACAACTTTTAAAATGCTTCACTGTATGACCAACATTTTAACAAAAACCGTTATTAGAGAATATCACGTAGAGCTATATAGCTTAAAGAATCAAGAATCGGAAGAAAAGTTCTAGAATTGGAATCAAAAATTTTAGGAATCGGCTCATCCCTAGTGGAGATCCAACCTTAAACACTTATCATCACCTGTGAGGACTCATTCAGGTTAGATCAAGTTTTTAGTAGCCCACTTTAGAAACACTGAGTGCAAGCACAAAATGGAGGAAATGATTGAACAGCCATTCAAATTTTGTTTGGACTGGTGAATTCTCAAGGGGCTATTTTGGACCAAATAACCAAGGATGAAAGCATTTGACAAACTATAGTTTTCAAGTTTGGCAGGTGAGTTGGAGAGAGATACCAAGGGATGGTTCGCTATGAATTTGTACCTGAAGGGTGGACAATGAATGGCAGAGACAGGTCAACTAGATAAGGCTAGTCATTGTCGAGATTGAAAATTGAATCCCGAAAATGCAGCCATCCACTCCTATTCTTAGGTCACCAGCTTTCTGACAAAAAGGAATATATGTCGGTTTCCTAACCCCCTTACAGTCTCTAAATGACTCCAAGACTGTTTTCGGTTTCCACAAGTGAAATCCTCCCTCATAGAGTCAACCTTGGGACTCTAAGTACTGTTTATACACATAAATTTATAGACCTTCTGAAACTGCCTTTTGAGTTGTGGAAAAGGCACGAGTTTAGCTTTTGAGTTGTGGAAAAGCTACTAGAGAAGGTTTTGTCGATGCTCAATTGGTATACTTTGAAGAATTGTCAAGTATTGTAGCATTATTCGAAAATAAATATATTTTCCGAAAATTTTCCTGATATTTTTTATACAGACTCTGTATACTATTTTAAACTTTGTTAATTATATTATATTTTTCATTCACCTTAAGTAACATCAGTTTTAGAACTTGTCCTTTCTATATTTTAAAGAATAAACATGTTTTTTTTATTTTTCAGACTGCACTAGGAAATATTAGTAGTGCTTGCGCTGTGATAAAAACTACAAGCTCGTGTGCATTGTTTTTTGATATTCTAAAATTCTTTGTTATACAAAGTGTTATTTTACAAACATAGACACCTTTGTTATGTAATTAATTTAATATTTTCTATATTGTAGGGGAAATTGAATATTTTCTATTACCAGAATTATGGTAACTGAGTACTAATAGTCAAAGCTAATTTTAAGTTGTATAGATTTTATATTCTGGTACATGATTTGTTGAATATAATGTTTTAAAGATCGTATTTTTACATATTGAATTACGTATATAACTTGTAAAAATATTATAACAGACTTACATTTTCTATTCTGTATAGCTGAATACACTTATATTAATTTATTACTAGGTTTGTGCTTTAAAAGAAACTAAATATCATTTCAAATGAGAATTATGTATGTTTAGTTGAGTCCAGCTAATCGTGCACTTGCTCACTACGATTTTCTCATCTACTGTCACTTCTAAAAACATGTTACATTTTCAGAATTTTCTATACATCAACAACATCTCCATCTGTTATGTCTACACATATCTCAAGATTGTTTGTTATTTCATACCGAAGATAGTATATCATATCGACGGTCTCATGCAAGTCAGTGTTTTGACAGTCCTGATCATGTGTGAAAGTATTTATACTGACTCATCGCAGTCCTCCACCTCCTGTGTTCCCTTTTGTGATCTCTCAATACCAAGTGCACGATTGAATGGTCCTGACTACAAAAATTTTGAATAAAACTATTTTTTTCAAAATTTACATAATGGATTCCACAGTAGAACCTCAATAAGTCGGACTCCATTAACTCAGATTTCCGGATAACTCTGAATGATTATGAAGTAGAATAAAAAACAATAAATAGAAAATAACAACATTCAAATAAGTACAGTACATACATAAAAAGTCTAACACAACAATAAAATCTTCTAAGACCTACAATAAACAAAATAATAAACATAAGGTTTGGTTAGTCTTATGCTGAAAATACTACGGGACCGCGCAGCACAAAAGCTGTTCACAAAATTGACAGATTTGTTTGCCGAGAAATAAATTGCAATGGAGTTTAACTGTATATAAAATATGTACGTTCATATACAGTACATAATACTCTTTGATAAATATAAAGGACTTTTTTCTGTAAGTACTATGTCTTCTTTAAATTTTTCCTTAGTGTCAGGCTAACCCGGATGGGCCATGGTCCCTGCTAGTCCAAATTATCGAGGTTCTACTGTATTCCATAATTTTTATTATGTTTAATGTAAATTCAACTTACTGTCTGTCGGTGAGTAATAATTGAGATACATTCTAAGGTCAAATAAACAGTCAGTAAAGAATTCTTTATGTTTACAATGTTGAAATCAGGGCATAATGGCATCCCCTGAAAAACATGGGGACAGCAGGACACACCGTACAAGCAGGTTTGGTCTGCCTAAAAAGTTGGACGGATAAAACCCCTTGTTTTAACATAAACCTTCTGATGTCAGAAATTGTATTTCTTTTGATATATCAAAAGATAGTATCAACAGTTTCTTTCAAAAAAAAGGGGGGGGAAACAATTGTAAAGTCAAATACAATAGAACCTCGTTAAGCTGAACTAGCCAGGATGAGCAACCTAACAACAAATATCTGGTTAACCAGAGATTGTTGGGAAAAACAAAAAGGTAAATATAATGTACTGTGCTTATATAATTTCCTTGTAATATGGACAAAAAACATTGTTAAAATATTTACACAATATAAGCATTTTAAAAAAATGTATAAACTTTTCAGTAATGTCTACTTTATATTGAAGACGATTGTACTTTTCTGTTGGGTTAATTCCAAGTAGTGTTCATATGATTATAAATAAATAAAACCTCTTTAAACACAAAAACTTTATTTATGTCCTGATGTACATTTCAATTGCAAAACAATCATCTTCAGTGGAAATTACTGGAAGACAAGTCAGGACATAAATACAAAGTTTTTTTTGGTTTAAAAAGTTTTATTTATTTATAATTAAAAATTACACAATTGCTGCAAGTTAATGTGTTTATGTGCTGCACTATCACATATTAGAAGCGGCTTCTCAACAATAGAAGTGGTTATGTTTTATCCTGCTGCTCAAAATAGATCATCAGCTCATTTAAATAGAGTGCTGCTTTCATGCGACAAATCTTGTCTCTCTCTCTCTCTCTCTCTCTCTCTCTCTCTCTCCTAGTCTCTGACAGCCATCGCTTCATAGAGCCTATATGTCGAAGAAAAGGTAGTATATACTTGCCTAGAGATTTGACATGGTCTCCTAATAGCGTCCGATTCTACTGTGTTTATCTTGCTGTTATCTGGTTGAGACATTAGCCACGTTTCTGCCCTGTGCTTCAAGATACTCTTTACTATGGTCATATAATTAAATAATTCATATATTAATTAAAATTTCTTCCAGGATTGAGTTGTCAGTTTATCGAATTCTTGCTAAACCATCTGTTTTACAATATTAATATAATTTTTAGAGGCTTCTAGTAATGTATATATATATATAGTCTTATTACGTCAAAACTGTTTTCTTGTATACATTTATAAGTAGTATATATTCAAACCCTCAACATTTCGTTCTATATCAGTGAATAAAATTGAATAGTAGAAACTTTTTTCATTTATATTAAACAAATTAACAACTTGCTGAGCTTATATTTTAAAGTAAATTTATCAAAAACATACTGATAAATATTTTTTTATCTTCGTCCCGTGTCTGATGAAATGTTCATTTTCTTAATACAAACTTTAAAGCTTCACCGATCCCTATGGCATATAAAATTCATGAGGCACTTTTTGTTATGGTAATGTGTATTGTCAATTTCCAATACTAATCATGAAAAAAGGGGTAGAATTAATTGTGATTAATTCATTTTTCAAAAATCTCTGGATTAAGTTAATGATAATCCTCTCGTTTATTAAAACCAATATATATCATTACTAAACTAGGCATGCTAGTGTAAAAAATGCAAGATCAAGCAGCTAACAGATTTTTTTATCAGTTTAAATTTACCTTGCAAATTAAAACTTGAAATGTTATTTCATATTTCTTGTGAACGTTTGTATAAATACATTGTTTTCAATATATATAATATTTGATTCTTTTTCATATGCCCATTCCATTTATTTATAGTGTAAAATGGATGGGCATGGTAGGATTGTATCTCAAGAGGACCAGGCGTGAACCCAAAACGTTTATGAACCCCTGCCCTACTTGGTATTATATAATGAGATCATGTTTGATGTGATTTATTTGTTAATGTTAAAATAAGATTTGAGATCACAAAAATATTACTCTAATACACACTAAGCCAACTTTTTAATACAAAATCTCATTGCAGGAACATGTGTACGTTCTTTAGGCCTGAGGCTACAACTTAATACAGTACTGAAATCGAAAGGTTAGACAAAAAAAGACAAATCTGCTGTACAGCATTTTGAGTATAATTAAAATATTTATTGTAAAACATAAGTTAGTCTTATTTATTTATTTTTTTGGTCCATATGAGTAACATAATCAGACAGACAATTGAGTTTCCTCTTGTTAAATGAAATATAATTCTTTAATTTTAATGAATCCATACGTTTGAGACACTGATGAAGATCGCCACATAGCGATCAAAAACGTTCTGTCTCAGCAAGTTTTCACAAATTTACAAAATTTAAAGTTCAGATAATCATAAACTAATGTTAAAGTGATGAAATATTATTATACGTCAAATTAACCTTATTAAGCTACTAATTTCTCAAGCTTATAATCTAGCCATATGTAAATAAAATCAGCTGTAAGACCCTTAACTGGGGTTTTGAACTTTCAAATATTTTTCTCTAATGGTTATAACACTTTTTTTCAATAAGACAAAGAAATAGCCATTTAATAAAACTTAATAATTTGTATTCTTTAATATTAAAATTATTAATAATTTTGTTGCTATTCAATTTAAGTGATAAACTCATTTTTTAAATCTTTCTTACTGTTGTTAGAGGAGTATGTATTTGTAAGTGTGTAGCGTAAGTTGCCTTTGGTATTCTTTATCAATCAGAGAAAGTAATCCGTTTATTTAATTTGGCTTATATGCATCATTTTTACTATATAATATCTTATCTTGTTTAAAAATTGTTAAAGTTTTCAACTAAAGAGTAAAATTATATTTAAAATGTTTTTGTATTCTTAGAAATTTATCTATTTTAAGAATTTTCTTGATTGTTTTTATGTGTAAAATGATTAAGAGCTAGTCTAATACAAAGATATTTTTATTTTAATCTGCATTCAATAAATTCAGAAGCTATAACAGTCGATGGCCCGATGTCCTGTTTAAAAATACTCTCTTAAACTTTCAGATACTCAAATAAACAAATGGATATATCAGTAACAAATTTGCACAGTGTGTTTGTTATCAATAATAAGTTCCGCAGATGAAATTTTTTTAATATTTCAAGAAATACACCTTATATAAAATAAAACAAATTTTTGTAAAATTTATATACTTTTTGAAAATTTCTGTAACTTTCTGTTTTTGAAAAAATCAATAAAAGCCTCATATACAGAACTAGATAAAGGTATGTGTTTTCAAAATTTTTTAAAAATTATGGGTCTAGGGTTGAGCTTGAAATATCTACATTAGAGCTAACATATAGATTATATGACTTTCGGTGTGCGCTTAAAAAGTTCTTTTTAATAAGGATGTTTAGTATCCATTTAATCTAGTTGACTTGAGAAAGAAGCTAGTTTATAACAAATCATCAATAACTGACATTTGGTTCCAATAAAGTGTGGAAAGGGGAAGGTTTTTTGAAACAATCGCATTTACAATGTCTTGACCTGTATAAGGCTCACCTCCCTTTTTGTTTATAATATTTTAATATGTAAATGTAATGTTTCCAAACAAAATTTGGCACTGAATAAATTAAAACAAATTCCAATGTTGGACTGCCGTAAGGTCTTTTTTTAACAAATTATAATTGATTGATGTCCTTGTTTAAAAATTTTGCAATTTTAATTTATCTGTATATGTATGTTATTTGTAAATAGTATTTTATCTTTATCATATTAATATATGTATCCTTTTTCCTAACTTCTTTTTAAGTTGAGTACGTAAGTAGTCATATATTTATTTTACTAATTTAAATGCTCTTATGATTTTAAGGAAGAATTATTTCACATTCTAGATATTTTTTAGACATAATTTTTTGTTATAAGTCGAGAATATGGATGAATTACATTAAAAGAAATTAGCTAAAGTTCACTATCAAGTGTCTTTTGATAGAAAAAATGTGCACATATTCATCTGCTATTATTATCTCTTATATAAATTAAATAATATCACACTTCAGATGTCCTTTAATATAACTGCCCTCTTGCAAAGTAGAAGTTGTATGATTTAGAGAGTAACAGAACTTATTTTGGTACTGACATATTATACGGATGCCACTATTAAACCGCTCGCTGCGTTGGTTAGGTTAGGTTATCATAAATATGTTACTATTACTTCCCTGTTACATTATGAATCGGATTTGGGGAAATGCTAAATAGAGGAACAAGAGGTATCAAGGTACTGCTGGAATATATATATGTGGCAATTGGGAGTGACCGCGACTGGCGGCAATGAGTTCAACTCAATTCTCGCTGACATCGCTCCTTTTTGAGAGGCAGAAAACAAAAACTGATAGTCATAATGACCAGTAGTTTTCACAGGAAGTCAAATTAAGTCTGTCCTGTATAAATATTTAATGTTCTTACAGAATATAACCTCTAAAAATAGTGGTCTCTGTATAATAAGTAAGTACCTTAATTTTCTTTAAAAAATCCTATTAAAATATTTTTTAGAATTAAACACATATTCTATGACTAAATGAAGGAAAAAATATTGTATGTATAAAATTACATAAATTCTGATAGAGCTGTTTTTATAATATATAAATATTCATTTGTTTATTTTTACTTATAATAATATTAATATACTTAAAACTAATTTAATCAAGGACCAGATGTGTTCAGGAATTGTAATATATTCATGTTACATTTTGGGATTTTATGAACTTCAGTTTTTTATTATACTTTATGCTTTTATATATTTAGCAATAGTGTATATTCGTACTTGTTATTTCCTCAACCCTTGTTCTTATTAATATGTATATATTCATGTATAGTTGCTATTCAATAGTGTAAATCATGACAATGTGAATAAATCAATTGTAATCTACGTACTGTAAGCTAATGATAAGTCTAGAATATAGCACATCCTATATGAGAAGAAAATACAAATCTATGAGTTAATCTGTACTATAAATTATTTCATTTAAGTCTATTTTTATAATTTTTTATGGTTTATATATTTAATGCTTTTCTCATTCTATACATTATTCAGTTTAAATGGCATTATTATCAAGAGGTTCTGTGTACTTTTAAATTTATTGAAGAATAAGTAAATTAACTTAAAATAGATAAATTCTGATTATTTAAAGACAGGAATTAGAGAAAAGCACTTTCACCTTAACAAAGAACCAATCACCTCAACTGTAAATCACAAATTCATTGTTATTATTTTTCTGTTGTTCCAGAGAATGTATTCATTTAACTTGTTGTAATCATCTTGAATTCACTAATTAAATTATAAGTAATTTAATTGTGTGTCTGGTGGGGTTCGGTATAACTTAAAAGTAGCTGGTCAGCTTCGTCAATAAAATGATTAATTTAAAACACGCCAGCAAGTAAGTTCAAAAGTATTCACTCAGTTAAATGATTACTTGTGATGTATTTAATTTATCACCTCAGATAAGGTTTTTATTTTGGTTTATTTGATGGTGTGTGATAAAAAAATAGCAATTTCTCATTTTTTCAGAAAGTATTTTAAAATATTTAGTTTAAGATACCTTACATACCAATACAATTAAAAGCTTTATATAAATACAGTAGAGTCTCGATAATTCGAGGTAAATGGGACCGAGACCACCTTCGAATTATTGAAAACTAGGGTTACACTAAAATACGTTGCTTGTGCATGAGAAAAAATATGAGTTTTAATGAACCCTAATACTATAAATAAAATGCACTTATATAAGTTTATAGAACTTTATATGCACATTTCTTAAAAGCCCGACCTATTTCCTTTGCCTGCCATATTAATATAAACATTTTTCGGAAGTCCGGCTCATTTCCTTTGCATAATGTATTGATACAAACATATCTTGGAAGCCCAACTTATTTCATTTGCATACCATATGGCCATTTCTTGGAAGCTCAATTCATCATTTTCTTTAAAATAGGCTCAGATGCAAATAGGCTCCAGTTTAATGGAAACTGGACTATTGGGACTCGGATTTTCGAGACTATACTGGAACTGCATTTTTCACTATAAATATAATCTGACAGTTGCAGGATAATCACTCTCTTGAACTTAATATTAAAAATTTCACTCCCTGTTATCAGTTTCCATTGGATTGTTCTTATAATAGCTATCTTTATTCAGAGTCTTCTGCAAGTTTCGACTTTTGCTTTTATAATAAATACCCATTCCAGGTTCTAGCTCTGGTACATCAATATTTGGCTCTTGCCTAACCCACCACCATATTTTATTACTTATATCAAAAATTTATATCAATCCTCTTCATGATTGCATTTTTTCACTGTGCAGTCATTGGCCATATAGTTATTCTAATTTCTTATTACATATTACACTTTCACTATTACTTGCCACCAGACTTTTTGTTAACTAAATTGTTAACTTACACTTGGAGTTGACAATTTAACAACCTTTAGTTAACAAAAAGTCTGGTCACAAGTAATAGCAAAAGTGTAATAAGTAATTAACAAACAGCTTGTCATGAACAGCAACAAGATTTCGTTATTCTAATGTTATAAATGTGTCCATTAATAATGTTATATAGTGTTACAATAACCATATATAAAAGTGGATTTCTTCGATTATCAAATGACCCTTATTTGTACATTTGTTTTATAAAATATTTATGTGAATATAGTTTATGTACATATTATTACAAATAAATCTGATTATATATATATATATATGCTGATATGTATTCCTTCACGGATGGAAAAATATGATAAATAGTTATTATCTGGAGTATATCCGTTCATTCTGCAGTGCATAAAATCGCAGTTCCGACGTTTCGCTAGAATCTCATCTAGCCCTTCAACTGTGTTGTTGGGTTCACCTCGTCAATGCTAGATGAGATTCTAGCGAAACGTTAGAAATGCGATTTTATGCACTGCAGAATGAAAGGATATACGCCAGATAATAACTGTTCATCATATATATTAAATATGGTGATATATTTTCTTATAATTCAATAAATGAATAAAAATATTTTAACTACAAGAATTGTTTTTAATTTATTTATTTTTCAAAGCTTTTTGCTAATTAATGTATTATCTTTAGGAAAAATAAATAACATTTATTATTCACTTATTTCTAATGCATTAGCGAAAAGCTTTGAAAAATATATAAATTAAAAACAGTTCTTGTACTTCAAATATTTTTATTCATTAATTTATATATATATATATATGAAGAAATGCAATGTTTACCAAAATTTGAGTATGAGTTTATAATTTTAAGTACAAAAATTGGTAATATGTTTTTCGTTGTTGTTTTTAATTAGTTTTGTTTGAGAATTCTATCCATATTTTTTAAATCTCACAAAAAGGTTTTATTTTTACTTTTGTATTTGCTCAAACTCAATGTGCTCATATAGGATTGTTGGGAAATAAAGACAATATTAGAATTAGTTTAGTATTAGATTGTGAATGCTCTGTAAATGTAATAGGATATATAAATAAAGGCTGTGGGTGTGGTACATGTGCTGTAATGAGCATGTACTTTGCTCATGAAAACAATAGTGTTTTATCCAATTAATTCAAATACCATTACATACCTTTTGTAATCATAGTAATACTTTTATTTAGAATTTAGCTATTATTGGTTTGTCCATAAAAATACAAATCTTTATTTTGTCCTAGCAGAGTACCCGTCCTTCGTACAGGGTTGAGCATTGTGCTTATTGCATTCCGAAATTTAATTTCTTCGGACGAGTAGGTTGGCTTCGTGCTGTTCATCAGTTTGAGTTAAACGCAGTGCAGGATTTCTTCTGCATTAATTTCCAATTGTGTCTGTACATAGTAGATGCTGTTGTGGAAATTCTCATGAACACTGAGGTGCCATCCTCTCAGCGTTGTCTTGCAATCTTGAAAGCCACTGTTACGGAGCTTCTTGGGACCGTGGAGATGCCATCTTGATAGTATTGGCTTCTAATCATGCCTGACAGTGTTCTGAAGTTTCAGAAAAATGTAATGCTGTATTTTCAGCTTTGATTTCCAAACGGACTTGTCTTTCTTGAGAAGACTCCCTTCCTCGCAGAGATGACATTACCCTTGCCTTAGCAGAACGTTGTGATAATATACTCTTTTCCTTTTACGTATTTTACTGTTGTTAATTCCAGCACATATGTTTTAAGTATGTGAAAAGAATTGAATTTACTGAAATTAAATCCCAATAAATATATCAAACCATAAACTTACCGATTATTCTCTTGAAAAACCAAGAGAAGGAAAAGCATCTGCTTGTAACATGACATTTGTGAAGTATAACTAACCTTGAAAGATGATTAGCAACAAACATATACTATCACCTGTTTAAGTGTGTTTAAAAGTGAATTTTACACATAATTACAAACATCTCCAAAATTATATAATGGAGTATAGGTAATTGAGTGTTAACGCCAGTGGGGTTGTGCCCTGATGGGATTTCTAAATAGAAATGGACCTATGTGTTAACCATGTATCATAAGAATGTCCGTGTAAAACTTCAGCTCAATTGGTCCAGTAGTTTTTACACACATAGACACCATTAGCTTTTATATAAAAGTATAGGCTTATGTCACAGGAGATGTGATCAAATCCTTAAGGAAGATGATAATAAATTAAGGAAAGATGTTGAAATAACAAGTCTGTTAACTGATTTCCCTAAAGAAAATGATATGATCAAATTCCTTACTTGTAAAAACCATTTCTTTTAATATGTCATCATTAAAATAAAAATTCAACGCTCTGAACTTGTCCTTCATATTTGCGAGAGGGATTTTAGCAAAACAGAATTACAACTGAAGTTAAATAGAAAAGTAATATTTCTTCTAATTTTTACTTGTCTTCATTTATTTATTTTCTCCACTGAATCCACTTTATTTTTAGTCATTCGACTGTTTCCCATTGTATGTTTTCATTTCGATTAAGAAAATTACTTTACAAAAGTTGCTTGACATTTAAAAAATGATACGACTCAAGCATGTTTGTAGAAAGTTTTCTAAGATCTAATCCAAAAAGGTTGTCCACATACTTTGGTATATCTACTTTGCTTGTTCAACTATTCTTTGAGCTTAAGCTTGTGAAGTTATGTTAAAACAAATAAAAGACATACACAAAACTCACAAATTAATCATTTATTGACTCATACGCGTTTCAATGACAAAGTCATCATCATCATCATCATCATCACTACAAACTCGAACTTAAAACTACTAGAGTTTTGTGTATGTCTTTTATTTGTTTTTACTTTTATTTGCTTGTGTTTCTTTTTACTTTTTCGATGGTGGCATGAATTGTGTCAACCTTCATGTACAGAGTATGACTATATAACAGTTTGTAGAGAAGTTATAATGTAATGGCATAGTAATGAAAAACTCAAATATTCTGACATTTCTTGGACCAAGTAGGTTATGTCTAAATATCCGAAACTGTAAGTATATTTTACTTGTAATTTTATAACATGTTTAAACATAGCAGGTTTTGTTTTAATGGAGGTATAAACAATCATTTTGAAGTAAGGTTAAACTATAATTTATAGAGACTCCTAGCATCTCCTCTTTAAAAGAATTCTCTCCAATCTCGTACCAGAGTACAAATAGCTTCATATAACAATTCAATGTTAAAAATAATTCCTGGGTGTTTTTCAGTCTTTGTTTAGTAAATTTCTTATGTCTTGTTCATTTCTTTATAAATTATTTAGTACATCAAAGAATACTTTTATCAAGGTCAATGACAAATTTCAAAAGTGTGAATAAAATGTTTTCTGTCTGAAATATTTATAATAGTCTGTCTAATTAAAATTTTGCAGAAAGCAATTAATATGCGGTTCAATCTTTTAATAATCAATTTTTTATATAATATTCGATATTATACAACAGTTGAATATAAAATAAAATATTCAAATATAAGTAAACACATTATAACGAGTAATTCAACTTTTGCAGTATATAAAAAAATGCTTTGACTACAGTCGCGTCATATCGTCATTAAAATGCATAAAGATTTATAAAAGTATAAAGTTATAAAAAGAAGGCCCCTAAAATTCTCCATTGTACCATCTAGTGATATGTAACGTTTATTGGTACTGATGATGTGTATTAAGTTTTAGTTTACACACATTACAGAATTTTTTTTCTTTAAAAATATATTTCAGTTGCGATTTTCCCTGATCCCTTACTAGCTTTTAATATTTTATATAATTCAACTTGGCTAAATAATTTTTTCGCTAAATAGTTGATCAGACTAGGAATATCATAGGTTAGGGTAAATATCAATCCTCTTAAGGCAAATTTTGAAAAGAGATTGAACAAAAGATAAGTAATTTATCTAGAATTAGATAGAAAACAGCTATGGTAATTTCAATCCTATTATTTGTTATTTAATAACTTTCACATTTGCAACACTACCTAGATTCACATTTTTGGTTTGAGCAATAGCTTACTAATTTGCTAGCCAACGGCCATCGTTGGCTTTTCAGTCATTAGGCGGTGCACTGGCCAGAATAACAGTCCATTTTTTTCTTGGATAGAGTTATCAAGGGCTGGACTGTCTTTGTTATGTTCACCGTCCATTGTCCCAAACCCACACAGTCGGCATTTAGAGTTTGGGTTCAAACATCTGGATCTGTACATCTTGAACTGTGTAGCTGAGGAGACAAGTGGTCATGTTCTGTCTTCAAGCGAAGGCCCACAAGACGCACGACTCTGGGTAAGCCATGTCTGATAGAGGCCAGAGTAACAAGGTCCCATCTTTTGCATGATGAATGTTGAAGGAGGTGCTCCCTATCCAATTTGTAGAGGGCTGTGCCAATCAGTGCTTTTAATGATGCAAGGGGCGATGGATGTTTGGGCTGTGGAATCAATATAGCCTCTTTGACAGATTTTTTTCTTCTTTTCATTGCCGATAATGTTGATATGGCTTGGGATCTACCGAAATTTCAGCTGCCAGCGTCTTATAGGTCGCGGCGTAGCCATCTAAAAGTCAAATGTTCTTCTGGAGTCAGTCTCTGAGTTTCAAGTCAAGTTCTGAATGGCGGCTTGGCTATCAACAGCTCTCGTGAATGAAAAACATCTCTCGTAGGGGGAGGGAGTCAATATTTTTGAGCTGCTCAGCTGAAAGGGAGTGATGTTATTCGCCTACTTGTGGTGCCCCCGTGTAATCCAAACAGTCAACAGAGGTTTCTTGCCTTAAATGGGTTTATGCAATAGCTGAAGTATTTAAATTTCAAACGATTATTCTTGCAAACAAATAATTGATTCACCCATTGTATGAAATGCTGTCTGAAGTTATAACATTTGTCATCACAGGAGTGAGATTTTTCAGTTCGTGTCTTTGAATAACAAATAGCTGTTTTGAATAATAAACCAAGTAAATGAAATATCACACTATCAAAGTCATTATTGTAGCATGAAACTGTGATCTAGAAATCTGTCATCTACTCTATCTTTCCGTTTGTTGTGACACCTACTATATAAGATATTGTGGCGTATAACCTTTAGAGTAAAAAGAATTTTTTATACTGAACCATTATTATATATTACACTCTTTATAGTAACACTTACTTCTTTGATTTTTGAGGACAGCAGATTAGGAAGACGTATCGGATTATCAACATAGATTTTAACTACTGAAGTCTTGGTTGTTTTAGGTTTTGGTGGGAATAAAGTGGGGCAGAATAAGAGATATAAGGCAATTTTTGTAGAGTTTAGGGAATATGTCAAAAAGTGTATGTGAGTTATATTGTAATTAGGTGTCGAGTTGTATTGGATATAGCTTGAAATTTTTGTATACTGTATTTCATATTATTCAGTTGCTTGGCTTTGGTTAGTTTTGTTTTAAACATAAAATCAAATCTACATATTCTACACAAATAAAACAAAAATAACCAATGCCACAAAACCGAACTGTATGAAATATACAATCATTTCAAGCTACACCCAATAAATTGGCCACCCATACCCGAGGGCGAAGGAAGCCACAGCCCGCTTTAGCTTACCTCCAGATTTTAAAAACAAAATAAATAAAAAGAGGCTGAAGAAGTCATAAGACAAAAACGTTTCCTCCAAGTGTAAGTTAACAATTTAACAACTTTTAGTTACCAAAAAGTCAGGTCGCAAGTAGTATCAAAGTGTAATAAACAAAATAAATATCCGAGCATCATGACAGACTTTTGAGACAGAACGTTTTCGATTGCTCCGTGTCGATCTTCATCAGTGTCTAAATATTCCGCTTGGAGTTGTTAGGTTAAAGACAGGTTTTCGATACTATCAAAGAGTATGGGTGATTTGTTTTCGCTTTTTCGCTTATCCTAACAACAACTCCAAACGGAAAATTTAGACACTGATGAAGATCGCCCCAGAGCGATTAAAAACGTTCTCTCATTAAGTTTTTACAAAATTAAAGTTCATAGTCATAAACTAATGTAAAAGTGATATAAATATATATGTTCACAACATATTTTGTTTTTGTGATATTATAAAATAAATGTTTTTGTGAAATAAATATGATTTAATGTAATTAGTTATTTTAAATTAATTATACTAAACAAATTTATTTTAATGATCTAAAATAATAAATATAATTTTAGAAACATATGTTCTATAAAGAAATGTTAAGTTTATACAGTTTCACGTTTGTAATAAGTAGCATGTGCAAACTATTTGTATGGAACAAACTGTGGATAAATAATACTCAAAACCTTCTAACTATAAACATTTTTATTATATAAAAGTATAAAACTTATGGTTAGAGGATTTAGAGTATTATTAAATTGTGTAAAACTTAATGATTCACTCTAATCATAGAGGCACTGGAAAAATTAAGATAGCGTTTTTAAATATTTGTTTGTCAGCTGTTAACTAATTTCTAGAGTTTCTTATACAAACCAGTTAATGTTAACAAAACTTTTCTTCGCATAAAATGTCCTAGATATTGCTTGTTGTTAGCACGTAATATTGTTCGTAATGTCTCCTTAAAGGCATTGTGTGATTTTATAACGGTAAAATTTAGTGTTGTGATGTTTCATTTGTTTTAGTGTTGTGATTTTTAAAATATTTGTGGTATTTCTGTGATTAAAATTTTGTTTATTGCTGTTTCATACGTCTGACTGCTTTCTCAGGTAAGATTATTTTTGAAATTAAATGGCGGTTTGGGTGGAATTACTTTTACTATTTCCTATTACATTCTCACACCATTTCCAAGTAAATAAGTATTAAAGTTGCTTGTTGTAATCATCTTGAATTCAGTGATTAAACTATAATTAAATAATACTCAACTAAGTGAGTACGTATTTACTTAGTTAAGTATCATTTAATTTTAGAAATAAGTATTAGTATATAAATGTTCAGCAAATAACTACTAAATATCGAGTAAAAATGCTATTTTTTTGTTTGTTTGTTTTAAAATGATATTCATCAAAATACCAATTTATTGTTATAAAACTAATAAAAGGTATGAATAATAAAGTATATAAAATTAAAAAATAATAAAAGTAATACGAGCAGACCAAATTGGATTAATATTTGGGTCTTGACCCTATCAATGCCATGATTATCATAAGCCCTATTAGGGAGTAGATTCACCATTATCTGAAAACTCTTATTCAATGTTTTCCTCATCACTATTACGCGCTGCAGTCATTATAAAGATGATAGATATATATACACAATTATTAGATATAAAGGTATTTATAAAACACACAATCGTCAAAAAAAAAGCCAGCCTGACAATCCATGTTTAATAATATAACACAGTATTGTTCTACTGTTGTGTATTATAAAAGCGTGTGCTCTGGTTTATATTTAATTTCCATCAAATCATGTCAAACTTATCAAAGAAAATCATATTAGTATACACAAGAAGTAAGATTAAATTTCAACACTTGAAACTGAAAAATTAACTCTATTTTCTGAACAGTAAGAAATAAGTTGTGCCCGGGGAATACTGCAATCTATAAATTTCTGAATGCCCAAAACTGGTGTTTTCATTGTGATATCTCTTGAATTATTAGTATTTCAGTAAGTAAAGGAAAATGGTTATAAAATAAAAGAAAGAAAATTAAATTTTAATGAAAACTCACTTTTATTTTCATTGCTGAATATTATTTTTATAATTAGAATGGTTGAACCCATCATATACAGTTGGGTTTAAATATACATGTTTATTTCTTTTTGTTTTGTTTTTTCAAAGCATTTATTCAAAGAATATTATTAAAAATACACTTTAGAAAGGTCACAAACATTAGTGAAAATTGATTTTTAAAAGTGACAATTTTATTACTACACAAAGAAGTAGAAGCACATTTCACCTTGATTGTAAATAAAATGCCCCCACTATATAAAAAAAGGTTTAACAATTATTACAAATATTGTAAGTTTGTCGTTTTTGTAAATTGTACAGAGTACAGTCATCTGTTAATAAAACAAAACTTTTATTCTCAAAATAAATAAAAAAAATCTTTTACAATTAACCAAGAAATATTTAATGTCAAGTTTTCTAAAGTAAGTTTTCAGATATAATTTATTTTAAAAGAAGAGAAAGAAATCACATTTATCAGTTACACTACTTACCATAATAATTAAGCCAATTAGATTGTTTTAAAATTGTATAAATAATTGCACAAAATATAGACACTTAAATAAATCAGAATATTTTGATTAAACTCTAGTAGGAAGATATATTCAATACAAAGTATAGAATATGATAATATCTGGATTTCTTTGTTTTTTTTAAAGAAACTACACAAATATACAATATTACATAAAGATAACTTAATATTTTACAATGAGAACTATTTTACAAATAATTAGACTAAAAATAAAAGTTAAACACTTATCACAGAAAACACACATTTAAAAATTGAGTTCTATTTAAAGTATAAAAACAAATTATATTTGACTTCATTTAAAAAAACAACTAAATTTTGGAATGAATTATTAAATCAGTAAATTC
This sequence comes from Prosapia bicincta, assembly GCA_036971475.1. Classification (NCBI taxonomy): domain Eukaryota; kingdom Metazoa; phylum Arthropoda; class Insecta; order Hemiptera; family Cercopidae; genus Prosapia; species Prosapia bicincta. Next base: position 47,302,517 of record JBAIZL010000010.1, read on the forward strand.
AAATGCAGAGTTACACATTATTTGAAGCAAATTCTCTGTCTGTGAGACATATCCTTCGGCAGGTTTCAGCATCCTGAAACAAAACAATATTTCCACGTTAATGAGTTTGAAATAAAATTTGTTTGGTTTACTTTCACACTTTATTAATCCCAGTATATTAAACAAACGTTTCTTAATTGTGTTTTTACAAAAATCTAATATATTAAAACATAAATGTACAATTAATCACTTTTGTGCATGTTAAATATTCTCTTGCAGAGGATAGATAGTCCAACCACAGGACCATGAATGTTGCCCTAAACCAAAATAATCAACACCCAGAAAACAAAACAATAAGGTTGTTACATATTGTACACCTCATTCATATTGCATATTGAACTCTGGTTACAATTACAAGGCCACAAAGTAGCAGTACAAACTTTTATATTGACACTTAATTCTGTGCACAGGAGTTGGTAGTTAACAGAAGCATTTTATAATTTGTAAAGTGCAACATTCCAATGGTTAACAATTTAACAAAATTCTTTTCTGATGTTTAAAAGACTGATTAACCGTATTTGAAGATTTCCATAGAACTAACAAAATTCTCTAGACATGTTACAACAATATTTAAAACATATTTTTTCTTTTATCTGTATTATTTAAAATTTGTAAAAATAGCAGTTTTTAGCAAGATTTATACATCAACAAATGTTATGTTGTATTTATTTTAACATGTGATATCAATATCCATTGGAACTTAAAAATTTTATTATGAAGCATTAATATTTATTTATGGTTTATCATATTTAAAAAAAGTTTTCTATTTAAATTATGCTGGTGGTAGAGTATACTAAAACCTTTAATGTGTTGCTGTAAGAATACACAGGATCTTTGATGAAGTTAGTTCTCTATTTTAGCTATGTCTTATTAATTTGAGATTTAAATTTTTAATTTGAAAAATATACAAAATGTAAGCGCTATCATATCCAAACATAAGTAAAGTAATACTAAATAATTCTTTTTCTTTTACAAAAGTGGTTTGAAAAAACCTAGTTATCATTTTAATAATAACTAATTCCTGTTTCCATCTTAAAAATAGAATGCTTCATTGTCATTTCTCAATATGTCCTTATAATATTACTCTTGATTGTTCTATGTGTTCTATTAGTTCTTCAGTCACACTTATTCTCAGTCACATTCCTAATTATTTTAAACCTGTCACTACAACTGACTTACTGGAAATATTGTTTCACTTCCCTCAATCCTGTACCATTATTTTCTTCCGAAATTGTGAAGTTTATTGTGTTTATGAGGAAGGCCAACTACAACAGGTAATAGGAATGGTCGATCCAGAGACTTTAAGGGATCGGTGATTTTAGTGACAGCGCCAGGCTGGGATCAGTGACTTTAGTACCAATGACAAGGAATACTAAGACTGCTCTGTATTTGCCAATAGTACGCAGGCATGCCACACTGGGGAAATGATTCTATACGTCGCTTTTTTTTGGAAGCCTCATTTTATTTAAAAACAAACTACGAAATTAAGAACAAACTACGTAGTGCGAAATAGTGTCTATTATACATAACACTGTCACTATTTTGAAACCTGACACAGATCAACCACCCACACACGACGTAAATGAGTAGAACCATGACAAATCAACCAATGACAACCTTGATAAAATATCAGTAACTTTTATGTTGCGACAGAGACATTTTGCCCCTTCACAACAGAGACAACCCTCCCTCTCCCCTTCAGTTAACGACACTGCACGATAATCGGTGCTGTGAGCCGAGTCAGTGACAGCGACAAATCAACCAACGACAGCCATTTCATCCAGTGAATGTTACTTTTTGCCGAATTACAACAGAGGCAACTTCCGATTGATCCATTGTCAATGGAACTGGCATTTGCCATATTTTGTCACTGGTACCACCAGCAACCAACGAATGTTAGTGACAAGTCACCTTGACCGAAAATATCGACCATCCCTAACACGTAAATCTTAATCAATGATATCTTCTCTTCATATTCATATACTTCACGAGGATCAAAAAAAGATACACACAAATTGAGAGGAACAATTTTTTTTTCTATTCATTAAACATTTTAAAACAAGAAACCGTTTACTTAAAAAATGATAAATACAAAAAATGTATTCAAATTACCATTTCATTTACAACAAAAAATGGCTGTGAAAATAGTCTGTATAAAAAAAAATCTTGATAAAAGCTCTAAAAGATTTGTTCTTGTACCATGGATTTATATGAGTCTAATGAAGATGTTCCCAAACTTTTTGGTACCATATCCATACCCCTTGAAATGAAATCCTCTCACCCCCCCCTCTACATTTTGGGCTATAAATAAAACGTATGGGCATATGAAAAAGAATCAAATATTATATATATTGAAAACAATTTATTTATTTATAGATGCTTTCACAAGAAATATGGTATAACATTTTAAGTTTTAATTTGGAAGATAAATTTTAACTGATAAGTGGAAAATCTGTTAGTGAGATGCTTAAGGTTGCATTTTTTACACTAGCATGTGCATTTTAGTAAGGGCGTTTGTATTTTAGCAACATCAAGTTTGTTCTTATAATATATTAAATATTTTTAATATCTTATTATTTTCCAACTGGTATCACTCCCCCCTGACTTGCATTCATGTCGCCTAGTTTAGAAACCCATGTTCTAGTTTATCCAAAAATCATTTGTAGATTTATTATGTTAAAACAACTGAGTTGGTGAACGTGCTTAAAAAGTTTTGATTTCTTTGAACTACATCATCAAGAATTGCATTAGCAAATGCCTGAAAATTTTTGTAGGAAAAAACCTCATTGCAGTTTAGCAATATTATAAATGTATCCATATTTTTTTCCTATCATTATTAAACTAAGTGTCAGAGGCAGAGGCCAATTTTAAGAAAATAATTTGTATATTCCTTAATATAGAAGCCAAATTCTAAGCACATGTATATAACATTGACTGTTAAAAGTCGAATGTCTTAGAATAATATTGGATATTTATTTCCAGTGCATCTTTCTAAATTTTTACAATTTGGACAGATTTCCTTCAGTGTGAGATCCAATGTTTACAACATCGAAACAGCAAAATTATTCAAGTAAAGTTGCACTTGTGTTGGGAAATCTTTGTATAATTGTAAGTCCATAAATAAGTTTGATTTTGTTTCTATGAGAAACATAAGGGTGAATACCAAACTTCGTCTGAAACAATTCCTAAAATTTCATTTTGAGCATCATGACTTGAATTTTCCTTTGAACTTACAGTCATGTTTAGAAAATAACTCGTATACAGTCAAAATAGCAACTGATATTGCCAAGTAAGTTTCTTATGAGAACTATTATTATTTTTGTAGTATTTAAATGAGTTCATTGTCAGCGTTTGATTATAAACAAATAATACACTTGTCCAGAAAGGGGGGGGGGCAATGCCTCTTCTTGCCCTCCCTTAACTACGCCCACGCAAGACAAATTACAATTTTAGTAATCAAGAGCAGTATTATGACTAACATTGTAAAAATTACTCATGATCTTGATTTAAAACGAAACAGACTATTCTTGAATTTTATAGTCCATTACGTTCGGTTGAATCTTATTAATCACTTAAACAATAGTTTATGACTACCCGAACTTTGAATTTAGTAAATTTGTTAAAACTTACTGAGACAGAATGTTTTCAATGTCTATGTGCCGATCTTCATCAGTGTCTTCTGCTTGGAGATGTTGGGTCAAGCGGTGACGGTTTTAAAGGAAGGTTTTCGATAATATCAAAGAGTATGTGTGATTTGTATTGTGTTTGTTCGTTTAATATGTTTGTACTTTTTGTTTTTGTGTGTCTGTAAATTTCATATTGTTCTAGTGTGTTGAGATGTGGTCCTTTTTTGTTGATGTGTAGGATTTCTAGGTTTTGGTAAATGTCTGTGTATTTGTGTCCTGTATCTTTTATGTGGTTGTAAAATGTTGAGTTGGTGTTCTGTTTGTGTTCTTCGACACTTTGTTTAAAGCTGCGATCTTTTTGTCCAATGTAGAACTTGTTACATTAATCGCAGTTCAGTTTGTATACGCCTGGTCCTTGTAGTTTATCCTTGTTGTTGGTGTTGTGTTGTATTTTGTATTGTAGCTTGTTATTAGTTTTGTATGCTATTTTGTATCCTGTTTTTTTAAATTTACGGGCTATTTTGTCTTTTGTTTATGAATGGTAATTTGATGTATTTGTTTTCCCTGTCTGTAGTGTTAATTTTAGTGTTTTTTTGTATTTTGTGCTATAGTTTGTCTATTATTGTGGTGTTGTATCCTTTGTGTATGCTAAATATTTAATTGTGTCTAGTTCTTTGTATATGTTCTCTGTGGTCATTGGGACTTCTTTAAGTCTATGGAGCATGGATCTGAAGGCTGCGTGTTTGTTTTGGATAGGGTGGTTTGAGGTGTTGTGGATAAGTGTGTCTGTCGTTATGGGTTTCCTGTAAATGTTGAAGCTGTGCACAGATTTACTGGCACAGATACGTCGATGATATTATAACACTATACAGAGGCAACTCCCGTCAGTGCAAACAACTCCTCACCTACACTAATAAAATACACCCAAAACTCCACTTCACTTCAGAAATTGAAACCAACCGATCCCTAAATTTCCTTGACCTAACCATAACAAAAAGCCACACACAAAAACACAGCTTCAACATTTACAGGAAACCCATAACGACAGACACACTTATCCACAACACCTCAAACCACCCTATCCAACACAAACAAACTACCTTCAGATCCATGCTCCATAGACTTAAAGAAGTCCCAATTACCACAGAGAACATATACAAAGAACTAGACACAATTAAATATTTAGCATACACAAAGGATACAACACCACAATAATATACAAACTATAGCACAAAATACAAAAAAACACTAAAATTAACACTACAGACAGGGAAAACAAATACATCACATTACCATTCATAAACAAAAGACAAAATAGCCCGTAAATTTCAAAAAACAGGATACAAAATAGCATACAAAATTAATAACAAGCTACAATACAAAATACAAACAACACCAACAACAAGGATAAACTACAAGCACCAGGCGTATATAAATTGAACTGCGACGAATGTAACAAGTTCTACATTGGACAAACAGGTCGCAGCTTTAAACAAAGAGTCGTAGAACACAAACAGAACACCAACTCAACATTTTACAACCACATAAAAGATACAGGACACAAATATACAGACATCTACCAAAACCTAGAAATCCTACACATCAACAAAAAAGGACCACATCTCAACACACTAGAACAATATGAAATTTACAGACACACAAAAACACAAAGTACAAACATATTAAACGATCAAACACAATACAAATCACACATACTCTTTGATACTATCGAAAACCTACCTTTAAAACCGCCACCGCTTGACCCAACATCTCCAAGCAGAAGACACTGATGAAGATCAGCACATAGCAATCGAAAACGTTCTGTCTCAGTACGTTTTAACAAATTTACTAAATTCAAAGTTCGGATAGTCATAAGCTATTGTTTAAGTGATTAATAAGAAACAGACTAATTATGTTATGGTATTTTACTAAATAAAAGTGATAGACATAAAATTAGCCATCAAAAATAGATGATGAGTACTGTTCAAACGCTTTTCCTCCCCGAGTTAAAACACTGAAATTATACCTATGCATTAGGTTTTTCAACATTTATTAAAATCCTGGTTTTACTCATTGATTCTTCTCAACTTCACCTAACTCAATTATCAACTTTAATTATAATTGGCCTATTATAATAGTAAAATTAAACACTCTTAAATTTTTTTAAAAAATAGTTAATGACTATCCGAACTTTGAAGTTCGGATAGTCATAAACTATTGTTTAAGTGATTAATAAGATTCAACCGAACGTAATGGACTATATTCAAGAACTCTTAAATTGTTTCAGTAAATATTTCTTTTTCATATAATTTCCTTAATTAAACTACATTCATCAGGTTTATAAAAGTGCATTTGTTGAAGGTAAATAATAACTTGATAAAAAAAAATTTCAGTAACTATCTATTATTGCACCCACAAAAAGCAGAATATTATATTACAAGATAAAATGTATAGAAAATATAGCACAATAGCAATACTCCAGTGAATAAAAGAAATACATTTCTAAAAAAAGAAACATACATCAAACATATCAAATGATGAATTGTCTTTAAGAAAGCATACACACAAATTTGAATGCTATTACTAGCATGCCAAACTAAATTTTGTGCTACTAAATATTGTTAGGTTTTTTCTATGCCTGATAGGGTTCAAATTAATAAAGTAACATTTCAAATAATTTAGGAACTGCATTCTTAAAATTATAGAAATATACTTTCAGATTGAGATAGTTTCGAATAAAATCTTATTTAATGGCTGAAGTACATTATTTCCAATAATCTACACACAAAATGTTAACATTCTGTGTATACATTTATTATTAAACCTATTATAAAAAATTAAAAACCAATTTTAAAAGCTAACCTCTAATTCTAAAAAAATATTTTATTTGGTAGTTTATTTTTTTACTAAATAAATATTAAGAAGGTTGTTCATATATTAAATGTGAAATCTAATAGCTCAAGTTATACTGGAAATAAATCAAACTGACATATTACGTAGCTGAAATATATTAATAAACACCTACTCAATAAAATAAAATAAGGCAATTGTTCAGAACAAAAAAAATATTCTAAGATATTTTACATTAATACATCAGCATTGGAGGTAATCTACACCAATCATGTCTTACACGATTAAGATTTCAATTACTTTCAAGACATTTTGGCCTCCTCTTAGAAACACTATTGATTTCTTTGATGTTTGGTCTTAGATAACGTTGGTAACATTTTTATAAACATAATTTGGAAGTGATTAATATAATTTTGTATGTGAAATACAATGACACATAAATATCTGAATATGTTGGCGATGGCATGAAGAAAAACGATGCTGAAAAAGGCTTTTGTGAAATACAACAAGATGATTACACTTATTTGTATTTTCTTGGTAAAAACCCCTACTTACTGATTTATTCTTGCTGAATAAATCAGTAAGTAGTGTTTTTTTTGCCAAGAAAATACAAATAAGTGTAATTTTTATAAAAACCTCAAGATGTACAACACAAAAACTGCAAGTTACAACAAGATGAGTAATTGATTGTAAATAGTCAACTTGTAACAGTTTAGTGAAGTTTTCACATCAATAATCTTATAAATTATGTTACAATTTCCAGCCAGGCTTATATGTAGAATATATTAATAATAATTAAAAACCCAAGTGAGAAACAATAAAAATAAGGAAGCTGAACAGAAGACAAATTTTGTGATAAGGAGAATTGAGAAAAAAGAAAATCTTACAATGAGTCATTTGGAAAAGATATTAAATATCCCACCCCCACCCTAACCTACGTAAACCTAGAGATCAGTTACGGTCTGAGTTGACAAAGGGACACATCTCCCAAAACGGCCGTCCACAACAAGCAAAGTTAGTGCTACTATAGGCAAGCTTAAAACATTTAAAAGTTTACTAGTAGCTCTCGCGAAGATGGAATCAACAAATGATATTAAATATGTTTTTTGGGTGAGTATTTATTTCTATGAATTTAGATGAATCAAAGAGAAACTAAACATTGTCTTACCCAGCATAATTCCTAGGAAATAAGATTGAATGGATTTTGTTCATTCATGGTTGGAATGATTTGTGTAAAATAGATAATATCATAGAGACTATATTCAAAAACTAAGTCCATGAAAGGAATTTCAGCACTTTTAAGGAAAATGTGAAGGAAATGGTCAGAATGAAACGCAGTAAAAATGAACCAAAGGAATGGGGTAATTAGACTATCACAATTTAACAACTGTTAGTATGTAAATAGTTACCTGCCATAGTATACGTCCAGTCTAAATAAAATTAGCCTTATCAGGAATTGTTTAAACCTGGACCATAGCTGACCTTTTGTTTGTGCAAAGCTATGGTGGTGGGTGGTCGTTTAGGATAATTATATTAGAACATTATTAGGGAGTTTTTTGTAATAATGGGAACATATGAGTATGAATTAGAATGTCAGTAGGTATTGAGTATGTGTGATGAGTGTAATCGAAAATTTGTGTAATATTTCATACTATTCGATTCTGTAGAGTTGATACGGGCAGTTGTGAATAGGCCTTCTTCATTTAGACCAAATTATAGGCAGTCTTAACATTCAATATAAGTTTAAGAGTATTCAATCTCAGATTAAAATTGAAAGAAATAATAATAAATTGGATTAAAATCGGAAAACAGTTTTAATTATAAAACACCCGTAAAGGTCTAAAAACGGTATTTACAAGCTATTTCAATAATGTAATGGAAGTAATAATATACAGTTGGGTTATTTTACATTAAAAATATGAAATATTAAAAGATGTAAAATATTTTTATAAATTGTTGGTAATATTTTTATTAAATTTCCAAGATGAGGTGAAATAATTACCAACTAAAATACAAATTATCAATTATGAGTACAGAAATATGTGTATTCAATTCCATACAAGAACTAATTCCCTTAAGAAATGTGTGTATTCATCATACAAAGAAATTAATTTTATTACATTTTATATTATCTAGTTCTGGAAAGACAAATACTTGTAGGTACTTTTACTAACAAAGGACCGGGGTGATACATTTACCATGGGGCGTCAAAAGAGAATATTTATACTTTGGTCCTTATAGGGCTCTCTAAACAGTAGAGGTCTGGGGTTAAAGTCCCACCTACGTAACAGTTTTATAAGCTGTACCCACATAAAGTGCATTATTCAAAGTAACTAATGATTACATCATTGATTGCAGATAGGGACATTGATGTGTGCTCTGGGCAGTTAACTTTGTGTGTTTTCAAGTTTACATTTAAAGAGTTTTTATTCACACACTTCTAAATTAAAATTGGTCGATGAACTTTAGGTTTATTTATATTCACTATTTTAACAAATAAAATTTGTTTCATGACTATTTGGGAAAATAAATTTATTTATTTATTTCAACTAGTGTGAATTAAATTTAAGTAATTTGTGGTTCTAGTCAAGTTTATAAAGTATTGGTGTTCAAAATTATATTAAAAGGTGCTTCTACCTTCTTTGGTAAATAATTTTCTTCTCAAAAACAATAGTGATGAAGGAATAATCTTGTTTTTACTGATGGTAGTTTATTAAAGATGGCTTTGTAACTAGGTGAAAAACTTGATTTATATTATACCGGTGCGTTTCAAAAGAGTTGTTTCATTAACTGAATAAACAGTTCTTTTATTGATGAAACACAGCATCATGTCTACGCCAATCAAATGATGGTTGTAGAATATGTCAGCAGCACTTTATTCGTGTTTTTTTTTGCTTATTTACAAAGCAAATTTTAGTAAAAAATTATAATATTGCTGTCACAACTTAATCTGAATGTCTTAGTCTATAATTTATAGAGTTCTCTGTGATTTATATGTTATTACTCCATTAACTTGCATAGACTTGAATGAAATGCCATAATATATGTCTCACTATTCTCACATAATACTTACACTACTTCACTTTGTAGTTTATACATTATGCAGGGGTAAGTAAATTAGATGTCTCTATTGAGCAACCACTGCCACCATTCAAGCTACCCCAATTGAACAATTTACACGTAACAACTTACTCATTATTTATCTTACATACTTTATACATTTAGATTATGTAAATTTGTAGCCCTAATAATGGATCAAGGGTTTTGGTCTAAAAATGCTTTCCATCTTTAAGAATTGTAGTCTTCTTATCTAGGTAGGAACCAGTAGACATAGAGTAATTGTTCTCTATTAAGTTAATTTAATTAATTAGGGCCTACTTATTAAGTATTATAAGTAATTTAATAATCTGATAGGTAAGTTAATTTAGGAGCAGTACAATATTTTTAATAACAATATCATGGACAAATATTTATTAAACTAAATAACAACTTGCCAAACTTATAATTTAGGTAAATTTTTTAAAAAATCCCTGTATCAACTTATTTTTGACCATACTAGACAATAATGGTAGGCACTGACAAAAATTATCTAGTAAGTTTTTAAAAACAAAATTACTTAAATTATATTTGCTTGTTGTAACCATCTTGAATTCACTTATTAAGTTATTAATAATTATTGCGTAACTGGGTGAATACTTCTGAACTTACTTGAGAGGTTTCAAATCGCATTAGCAAGTAACTACTCATGTTTATTTGTCCACTCGAAATAACAATTGAATACATGACAAGACGGTTGAATATAGAGTCAGAATTGTTTTATTTATTTATTGCAATGTTTTGGCAACTGATTTTTTGCCCTTATCAAGCCTGAAAACAATTTAACAATACACTATAAAATACAAGTACACTCATTAACAAAAATTTAAAACATAAAAAGAATTTGCAATGAAATTTTAGTCATCATTATGTTTTCAATTATATTTAGATTAATTTATGACTCTCACCGTGTAGGTGGGTTATTTTATTAAATTTGTGACTAAAATTTCATTGGAAAATTTTGTTTCTTTGTTAAAGTTTTAAGTTTCTGTTGTTGAGTGTACTTGTATTTTATAGTGTACTGTTTTCAGGCTTGATAAGGGCAAACAATCAGTGGCCGAAATATTGCAATAAATAAATGAAACAATTTTAACTCAATATTCAACCGCCTTGTCATTTATTCATCATGCATTAGCAAGTAAGTTCAATAATATTAACTCAGTTATGAAATAATTACTTATGATTAAAATATGAGTTTGACAAGTCGTTAATTAGTACAATAATGTTGAAGTTTGCCAGTAGTAATGGAGAATAAAAGCTATTATATTTTGTTTGTTGGAAACTGTAACAGACCCCTCAAAACATAATTTTAATTGAAACTATATTTAAATACTTAATTTAAATGGGTAGTTTTGGAATGATTACTTGCAAAACATAGATTGGCATTCATATAGCAGTTACCTTCTAAGTATGGTATTTTTAAACTAAAAGTTTGCAAAATAAATATGTTGTACACAATTAAGATACTGATAAGATCAATTAGTGTGATAAAAATGGTTTTCGTTTTGACAAGTTTTTTTATAATTTTACTTAACTTATAAGTTTGGAATTTGTTAAGTTCAAATGAAAAAATGTTTCCAGTCGTCAAGGGCGATAAAATTCATGATTATTTAAATAATAATGATTTTATCTAAAATAAAGCATTATTTCCTCATTAGGCTTGTAGAACTTTATTTTTAGACTTAGTAAAATTATCACTCCCTGAAGTTATAACTAAATAAAATTTACAAAAACTTACTTTAATTATATGATTCATTAGTCGTTGACTAATTTCAAATATGGAAGCTTTGCATACATCATGGACAATACGTTCCACAAGAAATTGATTAAAACTTGCAGTTTTTGTGTTGTACATCTTGAGCTTTTCTATAATTTTTGGTAATAACCTGTGGGTAAAAACCACTACTAACTAAGTAGTGATTTTTTGCCAAGTTAATACCAACAAGTGTAAATCCATTAATGTTTTCTCTAAAACTGAATAACAAAATTAGGTAAATCTGTATAATTTGGAATTAAGTCCTATATACGTAAACAAGCACATCATTACCGTAATATAGATAACAAAAGCGAAACACAAGGGGGATAGGGTTAACTTACCTAAAGGCTATTGGTTGAGGAGTGTGTTGGTCACCTCAGAGATTGACAGCAAAGGACTCCCGTCCTGCTTATCTGCGGGTAGGTGGAGTCGGTGGATGCTGAGCTGCAACCACATTCCAACTTCAATCATTATCATACTTTTACTCTCAACAACTTCAACTTAAAGAAACTAAACAAAGCTTTTTGTAATACAGTAACTGTTTTTAAATGTCTGCGTTCGAAATGTAAATATCATTCACAATATTATTATTTTTCTAACTAAATAAATAAAACCCACTAACCACAATAGAAAAATCTTAATTTTAATACAATTACTTTATGTACATTTCGATTACATGGCAATCATCTTCAGAAGTACTCAGAGTAATTGTAGAAAAATAAAGATTTTTGTACTGTGGCTAGTGGGTTTTATTTATTTAGTTAAACAATTAGTCCACAGTGCTCAACAAATTTGTTAAATATTATTATTGTTTAATATGTTATTAATTATTTTTAATGTGTAACGGTCTGAGTTATCTCCCGAAATGGTTATCTTCATTAATCAAAATGTAAATGCTACTAAGAATAAATGCTGTATGTTGATATATGTTAAAATATGTAAGGGTAACTAGTACCGCAAGTTAAAGACAGAACCAAATAATATTGTAATATATTGTCAACAGACAATACGTTTGTTGTAATTAAATAGAAATTAATAACTTTTTTTATTACTAAATTAAATTAGGCTAAACAAGATTTTGATATTTTTAAGATTTAAAAGTTTAACATATTATTTAAAAATAAAAGGCACAAAGATCAAATAAGTTTGTTTTTTCTGATCTATGAATATTTCAATTACAATTATCTATTGAAGATGTATATATTTCTTTAAGGATAAAAGGGCCTTTATATATTTTAAGGGTAAATAAAAGGGCTTTTATATATTTTAAGAGTAAATAAAAGGGCTTTTATATATTTTAAGGGTTTTTAAAACAGTGTCCTAAGTAGTAAAAATCTTGCTGTTGAAGAATTGTACAAAACAAGTACAAATTATTATTGTTTAATGTTTTGTTGCATTAGTGAACCTACGACAAATAAATCAACATTTCTATAGGGACGACCATATAGGCTAGATATCTTTTCAACCTATGTACATTAGGACACATGTTTCATAGGGTTTGAAAAATCCCAATGTGTAATATTTAATGTTAATCTATGAAGGTTTTGAACACAGAGGTAAAACATATTTTGTGAGTCATGTGCATGTGTTTGATAATTTTAAAATTGAAAAATAGCAAATATAAATTTCCATCTTATTACACCATGCTTCCATTATATTTTCAATGTGTCTGCATCTATGGCCCACTTTATTTCTTATTGCTAGTGGTTTACTTGTATAAAGTTTGCATGCGTGCTGAAATGCCATAACAAGTGTCACATCTTGAACTTTAAAATAGCACAAATAAAATTAATTAAAATAGTGTGTGCGTAGCATAATCCCAAGAATACTTGCATGCAAAGCCCCATGCCAATAGCATTTTAACACTGTGTGAGATAATATTTACTGACAAACCATTTGAGGATTTACATCTATACGGTTGATTCTCTATAAAATTATATATATCAGCATATTACTACCAATTAACTCTGAAGTTTCAACCAACAAGAGCAAACAAGGCATTTTATTGTTAAATATTTCATCGGGTTTTGTAATTATTACTGTTAGCTTAATTTTAAAAGAAATATAGTTTTCAACTTCACGTTCAAAAAAGAACGTTACAATTGTGAATATAAAATAAGTAAAAAATTATATTATTTTAAATTAATGCAGAACATTAAAGAGGAAATTAACCTACCTTTAAGTTAACATTTAAAAATACTTTTAAAAAGTTATTTTTTTTTAAAAATAGATCTTCCTGGAAACTGAAAGATTAAGCCTTGGCATAAAGAAATTTATATTTAGGGCTTTATGAAATTTTCCAAATGGTTTGTCAAAATGTTATCTGACAGCAACTATGACCACTTACGTTTCTGATTAAAAGCTCATAAATTAACTCATAAAGTTTTAATTGTGGGTGTAAAATTGAATAAAGATTTAATTCCTTTGGATGTTTGGCATAAATCAATTTCTTTGATTACGTATATGAAAACTTATTGGAAATAAGAACTTTGAAACACGACAATTAATTTTTGCTTAGTTAAAGTTATATCGTCTTTGAATATTAGTTATGCTTTTTTCTTTATTTATGGAAACAAACTAAGTTTAGTGCATTTTATACTAAAATTATTCTATGCACCGTTGGCTAATGTTGAGTATTTATGGAGGGGGCAATTAACGGTCTCAGTTGGGTAGCAAGTGGTGATAGCAAGTGTTAGAAACTACTAGAAACAAAGAACGTGTGTAGCACTCACTGGTGGTGATGGTGGTAAGGATAGAACTGATGGTGTGGTGGCCATACCTCGCTTGACCCACCCTCACTGCCATACTGGTGGTGGTAATAAGACTTTGGACTCGAGGGATGGGGCGGAGTCTCTGGTTTCCACTTTGTCTCCGTCATGGAGTTCATTTCCGCCAGGGACTTCAACGGGTCCCCGTTATTACTCATAAATTTCTTGGAGTCCTGTTGGATGTACGGCGAAGAAACTCCGTTGGGCATGAGAGGTGTCCCAGGATCGGAGCCTACGTTCGGAGGGCTCCGGCAACTGCTGTTCGACGACGTAGGGGTGTGATTTAACGTCGATGTCCCGCCACTGCCCCACATCAAAACAGTCTGTCTGGGCGCTTCACTCGTAGGCGTGTAATGCAACATATTCACGTCACCCTTAATATCTTCTAACTTGGGCGTTATAAGGCCGTTGCCTCCGACGGGCGACGACGCCGATGGCGACATATTGTCCGCAGATTTAACACTAACTTTGCTAATTTTATGTCCTTGCTGGAGGTCACACAACGGCACTGTTACGACAGGGGCCATCGCGTAGTCCAAGCACTTACCCGCACTAACGTAACCTCTGTTATCAACCACAGTGGCGTATTTTTGTTCCATGGGTTGATGACAGCTATACAGTTTGTCACAATCAGAACTTTTGGATATCTGATGGTGGACGGTTGACGGCGACTCGTAGGTAGGGAGGCTACTTCTTGGCGACATGTCCAGGAAGCCGTTGGAGACGTAAGGCGTGGTCGCCGGATGATGGTACTCGGTGTAGTACGTCCCCAGAGGCCGGTATTGGTGGAACAGGTTCTCGGTGGTTGCCGTTAGAAACCGGTTGTCATACAGGCCGGAGTGGAAATTCCCGGAATGACCCATGTATCCTGACAGGCCGTTATCGGATGTGGGTGTTCCAGGGTAAGGAGTGGTGTACATGTTGTAGGCGGCTGCTACCGCCGCTGCTGTCGTAGAGTCGGCCGCGATGTAGTCTACTGTAGCAGCGGGCGGGGGGTTGGTCACTGACACGGGGCTGTGATGGTGGCCTGCTAGTTTGCGTTTCGTCCTGCAAGTAGACAGGAAGTCGCGCAGTTGGGTCTTGTACCTCCGGTTGACTCTTTGCGGTGTTGTCCCACTGGACGTTCCGTGGAGGGTGCTGCTGTTGGAACTAGAGTGATTGGTAGGCGTGCCGATTAGCTGATCAGAGTC
The DNA here is from genome assembly GCA_036971475.1 of Prosapia bicincta. NCBI lineage: Eukaryota > Metazoa > Arthropoda > Insecta > Hemiptera > Cercopidae > Prosapia > Prosapia bicincta. Next base: position 47,317,842 of record JBAIZL010000010.1, read on the forward strand.
ACTGAAGTAACTGTTGGTAAGGCCTGCGTCTAGGTAACTCACTTTAAAATCCATAGTTCTTTTCCCCAACAAGTCTCTCCCTTCCTCCTCCCTAAAACACAACCAAGCGGTTAAATCTGGAATTTATTTCAAGGTCATTCAGCCTACTTTTCATTTATACATTGCTTATTTGGAAACATCCATTGAAACACTTCGGAAATCTTAAAATAATTAACAACTAACGTAAAATCTTAAAAATAAAATAAGATACCCTTTATATATTTTTGGCCATAAAACACACAGATCTGTGGTTTGTTAGCGCGCGGTGTAAGCTTTCGTCAGCGCCCTTCCCCCCAAACTCAAACTTACCCAACATGACACCTATCTGTAAGGATTGAAACACAAATACAGTGCTAGTAAACTGATGCGACGATTTCAGTACTTGTAAACCTTATGGGATTAAACATACATATGCGTCGCGTCACCCAGTTAGTCAAAGAAGAAGGCGTTTGGTTCTCCTGTGTCACTGGATACGGATAGGAATGTGGGGTCAGTGCTTTTGGTAGAAGGCTGGATTTTAAGAGGGGTATCTGCATGGCAGGACGTTCAATAGGTGGGGCAGAAGACGCGACATGAACTGGACAAGTTCCAAGCCGCATAGCGTCCAGTCGCTCGTTAGCTAAGTTGCTAAGTCTGTGTTTTTGAGCCCCGTAATATTAAAAATTCAATTAAACCTACAAAAAATACGTTATGTACATCTAAATTTGTCAAATTTTATTCTATTTTGGCTGTTGCTTACTCGGGACAACTTCCTTACTGAAAGTTATGTAACAAGTAATGTGTATAAAATATTAACTAGAAAATTATGAAATCATCACCTGCCGATCGCTGATTCGACAAATTTGGTAATCATATTCAAAATTAAATATTAAAACAATAAATATTTTGAAAAAAATGCTGAAGTCTATTCCTACTTAGACGAACAAAAATTTTTATTTTAGTTACTTTTTATTAAATAATTACAATTAATACAACTAAAGTTAACCTATGCGTTGAAACAGCTGTTGTACCTCATAACCTATAACATAAAATCAGCTGTATCATGTTATCATGCCTTTTCACCTATTTGAAGCAAAATGGGACGAAATAACTATATTGTATACCCAGCCCTTTTTGAGAAAAGTTTTTCTTCCATATAAAACAAATTAATTCATTATTAAATTTAATTAATGTTTGAAAAAAACTATATTGACATCAATATTCATCTACTAAAAGTTTTAAAAAAGTGTATTAGAACTTGTGAAGATGAATAAAAAGTATTTTATTAACGATTGAAAATTTGAACATCTATTCTGGGATTCATTTTGAAGAACTACTTTATTAACCTAACCTAATCACTTAGTGATGACTTGGGCATATATGTAGGAGTTTGTATTTCAAAGCATAAATTCACATTCCCTCAGTGGCACGGTAGAAAGCAACCGTTCATGGATTAAGTGACCCCGCCCACTCGAGACAAGCCCCTCTCCCTACACTACGTTAACCTATTAACCAGATAGATTACGATTCCTTCAGATACGAGACTCTGCACAGGTGATCCATAAGCTTTCCTATAACCCAGGTCCGGGAACTATATTCTCAAACATTTTCTCCTTTATGGATCATAGAGCCTAAGTTTTAAAAAAAAAGTATAGTCCTACATGTAGTAGCTCGTGAAAGTCATGAACAAAAAAAATGAAACACATGTTGTGACCTTTTCACAGTATAATTGTAACTAAACTTATGGCACAATACTATATGGTTACGTACATGAGCGGTCGGTGAGTGCTGATGACAAAGTCTGGTTTCGAGTTCTTGTAGACAAGTCTCGAACTGGTCTGCAGCCACTGCCATTGGCCTTCTTTCGTTTGGAACCTGTAGGCTATCATCCCAGACGCTCCGGTTTTCAACACTAAAAACGGAAGGTTAAGGATGTTAAAAATTCGAAACGTTACTTACTATTTGGAAAAGTGTTGGAATTACGGGAAACAAAATAGTTTGTTTTTGTGAAATTTTTCAAAAATAGTATATATAAAAAAAAATAAAATAAATATATAGATATAGTAAGACAGAGAGGGGGAGACCGAAGGACAGACAGGCAGAGAGAGGAAAAACAGTAAGCTAGCTAGATAGAGACAGGAGAGAAAGAGAACGAGTGAGAGAAAGAGAGAGAGAGAGAGAGAGAGAGAGAGAGAGAGAGAAAGCCAAGAGATAGAGGGGCACAGTAAGGCAGAGAGAGAGAGAGAGAGAGAGAGAGAGAGAGAGAGAGACTGAAAGACAGATGTTAGTTAGACAAACAGTAAGCTAGCTAGATAGAGACAGAATAGAGAGAAAGAGAGAGGGAGTGACACTGAGACAGAGTGGTACAATAAAGCAGATTGACACACGGTGAGAAAAGGAGGAGGGGAGAGATACAGACAGATACAGACAGGCTAAAGAGAGCGAGGGAAAAGAAACTGGCAAAGAGATAGAGGTGTACATTAGGGCAGGCAGAGAGAGAGAAAAGGACATACATTATGTTAAAGTTGTTCGTATATAAGGTACCATTTAGTTTGGAAACTCAATGTTAAAGTACAGACTTGTTTCTAATACTATGATATAAGGAGCATTTTCATAGTACTCAAACTCAAATTTCTAGTATTCCTTTTACATCAGGAACCCATTCACTCTAGACACTGTCCTTCCCAGTTTCAACTTGGCACCATAACACGTGTATTTGTGCTTCTTCGCAGATATTCCTTCTTGATTCCATCGTTACATAAACTCAGATCGTTCCATTCGGCTTTGGGCTACTTTAAGTTTAGATATGATGGTTTAAAATAATTGTTTCTGCCCCAAATAATTGTTTCCATTATCTTCATCACACTTGATCAAACATCGCTCTTTACTTTCGCGCTAGAGTTAGTGAATTAATTCCCTCGAAATTAGTCTATGAATTGCCCTGATGACCTTTACATCGTGACTCAAGTAGTTTATTTTCTGAACTCGGCCACAGTTAATTGATTATTGGGCACCAATTTCTCATTAGTTTTGGCACAGTTTATCTTCAGGTTAGTTTCCAGTACACTAAATCCTATTAATTTATTTCGCGCATTATTTCTAGGGCGCTTTACTGTTAAGAGGTTAATGTTTTCGGAGAAGCCTATTGTCTATTGTCACTACTTTGCGATCGTATTGAGGATCTTAAGGCACGTCACAATGTATCTGCTTGCTCTACCTAACGTTCAGTATGTGTTGATATGGTTTTGTTGTGCATCAGTACATTGGAATTTTGTAGGTATTAGAACATATGTTTGCTATACGTTTGGCAAATCCGTATAACGTCCATTGTTTCTATACAGTGGTGCAGCTAGAAACTTTTTCTGTAGGGGTTTGCTTTTTGAATTAATAATTCCAAGAAAAATTTAAAAAAATTGTTATCCTAACGCTCTTTTCGCCATTCTGACGCCCAAAATCAGGCACAAGTTGACAAAATAAATTTGTTCCTAATTTAAACACTTTGTTCATCTACATAGTAGATTGTGAACCTGTAAACAATAAATATGAGAGAACTAAGTTCTGACCTCTGAAGTACTCCAGCCCATAATCTACGCGAGCATACACTGATGGTTCCTCAGTAAGGGAGAGGTAGACAGCCTGGAAGAAACTCTAATACAAAAAGACTACAGGCTTGGTTGCCTCAAATGTCACCAGGGAGCTATTAGCGATTAAGGAAGCTGTCACTCTCTATCTAAATGACTCCGTGGTTTCAGACTTGACAGACGGGATAGTAAAGGATCCGCCTTGGAAGCAATAACAAACGGAGACACCAACATTGCCTCTGCAATAAATGTACTGCTTAATAGCCTGCACTGTTTGAGAGGGGAAATCACGTATATTTGGATCCCTGCACACGTAAACATTGAAGGTAAGGAGTGTGCCGACTCATTGGCCAAAGTAGCCGGATAACACCATTACACTTGCAGATGCAAAAGCGGTGGCCCAGAACTGAGTCCTATTTCACACCTTTGAGAGATCACTTATCACCGACTTCAACTGTCCCTTGAAATTGCAAGATTAAGAACCAATAGTTTCCGAGGGATGAAGCATCTCCCAGACAAGTCCAGAACATACGTTCCCTGCAGAAACTATCCTGATGTTAGTGTAACGCCGAGACACATCTTAAAATGCCCAGCCGTCCCGCCGAATGTTTTGAAAGTGGAAATGGTGCCACTTGAAGACCACCTGAGAGCTGTTCTCTTCAGTCAAAAGGAGCCAGAGCCGGGGGCCGCTATCGATATGCTAGCTAGATTCTAGATGTTCGATATGATCTAAAATGGACAAGTAAACAAATACAACATCTACACAGTGCTCACACGCGCGCGCGCGCGCGCACACACACACACACACTCACACACACACACACACACACACACACACACACAAATATATATATATATATATATATATATATATATATATATATATATATATAAATTCATACGTTTACCAATTATTTACAATACAAACATCATTGGTAATGATGTTCACTGTTTATGCCACTTTTCAGTGTGCGTAAGGTCAAAGGTTATTTTGGAAATATGCGTTCAGACTGTGCACACTTGTACAGTACAGTACTCACATTCTTGGTGTGCGCTGGCTACGTATGCGAGATCATCATAATGGACTAGATCGTATCCCCCCATGTTGGCCAGTTCGGCGTCGGAGTATCCCAGTAGCATCTTACCCCTGCAACAACACAAGGCAATTACTATACACACCTCTGTAAACTTTCAAAACTCATATATCTTAAATGGTAAAGGAAATATACTATCTGTGTGTGTGTGCGTGTGTGTGTGTGTGTGTGTGTGTAACACCCACCCCTCCTTAGCTCTTAGCATAAAGATATCCTAGCCACCAGAGTTCCTGCAAGATCTGTCGCAGGAGTTTTTCCTGGCAGGTTTTCTTTCTTGCTAGGTGTTTTGATCCTGCTCTTAGCTCTACACTTACCGTACTGTTTCATTTCACTATCTCCTAATTTCCCATGGAAAGGGTTCAATAGCTTGGTACTTGGACAACCATGGAGATTCCTTCACGCACGGTAGGGATACTAACCGCTTGCTCATGTAAAACTGAGGCAGCCTGCTTAAGGATGGTTGCCACGAAGAATGGCCGGGTTGTGGGGCCCAGACCCGGTTAAAAATAACCCGCCAAGCATGATATTCTTCTATTCTCCCTTATATGATGTTTTTTCTTATTTTCTTCGAAAGCATGTTAGATAAAAGTGGAGTAATATCGGTGTTAAATGCATCATGGATAAGTACATTTGATAAATACATGAAAAATAGAAGGATATAATAAATAGACACGTGCTTTCACTTGACTTGACAACCAGTTCAGGCCGAGCTATTTCCTTTACAGCTGTAATCAAAGCAAATAATGTAGTACAGTGTGTAGTAATGGTCATTACCTTTGGTCCATGGAGACAAGGGTCAGGTCGAGTTTGTGTTTGCTCTTGAACATCACCTCCTTGTGGGGGATCTCCAGGAGGGACGGTGGCCCGAACGGGGTGCAGATTGCAAACAGTGCTAGGGGAGGTTCTTCCGTTTTGCGGTTCTGGCCGTGCAGAATCTTGATGCGGCCCCGAATGTCGAGTCGCTGTAACATAGTGAACACAACATGAACATTTGCCAACGTCCTGTGACAGGAGTTTTTACAACATATTATCTAAACAAAGTTAGCTATATAAAACTCTAACTATTTAAACAGGTTATACTATTAACAGGTATTCTATTACCTGGCTAGTCTAGGGCTGGCCTGGCCTTATTTACGATTACGATGCTTTTTACAACTTTGTTTTGTTAGTTCCTTCTATTAGCTCACAATCTCTTTATATATATATCTTGTACAAATTTTCAATCGCTAGTAAAATACAGTAGGCCTACCTTTCATTTATCCACTAAAGTTCAAATACATTTTTTAAAACTTGTAGTGGATGACAGTTAATGTTAATAAAGTTTTTTCAAATATTAATTAATTAATTTGAGTTTTTTAAAAGGGAAAAACTTTTCACAAAATAGGCAAGTTATGCAATTGGGTCTATATTTATTTCGTCCCATTTGGCTTAAAACAAGTGATAACATATGATTTCATAAAACAGCTGATTTTATGTTATAGGTTATGTGGTAGAACAGATGATTTAACGATTAGGTTATGTTACTTTATTTATATAAATTGTAATTGTCAGTTAAAAAAAATAACTAAAATAAAAATTTTTTTGTAGGCCTAAGTAGGAATTGGTTTTTGTTTGTATAAACAAATAATATGAATTTTCACTGAATATAATTACAAATATTAATATGTCTGAACTTTGCAAACAGGTCGCTTATGTTTGTTTCTAATATACGCTCTTAGTTTCATGCATTCAGTTAATATATCAGTCATAATGAATTTATCTCAATTTTCTGTTCACATATTTAGTTTTGAAATAGCTTATAGTGGGCTTTAAAGATAGTTCCTTAAGGAAAGATGTAAATTAGGTTCTAGAAGAGTGTATTTGGGTCACAATGAAATATTTTTTTGAAAAAATTCTGTTATAAAAACTGACTTGCTTTACAATAAAACATTAGGCTATGACATCTGCAAATACCATGAGCTTTATTAATACGAGTATGTTAATAAGAGGCGGTAATTAGCGTAATATTTCAGACGCACTCTTCCGTGTACCCTGCAGATGTTACAATTACACGTCCTGTTACTCCTCTTACCGCGTTCATGTTTTATATATATACGTTTTTATATTTCTTATAATTTATAGAGTTGGCCAAATTTGAATCAGATAAAGATAAAAATGAAAACTCGGTTAATTATTGACAAGTTCGGTCGGCCTAATTACATCGCGTTCGGCGGAGACAAGCTGCGATGCATCGTCCACCTGCCGGCCTCCGTCCCGATGCAGCGCAATTGTTCTTGTAATTATAGTCTGCGCTTCTAAAACTTGAAAATAAGCCATCACGGAAGGTTACGTATACAGTTTTACGACGGCGGTTTGTCATGTTAATGACTGAATCATGAGACTGCCGGACTATAAATTCCGTCCGGCACTGATACTGACGCGAGAAAGTCAACAACCGGTCCACGATGTCGCCGGTATCACTGGAACAGATCTCGCTTCCTACGATAAGATCTGCTTTGTAAAGAAGAAATAATTGTTATTGTTTCTGTTTACACCGAAATGGCATTCCACAGGGTATGATGAGGCCTAGTCTACATCTGTGTCTCCGTTCTTACGGTGTCTCTCAATGCCCTACTGTTCCTAGGGAAAGGTTGTTACTCTCAAGTGTGGACCATGTTGAGTCAGGATTATGCCAACTTATCTTGCGAGTGGACTAGGATTATAGTGCGCGCCACATAGCTAGCTCGTTGGAACATGCGCACGACGCTACTCCCACACGTACAGTCTGGGCTCGCACGTAATCACTACAGTAAAGCCAGTTGTTTCATAGTTCACATTTGTTTGCCTTGTGATTATTATCAGATTTTTTATATAGAGCCTTGACTTGTAATCGCCATGGAGAGTAAAAAGATGTTTTACTCCATTGTTTTGCTGCTCACCTTCTTGACTGAGTTCACTGTACAAGTAAACGCAGGGGAAGCACAGGAGCAACTCGAACTACCGTTGCTCTATGCGCCACATTACTTAGCGAAAACCTACTACTCTTGTGGAATATCTTCTTGACTGAGTTCACTGTAGCCTACAAGTAAACGCAGGGGAAGCACAGGAGCAACTCGAACTACCGTTGCCCTATGCGCCACATTACTTAGCGAAAACCTACTACTCTTGTGGAATAAAAATGCTAGAAACATATATGTTGCTTATGTCTTAGACTCTTCTAGATGTAAACTAGAAGGTACTTGTTTTCATATCGAATTCCCTATTTGAGGATATTTAAATTCCCTAGCTGAGGCTATTCAAATCTCCTTATTTAGGCTATTCAAACCTCCTAGATTGGGCTATTCATACCTCCTAGTTTAGGCTATTCAAACCTCCTTGTTTAGGCTCAAACCTCCTAGTTTATGTATTCAAACCTCCTAGTTTAAGCTATTCAAACCTCCTAGTTTAGGCTATTCATACCTCCTAGTTAAGGCTATTCAAACCGCCTAGTTTAGGCTATTCAAACCTCCTAGTTTAGGTATTCAAACCTCCTAGTTTAAGCTATTCACATCCTTTAGTTGATGTTATTTAACCCCTAGTTAGGGGTATTTGAAGTTATTGGGGCTGGTTGAAGTTATTCAGATCCCCTAGTTGAAGCTATTCAAACCCCTAATTAAGGCTAGTAAAAGGTATTCAAACCACTTAGTATACGCTATTCAACTCCCTAGTTAAAACTGATCACACCGCCAGTTTAGGCTATTCAAACCTCTTAGTTGAGGCTGCGATTTAAACTCCTCAGTTGATCTTAATCAATCCCTAGTTAGGGGTATTCGAACCCCTGGTTGAAGCTATTCGAATCCCCTAGTCGATGCTATTAAACCTCCTAGTTAAGACTATTCGAACTCCCTAGTTAATGTTATTCAAACCCCCCTAGTTGAGGCTATTTCAAACCCCTTAATTGAAGCTATTTAAATTCTAGTTCAGACTATTTAAACCTCTAGTTGAGGGCGATCAAAGCCCCTAGTCTAGGATATTATAACCCCCTAGTAGAGACTATTCAAACACACAGTTTTAACCTATCTAAACCCTCTTGATTAATTATTCAATCCTATTACGTTAGACTATCCAAAACATGTAGGTTAAACTACTAAAACCCCTATGTTATTCCCTAGGCTATCCAAGTACCCTAGGTTTAACTATTCAAACAATCTATGTTAGGCTATCCAAACGTTTATGTCATACTATCCAAACGTCTATGTCATATTATCCAATTGTGTGTCATACTAAACAAACGTCTATGTCATACTATTCAAACGTCTATGTCATACTATCCAAACGTCTATGCCATACTATCCAAACGTCTATGTCAAACTATCCAAACGTCTATGTCATACTATCCAAACGTCTATGTCATACTATCCAAACGTCTATGTCATACTATTCAAACGGCTTTGCCGTACTATCCAAACGTCTATGTCATACTATTCAACAGCTATGCCATACTATTCAAACGTCTATGTCATGCTATCCAAACGTCTATGTCATACTATCCAAACGTCTATGTCATACTATCCAAACGTCTATGTCATACTATTCAAACGTCTATGCCATACTATCCAAACGTCTATGTCATACTATTCAACAGCTATGCCATACTATTCAAACGTCTATGTCATGCTATCCAAACGTCTATGTCATACTATTCAAACGTCTATGTCATACTATCCGAACGTCTATGTCAAACTATCCAAACGTCTATGTCATACTATCCAAACGTCTATGTCATACTATTCAAACGTCTATGCAATACTATCCAAACGTCTATGTCATACTATTCAACAGCTATGCCATACTATTCAAACGTCTATGTCATGCTATCCAAACGTCTATGTCATACTATCCAAACGTCTATGTCATACTATTCAAACGTCTATGTCATACTATCCAAACGTCTAGGTCAAACTATCCAAACCCTCTAGTGTCCAGTTTCTAATGTTTTGACACTCAAACATCTAAAGTTAGGTTATTAAAACCCTGTAGGTTATACCTTAGACTTAGGTTATCTAAACCCTTCAGTCTAGCCTATCCAAATCCTCATACAGTGCCACCTACATCCATTACGTTCTAATCGTTTATCCTGTAGAAACTCTCAAAGCTACGCTATCAAAATCCTCGACATTTAACTATCCAAAGCCCAAAGCTTAGGATACTAAACTCTCCATTTTATTTTAATGTTATTGTATAAAGAATTTTAACAAATCACTGAACAAGATTAAATAAAATAGGGTTTCGAGAAGATGAGGTTTAGAGTAGCCTACTGCGATGAGTTCTGCTTGTTGTGTGTTAGTTGTTTTGTCCCCTCCATTAAACTCAATTTCCGTAAACTTGACTTGTTGTAACGCTTAGAAATTTCCTTAGATGTTGAATATTGCAGTGATAATGTTACATAGCCAAGAATTAACCTGCAAAGTTAAGGGTATCTAAGATTGAATTTTATGAGCGGTTCAATAAGAAACACTTATTTAGTTTTGAAAACAATGCAAACTAAAAATTTATTGAGCATGAGTTCACATACAAAGAAAATACATTAAAAGAAAATTATACAACTGTTACTCTCATTTTTAAAACCTTTAAACTTGTTAAAATGTTTATTCTTTAAGAACAAGTGGTATAGATATGAGATATCCTCAACAAGATTGCTTCATCAATTAAACGCATTACAAATCGATTATAAATAAAGATATTGATTCTACAATTGGTGTTGAATATTCCAATTAATTACATTATGTGGATTTTTTTATAACTTTTACATCGACTTAAATTTCGAAACTTGCACTATATTACCAGCCCTAGGTTGATTTAGAAAAAAAATTAATTAAATTTTAAGAGCAATCACTCTATTAATAGTTAATCACTTAGCTGATAAAAACTTATATGGTAGACGTGCTTCCTGGATGCTGCTTGCCAATCTTCCATTTGGATAGAGTTTCGCGCATATTGGCGAGGATTTTATAATTGAATATTCTAAAGACAAAGATAATTCAAAGAAAAAGAAACAACTTCTTATGAACTTTTACTTAAAAAAATTAAAAAATTAAATTTCTTCGAATCACTACATTTCGTAACTAGCCCTGGCCCTAGGATGGCTGGCGGAAGACGAAGGACGACGCTTAGTGTTTGCACATGGCGACAAGCAGGCCTTCTGAGCATTCGGTCTCGCGCATCTCGAGCTGGCATCCCTCGATTAAAGGAATGACTTGTGGAAATCATAAATCTCAACCAATATTTCTATACACATTCATTATTAATATACAATTCACAATTTTTTTTCATTTGTCTTCAATTAACCCTCATGGACGCGCGCCTTTTTATCTAACGTAAGTAGGCGCGTTGTTGTATTTTATACAACATCTCGGTTTTCTACATTTTCCTTAACTTTCAATCGAGTTATTAAAAGTTTGGTGTTACCAATGAAAAAATTACTTGTGAGTTGACCACAGCAATGTTTATCAGAGCAAAAAATAATGCAACTGGCCATCTTCTTGTCCTCCGGGCAACGCTATATGTAGCACAAAGCTGGTCATTACTATCAACTCCACCTTTCGTTCTGTTGCACTGCAATATAATTTCTGGCTTATTTGTTTGTTCGTCAACATCATCCGAGTCGTGCATAGTCGAAATCAATATTGCAGCTTTATTTTTTTTTGTCGTATATGAGACCATAGTTCGATCATTCTGGAACCCAAACAAGGAAGTACCTGGCTGATTGGTTTTATTAGGCAGAAATTCTGGTGGAATTTCCCGTTTGTTCTTACGTAGAGTACCAATCACCTTCCAATTCACTTTCTGAGTTATGATCACTTTTTTCAGCTTCACAGTCGCTCAGATCATCGTCACTTTCAATAAAATCAATTTCTTCATCAGAAAGATCCTGTAAAAGTTTTGGAATGTTTTCCAAATTCACTCCTAAAAACATGAAAATTTATAAAAATGTTGAACAAAACAAATAATTACATATTCATTTAAAAAAATGTATATAAAAAACTTACGTTCCATCGTGGAGAAAAAAAACTGCACCGAAAAAATAAAAACGTCAGAAGGCGCCTTGTTGTATTTTGTACAACAGTGATGACTGACCAGAACTAATCGCACACTGAGGCTATGTTGATAGAATAAAGATATTGATGACAACTGATAAGAGTAGGGAAGGGACCAATAGAAGAATAGAACGGTGATTTGAACAAATAACTACCAACAGGTTTCAACAAGAATCAAAATATTAAAACTGTTGTACTTTTTACAACAGCGCGCGTCCTTGAGGGTTAAGTATTACGATTTGCTTTCTGAATGCTGCTGTAATATTAACATTATATTACTGCCTAAAATAATGTTACATTGTTACTATACCTATATCTTAATTACGATTGATTTGGTTATAAAATAATTATTAAATATCCCAATAAATAATTGTTACCAAAGTATTCAAATATATAAAGCATTTTAGAAACCTAGCAAGGTTATTATGGGCGACTTATTATACCTTTTAATTGTTAAGATAATATTTAGGACCCCTACTTGAATGTTCAGCCGTAGGCCTACTTACTAACTGGATAAACTAAAACAATTTTTTAAATTATAGAGGCATTTGTCTTTAAAATATTAAAAAAAGAAATAGTGTATAGTGCGTGAGGTTTAACCGTGACTCTGACCTTGAGATTGCTAGCGTGGATTAAGCGGGGTCAAAACCCAACACCTCAGAAAACATCAGTGTCGTGCTTAAAGCGTAAACAGCTCTAATTAACTAAATGATAATACTGTAATAGTTTGGTGCAGACATGATCTTTAAATGTGTCGCTCTGCTTCTGCAAAGAAAGAGACGCGATTACGAAAGAGACGATATATGTATTGTATAATGTTTTCAGTTAGGCTAGTAGTCAAATGCTAGAGCAGAACGAGGGACACCGTTAAACCTAACGTACTGTACGCTTTGAGACTTTCAATTTTCTAAAATTTTAGAAATATTTGTACAATACTAGATAAACAACGGCTTAAATTTAAACTTAGGTTTATCTTTCTGTAGCCTAATATCAACAGTACTTATTTATCTTGATATATTACATGAAATAGAATTCATGCAAAGAAATTTACAGAGATAATACATCTCAAGGTATCTAATTAATTAAACATGCTAATAAGAGAAACAGTATTTTACGTATTTTAAAGTAGTAAAACTAATAGATTTTTCTTCTATGGATAACAAAGTATCGTAAAATCACTACGTAGTTCTGCTCAACGCGCGTAGATAGCGCTTGATGTTATTTTAGATCTCTTTCCATTGTAATTGCAGTTCGTGAATCCTATAAACTGCACGAGCTTATAAAATCGATGAATGTGGTGGAACATTAATTGTCTGAAACCAGGTAATCCAGCCTTTATTAGAATAATGTATAGTGACGTTTTTCTGTTCTGTTCCGAAAAAAGAGGAAAAATACGGTTGTATACCAACTGTTTTCCTAGATGGTATTTCGTGATTCGTTTTCAAGGACATCAGAATCTTAAGTAAAAGGTGAATGAAATTAAATACCGAACCACTTGTATACATTTATGGATTTAAAGGCCTATTTCACAATTACTTGACGGTAGAAAACACTCGTAAATATAAATTGTACAATGTACAGAAAAATGTATACTAACTTGAAATACCAGGAAGTATAAATTATCAGCTCAATGAAAGACTATATTATCAAGTCAATCATAGGAAGGCCAAATTATCAGCTAAATGAAAGACTATATTATTAAGTCAATCATAGGAAGGCTATTTTATTAGCAGCTCAATGAAATATTATATTATTAAGTGAATCATAAGGAGGCTAAATTATCAGCTTAATGAAAGATTATGCTATCAAGTCAATCATAGGAAGGCTATTTTATTAGCAGCTCAATGAAATATTATATTATAAAGTGATTCATAAGGAGGCTAAATTATCAGCTTAATGAAAGATTATGCTATCAAGTCAATCATAGGAAGGCTATTTTATTAGCAGCTCAATGAAATATTATATTATAAAGTGAATCATAAGGAGGCTAAATTGTCAGCTCAATGAAATATTATATTATCAAGTCAATCATAGGAAGACCAAATTATCAGCTCAATGAAAGACTATATTATTAAGTCAGTCATAGGAAGGCTATTTTATTAGCAGCTCAATGAAATATTATATTATAAAGTGAATCATAAGGAGGCTAAATTGTCAGCTCAATGAAATATTATATTATCAAGTCAATCATAGGAAGGCTAAATGATCAGCTCAATGAAAGATTATATTATCAAGTCAATCATAGGAAGGCTATTTTATTAGCAGCTCAATGAAATATTATATTATAAAGTGAATCATAAGGAGGCTAAATTATAAGCTCAATGAAATATTATATTATCAAGTCAATCATAGGAAGGCTAAATTATCAGCTCAATGAAAGATAATATTATCAAGTCAATCATAGGAAGGCTATTTTATTAGCAGCTCAATGAAATATTATATTATAAAGTGAATCATAAGGTGGCTAAATTATCAGCTTAATGAAAGACTATATTATCAAGTCAATCATAGGAAGGCTAAATTATCAGCTCAATGAAAGACTATATTATCAAGTCAATCATAGGAAGGCTAAATTATCAGCTCAATGAAAGACTATATTATCAAGTCAATCATAGGAAGGCTAAATTATCAGCTCAACGAAAGATTATATTATCAAGTCAGTCATAGGAAGGCTATTTTATTAGCAGCTCAATGAAATATTATACTATAAAGTGAATCATAAGGAGGCTAAATTATCAGCTCAATGAAAGACTATATTATCAAGTCAATCATAGGAAGGCTAAATTATCAGCTCAATGAAAGATTATATTATAAAGTGAATCATAAGGAGACTAAATTATCAGCTCAATGAAAGACTATATTATCAAGTCAATCATAGGAAGGCTATTTTATTAGCAGCTCAATGAAATATAATATTATAAAGTGAATCATAAGGAGGCTAAATTATCAGCTCAATGAAACACTATATTATCAAGTCAATCATAGGAAGGCTATTTTATTAGCAGCTCAATGAAATATTATATTAAAAAAGTGAATCATATGGAGGCTAAATTATCAGCTTAATGACAGACTATATTATCAAGTCAATCATAGGAAGGCTAAATTATCAGCTCAATGAAAGATTATATTATCAAGTCAATCATAGGAAGGCTATTTTATTAGCAGCTTAATGAAAGACTATATTATCAAGTTAATCATAGGAAGGCTAAATTATCAGCTCAATGAAAGGTAATATTATCAAGTCAATCATAGGAAGGCTATTTTATTAGCAGCTCAATGAAATATTATATTATAAAGTGAATCATAAGGAGGCTAAATTATCAGCTTAATGAAAGACTATATTATCAAGTCAATCATAGGAAGGCTAAATTATCAGCTCAATGAAAGACTATATTATCAAGTCAATCATAGGAAGGCTAAATTATCAGCTCAATGAAAGATTATATTATCACGTCAATCATAGGAAGGCTATTTTATTAGCAGCTCAATGAAATATTATATTATAAAGTGAATCATAAGGAGGCTAAATTATCAGCTCAATGAAATATTATATTATTAAGTCAATCATAGGAAGGCTAAATTATCAGCTCAATGAAAGATTATATTATCAAATCAATCATAGGAAGGCTATTTTATTAGCAGCTCAATGAAATATTATATTATAAAGTGAATCATAAGGAGGCTAAATTATCAGCTTAATGAAAGACTATATTATCAAGTCAATCATAGGAAGGCTAAATGATCAGCTCAATGAAAGATTATATTATCAAGTCAATCATAGGAAGGCTATTTTATTAGCAGCTCAATGAAATATTATATTATAAAGTGAATCATAAGGAGGCTAAATTATCAGCTCAATGAAATATTATATTATCAAGTCAATCATAGGAAGGCTAAATTATCAGCTCAATGAAAGATTATATTATAAAGTGAATCATAAGGAGGCTAAATTATCAGCTTAATGAAAGACTATATTATCAAGTCAATCATAGGAAGGCTAAATTATCAGCTCAATGAAAGATTATATTATCAAGTCAGTCATAGGAAGGCTATTTTATTAGCTGCTCAATGAAATATTATATTATAAAGTGAATCATAAGGTGGCTAAATTATCAGCTTAATGAAAGACTATATTATCAAGTCAATCATAGGAAGGCTAAATTATCAGCTCAATGAAAGATTATATTATCAAGTCAATCATAGGAAGGCTAAATTATCAGCTCAATGAAATATTATATTATTAAGTCAATCATAGGAAGGCTAAATTATCAGCTCAATGAAAGATTATATTATCAAATCAATCATAGGAAGGCTATTTTATTAGCAGCTCAATGAAATATTATATTATAAAGTGAATCATAAGGAGGCTAAATTATCAGCTTAATGAAAGACTATATTATCAAGTCAATCATAGGAAGGCTAAATGATCAGCTCAATGAAAGATTATATTATCAAGTCAATCATAGGAAGGCTATTTTATTAGCAGCTCAATGAAATATTATATTATAAAGTGAATCATAAGGAAGCTAAATTATCAGCTCAATGAAATATTATATTATCAAGTCAATCATAGGAAGGCTAAATTATCAGCTCAATGAAAGATTATATTATAAAGTGAATCATAAGGAGGCTAAATTATCAGCTTAATGAAAGACTATATTATCAAGTCAATCATAGGAAGGCTAAATTATCAGCTCAATGAAAGATTATATTATCAAGTTAGTCATAGGAAGGCTATTTTATTAGCTGCTCAATGAAATATTATATTATAAAGTGAATCATAAGGTGGCTAAATTATCAGCTTAATGAAAGACTATATTATCAAGTCAATCATAGGAAGGCTAAATTATCAGCTCAATGAAAGATTATATTATCAAACCAATCATAGGAAGGCTAAATTATCAGCTTAATGAAAGACTATATTATCAAGTCAATCATAGAGAGGCTAAATTATCAACTCAATGAAAGACTATATTAGCAGGTCAATCATAGATAGGATAAATTATCAACTCAATGAAAGACTATATTATCAAGTCAATCATAGAGAGGCTAAAATATCAACTCAATGGAAGACTATATTATCAAGTCAATCATAGAGAGGCTAAATTATCAACTCAATGGCAGACTATATTATCAAGTCAATCATAGAGAGGCTAAATTATCAACGCAATGAAAGACTATATTAGCAGGTCAATCATAGGAAGGCTAAATTATCAGCTCAGTGAAAGATTATATTATCAAGTCAATCATAGGAAGGCTAAATTATCAGCTCAGTGAAAGATTATATTATCAAGTCAATCATAGAGAGGCTAAATTATCAGCTCAGTGAAAGATTATATTATCAAGTCAATCATAGGAAGGCTAAATTATCAGCTCAGTGAAAGATTATATTATCAAGTCAATCATAGAGAGGCTAAATTATCAACGCAATGAAAGACTATATTAGCAGGTCAATCATAGGAAGGCTGAATAATAGAAGGTTAATAATAAAAAGAATAAATTAGCAGGTTAATAACAGGAAAACTAATTTGTCAGGCCAAAAACAAGAGCACATAACTATCATTGACAAGAGGACTAAATTATCTGGTGAATGACGAGAGGACTAAATCATCAGATCAATGACAAGAGGACTAAATCATCAGGTGAATGACGAGAGGACTAAATCAACAGGTAAATAACAGGTCTAAATTATCTTGTCAGTGACAAGAGGACTAAATTATTAGGTCAATGACGAGATGACTAAACTATCAGGTGAATGACAAGAGGACTAAATCATCAGGTGAATGAAGAGATGACTAAATTATTAGGTGAATAACAGGAAAACTAAATCATTGGATCGACAACACTATGACTATTTTATGATTATTTCTAAACATTATGACAAAACTCAGGTTGAGGTGAGGTAGTAAAGCATTGAAAAATCTGTCATATTTATGTCTGGGCTCCACAATAAATAATCGAAGGGATTATGGCACAGTAGTTGGATCGAGAGATCATGGTCTGTTAACAGGTATCCCAACCTATTATTCGCAAATTAGGACAACCCATCCACCGACACACACACACACTCACACACAAATTAACACACACACACACACAAACACACACAAATTAAATATCTTTAATTATTTTCAACAAAAACTGTGAAGTATAGCTCTATATTTATTACTTTAAACTTTACACATATTTTTGGTTTCTCCAAATTGTATATAGGCTCTACCTTAAATTTAAAAGCTAGACGCCAATTTTCAAGCAGTAATGCATTGTTGCAACAATTGGTTTCACTCTGCTTACTGGACTATTTAAATAAAATTTGTAGGTTTGTCAACAGTAATTTGAAATGAGTATTTAATTTTAAACCATACTTGTATTTTATTTTCAATATCAACTTAATAAGGGGTTTATGTTGTTACAAGACCTATAATCCTAGCCTCGCTTACCGATTGGGTCCCGGTCAAGTCCATCACCCACCATCATTGTCCAATAAAGCATAGTATTTGAAATTAAAACCAGCGAACTGATGAACGATGTGATTTGCTTTTGTTTCACCCGCTCTCCGTTTGATGGCTCCACTTATCTGCGACTTCCGGTCGGCCTCGGTAATCTATTATTAAAAAGATTATAGAGATTATAACGGCCGTGGAACGGAAATGAGGCCTAATGCTGGAACTCATCTCGTACTCACCTGCTAAGGGGCTTACCGGACCTAATCCGCTGGACATAGCTGTGTACGGCACAGGTGCGATGTGGATGTCATATTCCTGACAGTACTTTATCAAATATATGCGGCTTGTCAAACTGATCTGTGTGTTTTAGAGCAAAATCAGTAAATTTAGCCATTTTTTTGTAATCTTTCTTCAATTCCTTCTATTAGTTCACACTTTCTTATGTATATATTGTTAAAATTTTCAATCGGTAATAAAATATGTTTTAATGATTACTTAATAACAAAAAAACATTTTTTAAACTTGTTGTGGAGGACACTCTGTATTTTTTTCAATTATTCCAATAATTAAGTTTAATTTGTAATTAATTTTATTTTTTATTGGGGAGAAAAGCGTTTTAGAAAAGGGGCTAGGTATGCAATATAGTTATCTCGTCCCATTTAGCTTAAGGTTAGTGATAACACGTTTGATTTCATGAAACAGCTGATTTTATGTTATAGGTTATGTTGTAGAACAGCTGTTTTAATACATAGGCCATATTACTTTATTTATATTAATTGTAATTATTTAATAAAAAGTAACTAAAACAAATTTTTCGTGTTGATCTAAGGAGGAATTAGATTTATAAAGTTTTTGTTTATATTCTGCTTTATAAAGTAACAATTTGCCGCTAGAAGTGACATTTAGAGACCTTCACAGGAAGCTATAAATTATTGTAGCAGAGGCAGTAAACAATAAAGCAAATTGCGTCTATGACAAAGTATAATTACGAGATGTAGTAATTAAACAAATTAAAAGTTGACGGTTTAATCTGGACGGTCTCTAGAGGGTGCCATTCTCTACTAGTTGGCAACTCTACAAACTATAGCCACCTTAGTAATTTGGTTTCTTACCGAAACCATTTTTGTTATAAATATTTTTAGAGATCATTTTCGCAGTACATTTTGCTAACATAGCTTCATCAGGAAGCTATAGACATCCTGGGATCTGAAACCTAACACCAGTATATCCTTCGGACGAAACATACGTCAAAGTTGTTGTAATATTTGTAGCCAGGATTATTGTTGTTCAAAATGGAATCTATGAACTTTACTACTGTGTATCTATTTTGGTAATTAGATTTCATACTGAAATCGCTCAATTCCTTATTTACACTCTCCCTAAGTATATATATATATATATATATATATATATATATATATATATATATATATATATATATATATATATATATATAAATATATGCATTTTAATCGTTGATCAAATATTTCTATTAATCCGGACATTAACTAGACACTTATGTGGGCGCGATATATTACCTAGACACCTAGGGGGACTCGGTTCATTACCTAGACACTTATGTGGGCCCGGTATATTGCCTACACACTTAGGTGGACGTGGTACCTTACCTAGACGCTTATGTGGGCCCGGTACATTACCTAGACACTTAGGTGGGCCCGGTACATTACCTAGACACTTAGGAAGGCCCGGTTCATTAACTAGACACTTATGTGGGCCCGATATATTGCCTAGACACTTAGGGGGACTCGGTTCATTACCTAAACACTTATGTGGGCCCGGTATATTGCCTACACACTTAGGTGAACGTGGTACCTTACCTAGACGCTTATGTGGGCCCGGTACATTACCTAGACACGTAGGTGGGCCCGGTTCATTTCCTAGACATTTATGTGGGCCCGATATATTACCTAGACACCTAGGGGGACTCGGTTCATTACCTAAACACTTATGTGGGCCCGGTATATTGCCTACACACTTAGGTGAACGTGGTACCTTACCTAGACGCTTATGTGGGCCCGGTACATTACCTAGACACGTAGGTGGACCCGGTTCATTTCCTAGACATTTATGTGGGCCCGATATATTACCTAGACACCTAGGGGGACTCGGTTCATTACCTAAACACTTATGTGGGCCCGGTATATTGCCTACACACTTAGGTGAACGTGGTACCTTACCTAGACGCTTATGTGGGCCCGGTACATTACCTAGACACGTAGGTGGGCCCGGTTCATTTCCTAGACATTTATGTGGACGTGGTACATTGTCTAGATACTTGAGTGGGCTCGGTACATTACCTAACCATTTATGTGGGCTCGGTACATTACCTAGAAACTTAAGTGGGCCCGGTACATTACTTAGACACTTAGGTGGGGACGGCTCATTATGTAGACACTTAGGTGAGGCCGGTACATTACTTAGACACTTAGATGGGCCCGGTACATTACTTAGACACTTAGGTGAGGTTGGTACATTATCTAGACATTTAGGTGGGACAGGTCCATTACCTACATACTTAGGTGGTTCCGGTTCATTACCTAGACACTTAGGTGGGTTCGATACATTACCTAGACACTTGGGTGGGCTCGATACATTCTCTAGACACGTAGGTGGGCTCGATACATTACCTAGACACTTGGGTGGGCTCCATACATTCTCTAGACACGTAAGTGGGCCCGGGCTCATTACCTAGACACTTAGGTGGGTTCGATACATTACCTAGACACTTGGGTGGGCCCGTTCCATGACCTAGACCCTTAGGTGGGCCCGGTACATTACCTAGACACTTGGGTGGGCTTGGTAAATTACCTAGCCATTTATGTGGGCTCGGTACATTACCTAGACATTTAGGTGGGCCCGGTTCAATTACCTAGACACTTAGGTGGGACTGGCATATTACCTAGATACTTAGGTGGGACTGGCACATTACCTAGATACTTAGGTGGGCCCAGTTCAATTACCTAGACACTTAGGTGGGACTGGCACATTACCTAAATACTTAGGTGGGCTCGGTTCATTTCCTAGACACTTATGTGGGCCCAGTACATTGGCTAGAAACTTAGGCGTTCCGGTTTATTATCTAGGCATATAGATAGGTTTGGAACATCACCTAAACATTTGGGTGGGCTCGGTACATTACCTAGACACTTAGGTGGGCCCGGTTCAATTACCTAGACATTTATGTGGGCCCAGTACATTGGCTAGAAACTTAGGCGTTCCGGTTTATTATCTAGGCATATAGATAGGTTTGGAACATTACCTAAACACTTGGGTGGGCTCGGTACATTACCTAGACCCTTAGGTGGGCCCGGTACATTACCTAGACACTTGGGTGGGCTTGGTAAATTACCTAGCCATTTATGTGGGCTCGGTACATTACCTAGACATTTAGGTGGGCCCGGTTCAATTACCTAGCCATTTATGTGGGCTCGGTACATTACCTAGACATTTAGGTGGGCCCGGTTCAATTACCTAGACACTTAGGTGAGACTGGCACATTACCTAGATACTTAGGTGGGCCCGGTACATTACCTAGACACTTGGGTGGGCTTGGTAAATTACCTAGCCATTTATGTGGGCTCGGTACATTACCTAGACACTTATGTGGGTCCATTACATTGGCTAGAAACTTAGGCGTTCCGGTTTATTATCTAGGCATATAGATAGGTTTGGAACATCACCTAAACACTTGGGTGGGCTCGGTACATTACCTAGACATTTAGGTGGGCCCGGTTCATTACCTAGACACTTAGGTGGGACTGGCACATTATCTAGATACTTAGGTGGGCTCGGTAAATTTCCTAGACACTTATGTGGGCTCGGTACATTGCCTAGACACTTATGTGGGTCCATTACATTACCTAAAGACACTTAAACGTGCATGTTACATTACCTAAAGACACTTAAGTGGGTCTCCTATACTTCCTAAAGACATTCAGACATCTTTTGAGGCTATAGGAAGATCCGGCACCAGCTCTAGGCCGCCTGGATTCCGGGATATTCCAGCTGAACGCAATGAGAAAGCGGTGCCACCTCAAGAGGGACCCAAGAGGACTCTGCACACTTAGGCAGATTGTGCAGGCAAGAACGGGCTGTAACAAGACTCACGAGGATTCCTTGGAGGATCCGTAGGCTGTGAGGAAACCAGAAAGATATAGGAGGCAAGGAACTCATTACTCTCTAAGTAGGCTACAAATCAGAACCATGTTGGAGCAGACCTCAGGCAACATCAACAGAAGGGTTATCAACAGAGGGTATTAGGAAGTTAGCAGAGGGTGCTTGACCACTGCAAAGAGGTAGGGATCCTGTGGTAGGGATGGGAAGAGAGTATAAAGGCAACAGCTGAAAGCTCTACACGATAAAGGCCCTCCCAAGAACAAGTCTAATTTGTTTTACCCCCGAGCTACTCGTTAATAATCAAACTGGTCGTAAAAAGATGATCGCTTAAAAACTGTCACTTTGCCTTATATGCTTGAGGACAAAAATTTTTTTTATTTCAACAAAGTTTAAAATTCAGTAATTTTTATTTACATTTAAAAAAATGACGTCAGTATTGCCTATATTAATTCTCGTTAGACATAAGAACGATGTTTTTATTGCTTAGCTTGATTTTATAACCTGTTGTTAAAACGTAAACCCACGTTCGGGTAATGTCTTATTTCGCAAATGTTCCCCTGTCCGCTTTAATTTACTTATAAAATGTCTAACATTTATTGTATCGTAAACTTTACTAATACGGCGAACGGTTAGACAGACCGAACCAAAACACCAACGGTTAAACAATAACCACGCCACAAACTGAACTGAAAAAACACAAAAAAGGACGCAGGAAATGTCTAAAATGTGTAATTACATGGCAGTGCGTTGGTAATGAAATTGCAAAAAGTGCAGGCTGCACCAGACGCAGTGACGATTCAGATCTGTTATTACCTCCTTGGCACTGTTAAAACTAACGTGACGTAACTAGGTCTGTCGTTGCTTCGAGATGCTCTTTGTTTTGCTGACGTATAATTTAAAGCCGGCCTTTAAGGTATAAATAACGAATGGAAAAAGAGCAACAATGAATGAACGGCTACAGGCAGTATCGGTTCCCACGAACTGAAAAGTATTAGATGTTTTTGCTGTTTCTTGTACAGCGGCAGTTGGAAGTAACTTTTGCGGCGCGCTCTTCTAGGGACATTTTGAACTAAGCGTTAACGGTATTTATGTAAGAAGTAGTAGCTTACATTTGGCAATATGAAATTGGCATTGGAAACAATTATTGTTTTTGACTAGCTTATTTATTAACTCTCTATACTTTATATCTATTCTTCTGTCTGTTCTAAGGGAACAAGGGCATATGTCAAGAAATACGAGAACTTCCATGTCTCAATGGTATCAGAATGTTTTCGATAGCCACCAGGTAGCTTGAAGAGATGTCCAATAAAGATTGGATAGGAGAATGCCTTTCAGGTTAGGCACTCTGACGCCTGGAGAGGTTCGGATAGGGTTTCAGTTATCAAGGTTTTCGATACTCACCAGGAAGCCTGTGGTGTTGTCTAATAGAGAATGGATTGGAGAGTGCCTTGCAGGCTAGGCACCCTGACACCTGGAGATGCTTAGGTATGGTTTCAGTTATCAAGGTTTTCGATACCTACCAGGAAGCCTGAGGTGTTGTCCAAAAGACATCGGAAGCGGACGGTAAAACTCCTCTCAAGAAGCTGAAGGTGGTCGGGTTGTAGAGTCTCTTGCAGGGTCAAGCCCGCTGACTCCGGAGGTAGGAACGAGTTCCACATGAGTTGACGTTGCAGCTCCTCCCTGTCTTCCGAGTGCACCAGCTCGTAAACCGACTGATGGACTATGTCCGACTGTAACAAAAATGCAAATCTCAAGTCAGATCTTGGTAAACCGACTGATGGACTATGTCCGACTGTAACAAAAATGCAAATCCCAAGTCAGATCTTGGTAAACCGACTGATGGACTATGTCCGACTGTAACAAAAATGCAAATCCCAAGTCAGATCTTGGTAAACCGACTGATGGACTATGTCCGACTGTAACAAAAATGCAAATCCCAAGTCAGATCTTGGTAAACCGACTGATGGACTATGTCCGACTGTAACAAAAATGCAAATCCCAAGTCAGATCTTGGTAAACCGACTGATGGACTATGTCCGACTGTAACAAAAATGCAAATCCCAAGTCAGATCTTGGTAAACCGACTGATGGACTATGTCCGACTGTAACAAAAATGCAAATCCCAAGTCAGATCTTGGTAAACCGACTGATGGACTATGTCCGACTGTAACAAAAATGCAAATCCCAAGTCAGATCTTGGTAAACCGACTGATGGACTATGTCCGACTGTAACAAAAATGCAAATCCCAAGTCAGATCTTGGTAAACCGACTGATGGACTATGTCCGACTGTAACAAAAATGCAAATCCCAAGTCAGATCTTGGTAAACCGACTGATGGACTATGTCCGACTGTAACAAAAATGCAAATCCCAAGTCAGATCTTGGTAAACCGACTGATGGACTATGTCCGACTGTAACAAAAATGCAAATCCCAAGTCAGATCTTGGTAAACCGACTGATGGACTATGTCCGACTGTAACAAAAATGCAAATCTCAAGGCAGATCTTGGTAAACCGACTGATGGACTATGTCCGACTGTAACAAAAATGCAAATCCCAAGTCAGATCTTGGTAAACCGACTGATGGACTATGTCCGACTGTAACAAAAATGCAAATCCCAAGTCAGATCTTGGTAAACCGACTGATGGACTATGTCCGACTGTAACAAAAATGCAAATCTCAAGTCAGATCTTGGTAAACCGACTGATGGACTATGTCCGACTGTAACAAAAATGCAAATCTCAAGTCAGATCTTGGTAAACCGACTGATGGACTATGTCCGACTGTAACAAAAATGCAAATCCCAAGTCAGATCTTGGTAAACCGACTGATGGACTATGTCCGACTGTAACAAAAATGCAAATCTCAAGTCAGATCTTGGTAAACCGACTGATGGACTATGTCCGACTGTAACAAAAATGCAAATCTCAAGTCAGATCTTGGTAAACCGACTGATGGACTATGTCCGACTGTAACAAAAATGCAAATCTCAAGTCAGATCTTGGTAAACCGACTGATGGACTATGTCCGACTGTAACAAAAATGCAAATCCCAAGTCAGATCTTGGTAAACCGACTGATGGACTATGTCCGACTGTAACAAAAATGCAAATCCCAAGTCAGATCTTGGTAAACCGACTGATGGACTATGTCCGACTGTAACAAAAATGCAAATCTCAAGTCAGATCTTGGTAAACCGACTGATGGACTATGTCCGACTGTAACAAAAATGCAAATCCCAAGTCAGATCTTGGTAAACCGACTGATGGACTATGTCCGACTGTAACAAAAATGCAAATCCCAAGTCAGATCTTGGTAAACCGACTGATGGACTATGTCCGACTGTAACAAAAATGCAAATCCCAAGTCAGATCTTGGTAAACCGACTGATGGACTATGTCCGACTGTAACAAAAATGCAAATCTCAAGTCAGATCTTGGTAAACCGACTGATGGACTATGTCCGACTGTAACAAAAATGCAAATCCCAAGTCAGATCTTGGTAAACCGACTGATGGACTATGTCCGACTGTAACAAAAATGCAAATCCCAAGTCAGATCTTGGTAAACCGACTGATGGACTATGTCCGACTGTAACAAAAATGCAAATCCCAAGTCAGATCTTGGTAAACCGACTGATGGACTATGTCCGACTGTAACAAAAATGCAAATCTCAAGTCAGAACTTGGTAAACCGACTGATGGACTATGTCCGACTGTAACAAAAATGCAAATCCCAAGTCAGATCTTGGTAAACCGACTGATGGACTATGTCCGACTGTAACAATAATGCAAATCTCAAGTCAGATCTTGGTAAACCGACTGATGGACTATGTCCGACTGTAACAAAAATGCAAATCTCAAGTCAGATCTTGGTAAACCGACTGATGGACTATGTCCGACTGTAACAAAAATGCAAATCTCAAGTCAGATCTTGGTAAACCGACTGATGGACTATGTCCGACTGTAACAAAAATGCAAATCCCAAGTCAGATCTTGGTAAACCGACTGATGGACTATGTCCGACTGTAACAAAAATGCAAATCCCAAGTCAGATCTTGGTAAACCGACTGATGGACTATGTCCGACTGTAACAATAATGCAAATCTCAAGTCAGATCTTGGTAAACCGACTGATGGACTATGTCCGACTGTAACAAAAATGCAAATCCCAAGTCAGATCTTGGTAAACCGACTGATGGACTATGTCCGACTGTAACAAAAATGCAAATCTCAAGTCAGATCTTGGTAAACCGACTGATGGACTATGTCCGACTGTAACAAAAATGCAAATCCCAAGTCAGATCTTGGTAAACCGACTGATGGACTATGTCCGACTGTAACAAAAATGCAAATCTCAAGTCAGATCTTGGTAAACCGACTGATGGACTATGTCCGACTGTAACAAAAATGCAAATCCCAAGTCAGATCTTGGTAAACCGACTGATGGACTATGTCCGACTGTAACAAAAATGCAAATCCCAAGTCAGATCTTGGTAAACCGACTGATGGACTATGTCCGACTGTAACAAAAATGCAAATCTCAAGTCAGATCTTGGTAAACCGACTGATGGACTATGTCCGACTGTAACAAAAATGCAAATCCCAAGTCAGATCTTGGTAAACCGACTGATGGACTATGTCCGACTGTAACAAAAATGCAAATCCCAAGTCAGATCTTGGTAAACCGACTGATGGACTATGTCCGACTGTAACAAAAATGCAAATCCCAAGTCAGATCTTGGTAAACCGACTGATGGACTATGTCCGGCTGTAACAAAAATGCAAATCCCAAGTCAGATCTTGGTAAACCGACTGATGGACTATGTCCGACTGTAACAAAAATGCAAATCCCAAGTCAGATCTTGGTAAACCGACTGATGGACTATGTCCGACTGTAACAAAAATGCAAATCCCAAGTCAGATCTTGGTAAACCGACTGATGGACTATGTCCGACTGTAACAAAAATGCAAATCCCAAGTCAGATCTTGGTAAACCGACTGATGGACTATGTCCGACTGTAACAAAAATGCAAATCCCAAGTCAGATCTTGGTAAACCGACTGATGGACTATGTCCGACTGTAACAAAAATGCAAATCCCAAGTCAGATCTTGGTAAACCGACTGATGGACTATGTCCGACTGTAACAAAAATGCAAATCCCAAGTCAGATCTTGGTAAACCGACTGATGGACTATGTCCGACTGTAACAAAAATGCAAATCCCAAGTCAGATCTTGGTAAACCGACTGATGGACTATGTCCGACTGTAACAAAAATGCAAATCCCAAGTCAGATCTTGGTAAACCGACTGATGGACTATGTCCGACTGTAACAAAAATGCAAATCCCAAGTCAGATCTTGGTAAACCGACTGATGGACTATGTCCGACTGTAACAAAAATGCAAATCCCAAGTCAGATCTTGGTAAACCGACTGATGGACTATGTCCGACTGTAACAAAAATGCAAATCCCAAGTCAGATCTTGGTAAACCGACTGATGGACTATGTCCGACTGTAACAAAAATGCAAATCCCAAGTCAGATCTTGGTAAACCGACTGATGGACTATGTCCGACTGTAACAAAAATGCAAATCCCAAGTCAGATCTTGGTAAACCGACTGATGGACTATGTCCGACTGTAACAAAAATGCAAATCCCAAGTCAGATCTGTGTAAACCGACTGATGGACTATGTCCGACTGTAACAAAAATGCAAATCCCAAGTCAGATCTTGGTAAACCGACTGATGGACTATGTCCGACTGTAACAAAAATGCAAATCCCAAGTCAGATCTTGGTAAACCGACTGATGGACTATGTCCGACTGTAACAAAAATGCAAATCCCAAGTCAGATCTTGGTAAACCGACTGATGGACTATGTCCGACTGTAACAAAAATGCAAATCTCAAGTCAGATCTTGGTAAACCGACTGATGGACTATGTCCGACTGTAACAAAAATGCAAATCTCAAGTCAGATCTTGGTAAACCGACTGATGGACTATGTCCGACTGTAACAAAAATGCAAATCCCAAGTCAGATCTTGGTAAACCGACTGATGGACTATGTCCGACTGTAACAAAAATGCAAATCCCAAGTCAGATCTTGGTAAACCGACTGATGGACTATGTCCGACTGTAACAAAAATGCAAATCTCAAGTCAGATCTTGGTAAACCGACTGATGGACTATGTCCGACTGTAACAAAAATGCAAATCTCAAGTCAGATCTTGGTAAACCGACTGATGGACTATGTCCGACTGTAACAAAAATGCAAATCTCAAGTCAGATCTTGGTAAACCGACTGATGGACTATGTCCGACTGTAACAAAAATGCAAATCTCAAGTCAGATCTTGGTAAACCGACTGATGGACTATGTCCGACTGTAACAAAAATGCAAATCTCAAGTCAGATCTTGGTAAACCGACTGATGGACTATGTCCGACTGTAACAAAAATGCAAATCCCAAGTCAGATCTTGGTAAACCGACTGATGGACTATGTCCGACTGTAACAAAAATGCAAATCTCAAGTCAGATCTTGGTAAACCGACTGATGGACTATGTCCGACTGTAACAAAAATGCAAATCTCAAGTCAGATTTTGGTAAACCGACTGATGGACTATGTCCGACTGTAACAAAAATGCAAATCTCAAGTCAGATCTTGGTAAACCGACTGATGGACTATGTCCGACTGTAACAAAAATGCAAATCCCAAGTCAGATCTTGGTAAACCGACTGATGGACTATGTCCGACTGTAACAAAAATGCAAATCCCAAGTCAGATCTTGGTAAACCGACTGATGGACTATGTCCGACTGTAACAAAAATGCAAATCCCAAGTCAGATCTTGGTAAACCGACTGATGGACTATGTCCGACTGTAACAAAAATGCAAATCCCAAGTCAGATCTTGGTAAACCGACTGATGGACTATGTCCGACTGTAACAAAAATGCAAATCTCAAGTCAGATCTTGGTAAACCGACTGATGGACTATGTCCGACTGTAACAAAAATGCAAATCTCAAGTCAGATCTTGGTAAACCGACTGATGGACTATGTCCGACTGTAACAAAAATGCAAATCCCAAGTCAGATCTTGGTAAACCGACTGATGGACTATGTCCGACTGTAACAAAAATGCAAATCCCAAGTCAGATCTTGGTAAACCGACTGATGGACTATGTCCGACTGTAACAAAAATGCAAATCTCAAGTCAGATCTTGGTAAACCGACTGATGGACTATGTCCGACTGTAACAAAAATGCAAATCTCAAGTCAGATCTTGGTAAACCGACTGATGGACTATGTCCGACTGTAACAAAAATGCAAATCTCAAGTCAGATCTTGGTAAACCGACTGATGGACTATGTCCGACTGTAACAAAAATGCAAATCCCAAGTCAGATCTTGGTAAACCGACTGATGGACTATGTCCGACTGTAACAAAAATGCAAATCCCAAGTCAGATCTTGGTAAACCGACTGATGGACTATGTCCGACTGTAACAAAAATGCAAATCCCAAGTCAGATCTTGGTAAACCGACTGATGGACTATGTCCGACTGTAACAAAAATGCAAATCTCAAGTCAGATCTTGGTAAACCGACTGATGGACTATGTCCGACTGTAACAAAAATGCAAATCCCAAGTCAGATCTTGGTAAACCGACTGATGGACTATGTCCGACTGTAACAAAAATGCAAATCTCAAGTCAGATCTTGGTAAACCGACTGATGGACTATGTCCGACTGTAACAAAAATGCAAATCCCAAGTCAGATCTTGGTAAACCGACTGATGGACTATGTCCGACTGTAACAAAAATGCAAATCTCAAGTCAGATCTTGGTAAACCGACTGATGGACTATGTCCGACTGTAACAAAAATGCAAATCTCAAGTCAGATCTTGGTAAACCGACTGATGGACTATGTCCGACTGTAACAAAAATGCAAATCCCAAGTCAGATCTTGGTAAACCGACTGATGGACTATGTCCGACTGTAACAAAAATGCAAATCCCAAGTCAGATCTTGGTAAACCGACTGATGGACTATGTCCGACTGTAACAAAAATGCAAATCTCAAGTCAGATCTTGGTAAACCGACTGATGGACTATGTCCGACTGTAACAAAAATGCAAATCTCAAGTCAGATCTTGGTAAACCGACTGATGGACTATGTCCGACTGTAACAAAAATGCAAATCTCAAGTCAGATCTTGGTAAACCGACTGATGGACTATGTCCGACTGTAACAAAAATGCAAATCCCAAGTCAGATCTTGGTAAACCGACTGATGGACTATGTCCGACTGTAACAAAAATGCAAATCCCAAGTCAGATCTTGGTAAACCGACTGATGGACTATGTCCGACTGTAACAAAAATGCAAATCTCAAGTCAGATCTTGGTAAACCGACTGATGGACTATGTCCGACTGTAACAAAAATGCAAATCTCAAGTCAGATCTTGGTAAACCGACTGATGGACTATGTCCGACTGTAACAAAAATGCAAATCTCAAGTCAGATCTTGGTAAACCGACTGATGGACTATGTCCGACTGTAACAAAAATGCAAATCTCAAGTCAGATCTTGGTAAACCGACTGATGGACTATGTCCGACTGTAACAAAAATGCAAATCTCAAGTCAGATCTTGGTAAACCGACTGATGGACTATGTCCGACTGTAACAAAAATGCAAATCCCAAGTCAGATCTTGGTAAACCGACTGATGGACTATGTCCGACTGTAACAAAAATGCAAATCTCAAGTCAGATCTTGGTAAACCGACTGATGGACTATGTCCGACTGTAACAAAAATGCAAATCTCAAGTCAGATCTTGGTAAAACAATTTTCTTCGTAATTACATAGTTAAAAATAAATCTTACCTGGGGTATAAAGTTGGTGAGGATCAAATAAATAGTAACTAGTCTCTACCAGGGCTAGAATTGTCCACCTGTCCTTAGTTGGAGTAGGTAATGGAATGTTTAGAACCATTGCTCTAGAGGGTAGATGTATATATATTTAGTAATAAAACGTCTACATGATAAGCAGCTACTGAAATAAATATTGCATATTCTTATTCAGTTGCACTTTTTTTGTTCTAAAGGCGGTATCACTGACTGTAAGCAAAACAGCGAAGAATTAATTACAACAATGTATTAAACAACCTAATGCAGTATATCTACACCGAGTAGTAGATATAGCCTATCTTAATAATAAACATAACATTTAATTACAAATAGAAAAATCAATAAGGGAGCTGCATAAAGTAAATAAATCCGAAATTTGACTCGTCAGGATCTGCACATTATCCTTTCAAATCGAAAACAAATACTGACTTGAAAGAATACAAATAAACGATTGAGAACACAAATACTGACTTGAAAGAATACAAATAAACAGAGAAAACAAATACTGACTTTAAAGAATACAAATAAACATTAGAGAAAACAAATACTGATTTGAAAGAATACAAATGAACATTAGAGCAAACAAATACTGACTTGAAAGAATACAAATAAACGATTGAGAACACAAATACTGACTTTAAAGAATACAAATAAACATTAGAGAAAACAAATACTGATTTGAAAGAATACAAATGAACATTAGAGCAAACAAATACTGACTTGAAAGAATACAAATAAACGATTGAGAACACAAATACTGACTTTAAAGAATACAAATAAACATTAGAGAAAACAAATACTGACTTGAAAGAATACAAATAAACATTAGAGAAAACAAATACTGACTTTAAAGAATACAAATAAACGATTGAGAACACAAATACTGACTTGAAAGAATACAAATAAACAGAGAAAACAAATACTGACTTTAAAGAATACAAATAAACATTAGAGAAAACAAATACTGATTTGAAAGAATACAAATGAACATTAGAGCAAACAAATACTGACTTGAAAGAATACAAATAAACGATTGAGAACACAAATACTGACTTTAAAGAATACAAATAAACATTAGAGAAAACAAATACTGACTTGAAAGAATACAAATAAACATTAGAGAAAACAAATACTGACTTGAAAGAATACAAATAAACATTAGAGAAAACAAATACTGACTTGAAAGAATACAAATAAACATTAGAGAAAACAAATACTGACTTGAAAGAATACAAATAAACGTTAGAGAAAACTAATACTGACTTAAAAAGCAAATAAACGTTAGAAGAAATGTTTTATTGAGGAAACAAAAATACTTTTAGGAAAGTAAATAGACTTAAGGGGAAGTAAATAGTCTTTAGGGAAAGTAAATAGTCTTTAGGGAAAGTAAATAGACTTTAGGGAAAGTAAATAGTCTTTAGGGAATGTAAATAGACTTTAGGGAAAGTAAATAGACTTTAAGGAAAGTAAATAGACTTTAGGGGAAGTAAGTAGCCTTTAGGGAAAGTAAATAGACTTTAGGGAAAGTAAATAGTCTTTAGGGAATGTAAATAGACTTTAGGGGAAGCAAATAGACTTTAGGGAAAGTAAATAGACTTTAGGGGAAGTAAATAGACTTTAGGGAAAGCAAATAAACTTTAGGGAAAGTAAATAGACTTTAGGGAAAGTAAATAGTCTTTAGGGAATGTAAATAGACTTTAGGGAAAGTAAATAGACTTTAGGGAAAGTAAATAGTCTTTAGGGAATGTAAATAGACTTTAAGGAAAGTAAATAGACTTTAGGGGAAGTAAATAGACTTTAGGGAAAGTAAATAGACTTTAAGGAAAGTAAATAGACTTTAGGGGAAGTAAATAGACTTTAGGGGAAGTAAATAAACTTTAGGGAAAGCAAATAAACTTTAGGGAAAGTAAATAGACTTTAGAGGAAGTAAATAGACTTTGGGGAAAGTAAATAGTCTTTAGGGAATGTAAATAGACTTAAGGAAAGTAAATAGACTTTAGGGAATGTAAATAGACTTAAGGAAAGTAAATAGTCTTTAGGGAATGTAAATAGACTTAAGGAAAGTAAATAGTCTTTAGGGAATGTAAATAGACTTAAGGAAAGTAAATAGACTTTAAGGAAAGTAAATATACTTTAGGGGAAGTAAATAGACTTGAGGGAAAGTAAATAGACTTTAAGGAAAGTAAATAGACTTTAGGGAAAGCAAATAGACAGAGAAAATAGAGACACTCTAAGTAAAAAGAATCTTCGGAAGGGCAGTGGATAATCTTACTTTCAGCAAGCAAATAGTCATTCATATATAAAAAAGGAGAAACGTGTTTAATCGTTAATAAATTAAATTGTATTCATCCACTCAAGTTCAAATGCATTTTCTCAACTTGTAGTAGATAACATTTGATGTTAATACAATTTTTTTTTTAAATATTAATGCATTGATTAAATTTAATTATGAAATAATTTTAGTTTTATATGGAAGAAAAACTTTTCACAAAAGGGGCAAGGTATGCAATATAGTCATTTCGTCCCATTTGGCTTAAAACAACTCATAATATATGATTTCATAAGACACCTGATTTTATAATATAGCTTATGTGGTAGAACAGCTGTTTTAACGCATAGGTCATGATACTTTATTTATATTAATTGTAATTATTTAAGAAAATGTACCTGAAATAAAATGTTTCTTTGTTGGTCTAAGTAGGAATTGACTTGAAAAACCTTTGTTTTACTTGTTTTAACATAAAATCGTAACATTTTTACATTGTCGTAGCGCCATTGAAATAAATTATGCCGGTATTACAATATTGCAATCTCCTATTTTATCTGGAAATTTGCAGAAAGTAAAGGAATATAGGCTGTAAACAAAAGATTATCCGGCTTATGTAGAACTACAACGAAAGTTTCTCGGGCCCAATACACCCTGCCATTAGGATCTCACCGCGTCTCTGAGCTTCTGTTGGCGGATTCATTATGCACCGGGTAAATTCAATATTTATTCCGTATAAATCAATAGCATAGTGCTCGTAATGAATAGGTAGTGGGTGCGTGTGCAGGAGCCGTTAGCCGAGCCGAATGCATGATACGAGGCATTCAATTCCGCGGGCTGAACCTTCGACACCCGGCCCGGCAACTGCAAAACAATTATATCGATTCGAAAATCTATTCCGACGGGAAGGAATTTTTTATTTGCTTGCAAACATATTGATTTAAATTAAAGCAAACTTGACTGTGAAAGGAACTACTGCTCGAGCGAAGGGATACAGTCACGATCGTACCAGATGCAATGGAGTGATTTGGAGGACCGTGTGATTCTTTTAGCGCAAAGATGTGGCTTTAAAGTTTTAGCAACTCCATCAAAATTAGAAATTATGTATTAATGTAAACAGGTATTCAAGTTTTTCCAGATGTATTGAAGGATGGGTTTGACACGTGACGAAAACAAAAGATCCTACCTATCGATCAATAGTGGGGGGGGGGGGCAAACATCTGTTGTTTTGATTTACCAGTAATGTCTTAAGTTAAGTTTTGAGTTTTGGGTGCTGACGTATCCAGGTATAAACTAAAAGCCTTGACTATCGGTGCCTACACTTCTCATTCTAAATATAGGAACAAATATAAATACAGTTAATTTACCAGTGAGCGATGGTGCATTTGGTAATATTAAATAGCTACCTCAGCTCCCAAGTTATTTGCAAAGGTTATTATTTAATAAAAGCTTATTTCTATATCCTCATTCATGCGCTGCCCCAAGTTCAAAGGCTTCACTGAAAAGTAACTTTTCCAAAGCTGTCCTTTACCTCACCATACCGTCCACTTATTTAAACTCATCTAACAGCTGATCTCTTCTCTCTTGAAAATTTTTCCGTCTGTAGTTTTTTTTATTGCGTCATTCATTGGCAGCTCTTTTCTATAGTTTTTTCTTAGTTTTTTTTGTATGTGTTGTTTTGACCCATTTCTCAATTCCTTCTATTACTTTACGCTCTCATATACAGCGAAAACGTGTCACGTTCAGTTTTAAATTTGTTTTGTAACTATTCGAAAATAATTATGAAAAAAAACTTAGTTTGCGTTGGTGTTTTTGGTGTAAACAAAATCCACACACATGCCAAATTTGTAATTTAGCGACAGAACTTGTGTTTTACAGTTTCTTCAAAGTTACAAATTTGTGACTTTTCCGTTTTGGCTCTAAGCGAGTACATTAGGGATACTATTTTTCAATTCTTTCTATTGCTTTACAATCTCCCTATATTATATCCATTCAATTAATTAAATTAAATAATGTTAGTTTTAGATGGAAGAAAAAACTTTTCTCAAAAGGAGCAAAGTATGCAATACAGTTATTTCGTCCCATTTTTCTTAAAATAAGTGATAACATATGATTTCATAAAACAGATGATTTTATGTTAGGGCTTGTAGGTTATGAAGTAGAACAATTGTTTTAACCCATATGTTATATTACTTTATTTATATTAACTATAATTATTTATTAAAAAGTAAGTCAAATTAAATTTTTCTCTTTTGACCTAAGTTGGGGTTGACTTTATTCAATTTTGTTGTATTAGATTTTTATTTCATTAATTCTTCGACTCACTTAAGTTATCAATGAAAATTCCCCTCTCACAATCCTCGTATCATCATGACAGTGCTGCACTCTAAACTCAGCTCCTTAGTTATTTATCCAGCTTGTGGAGGGTAACCATCTCTGACTCAGGTTAGGATAGTAGGGTTGTCCACGCTTTCCCCTATTCCCAGGGGATCACTATGATCTTCCCTGGCCTTATTCATTCCCTTCCTTACCTTTTTGTCAAGGGTTTATAATGTGCGACCTCAATATATGGTAGGTCTAGTTCAGGTAGAAGTTTCTGCACACCCTGTATTGTCAACCAAAAGTTTTATGTGCCTATCTACCTTCACAATCTTTTCCTACTCTCCAAGGCGGTAAGAGTTGTCGGGCCTATCGTCTTAAAACTACAGCAAACTCACACTGTCTCTTCATTAATCCATGTTCATGATGTAAAAAGCAGTCATTATTGTTATGAAAACATTTTATGTGGGGGTGTGACATGTTTGGAACTGAGCGTCACGCAAGAGCGACACGAGGCGGAGTAGGTTATACTAAGCCACCTCGTCCAACCTATGATTCCATACAGTTGTCATCTTTTTCATTTAAAAATTAGGTTTGTTTAACTTCGAAACATTTTTTATACATTTCGTGTAAATTATTTGATATAATTGTTATTTACAGTTTATAAGCAGATTTGGTTTATTATTATTAAATTCCTTCTATTAGCTCACACTCTCCTGATATATATCATGTACAAATTTTCAATCGTTAATAAAATACGTTTTTATTCATCCAATCAAGTTCAAATACATTTTTTTAACCTACAGTTAATGACAATTGATGTTAATACAGTTTTTTCAAATATTTATTCAATAATTAAATTATAAAATTTTTGTCATCCTGGCGGATTTGAACTGAGAATCTTTATGTGTCGACGTCTAGCGGGCCATTGCTCTGTGCCAATTTCCCAATACTTATAAATAAATTTGTCAAAAGATGTATATAAATATCCCCCCCCCGTTCAGGTTGTCGTCGAAACCACCATTGTACAATCTTCAACTGTTGCCATGGTTACCACAAAATATCATAAATTGTGCTCTAGGGTAACTAAAATACAATTTTTCCTTATTAACCTCAGTAGGAATTTACTTGAATTTTTTTATGTATGACTTGTTTCTCAATGATATAGAAATGTAAAAATTTATATTTCTAAAAATAAATTATGGTTTATTTGGTTATTATAAGGTTAAAACCAAAGGTTGTGGTAAATTTAAGATTATTGTTTGAAGGAAAAACCTAATTTAGTTGTTTTCGCCAGGAACCATAATTATTAATAGGGCTATGTTATGTTCAGCATTTTTAGAGTGAAAATTATTTTTAACGATTAGGGATAGTTATTATATAAAGTGGGAAATTATCGAATTGCCTCCGCCGAAGCTGACGTATTGTAGAAAACGGTGAATTATCGAATTGCCTCCGCCGAAGCTGACGTATTGTAGAAAACGGTGAATTATCGAATTGTCTCCGCCGAAGCTGACGTATTGTAGAAAACGGTGAATTATCGAATTGTCTCCATCGAAGCTGTCGTATTGTAGAAAACGGTGAATTATCGAATTGTCTCCGTCGAAGCTGACGTATTGTAGAAAACGGTGAATTATCGAATTGTCTCCGCCGAAGCTGACGTATTGTAGAAAACGGTGAATTATCGAATTGTCTCCATCGAAGCTGTCGTATTGTAGAAAACGGCGAATTATCGAATTGTCTCCGCCGAAGCTGACGTATTGTAGAAAACGGTGAATTATCGAATTGCCTCCATCGAAGCTGTCGTATTGTAGAAAACGGTGAATTATCGAATTGCCTCCGCCGAAGCTGACGTATTGTAGAAAACGGTGAATTATCGAATTGTCTCCGCCTAAGCTGACGTATTGTAGAAAACGGCGAATTATCGAATTGTCTCCGCCGAAGCTGTCGTATTGTAGAAAACGGCGAATTATCGAATTGTCTCCGTCGAAGCTGACGTATTGTAGAAAACGGTGAATTATCGAATTGCCTCCATCGAAGCTGTCGTATTGTAGAAAACGGTGAATTATCGAATTGCCTCCGCCGAAGCTGACGTATTGTAGAAAACGGTGAATTATCGAATTGTCTCCGCCGAAGCTGACGTATTGTAGAAAACGGCGAATTATCGAATTGTCTCCATCGAAGCTGTCGTATTGTAGAAAACGGCGAATTATCGAATTGTCTCCGCCGAAGCTGACGTATTGTAGAAAACGGTGAATTATCGAATTGTCTCCGCCGAAGCTGTCATATTGTAGAAAACGGCGAATTATCGAATTGTCTCTGACGATGGTGAAGAATTATAGAACACGGCGATTTAGCAAAATATTACTGAGTGAAACTAAGATGAATCTTTCACATTACAATTCTAATTAATAATTCCGATAAATGTTATAAGAATTTACTTGGCTTGAATACATTTTGTTCTCTAACCGAATGCTGTAAAGCGAACTTAAAAAGATTGTCTAAACGATTTATAACGAAACTGAATTTTGGCCGCCACCATCTAGTCTCTCTGTGGGAACCTGGCCATCTTAAATATTCCGTTAAAACACACAACCTCGTGCGTGCGTGTGTGTGTAACAATTTTTAACGTTGATTACAGCAAACTTTGCATCATATCAGAGAAATAAAAAGGCCGCGTTAACGAGGTAGGCCGACAAACCGTCGGACGGCATGAGGTCCCATAAAGAAGCGTGTGCATGGACTATGATGTCTCCATCATGGCGGACACTAATGAAGACCCCAACGTAAAGCACGCTTCTTTATTAAGCTTGACCTCGGTGGAAATGCGTAGGTGAAATTTCATTAGGTAAGATATTGTGACATTCGCCCGCTCCGGAGTCCGTGATTACGGTCCGAGCGGCTTAACACCTTGTCCGCGGCGTATTTAACTATTCCGTTCTCTACTTTACGGCAGCTATATAATGGCGGAAACTGTTAGACGGATTGTTTTTACAGATTGAAGTCGTGTCGGGACGAAGGCTTGCGACGTAAAAAAACCAGAAGCCGCAATGTGATGCTCAGGAAGCGGTGGGAGAGATTTATCGACAGTAAAATTTTTCATCACGCCTCCGTAACGGTCGCATCTAATCTTCTGTGACGGTTTTATGTCGTCTAAACGGTCACTGGCGACGTTTATGTAGTTTATACCCAATAGATTAATGTTGCTCCTACTATAAACACTTGTAACATGTATGTTAGTCCCAGTTAATTGGCGTGGAGATCGTAAAACATTTATAGTTCTTTACCTTGAATACTTTATAATATCATGAATAATTTTACTTTACTTCCGAGTTGAGTGGTTTCAATTTAGCACCAAATTGGAATTGAATGGTTGTATTTAGAACTTTGTACGGTGACTGCCGGAAACATTCAAAACCACCGTCATTGTAGATAGTGGAAACATTTTACAGGGAATAAAAAGCTTGAAAACGGTTTAGGCACAAAACCACCGTCATTGTAGATAGTGGAAACATTTTACAGGGAATAAAAAGCTTGAAAACGGTTTAGGCACAAAACCACCGTCATTGTAGATAGTGGAAACATTTTACAGGGAATAAAAAGCTTGAAAACGGTTTAGGCACAAAACCACCGTCATTGTAGATAGTGGAAACATTTTACAGGGAATAAAAAGCTTGAAAACGGTTTAGGCACAAAACCACCGTCATTGTAGATAGTGGAAACATTTTACAGGGAATAAAAAGCTTGAAAACGGTTTAGGCACAAAACCACCGTCATTGTAGATAGTGGAAACATTTTACAGGGAATAAAAAGCTTGAAAACGGTTTAGGCACAAAACCACCGTCATTGTAGATAGTGGAAACATTTTACAGGGAATAAAAAGCTTGAAAACGGTTTAGGCACAAAACCACCGTCATTGTAGATAATGGAAACATTTTACAGGGAATAAAAAGCTTGAAAACGGTTTAGGCACAAAACCACCGTCATTGTAGATAGTGGAAACATTTTACAGGGAATAAAAAGCTTGAAAACGGTTTAGGCACAAAACCACCGTCATTGTAGATAGTGGAAACATTTTACAGGGAATAAAAAGCTTGAAAACGGTTTAGCCACAAAACCACCGTCATTGTAGATAGTGGAAACATTTTACAGGGAATAAAAAGCTTGAAAACGGTTTAGGCACAAAACCACCGTCATTGTAGATAGTGGAAACATTTTACAGGGAATAAAAAGCTTGAAAACGGTTTAGGCACCAGTTTGAAACGTCGTCAGTAAAATACTGCTATCACCATTAGGCCGCGGACATACAGAAGCCAACATGTGACGGCAACACAACGCAAACTTCAGTTGCTTTTTCCCAGCATACAGAGTTGCATGCACATATTCATAGAGAAGTGATAGCAACGCGACTAGCGAGTGACACAGAAACTAGAGTTGCTCCAGTCACGGCATGCTGTAAACTCGTTGCTCAGTTGCCAGCAGTATTGGTTGTGTTTTGTATGCGTTTCTCAAGAGTGCTACCGTATTTAAATGATAATAACTTTTATTTGTATTTTTGTGTGTTTCTGTTTCTTTGAATAATCGTTTATTATACTGATATAGTAAGTCAGAAAAACAAAATATTGCTGGTTCTGGTCATGATTTGTGTATCCAACAACTGCAAGACAATAAAATGATTACCAACAATTTTTTCAAAATATATAAAATCGGCACTTGAACTATAAAATTGTATTTGTTTAAAAAGTAATTATTATTTCATTGTAATGTAATGTTATTTTAAGTTTTGCAGTTATACATAAAAATAAATTCACAAATGAGTAATTAACATTAGCCGAGTCTTATTGTTAATCTTTCCCCAGCTGAAATTTGTTTCTCCATCTTTCTTAAAATATAGACAAGGACGCCATCTTCCTCTGACGACGACATAACTGACAACTAAGCTCGCAACTTCTTATGAACAATCGTGTAAACCGACTAAGAACTTTTCTAATAGCAACTGAAGTTTACGTTGCATTGCCGTCACCAGTTGCCTTCTGTATGTCCGCAGCCCTATTCTAACCCGCCTTTAACTTGAGCTACTAGTTAACGCTTGGACATAATTATATATTAATAGGTAGTCCTTACCTATAGTAGCACTTAGTATTGGTTTAAATGGGGAAACGTTCGTTAGATGTCTCTCATTGTCAATTCAGATCGCAACTGACCTTTTGGTTGTTTCAGGCCGGGGTCATAACGTTTTGATACCACAACCCGAAAACCACCCTAAAAATCATCTAATATTCCTATCCTGAAGCATCCCAACATATAATAACCAAGAGGTCAGACATGGGTTAGGCAAGCGTCACGTATTTATATATGTCCATGTGTTTAAGTGTAAGCTAGTAGCTCAGATTGGAGATGGGATCTAATCCTAATAGGAGTATTTTAGGGACGACGTTTCAGAGCTTAAAGGGGTAAACACTTGAAGCTTCGAAGAGTTATTCTTAATTTAACGATGAGACAACTGGGGGGCGCTGTTTGACAAGAACCGCTTAGAAGCCATTTGAAAATGGCAGTTTGCAATTTCCACTGGTCGTTATCAGCGGGTATTGGAAGGGTGATCGAATATTTTGTAAAAAACTCAGGACGTTTTTGTATATCTAATCTGTGACAAGGAAGATCTAAATAAGATATTCCGTGGCGGTTGTTGTAAATATTGATAGTATTTTTAGACAACAGATAGAATTTTAAATTAAAATAGTTAATATAATAAAATTTGTTTCAAATCAATTTCTACTTAGGTCAACAAAGACAAATTTTATTTGAGTTACTTTTTAGTATATAATTACAATTTAATATGAGTAAATTAACATAGCATATGAGTTAAAACAGCTGTTCTACCACATAACCTATAACATAAAATCAGATGTTTTATGAAATCATATGTTATCACTTATTTCAAGCCAAATTTAATTTAACAAATTTATGTTATCATTATTAAATTTAATTAATGAATTGATATTGGAAAAATGGTATTAACATCAAGTATCATCCACTACAAATTTTAAAAAGTGTATTTGAACTTTATTGGATAAGTAGAAAGTATTTTATTAACGATTATATATATTAATACAGGTATACCTGTATATATACTCCTATACAGGCCCTATAAGGAGAGCGCGAACTAATAGGAGGGATTACTTACTTTACTTTACTCTACTTTACTTTACTTTAGCCAACGCCCGTCCTTGGCTTTTCGGCCATTCGACGCCGCGCCTATCAGTAACGGCTAACGGGGTCTTCAGGGTAGACGGAGAGATCTGCGCAGGACTTGAGGTGTTCGGCGTTCATTCAGAGATGGCAGGTGGGGTCATCTGCTAGGCCGATGCGGTGCAGGTGCTCTTGCAGGTAGTCATGGCTAGTGAGTAGAGGGAAACTGGCGACCGATTCAGAGCACTCAAAATTACTGGGAAGCGGTCCCTTAGAGGCTAAAATATCCCATTTTTTTTGCCAGGCTTGCCATGCCGTTTAAGGTATAGGTGTTGACTACGCCATCTATGGTTTCTTTGGCAGTGTTGAGTGAGATAGGGATTGCTGGCTGATGCGCTTCCGCGCCCTTTTTTGCCAGTTCGTTTCCTATTATGCCCACATGACTAGGGATACATTGGAGTTTGAAGTTCAATCCTTTTATTATGAGCCTCTCAATTGCCTGGCTGCAACTGATCGTTCTTAGGCAGTCAGTGGATGCGTTTGAGGCAAGGGCCAGTATGGCTGCTTGTGAGTCTATAAAAAACACTGCATTTGCTGGTGGAACGCAAGATTGTAGTAGCGCGGTTGCGGCTTCTTGGACAGCACTGATTTCTCCATCAAAGTTAGTGGTATTCGTGCCGACAGCGGAGAAGCCCTCAAACTCCCTACAGAACCATCCTGCTCCTGTTTCTTTGAGTGTTGGGTTGTACGAGCCATTCGTGAATATATGAAACCACTTGCTATGAGGGTATTGCGTGGCAATGGTTTCCAGGGTATTTGCTTTTAGTGCCTGTGGGGTGGAGTCTGCCTTTTTACCAGTAAAATCGCTTAAGGTTGTACAAATATGGGGTAGGTAAGTCACCATGGGAACGTAGTTATATTGCGGCTGCGGTTGAAGCTGCGGAAGCCTGTATTTGTTGCATGTGGTTCGCATGTGGCATAAGGGAGATATTTGAGTTTTGAGCCACTGGGAGGCCGGTTTGTAGCCATCCACTCTCCTAGCTCTTTCCCAAAATTTGAGAACTCTTTTGTTCCGTCTAGCCTGTAGTGGCTCGATTCCAGTCTGGAGCTGCATGGCTGTTATTGGAGTCGATTTTGCACCTCCAGTAATTGTTCTCAGTGCATTATTCTGGATGGTCTCGAGTTTGGTTAGGTTGGTGGAGCTAGCTGTGGCTATGGCTTCCCCGCCATATTCCAGGATAGGCCTTACGTAGGATTTATAGGTGGCTATCAAAATGTCCTGCGTAGCTCCCCACTTGGTAGCAGTACACCTTTTCAAAATGTTCCGTTTGTTCCCTTTTTCAGCGGCGGAACTAATGTGCTCGTTCCATGATAATTTGATGTCCAGTGCGACGCCCAGGTATTTAGATAGCTTAACTTGGCCTAGAGTTTTTCCACCATAGTACACTTTGAAGGAGTGTGGCTTGGTTGACAGGGAGAACAGCTGGCACACGGTTTTCTCTGCTAATAATAGGAGGAATTGAAAATAGATGTTAAATAGAAAAAGTGCGGAGTCTGTAGGGTTTTTCCACCATAGTACACTTTGAAGGAGTGTGGCTTGGTTGACAGGGAGAACAGTTGGCACACGGTTTTCTCTGCTATTAATAGGAGGAATTGAAAATAGATGTTAAATAGAAAATGTGCGGAATCTGTAGAGTTTTTCCACCATAGTACACTTTGAAGTAGTGTGGCTTGGTTGACAGGGAGAACAGTTGGCACACGGTTTTCTCTGCTATTAATAGGAGGAATTGAAAATAGATGTTAAATAGAAAAAGTGCGGAGTCTGTAGGGTTTTTCCACCATAGTACACTTTGAAGGAGTGTGGCTTGGTTGACAGGGAGAACAGCTGGCACACGG
The DNA here is from genome assembly GCA_036971475.1 of Prosapia bicincta. NCBI lineage: Eukaryota > Metazoa > Arthropoda > Insecta > Hemiptera > Cercopidae > Prosapia > Prosapia bicincta. The sequence goes on from JBAIZL010000010.1 coordinate 47,361,746, forward strand.
TTTTCTCTGCTATTAATAGGAGGAATTGAAAATAGATGTTAAATAGAAAAAGTGCGGAATCTGTAGGTTTTTTCCACCATAGTACACTTTGAAGGAGTGTGGCTTGGTTGACAGGGAGAACAGCTGGCACACGGTTTTATCTGCTATTAATAGGAGGAATTGAAAATAGATGTTAAATAGAAAAAGTGCGGAATCTGTAGGTTTTTTCCACCATAGTACACTTTGAAGGAGTGTGGCTTGGTTGACAGGGAGAACAGCTGGCACACGGTTTTCTCTGCTATTAATAGGAGGAATTGAAAATAGATGTTAAATAGAAAAAGTGCGGAATCTGTAGAGTTTTTCCACCATAGTACACTTTGAAGGAGTGTGGCTTGGTTGACAGGGAGAACAGCTGGCACACGGTTTTCTCTGCTATTAATAGGAGGAATTGAAAATAGATGTTAAATAGAAAAAGTGCGGAATCTGTAGGTTTTTTCCACCATAGTACACTTTGAAGGAGTGTGGCTTGGTTGACAGGGAGAACAGCTGGCACACGGTTTTCTCTGCTATTAATAGGAGGAATTGAAAATAGATGTTAAATAGAAAAAGTGCGGAGTCTGTAGGGTTTTTCCACCATAGTACACTTTGAAGGAGTGTGGCTTGGTTGACAGGGAGAACAGCTGGCACACGGTTTTCTCTGCTATTAATAGGAGGAATTGAAAATAGATGTTAAATAGAAAAAGTGCGGAGTCTGTAGGGTTTTTCCACCATAGTACACTTTGAAGGAGTGTGGCTTGGTTGACAGGGAGAACAGCTGGCACACGGTTTTCTCTGCTATTAATAGGAGGAATTGAAAATAGATGTTAAATAGAAAAAGTGCGGAATCTGTAGGGTTTTTCCACCATAGTACACTTTGAAGGAGTGTGGCTTGGTTGACAGGGAGAACAGCTGGCACACGGTTTTCTCTGCTATTAATAGGAGGAATTGAAAATAGATGTTAAATAGAAAAAGTGCGGAGTCTGTAGGGTTTTTCCACCATAGTACACTTTGAAGGAGTGTGGCTTGGTTGACAGGGAGAACAGCTGGCACACGGTTTTCTCTGCTATTAATAGGAGGAATTGAAAATAGATGTTAAATAGAAAAAGTGCGGAATCTGTAGGGTTTTTCCACCATAGTACACTTTGAAGGAGTGTGGCTTGGTTGACAGGGAGAACAGTTGGCACACGGTTTTCTCTGCTATTAATAGGAGGAATTGAAAATAGATGTTAAATAGAAAAAGTGCGGAATCTGTAGGGTTTTTCCACCATAGTACACTTTGAAGGAGTGTGGCTTGGTTGACAGGGAGAACAGCTGGCACACGGTTTTCTCTGCTATTAATAGGAGGAATTGAAAATAGATGTTAAATAGAAAAAGTGCGGAATCTGTAGGGTTTTTCCACCATAGTACACTTTGAAGGAGTGTGGCTTGGTTGACAGGGAGAACAGTTGGCACACGGTTTTCTCTGCTATTAATAGGAGGAATTGAAAATAGATGTTAAATAGAAAAAGTGCGGAGTCTGTAGGGTTTTTCCACCATAGTACACTTTGAAGGAGTGTGGCTTGGTTGACAGGGAGAACAGTTGGCACACGGTTTTCTCTGCTATTAATAGGAGGAATTGAAAATAGATGTTAAATAGAAAAAGTGCGGAGTCTGTAGAGTTTTTCCACCATAGTACACTTTGAAGGAGTGTGGCTTGGTTGACAGGGAGAACAGTTGGCACACGGTTTTCTCTGCTATTAATAGGAGGAATTGAAAATAGATGTTAAATAGAAAAAGTGCGGAATCTGTAGGTTTTTTCCACCATAGTACACTTTGAAGGAGTGTGGCTTGGTTGACAGGGAGAACAGCTGGCACACGGTTTTCTCTGCTATTAATAGGAGGAATTGAAAATAGATGTTAAATAGAAAAAGTGCGGAGTCTGTAGAGTTTTTCCACCATAGTACACTTTGAAGGAGTGTGGCTTGGTTGACAGGGAGAACAGTTGGCACACGGTTTTCTCTGCTATTAATAGGAGGAATTGAAAATAGATGTTAAATAGAAAAAGTGCGGAGTCTGTAGAGTTTTTCCACCATAGTACACTTTGAAGGAGTGTGGCTTGGTTGACAGGGAGAACAGTTGGCACACGGTTTTCTCTGCTATTAATAGGAGGAATTGAAAATAGATGTTAAATAGAAAAAGTGCGGAGTCTGTAGAGTTTTTCCACCATAGTACACTTTGAAGGAGTGTGGCTTGGTTGACAGGGAGAACAGTTGGCACACGGTTTTCTCTGCTATTAATAGGAGGAATTGAAAATAGATGTTAAATAGAAAAAGTGCGGAGTCTGTAGAGTTTTTCCACCATAGTACACTTTGAAGGAGTGTGGCTTGGTTGACAGGGAGAACAGTTGGCACACGGTTTTCTCTGCTATTAATAGGAGGAATTGAAAATAGATGTTAAATAGAAAAAGTGCGGAGTCTGTAGAGTTTTTCCACCATAGTACACTTTGAAGGAGTGTGGCTTGGTTGACAGGGAGAACAGTTGGCACACGGTTTTCTCTGCTATTAATAGGAGGAATTGAAAATAGATGTTAAATAGAAAAAGTGCGGAGTCTGTAGGTTTTTTTAAAAAATAATTACTTGAATTAATTTCAACCTTATTAATGTTTATATACTCAAAGTGAAAACTTTGAAAATTCCATGTAAATTCTTATTTTCTATTATTAAAACCTTACGCAAACGTGAATTTAGTTTCGAGAGAGATTGTGTGTATGTATATGTCTAAGGGAAAGAGAGAGAATGAGATAGAGGGAGAGTAAGAGAGAGAGAGAGAGAGAGCGAGAGAGAGAGAGAGAAAGAAAGAGAGAGAATGAGGATAGTTAGAGAGAGAGGATGACATAGGGGATAGTCAGAAAGAGAGAATGAGGATAGTTAGAGAGAGAGACTGACATAGGGGAATAGTTAGAAAGAGAGAGAGAGAGAGAGAGAGAGAGAGAGAGAGAGAGGGAGAGAGAGAGAGAGAGAAAGATCTGTCTCACAGCTACATATTTCGAATTTTTTATTCAAAACGTAAGGAGCATTACGTAAAATTAAACTTTTACGGTTTTTGGTGCTGGCTACTTTGCTATTTAAAAGCTTTTAGAGTCATTAACAAACTTCAAGCAGATATTTGTTGTGCAAAAAAAAATAATAATTAATCTACAAACTATCAAAATTCCACCATCTTTATCCTTGCACAACCGCCTCTAGAGGAAGAGCCAGGAGTAACGCAGACACCCACAGATAAAAGTGGAAAGTTTAATTACCGTAGATTGTCATTGTATTGATAATACGCGATCAGTATCTGTGCGTTTCCTGCCAGCTGTGGTGTAGGCGGGCGGTAGCTTTCAGCTTTCAGCTTCGGTACGGTACCGAGTTATGCTAATCAATTCCCTTGTCTAATTAGGCGGGATCTGCTGATAAACTACCGGTGTTTCTGGCTTCGCATCTGTTCATGACGCTATGATTCACTGACCGTGTCGTTCACTCAATTTATTCAGTAGCTGGCAGCGCATATTAGCTGACGGTGGCTTTCGAATACATAATATTAATCAGGCATTGACAATAGGTGTATACGCGACTTCTAACCTATAAAGCATTCGTTCAACATGGCCTTTCCTTGTTAAGTATGCCTACAGATCATGTGCAGCTTACCCATTACGCTTGCGTTACATATGGAACAATTCCTTTTGATGACGTAGACGCTATTATGCGACAAGTGTGGGCGGTTGCGCTAAATGTCCGCTCATTACTTGTGACTGCATTGTTGGGCAGCAAAAGTTTTAGGTTAGATTCTTTTACGTTGAAACTAAGGTTTTATTAATGCGTTGGAGTGCAGAGCATGATTGTGTATTACGAAGGATGGAAATGTACTCTCAAATAGATTCCTTTACTTTTGCATCTCCTGAATGTGTGTTGTGTGGCAAATCGGACCAAATTTTGCAACGTTTCCGGAATAACAATACCTCTCCTGCTGACCTCTATTGGGAGAAACCGAAAGAATTTGTTTCAAGTGTCTTTGTAAATAAGTCTAATAAATTTTAAAAGTGAAAACCTTTATAAAACAAATCTTTCAGTTCGCCTCTCTAGACATTTGGGCGCTAAGATTTAGTTTAAAATAAGTTATAACATATGATTTAATGCTACTGACTTTATGTTATAGGTTATGTTATAGAACAGCTGGTATAACGCAAACATAGGTTGGTTTATTTATAGTACATTATCAGTTCATATGCAATTATTCAGTAGTTTTTATTAGTTGATAAATATATTATTTGCTTAAATAAGTCCTACTACAATTATTTCAACATAAGGATAATGAGTTAAACATTTTTATTCCAATTTTTGAAACGAAATATTTGTTATACGCATCTGACACTATCTAAGAACCAACTTCAATTAAAACAGTTTGATAAAATATTTATTCAGTAACTTTTCTACATGTATTAAAAGTTTTCTATCAACTGCATTCTTCAGTCAAGTTTTCTTTCTATCGGCCGCTCGAATTATTGGCATTTTCTTGTTTTATTTGATAAAGAGGAATAGCGTTTCTTATCTACGAAAAATGAGAAAATGTTTTTACAGCTTCAGTTTGTAAAATAGAACAAGTAAAATTTAAACCTCTTAGAATCTCCTGCAAAGGTAAAGAAATCTTTACGATTTAAGTAGGAAGTGGTAACAAATTCTATTAAGACATAAGTAGGAAATGATAAGAAATCATTATGACTTATGTAGAAAATGATTAAAAAAAATTACGACCTGTTTTGGAATTGACATAAGGCCATTACGATTTAAATTGAATAAAATTATACAAAAAAATTACGACGTAGGTTGGAAATGATAAAACAGGTATTACGACTTGAGTAGAAAATGATAAACCCCCATTACGACTTATGTAGAAAAGGATAAATAAAAAATTACGACCTGTTTTTGAATTGACAAAAGGCCATTACAAACTAAGTAGAAAAATAATACAAAAACCATTACGACATGGGTTGGAAATGATAAAACAGACATTACGACTTAAGTAGAAAATGACAGCCCCCCCTCATTACGACTTATGTAGAGAATGATAAAACCCCCATTACGACTTATGTAGGAAAGGATAAAAAAAAAGACTATTATGACTTGAGCAGAAAAAATGATACAAAAACAGTTACGACGTAGGTTGAAAATTGAAACAGGCATTACGGCTTAAGCAAGAAATGATGAAAAAAGTAGAAAATTATAAAAAACAAAGGAACATATTGGCGAACTAAGGATAAAGGCTTATAGTTATTACTTGGATGACTCGAGAGAGAGAGAGAGTTGATACAACTGAAAGGACTACAGACTTGAGGTACGCATAGTTTGATTGAGCAAACTGTAATGTAACTCAATGTAATGGTTACTATGTTGTTATTTGGAATATTTTAGGAGCCGCGTCTCATTTCCAACTTGAACTTTTACACACTGTTTTAGAAGCCACGTCCTAGTTCCAACTTGAACTTTTACACACTGTTATAGGAGCCGGGTCCCAGTTCCAACTTGAACTTTTACACACTGATTTAGGAGCCGGGTCCCAGTTCCAACTTGAACTTTTACACACTGATTTAGGAGCCGGGTCCCAGTTCCAACTTGAACTTTTACACACTGATTTAGGAGCCGGGTCCCAGTTCCAACTTGAACTTTTACACACTGATTTAGGAGCCGGGTCCCAGTTCCAACTTGAACTTTTACACACTGATTTAGGAGCCGGGTCCCAGTTCCAACTTGAACTTTTACACACTGATTTAGGAGCCGCGCCCCAGTTCCAACTTGAACTTTTACACACTGATTAGGAGCCGGGTCCCAGTTCCAACTTGAACTTTTACACACTGATTTAGGAGCCGGGTCCCAGTTCCAACTTGAACTTTTACACACTGTTTTAGAAGCCGCGGCTCAGTTCCAACTTGAACTTTTACACACTGATTTAGGAGCCGGGTTCCAGTTCCAACTTGAACTTTTACACACTGTTTTCACGTGTGCTACGGTTCAACGTGATATAGGGAAACACCTCTAAATAACCCTACTCATACAAGTACAATGTAAGTAAAATCTATGTAATGAAAAGATAATAAATATTTCATCGATAGAAATTATGGTTGCAGAATTTTAAATATAAACAACTGCAGTATTGTAAAATGTTAAAAACAACCTGTAATTAGTAAAACTAGTGGTACATTTATAGCTATTAAACTTCGGATCGAGTTTAGTTGACGGCAAAAAAATGAATAAACTTCCGTTAATTTAACCCGATTTATTCCTACGCTATTAAATTGTATAAATAATAGCTTTGGAAATGGCTTTAATTAGCAAAAAGCGAGCGTGGATACAGCAGCGTCGAAAGATAAATGGCGTTGAGTTCAGAACAAAGCCAGCTAGGCCGGAAGTCGCCTGTCCTGGTCCCACACTTCGCTGCTGATTCCGCGTGCACTCGATAACGTAGCGCGATACATTCACGTTAACGTCACGCCCTATTGTTTCTCCATTCAAGCAAAACTATAACATTTCATCGGAGTAAGTTAGTTTTGTATCTCTAAAATTCTTAAGGTATTAATAGGTTTATCTATAAAAGATAATATCTCACATTCATGATAAAATGTTTTATAGATAATTAGCTGTACCGTGAAATGCTTTGCTATGGAATATTATGATTGCGTGAATGGGAAATAAGCTACACAGCGAAGCAAACGTCCTATAGAAGTTTAATTTTGCAATACTTTAGAGGCTAAGGCAATACAGAGCTAAAGTTGTGTCATTTTTTGATCGAACCGTTGTCAGATAATAAAAAATATTTGCCCAGTTCCTACTGGCGCATGGAAGAAGAGGTTCCCCTCAACTGCGTCACCTATCATTTGCATTATGCGGCCATAAATGTCCTTATGCTCACGCATTAATTTGGGAATGCTTGATTGGACATATGACTGGAAATCACGGGTGCTGTAACGCTGTACCCGGAGCAAATCCACACCAACTGAAGCAGTCGCAGCTCGGGTGGTGCTGAAATCCCCAATAAACTCTACTTACGATTTGGCATCGGCACAGCTCGATCACGACATGATCACACAAAAGTACCTCAATTAAGGTGAATATTTAACTCAGATTGTATATTAACCTGAATGGGATGCAAGTGCATATGTATGTTTTTGTTAATAAACAATGCATCGGGTAGTGTTTCGCATGTGGCTGTGTTGTCGTTAGCCAGTGAGGTGAGTGTTGTCCTCGCTTGCGGCAGGTGTGCGTTTGCTGGTTCACAGCTGATCGTTGGAAAGGCTGTTTGCTCGCGATCGCGGGTATGGTACCGACGCGAACCTAGATAAAAAACAGTCTTTGATACGGGTCGTGTCAAAATTTGAGCCCAATCTCTGAGCAAAACGATGTTCGAGTTATTGAAACCTACACAAACAAACCCAACACACACACGTGTTTATGAATATATATATGGCGAAAATTGGACTCTAGAATAGAAAGAAATTCTATTATTGATTATAAATTTTAAAATAAATAAATTATGGTTTCCCACAACATGTAGTGATCTCACTGTGTCACATTTACATTTACTTTTAATAGAATTTCTGTTTTAGTAAGTATATAAACCACACGATATTTAAACTTTTGTGGCTAAATTTTTCTAAAGGTTCTTGAAAACAACACGGGTTAGAGTAACCTGTGAACGCCTATTACTGGTCCTGATTTATAGTAGGACTTCTTCATGTACCCTACTTCCCCCTATTCTCACGTTTATCTCCTCTATCCTCCACCTAATTTATTATCATTTTCCCATAATTTCTTCTTATGGGCGTAAGCCACCCGTAATATCGGGTAAATGCATATTTAAGCCCTTGAGAGAGACTAAGTACACATCACCCACATGACCCTCCACGCGATGCCAAGCCGGGAGTATATCTTCAACAAGGTGATTTAACATGTATACCATAATTTCTGCTATATTTATAACTTTTTCAATTCTTTCTATTAACCCACACTCTCCTTACACACACACACACACACACACACACACACACACACACACACACACACACACACACACACACACACACACACACACACACACACACACACACACACACACACACACACACACACACACACACACACACACACACACACACACACACACACACACACACACACACACACACACACACACACACACACACACACACACACACACACACACACACACACACACACACACACACACACACACACACACACACACACACACACACACACACACACACACACACACACACACACACACACACACACACACACACACACACACACACACACACACACACACACACACACACACACACACACACACACACACACACACACACACACACACACACACACACACACACACACACACACACACACACACACACACACACACACACACACACACACACACACACACACACACACACACACACACACACACACACACACACACACACACACACACACACACACACACACACACACACACACACACACACACACACACACACACACACACACACACACACACACACACACACACACACACACACACACACACACACACACACACACACACACACACACACACACACACACACACACACACACACACACACACACACACACACACACACACACACACACACACACACACACACACACACACACACACACACACACACACACACACACACACACACACACACACACACACACACACACACACACACACACACACACACACACACACACACACACACACACACACACACACACACACACACACACACACACACACACACACACACACACACACACACACACACACACACACACACACACACACACACACACACACACACACACACACACACACACACACACACACACACACACACACACACACACACACACACACACACACACACACACACACACACACACACACACACACACACACACACACACACACACACACACACACACACACACACACACACACACACACACACACACACACACACACACACACACACACACACACACACACACACACACACACACACACACACACACACACACACACACACACACACACACACACACACACACACACACACACACACACACACACACACACACACACACACACACACACACACACACACACACACACACACACACACACACACACACACACACACACACACACACACACACACACACACACACACACACACACACACACACACACACACACACACACACACACACACACACACACACACACACACACACACACACACACACACACACACACACACACACACACACACACACACACACACACACACACACACACACACACACACACACACACACACACACACACACACACACACACACACACACACACACACACACACACACACACACACACACACACACACACACACACACACACACACACACACACACACACACACACACACACACACACACACACACACACACACACACACACACACACACACACACACACACACACACACACACACACACACACACACACACACACACACACACACACACACACACACACACACACACACACACACACACACACACACACACACACACACACACACACACACACACACACACACACACACACACACACACACACACACACACACACACACACACACACACACACACACACACACACACACACACACACACACACACACACACACACACACACACACACACACACACACACACACACACACACACACACACACACACACACACACACACACACACACACACACACACACACACACACACACACACACACACACACACACACACACACACACACACACACACACACACACACACACACACACACACACACACACACACACACACACACACACACACACACACACACACACACACACACACACACACACACACACACACACACACACACACACACACACACACACACACACACACACACACACACACACACACACACACACACACACACACACACACACACACACACACACACACACACACACACACACACACACACACACACACACACACACACACACACACACACACACACACACACACACACACACACACACACACACACACACACACACACACACACACACACACACACACACACACACACACACACACACACACACACACACACACACACACACACACACACACACACACACACACACACACACACACACACACACACACACACACACACACACACACACACACACACACCACACACACACACACACACACACACACACACACACACACACACACACACACACACACACACACACACACACACACACACACACACACACACACACACACACACACACACACACACACACACACACACACACACACACACACACACACACACACACACACACACACACACACACACACACACACACACACACACACACACACACACACACACACACACACACACACACACACACACACACACACACACACACACACACACACACACACACACACACACACACACACACACACACACACACACACACACACACACACACACACACACACACACACACACACACACACACACACACACACACACACACATAGTTCAAATTTTTAATCATTAATAAAATACTTTTTAACTACTCAAATTCAAATATATTTTTTTAAAACTTGTAGTAGATAACACTCGACGTTAATACAGTTTTTAAAAATATTAATTTGTTAATTAAATTTAATGATTTTTTTAGTTTTATATGGGAGAAAAACCTATCACAAAAGGGGCGGAATATGTAATATAGTTATATCGTTCCATTTAACTTAAAATTAGTTGCAACATATGATTTCATAAAACAGCTGATTTTGAGTTATAAGTTGTGTAGTAGAAGAGCTTTTTTAACGCATAGTTATGTTAGTTTATTTATATTTAAGAAATGTAACTAAATAAAATTTTTCCTAATTAATTAAATTAAAGGTATCTTAACCTTAGAAATAAAACTTTATTAAATGTAATCAAGATATAAAGTAAATAAAATTAAAGTTGGGAAGGAATTTTATATTTTACAAATTCCTTCCAGAGACAGCGTCTTTCGCAGCGTGTTTGAAACTACTTGTTCCTCGGCCGCTTTACAACAATGCTTTTGACAAGTGTAAGCCTCTAGACACCAGGCAAGTTATATCGAGGCCGGTAACGTCGGGTCGTGACGTCAGCCCTTCAGCCATCACGCCGCGGTAAATGAGTCTATTTACTTTATGATGTATAGTTTGGTCTCAACGATTATAATTCAGCAGTGACATTAATGCGGTTGGCCTTAGTTCCTTCAAAGACAATTCAATTACCGACAATGATAGCGCAAACAATTACAACTCACAGAACGTTTAATTTCTGCTTCTAAATTGTTTCTGTCGCAATTAGCGCTCCGTACGGGATGTAGCCGTAACAGTGGGGAACAAATTCAATTTAAATCGTAGATTGTTTCTATATATTGCGCCGCCCGCTTGGTTTGTTTACAGCCAGCGTCCGTATATAAACATCAGCGTATTTATATCTGGCAAATAATTGAATTTATTTAGTAGTAATACATCGTTTACTTTCGGAATGTAAAATACAAATCGAATTAGTTCCTGCCGTTGCGTTTATTGCTTTATGGCAGCGTGTGGTATCCGTCTTAGCTTTTATTTATTGGTGCTTGGAATTTCTATATCTTATTACTTTGTGCTTAACTCTGTAATACATTCAACATTCAGTATTGATATTGAACTACATTTTTTACAAACTCCGGGTTGATTAGTGAATATAAACCCCGGCTGTTGGATCTACTTCACGTGCGCGACACAGTTCACACGATCCCATAACATTCCTTATTCCTGGAACCAGGGGATGATTTCATTCCCTTATCCTTAATACTCCTTAATTGCATGTATCCTTCTGAAACAGAAGTGTAACGGAAAGACCTCTTTAGTGGGAAGTCTTTTTCGGATAGGCAACCCTGTAATGATGTCCCCCACATCTTGTACCGGGGGGTATATATCCTTCATTTAACCATAGACTACCTAATATCACAATCCTTTACTAAACACACACACACACACACGCGCGCGCCCACAAACACGAACGGATTCTTCACTCTTTTTACACATTTCTTTATCTTTAGCCAGAGTATGAGTTAACGGTCTATTAACATATAAAATAACTCCCATAGAACAAAAATACACCTTAAGGCTATAAATTATTGTTTTAAGTAAATTTTAAAAAAAATAACTCCTTTATTTATAGCCTGTCTATGTTCCTAAAAATAGAACTCCTAAAGGATAATTAGGTATCACTTAGACATTCCTTCAATTAAACACACACGAGCGTATTAGCAAATTATTTTTATTTTTACACCTATGATAAGACTAGTTACAGCTAGACACGGACACTTAGAAACTATTTAGAAACGTTTACATTCCTAGTTCTTCGCTTATTGGAGAAGTTTTTAGGTTATAAGCTACCAGACGTTTGTCCATGCTTCTGACCGTTAGCTCGCTTCTTTTGTCTCTACCAAGTTCATCTAGCAACACGTTCCAAGACGTATTTTATAGCCTACTGAATTTTTATGAACACCTTTTTTCTCTTCATACACAATTAGTTTTGAATAGAATGAGTAGAATTAATTGTGATAGGTTCAGTGTCTATATCACGTGTTACGTTTTTACTTAAAGTTACTACATGTGGTCGCCACAGATGAAATGCGAGCGAAACAACAGTCACAAGAAATGATTTCGTTCACTAATTATGAAAAAATAAATTTCACAAAATAAGTAAAAGATTGCATTAGGAGGCTCGCAAAGTTGGAAACGAACTATAAAAAGACAATGACATTGTTAGCTTTGCGAACTTTCCCAAGGCTTAAAACTACCGGTGCTTGGGTTTTTTTCTTGACTAAAAATGACAAAAGCGAATCGATTATCATAATGTTGGCGCAATGAAACGTTAGTGTGATTCAGGAAGTCTTTAGAAATAAAAAGTAAATGTATATTTGTGCGTGAGAATGGCGAGAGGTTCCGTTACTGCACGGGAGCGCGTCTTGATGGCTTGGTAATGCACATTTCCCGGCGCAGCTTTGCCAGGGTTTGCTGGATTCGCCGTTGGAAATTTGTTCCGCGCTCACCGTAATCGCATTGTATCGTCATTTGGTAAAACATTACGCGCTATGTACCCGGCCCAATGCGGCGTAAGGAATGCGGTGTCGTGCGAACACAGGATCGCGGACCTGCAGGCAGCTTTAGTCCTGGCAGAAATATTATACTGACCAAGAATAGTTATAATGAACACGGAAAAGACTTGAACGCTTAGAGTGAAGTTCAGTCTCCACAGCCTCTTTGGAAAATTTAACTAAGGGGGAAAAATATAAGAAACGACTAATAGGCTATAAACAGAAATGCTTCAGAAGTCAATTCCTACGTATACAAAATTTATGCTAGTTACTTTGTATTTATTAATTGCAATTATTATAAATAAAGTAACATAACCTATGCGTTAAAACAGCTTTTCTACCACATAACCTGTAACATAAAATCAGCGGTTTTGTGAAATTGTATTTTATCACTTATTTTCAGCCAAATGGGACGAATAACTATATTGCATACCTTGCCCCTTTTGTGAAACGTATTTCTCACATATAAAACTAAAATTAATTAAATAAATTTAATTAATAAATTATTATTTGATTTTTCAAGGTGAAAAATCATATGCTGTTATCATCACCTAAAAGTAATATTTGAAAAATACTAACATCAAGTGCCGTCCACTACAAGTTTTAAAAAACGTAATTGAACTTGAGTGGATGAATAAAAAGTATTTTATTAAAGACTTAAAATTTGAACAAGTTATATAAATATATATAGGGAGAGTGAACTTGTAGTAGGAATTTAAAAACATACAATTTGGGTAGTCGTGAGTCAGAAGTGAAAAATTGAATGAATAATTGTAGTGAATAGGTTAGAAACCTAGTGTTTAAATATTTTGAATAAGAATCACAGGGCCTAAAGAAGGGTTTCCTTGAAAATTTGAAATAAAAATATATCTATCTTTGAAAACAATATATTGGACGTTTAGTTTGTATAAGTTGAAGAAATTGTAATAAGGGTCTATCATACTGTAGTAAATAGAAATAATATGTAGAAATAAGTAATAAAATAATAGAAATCGGTCATAATAGTAACTTGAAGCATATATCTATATATTTTGTATTATGAATAAATAACACCTCTTAACTACAAGAACTTTTTATTTTGTTTTTTATTTACATTTCTATTGTGAAGCAATTATCTTCAGAAGAAATTACTAAAGACTCGAATATCGAGTAAGTTAATAAAACATTATTTATTTGATAAAACACAGATAAAAATCAAAACTTTACCTGTGGATATAAAATATATATGAATTATTTGTCACAATACGTCATTATATTAATATGAGCAGCAATTTCCAAGAAACCACCTCCGCGACAACGCGCCGGTGACCTGAACAATGCGCCAGGTTTATGTTCCCGGTGAACTCTTTAGTAATTAAAACCTGGAAAACACAAAAAAATGTTTTCTCCGGGCATTAAAATTTAATAACGTATTAAATCATATGGACATATTTATTCCGTAGAAGGTTAGAACAGCGTGTAGCAGAAAGGAAATGAAAACAATAAAGTAGTTGGCCACTAGTAGTTCCATTAGCTAGCGTATAGAGGCCGTTGTTATTAATACCCGTGTTGAAACAATCGGTCCAGAGTGTGTAATGAAATGCACATACTATTACACACTGTGCGGGCTTTGAGAAACTGTTCCCAGAATATGTGAGCATTAGTGATCGCGTCCGATTTGATTCCAAACGGATGAAGATGGCCCGTAATATTTCGAAACGCGCAATGATAACGTCTCGGCCCGTTGGCTGTACATTTCGCGCTTCCGTTCCGCACTCACCGGAACTATCCTTGTGTTTCTTTTGTTTTGGTAACGTCATTTTTATAGAAAGCGGTTACGGTATATGTGTAATTAATCTAGACGGCCGTGTGTTTAAACTGGGTTTCGGTAAATATATAACGAACGGTTATAAACGCGAGTTCCACTACGTTTTATGCGATTAAAATGGTAATCGATGATAACGGCGTATTGCGATTGCTTTATCGCGTATCCTGCGAAACTCTTAATTTTTCAGTAGATTGTTGTCGCTTATGGGCTTTTAAAAATTAGCAATGCCTGTTAAATATTCATTTTACTTTATCACTAGAATACGACCGCCCGAAACAAGCGAATACCTCTGTTTATTGTTATTTAATGCAGAGCTTCTAGATCGGATCTGTGAAGGTGTAAAGTAGCGCCTAATGATTCTGTTCGTACTTTCGCGAAAAACTGTATTTCTTTAGTACATTGGCTGTATGTCAGATATGTGAACCTTGTTTTAGCGAGTTGTTTGAGGGTAAGAAAGGGATGTTTCATCGATTGTTATAACGTTCGCAAGGTTAAGAATGTCTTCTATACGTCTGTTAAACATCACAGTTAAGTTAAATACATTGTTACGGATTAAAGAAACAAAGAGAACAAGAAGACTGCTAATTAAGTTAAATACATTGTTACGGATTAAAGAAACAAAGAGAACAAGAAGACTGCTAATTAAGTTAAATACATTGTTACGGATTAAAGAAACAAAGAGAACAAGAAGACTGCTAATTAAGTTAAATACATTGTTACGGATTAAAGAAACAAAGAGAACAAGAAGACTGCTAATTAAGTTAAATACATTGTTACGGATTAAAGAAACAAAGAGAACAAGAAGACTGCTAATTAAGTTAAATACATTGTTACGGATTAAAGAAACAAAGAGAACAAGAACACTGCTAATTAAACATTGGAGAAGAGTATAGTGAGTGGGATATGGCATCGAGAGACAATTGAGAATAAAGAGGAACGACACGCAGTAGAAGATAGTTTTCTGAGTATATTCGCACGTAGATATTAAATAACAAGGAATTTGAACAGAGACGTGATGAATGTGGGGACGTTACTACATTGGGCAAACACCTTTCCTAGACTGTTATATAGCAAAATAGACGAATGTTACATTTTGAATAAAAACTGGACATTCATTCAAGAGACGGAGAAGGAAAATAAGGTCAAAGAAATCATGTAATAGGAGAAATAAATTAGCGTAGCTTTGAATAGAAGCGGTATTGACCATTATTAAGGAGCAAAGATGTTCAAATTAGGTATTTATACAATATTGCAGTAATATAGTCTCTCTCCGTCTGTCTGTCTGTCTGTCTCTCTCTCTCTCTCTCTCTCTCTCTCTCTCTCTCTATATATATATATATATATATATATATATAATATATATATATATATATACACCCACCCACATTATATATATATATATATATATATATATATATATATATATATAATTATTTATTTATCTTAGTAACGCTGTTTCCTTGTATTCACCTTCCCTTTAATTTAGACTACTGAAATAAATCTCTTATTAATGTACTCTCATTATCGAGCATTAGAAGACTGCATTCACTGATTTAGAAAGCTCAAAAATGAGTGCACGGTCTAATAATAAAATAAAACATAAGTTGACGAAAGTCGCTTCGGAAATATACCAAGTAAGACTCTTGTTTAAGTACAATAAAGTGTAAGTGATATATATGTATATAAATAAATAAATACACACACACACACACACATATATATATATATATATATATATATATATATATATATATATATATATATATAGGTCGATGATATTATATGTAAACATAAGTTGCCAACTTTTATTACTCGGCGATAAGCTTCGTAAATTAGTTTTATAATATTAAAATTCTTGTTGGAAAAGAATTTATATTCAATTACATATAGGCCTATATACGATTCACAACTAGCACATTCTAAGTGCAAAGAAAATTAATCATTATTGACATTTTCAAGAGCCTTTTCACTTTTCAACAATTAAAAAACACTGACGAGTGAAGAGGTCGTTGTTAATGTCAATAATGATAAATTGACGAAAGTTTGAAGCTGTTGTATGTTGAACGTTTTTAGTCATCAAAACACTGTTTCAACCCTCGGTGTATTGTTTTTCCCACATGAAAAATTATCACGGATATTTAACTCATAACAAAAAATTTTCCCCTAAAACTTTTCAACGAACGCCATCAGCAATTGTACTTTCAACCTAGGGCATTAGCCCCCCCCCATCCCTAAGCACAAGGAAGTTGAATATCCCTCACCTTTGCAGGTCGTACAGAAATTTGTCACCAGTCATTTAGCTCGTAAACAAATGGCCTGGCTCATTACCATAAATCATTACGTCCAGGCGACACACGCGGCCTATCATTTGTCCGTCAAGCTACGCCACGCTCCAGTACGCGTACCAGACGGCGGCGGGAACCAATTTTTTATTTGAATAATTTTCAAAAACTTTCTTAATTCTTATCGGAAGTACGAAGGGGAGATTGCTATACCTGCTAATCTTCCAAGTTTTATTTTGGCCATTTGTTATAGACTTTTTTTAAAACAATATAAAGCCTATTTCGACCACCAATGCCGAAAATGTGAAGACTATATCATCAAATCTAGAGTAATTATATCACAGCTCTAGAAGGGAACATAAAACCTAGAAGGCAACCTAAAACTTAGAAGGGAACCTTAAACCTAGAAGGCAACCTTAAACCTAGAAGGAAACCTAAAACCTAGAAGGAAACATAAAACCTAGAAGGCAACCTTAAACCTAGAAGGCAACCTTAAACCTAGAAGGCAACCTAAAACCTAGAAGGCAACCTAAAACCTAGAAGGCAACCTTAAACCTAGAAGGCAACCTTAAACCTAGAAGGCAACCTAAAACCTAGAAGGCAACCTAAAACCTAGAAGGCATCCTTAAACCTAGAAGGCAACCTAGAACCTAGAAGGCAACCTAAAACCTAGAAGGCAACCTTAAACCTAGAAGGCAACCTAAAACCTAGAAGGCAACCTTAAACCTAGAAGGCAACCTAAAACCTAGAAGGCAACCTTAAACCTAGAAGGCAGCCTAAAACCTAGAAGGCAACCTAGAACCTAGAAGGCAACCTAAAACCTAGAAGGCAACCTAAAACCTAGAAGGCAACCTAAAACCTAGAAGGCAACCTTAAACCTAGAAGGCAACCTAAAACCTAGAAGGCAACCTAAAACCTAGAAGGCATCCTTAAACCTAGAAGGCAACCTAGAACCTAGAAGGAAACATAAAACCTAGAAGGGAACATGAAACCTAGAAGGCAACAGGAAACCTAGAAGGCAACATAAAACCTAAAAGACAACATAAAACCTAGAAGGCAACATAAATCCTAGATGGCAACATAAAATCTAGAAGGCAACATAAAACCTAGCAGGTAACATAAAACCTAGAAGGAAACAAAACCTAGAAGGCAATCTAAAACCTAGAAGGCAACTTTAAACCTAGAAGGCAACCTAAAACCTAGAAGGAAACATAAAACCTAGAAGGGAACATGAAACCTAGAAGGCAACAGGAAACCTAGAAGATAACATAAAACCTAAAAGGCAACATAAAACTTAAAAGACAACATAAAACCTAGAAGGCAACATAAAACCTAGATGGCAACATAAAACCTAGAAGGCAAGATAAAACCTAGAAGGGAACGTAAAACCTAGAAGGCAACATAAAACCTAGACGGCAACATAAAACCTAGAAGGTAACATGAAACTGGAAGGCAACATAAAACCTAGAAGGCAACATAAAACCTAGAAGGTAACATAAAACCTAGAAGGCAACATAAAACCTAGAACACAACATTAAACCTAGAATGTAAGATAAAACAATGATATAGGAGAGACATGACGTCCCGTCTGCAGAGTCACGTACCTGCGTAAGACCTACTCTCTATCGGCGCCATAGACATCCATTTCCTTGTAAGAAGAAGGATTAGGCAGAAGTCAGAAGAGGACGAGGGGTATGTTATGGCATCGCGTAACCAGGGATGTTTTTAGTTGCTGGGAGAGATAAAATCATAAAAGAAATTATTTTTTCGAGTATTGTGTATAAAATGCGAATTTTCGGAGCAGAGTTCACTCCATGGCGACTGAATCCAGTTCGAACCGTGTACATAGAATCCGAATTTTCAGAACTAAGTTCTGTATGTAAACACCTTCTACTTGAATCCAGTTCGAACCGTGTACATAGAATCCGAATTTTCAGAGCTAAGTTCTCTATGCTGACTGGATCCAGTTGAAGACTTTATGTGTAGATTTAGAAGTCTCGACCTCTATGTAAATATCTTCTACTTGAATTCAGTTCGAACCGTGTACATAGAATCCGAATTTTAAGAGATAAGTTCTCTATGCTGACTGGATTCAGTTCAATACTTTATGTGTAGATTTAGAAGTCTCGACCTCTATGTAAATACCTTCTACTTGAATCCAGTTCGAACCGTGTACATAGAATCCGAATTTTTAGAGATAAGTTCTCTTGCTGGTTTGACCCAGTTCAAAACTTAGTGCGTAGAATCAGTGGCCCCGACCTCTATGGAAATATTTTCCATTTGAATCCAGTTCGAATTTTGTACATAGAATCAGAATTTTTGAGCCTAGTTAACACCATGCTAACTGGACCCAGTTCATAATTTAGTGTATAAAATCAGAAATTTCTGGGTGTATTTCACTGCTATTTTTCTGTAGACCTATTACGAGTCCTATGTATAGGATCTGAATGTTCGAAGCCCTGTTAATTGTAGACACAGATCAAATCCTAGTATATAGAATAATAAGGGTATGGGTCGATTTCACTGTATGAGTTAGACCAGGTACTTAAGAAAATTTTTGTTTGTCTGTATATAGTAAAATTATTGGAAGGGCAAAAATCCCTAGGTACAGGATATAGGGGTGACATAGCGTTACGAGTAAAGTCGCGTACCTGAAGAAGACCTCGTGCGTATCGTGTGCATAAAGAGGTAGGCACCGGTTACACCTCCTTGTAAGGTGAGCTATAGATGTGAGTAGATAGAACTAGGGAAAGTACTTAATGATTCCATCGTAGTAAGAAGGGTAAACTATGGCATCGCTTAGGCAGGGTAGCGTACCTGAAGAAGACCTCTTGCGTATCGTGTGCATGAAGAGGTAGGCATTGGTTACATCCCCTTGTAAGGTGAACTATAGATGTGAGTAGATAGAACTAGGGAAAGTACTTAATGATTCCATCGTAGTAAGAAGGGTAAACTATGGCATCGCTTAGGCAGGGTAGCGTACCTGAAGAAGACCTCTTGCGTATCGTGTGCATGAAGAGGTAGGCATTGGTTACATCCCCTTGTAAGGTGAACTATAGATGTGAGTAGATAGAACTAGGGAAAGTACTTAATGATTCCATCGTAGTAAGAAGGGTAAACTATGGCATCGCTTAGGCAGGGTAGCGTACCTGAAGAAGACCTCTTGCGTATCGTGTGCATGAAGAGGTAGGCATTGGTTACATCCCCTTGTAAGGTGAACTATAGATGTGAGTAGATAGAACTAGGGAAAGTACTTAATGATTCCATCGTAGTAAGAAGGGTAAACTATGGCATCGCTTAGGCAGGGTAGCGTACCTGAAGAAGACCTCTTGCGTATCGTGTGCATGAAGAGGTAGGCATTGGTTACATCCCCTTGTAAGGTGAACTATAGATGTGAGTAGATAGAACTAGGGAAAGTACTTAATGATTCCATCGTAGTAAGAAGGGTAAACTATGGCATCGCTTAGGCAGGGTAGCGTACCTGAAGAAGACCTCTTGCGTATCGTGTGCATGAAGAGGTAGGCATTGGTTACATCCCCTTGTAAGGTGAACTATAGATGTGAGTAGATAGAACTAGGGAAAGTACTTAATGATTCCATCGTAGTAAGAAGGGTAAACTATGGCATCGCTTAGGCAGGGTAGCGTACCTAAAGAAGACCTCTTGCGTATCGTGTGCATGAAGAGGTAGGCATCGGTTGCATCCCCTTGTAAGGTGAGCTATAGATGTGAGTAGATAGAACTAGGGAAAGTATTCAATGATTCCATCGTAGTAAGAAAAGTAAACTATGGCTTCGCTTAGGCAGGGTAGCGTACCTAAAGAAGACCTCTTGCGTATCGTGTGCATGAAGAGGTAGGCATTGGTTACATCCCCTTGTAAGGTGAGCTATAGATGTGAGTAGATAGAACTAGGGAAAGTACTCAATGATTCCATCGTAGTAAGAAAAGTAAACTATGGCATCGCTTAGGCAGGGTAGCGTACCTGAAGAAGACCTCTTGCGTATCGTGTGCATGAAGAGGTAGGCATTGGTTACATCCCCTTGTAAGGTAAACTATAGATGTGAGTAGATAGAACTAGGGAAAGTACTTGACGATTCCATCGTAGGAAGAAGGGAGAATTATGGCATCGCTTAGGCAGGGTAGCGTATCTGAGGAAGATCTCTTGCGTATTGTGTGCATGAAGAGGTAGGCATCGGTTACACCCCCTTGTAAGGTGAGCTATAGATGTGAATAGATAGAATTAGGGAAAGTACTTGATGATTCCATCGTAGGAAAAAGGGAGAATCATGGCATCGCTTAGGCAGGGTAGCGTACCTGGGGTGAAACATGTCTGTACAAACTACCTCACAAAATAAAAATTAATGAAAGAATATATTCGGCAGTATGTAATGCAGACAGTGTAAGAAGAAAGAATAACGGTGAAGAGGAGAATGGTGACAAGGAGTAGACGGTCTCATGACTCAATCTCCTTGTCAAGGAACATAATGATGTATTGTTAATGTGAAGAATCTCCAATCTAGTCGAATCCAACCTCAAACTTGTCATTCGTGACTCCGGCCTGGGTGGCTAGCGTCAGGCCCGAGACGAGAAACTTGGTCAGGCCTGGACTGGTGACCGTCCTCTTGGAAGAGACGAACTCCAACCAGGCACATCGGTGCCCCCGTTTTTCAAGAACTACTCGTAGCCAGTAGAACCTTCCAAACGGCCAGGTTTCTTTACCTCCAATACCCCGCAACCACTCTCGGTTGCCCTTACATAAGGGCCGGAATGAGAGAATTAAACTGGGAACAGAGAGAAGCTCTAAGAAGATAGGTCGCCGGAAGGTCACAAAATGTCCACAAAATGATAGACTTTGAGCAACTGTATAACAAACGTTAATTATTGGTTAAACGTTAACAAATCGTAACCCTATCCCACCGATTTAGACACTGCTTAATGATTCATCGGTTGGAAGCGTGGAGCGGTAAAAGCGATGCTCCGGCAATCGTATTGTTATTTACATAAGTTTCAGTATAAAGGAACGCGAGGTCTGGCCGTGAGAGGCAGAAAATGAGCTGTCTAGTGTTTACACACCAATAATTTGTAATACTTAGACCGGGTACACATAAATAGCGGCCGCGGCCCCAGCGGGCGGAATATGGAGATGAGCTGGAACTTGAGGAGGTTTTAATTAGATTGAAGAAGCCCTGAGCGTTGTCACTTGGACTCATTTCATTGCTATATTTCAACTATTAGGAATTAAGTGTTGAATTAATTTTAAAACATTTTATCAAAATTTTCTTTAAAATTAATTTTTGTTTTGGTCGTTTGTAAGGATTTAATTAACATGTAATTTTAAAGAATAAATTATTCTCAAAAATGTTTGCTTTATGATGGAATGGAAAATCAGATATCTCGATTTTTAAAGCAATTTAAATTTTCTTGCTAAAAGTTTTGTTTAGGGGGTTTTTAAGCAGCTAAAATATAATTTTGGATTCACAGTACAGAGAAAAAAGTTTAAAATGAAGCTATTTCGTATATAAAAATGTCTCTTTAATTCTCTTTTTCCATTTTTCTTAGCGTCATTTCAAGGTATTTATTTTTCAGTCCTTTCTATTTGTTCACACTCTCCCTATAAAACTTGTTCAAATTTTCAATAATCAATAATAAAATTTGTTCATCCACTCACGTTCAAATAGGCTACATTTTTATAAAACTTGTAGTGAAAGACACTGATGTTAAAATACTTTTTTCAAGTAAATAAATTTAATGAAGTAATTTTAGTTTTATATAGGAGAAAAAGATTTATCCCACTTTGGGTACAAAGTGTGCAATATAATTATTATTATAATAATTTATAATTATTTATAATAATTTTAAGTCCCATTTGGCTTAAAATAAGTACTAATAGGCCTATATAACTTCATAAAAGAGCTGGTTTTATGTTAAACGTTATGTCATAGAACAGCTGTTTTAACGCATAGGTTATGTTACTTTATTTATATTATTTATAATTAATTAATAAAAAGTAAATAAAATAAAATTTTTCTTTGCTAACTTAAGTAGAAATTTACCAATTTTTTTTATTGTTATTTGTTATCTCTATTCAATATTTTATTTCCTTTCAAAATCCCAAAAATTCAAGAGTTTTAACCTTAATATTTTAAAGTATTTTTCTTTATTCTCAAAGTTCCGTTATTCGTTCAATGAGTGGCTAAGTTGTATTTCTTTTGTATTGTTGTAAATAAATTTGTATCTTAATATAGAAACAGAGAAGGAGAATAATAAAAACTTTATTAATAAAAATATGATTTCTTAAACAAATATAGGGCTTAGTAAGAAAGAGATTTGAATTCTTGGACATAGTAATGAAGACAAGGCACACACACACACACACACACACACACACACACACACACACACACACACACACACACACACACACACACACACACACACACACACACACACACACACAATCAATCAATCAAACACATCCAAACTATGATTTCTTAAACAAATATAGGGCTTAGTAAGAAAGAGATTTGAATTCTTTAATGAAGACAAGGCACACACACACACACACACACACACACACACACACACACACACACACACACACACACAATCAATCAAACACATCCAAACTATGATTTCTTAAACAAATATAGGGCTTAGTAAGAAAGAGATTTGAATTCTTTAATGAAGACAAGGCACACACACACACACACACACACACACACAATCACACACATACAAACTATGATTTCTTAAACAAATATAGGGCTTAGTAAGAAAAAGATTTGAATTCTTGGACATAGTAATGAAGACAAGGCACACACACACACACACACACACACACACACACACACACACACACACACACACACACACACAAACTATGATTTCTTTTCAAAATAAGGCTTAGTAAGAAAGAGATTTTAATTCTTGGACATGGTAATGAAGACAACACACACACAAACAAACTATGATTTTTCAAACAAATATAAGGCTTAGTAGGAAAGAGATTTGAATTCTTGGATATAGTAATGAAGACAAGACACACACTCACACACACATACAAACTATGATTTACAAAAACTGACCTCACGACCTCCGGAACGATTGTTTGTTTCTCCTGATTGCCAAGGATTTATTGCGCGGCCGAAACCCGTTTCCCATCTTCCGACCATGAGCTTAATTTATTGAAATACAAATACTGTATCGAGAACTGGCCCCAGCCACAACAAATATTGCTGTACTTTATAAGGCAGGGAATTTATTTACGGTGTGCTTTGCATAAGCTAATAAAGTGTGAGTGTGGAAATTTATAGTGGATATTCCTAGTTGGCGAAAGGTTTGGGTAACAGGGGGGTCTTGTACGCACGGTGGAGCTGGGAATAGTTTCTGAGAATTCATAGCTTTTAATTTTGTTTGCAAATTTAGGAAACACTGCATATTTTAGTAAATACAAGGTCTACTAAAACATATCCATAATAATCAGCTCCAGAGGACGGAAGGAGGAGGTCGGAGGTTAACCTCTCTAAAATAATATATTTTTTCAATTCTTTCTCTAAAATGATTTTTTTCAATTCCTTCTATTAGTTCACACTCTCCTTGTATATTCGTGTATATCTTGTAAAAATTTTCAATCGTTCAAATACATCCACTCAAGTTGAAATTCATTATTTTAAACGTGTAGTGGATGGCACTTGATGTTAATACATTTTTTCAAATATTAATTCATTAATTAAATTTAATGAATTAATTTTAGTTTTATGTGGTAGAAAAAACTTTTCACAAAAGTGGCAAGTTATGGGGTACAGTTATTTCGTCCCATTTATATTGAAATAAGTGGTAACATATGATTTAATAAAACAGCTGTTTTGTGCTTTAGGTTATGTAGTAGAACAGCTGTTTTAACATATAGATGATGTTACTTTATTTATATTAATTATAATTGTTTAGTAAAAAGTAACTAAAATAAATTTTTCTTTGTTGACCTAAGCAGGAGTTGACTATAAACAAATTTTGTTTCTCAAAATGGAGCGATTGTCAGTTAGACTACTGAGAAACCGTGAAAGTAGGCGGAATGTAAATGTAAGGCATCGTAATTTTCGAATCATTTTGTCGCTTTACTAATATTATTTTGATACAGGCTAACATATTTGAAATTTCTCAAAATTAATTAGAAACTCAGATTAACCTAAACAAAAATATAGGACTAAAAAATGTCGATTGAAACATATTCAATTTTGTAGTTGCGTTTTTCGTTTATTTTTAGAAACGATTTGATTTTTCAATTTCTTCTATTAGTGCACACTCTCCTTATATATATATATATATATATATATATATATATATATATATATATATATATATATATATATATATATATACATACATACATATATATATATATGTATATATATATATATATATATATATATATATATATATAATACGTTTTCTTGTTTAATAATTTTAAACAACATAGGTTATTCAAATACAATATAAATAATAATAAAATATTTATAAATATTATAAATATAATAATATATTTCTATAATAAATATTTAAAATAAATATTTTATAATATTATAAATATTTATAATAAAATATTTATAAATAAATAATAGAATATAAATTAATAAATATTCTTGTATTTGAATAAATTATGTTGTTTTAATATATATATATATATATATATATATATATATATATATATATATCTTGTTCAAATTTTCAATCGTTAATAAAACACTTGTCATTCATATATGTTTAAGTACATTTGTCTGCCTTTCCTAATTTTTCAATATTCTCTTCTGTTGACGCTTTTCGGATTAACTACATTTTCAAAACTTCAATAGTACTCCTTGGAGACAATGGAGTTAATCCGAAACGCGTCAACAGAAGAGAATATTGAAAAATTAGGAATGGCAGAAAAATGTACTCAAAGATATAGAAAAATATTCCTAACAGAAATGCAGATGAGTATATTAACAATTTCAATTTGTTATTCATTCACTCAAGTTCAAATACACTTTTCTAAACTTGTAGTGAATGATACTTGATGTTAATACAATTATTTCAAATATTATGTTTTTGATAAGTTTGATGAATTAATTTTAGTTTTATATGGGAGAAAAATATTTCACAAAAGGGGGAAGGTATGCAATGTAGTTATGTCGTTCCATTTGCCTTGATCTAAGTGATAACATATGATTTTATAAAACAGCTGATTTTGTGGTATAGGTTATGTGGTAGAACAACTGTTTTAAAGGTTATGTTTCTTTATTTATATTCATTGTAATTGTTCCTTAAAAGTAACTAAAATAAATATTTCTTGGTTGACCCAAGTAGGAATTGACTTTAAACAAATGTTGTCTATATCACTTGTCAACATTCTATCCGTTGAATGAATCACTTTAAAGGCTCATAAGGGAATTCAAATATAATTTCAAATAGATTTCAGTTGTCAGTAGATTCAATGCTATTAATAACTATGCGTGTAGTGTCCGAACTTCGTATGGCGATGGCCGTTCATGTGAGAATGAATACCTCCCATTAGCACCTACTGTAAAATTACCTTTAGCTGCTTCTTTATTTTAGAAAAGTTTATTTAATTTATTTTTCTAACTATATTAAATTTTAAGCGTTAGAATGGCATTTAATTTTCAAAGTTTTACTTTAGGTTTGACTCAGCTCCCTGTCTCCCCGTAAAGTCAAACCCTCCCAAAAGGGGCATATTAATCGGACTGTTAAAGACTTAGATTTTATGTTATAGGTTATCTCGTTGAACAGCTGTTCTAACGCATTTAGGACTTTGATGAATCGCGAGTTATGTAGACGGGAAGTAGATAAATGTTTTGTATATTAGGAGAACTGAGGCAATCTAGAGGAGCTTTGAGAGATGGTTAGCCTGAATTGGAGTTACTCTTACAATTAAACAACCACTATTTGGAGGATATATGTAAGATCTGAAAACCTTACCTTCTAGCTTTTCCCTAGTGGTGGTGTATAGAGATTCGTACCCGCTGAACCAAAGTTAGGGGTCCATTTGAAGGATATAGGGGAAATGGGAAATGAAGGATAGATGGAGCGAAGAGAGTAGTGAGTAGGCAAGATTGGGTATATAAGGTAAATGGGGAGCGTAGGAGAGGTGGGGGATGCAGTTGGAGAGTGGAGGAAAGATGGGGATGATGGTGGTGTAGAGGATATAGGAAAGATGGGCAATGTAGAGAAGTTGGGATAAGGGGTGCTGGTTTTAGGGGAGATGTAGGATCTATGGGAGATAGTGAAGAAACATCAGCAAACATAAAGCCTTCTTTCTTTGGACATTAGAGAGTTGTGTTGAATACTACCGGAATAGTAAACATGAACGTATCCAGAGTTTCACAAGAACAGTGAAACCCAAAAAGTAAGGCATAAGGAAAGTAATCAGAACATCGATTTCCGTTCGGTAAGTCAGTTGAACTTCGAATCCGCCAAGGGAAATATGAAGCGTTAGGAGATATTTTAATTTTAAATATCGTTGAACTTTTAAAGTTCATAAAATATTAAAAGCACGTATGTTTTGTAAGTATGAAATATTTCCTGAGTGTCAATGCTTTTTGTTTTAGTTCCAATATTCCAGGATCAGGAAAACGTTCATTCTTTCTTCATTATTTGGAAATAAAATATGTTTAGAAAAATATATTTAATAATAGGCCTACTTAGTTTTTTTATATAGATACTGTAATTTTCATGACTTATTAATGAAAGATAGACGAATAACCGAAATATTTAGTGAATTCGACATCGAGAAGCAAGTAAACAATTTATTATAACTAACTAAATCAAAATTGTATTTTATACTTTTCAGACATTTTAAAATAAAAATCGTATTTTCCCCGGTGTTTTATTGTCTCTGTACACCACATTAAAAGGGCGGAATGGTTTTAAAAATGTATTTCAAATTATGAACAAATTCACAGCTAACAGTCATGAGTTAAATGAAACGATATAAATTTTTATTTCATATAAATCATAACAGAAACGAATGTTCAAGGGACATTGAAAGTTTAAACGAATGTTAATTTGGAAGTAAAGTTGAAAAATTTAGAGTAATATGACTATAGCACCGTTGTAAAAAAGTGGTTAAAAATAGTTTGTCTTGAACCAATGAAGTAACTCTTAGCAGAGGGAAGACTGTTGCAGATCATATAAAAAAAAAAAATTAATCCGTAACGGAATCATTCCAGTGCAAAATGTATATAAAACGACATCCTTAAATTCTACTTGTTGCAAGTACATTTGACTGGGAGACACGAATGCCTGAAATGATATTCTATTGCTTGCATCCCGAAGAGAGATGAATGCTGTGAGAGAGTTCAACGAGGGGCTACATAAATTATTCGTTCCCCAAACATCGTCAAGGAGCTCGAGGGGACAGGTGATGCGTTTGTGTAGGAAAACCAATAAAGAGCGTTTGGGAGAGGGGGGGGGGGTGACGTTATCTTACAGACGTTTCATTCAAAGATTCGACGAAGGAATACAAACACAAACTGTGTAACCCATCAAACATTTGTAAATTTGTTTGCTAAACTCTTAAATGGTTATGTTGATGAATTTCGGTAATTTGTCAAATCCTTTTCAGTGTAATTTATTCATTAGGAGTGTTTAAAGTTTGCTTTTAGTTGTAGTTTTATTGAGAACACAATCTCGGTACTGGATTTGAAAGGAGTAAAATTATGTTGTACTTTTCAAAAAAGTTAAAGACAGAATTACACATCTCTAAAACAACTTATATAAAGATTAAGCTATTTATTATAGCACTTAATTATAATTTTACTGAATGATTTTATTTATTTTTTAACCGGAATATTCTTACTTTGACGCCTTCAAATCTGTGTTATGTCAAATATCCATAGGATATTGACTAGATTACGTAGGCCACCATGTAGTAATTCTTTGTCCAAAACCTAAGCCAGTACCTGGAGGACACGTTATCCAGGACGAAGAACCAGGGGATTATTAGATCCTTTTCTTAGCCGATCTAATTTTATCTTTCCTTACTCATCCTTGTTACACAGACAGTTCTTTATGACCCCGGTATACAAGTCTCCTTTAGAAATGTGTGACTCCTTAACACCCCTATCATAAGATTTCACTGCTTTCCTCCTACTTGCATTTCCTTCCGTGCGATAATAGTAACACTGGTATATCGTCTTAAACGTGTATAAAAAAATTAAAGCTTCTAATAGGGTATTTTTATATCAGTCTTTAAATAATTAATACTCCATTAAAATATGTTTCATGTAATAAAACAACATAAATTATATAACTACAATTTATTTTTACAAATTATTCAATTCCTTCTATTAATACATACTCTCCTTATAAACCTCTTATATACCTATTTCTATTAGCCCACACTCTTCTGATATATAATAGACTCTCCTTGTGCACATTTTCGATCGTTAATAAAAACTTTTTATGCATCCATTGAAGTTCAAATACATTTTTTTTAAACTTGTAGTTGATGGCACTTGATGTTAATAGAGGTTTTCAATGATAAAATTTAATGAATTAATTTTAGTTTTATATGGGAGAAAAACCTTTCACAAAAGGGGCAAAGTATGAAATATAGTTATTTCGTCATTTGGCCTAAAATAAGTGATAACATATGATTTCATAAAACAGCTGATTTTATTATAGATTTTTTTATTGAACTGTTATTTTAACGCATAAGTTATGAATAAATTAACTAAAATAATTTTGTTCTATGTAGACCTAAGTTGGAATTTACTTTAAAAAGTTTGTTTGCATTAATATTTGTTTTTGGATGTAGTCGAAATTTTCAAACGCAATAAATATTGAATAAATGAGTTAATAAAAGTTAATATTTCTTTAAAACTATCTAGGCCTAATACATTTGACAAATAGTTGCAGTGATTTTAATTCCGCTAATACTTACACTACAGTATTATATATCGGTTTCCTACGTTGAAGAATTTGAAACGGCGATTGCAATGTTCACCAATGATTTATCTTTGTACTTCACAGCGGATGACTGCAATGCGGGTTAAGCTATGATATTAAAATAATCATATTTTATTGATTTATCTACATGTTCGCTAGTTTCTGTTCTACACACGTATGTATGACGATCGTAATATACGGATAGGCAGGTATATAAATGTGTCGACCAAAACGTATAAAATTATTTTAAAAATTAATACTTTAGTAAATTTTTTAAAATGTATGACGTTTTTTATGGTTTTAATAAAATTGTATCACCAGCTGAGTTTTAGTGCTTGTTCCTAAACCACGAAATAATTATTACTAAACAAAATAATAGGCCTTATAAATATAGCAACTAATGATAGTAAGCTACTTCTTAGCTTTGTGGTAAAGCAACCCGATTGCATGTTTCAATTAAAAAAAAAATAGAAATAAGAATTTTGAGAAGATGGTTTCAAAATCAGATAACATATAGGGCTATGTTACCAATTAAAATAAAGCAATACATTTAGGAAAACTTATAAACCATTATGCGAAAAAATAATAAAATATTACTTAGGCCCTAATCATAACTCCAGATTTTGAAATTAAATTTAGAATGTTTGTAAAATAAGAAAAATATGAGGGGTAAGGTCAAACAAACGAACGAAGTGTAGAAACTGAAGTATTTAACTCTTAATTAATTAACAATAACAAATTAGATGAATAAATAAAGAAACATATTAACAATATGCGAGTTTGTGTTATTCTGGTGTTATTATTATGTAATAGTTACCTTGTCTCACAATAAATTCCAATCCTTAATTAAAAATAGATAAGGATTTTATTATAATAATAGAAAAATACTATTTCTAAATCGGGCTTTAATTAGTCAATACTAAAAATAAAAGTGGGCCTAGGAGTCACGTCTGGCACACACCAGATGACTTTGCTAGTTAGTATAAATAAATAAAACTTTTTATTTAATAAAATGAGCATTTTTTGTAATAATCTCCTCTAAGGGTGATTTGTTTGCAATCGAAACGTACTTAAGGACGTAAAGGTGTTTGTGGTTTAAAAAGTTTTATGTATATGTAATAACAAAACACACACACACACACACACACAATCGCACACACGCTTGCGCTCGCGCGCGCGCACACACACACACACACGCGCGCGCGCACACACATACACACACACACACACACACTTACACATACGTTAGTTCTTTTATATATATTTGTGTGTGTGTGCGTGCGCGCGCTTGCGCGCGTGTGTGTGTGTGTGTGTGTGTGTGTGTGTGTGTGTGTGTGTGTGTGTGTTTGTGTGAGACATCTCACATTAGGGGAGACATGTATATATACATGTCTTTATAATAATGGGACGCGAATAAACACCGCGAGAAATGATTGAGCATTGCGAAGATATACGCAAGAAATATAAAAGTTAAGTTTGGTTTCTGTAAAGAAGATCATGTAATGCATTTTATATCGACCGAAACCATCGAAGGCGCGATTTGGCAGCCCCACCTGCAACGGGGAATAGGTTTCACTGTAGCACAGGTATTGCATGCCATTCACAGGCAAACACATGAATGAAGTCGAGTATGCGTGCTCGGCATGCGTGTTGGGAACGGATCATGCAACGTAGCGTCCAATCTGCTCGTCTAAACGACCGTTAGTCTTAGACGTTGTCCACGCACGGTCATTGGATCAGGTCAGTGGCAAACATAAATATATAATCCTACGTGCCTTTGTAATCATAGGCAGTCCGTCTGGGAACGCCATGCCAGATATCCTCGTCAATAAACCGATTCCAGCCGCATTAAGAATTAACAGCCAATAGCATATCAGAATCGTTTTATTCTGTACGTTTCGTGCACTTCCTGCGAAGAGATATTAAAGAAATATGTGCATTTGAATTGTTCCCTTAGTTCTTTATTAATCAATCATTCTTGTATAATTTTAAAATATATTTTTTTATTTCAATATTTTTATGTCCTTAAATGTGATCACTTTCTTCCCGCTTTTGGATAGGATTAACTGGTAGGATTAAGGATTAACTGGTAGGATTAAGGATTAACTGGTAGGATTAAGGATTAACTTGTAGGATTAAGGATTAACTGGTGGGATTAAGCATTAACTTGTGGGATTAGGGATTAACTGGTAGGATTAAGGACTAACTGGTAGGATTAAGGACTAACTGGTAGGATTAAGGATTAACTGGTAGGATTAAGGACTAACTGGTAGGATTAAGGACTAACTGGTAGGATTAAGCATTAACTTGTGGGATTAGGGATTAACTGGTAGGATTAAGGATTAACTTGTGGGATTAGGGATTAACTGGTAGGATTAAGGATTAACTTGTGGGATTAGGGATTAACTGGTAGGATTAAGGATTAACTGGTAGGATTGAGGATTAACTTGTAGGATTAAGGATTAACTGGTAGGGTTAAGCATTAACTTGTGGGATTAGGGATTAACTGGTAGGATTAAGGACTAACTGGTAGGATTAAGGACTAACTGGTAGGATTAAGGATTAACTGGTAGGATTAAGGACTAACTGGTAGGATTAAGGACTAACTGGTAGGATTAAGCATTAACTTGTGGGATTAGGGATTAACTTGTGGGATTAGGGATTAACTGGTAGGATTAAGGATTAACTTGTGGGATTAAGCATTAACTTGTGGGATTAGGGATTAACTGGTAGGATTAAGGACTAAATGGTAGGATTAAGGACTAACTGGTAGGATTAAGGATTAACTGGTAGGATTAAGGACTAACTGGTAGGATTAAGGACTAACTGGTAGGATTAAGCATTAACTTGTGGGATTAGGGATTAACTTGTGGGATTAGGGATTAACTGGTAGGATTAAGGATTAACTTGTGGGATTAGGGATTAACTGGTAGGATTAAGGATTAACTTGTGGGATTAGGGATTAACTGGTAGGATTAAGGATTAACTGGTAGGATTAAGGATTAACTTGTAGGATTAAGGATTAACTGGTAGGATTAAGCATTAACTTGTGGGATTAGGGATTAACTGGTAGGATTAAGGACTAACTGGTAGGATTAAGGACTAACTGGTAGGATTAAGGATTAACTGGTAGGATTAAGGACTAACTGGTAGGATTAAGGACTAACTGGTAGGATTAAGCATTAACTTGTGGGATTAGGGATTAACTTGTGGGATTAGGGATTAACTGGTAGGATTAAGGATTAACTTGTGGGATTAAGCATTAACTTGTGGGATTAGGGATTAACTGGTAGGATTAAGGACTAAATGGTAGGATTAAGGACTAACTGGTAGGAATAAGGATTAACTGGTAGGATTAAGGATTGAACTGTAGGATTACATTCGTTTCTGAGGTAGCCGAGAACTTCTTTATGCAGAATTTCATACATAATTTTTTCTGCGGTCGTAGAATGCGTGTACTCGTGTAAGACTCTTCACGAGGAATGATAAAATCACATGGGACAGAAGGAGAATGGAGGAAAAGAGAGGGGGAGAAGACCAAGGACGTTACGCAATAGTCCTCTTGGTACGCAACCTACTCTTTATCGGTGTCTGCGTGTTAGACGCCATGAAAAATAGTTGGTATAAATATTAGACTGACTTAGGGGAATAATAGTCCCTTGTTACTTCCATTGAATAACAAACAAACGATTATATTGAAGACAAGATTAAGTAGGGGCGTAGACTAATGGTTCCCTGGTACTTGAGATACGAAGACATTTTCTCTCACGCCGGCAAGCTTGCTTACCTGATTTATCAAGGTATTTGAAGAGGGGTCCACTTTTACACCAGAGAGAAACATTGTATTGAATTCAAGACCAAGTAGGGACATAATGGTTCCCTGGTACTTGAGATACGAAGACATTGTCTCTCACGCCGGCAAGCTTGCTTACCTGATTTATCAAGGTATTTGAAGAGGGGTCCACTTTTACACCAGAGAGAAACATTGTATTGAATTCAAGACCAAGTAGGGACATAATGGTTCCCTGGTACTTGAGATACGAAGACATTGTCTCTCACGCCGGCAAGCTTGCTTACCTGATTTATCAAGGTATTTGAAGAGGGGTCCACTTTTACACCAGAGAGAAACATTGTATTGAATTCAGGACTAAGTAGGGACATAATGGTTCCCTGGTACTTGAGATACGAAGACATTGTCTCTCACGCCGGCAAGCTTGCTTACCTGATTTATCAAGGTCTTTGAAGAGGGGTCCACTTTTACACCAGAGAGAAACATTGTATTGAATTCAGGACTAAGTAGGGACATAATGGTTCCCTGGTACTTGAGATACGAAGACATTGTCTCTCACGCCGGCAAGCTTGCTTACCTGATTTATCAAGGTATTTGAAGAGGGGTCCACTTTTACACCAGAGAGAAACATTGTATTGAATTCAGGACTAAGTAGGGACATAATGGTTCCCTGGTACTTGAGATACGAAGACATTGTCTCTCACGCCGGCAAGCTTGCTTAACTGATTTATCAAGGTCTTTGAAGAAGCGTCACTGCGATGACTACAGGTCCAGAGCCCTGGATTACCAATCTAAAGGTCTTGGGTTCGATTCCCGATATCGCCAATGGATTTTCTTGCGCTTTTTCCGCTTCTAGGTCATTTAAGTATGTTATTATGAATACTTAGTTCAAACCTTGGGTAGCAATGGGTATTTGAAGCGTTGCGCTGAACAAACTAACTTCCTGGACTACCGAATGTCCTTAGGAATGCAGTTCTACTAGGTCTCTCCTAGACAACGTTATATAGAGTTAATGTTATGGTTGTTATAGAACTGATACAGTAGGAAACAACAGTTTTAACACAATTTAGCAGTGTTATTAAATAGCCCCAAATTTTCCATTTCTTACAAAATATAAAAATAATAAACTTACCGTTGGAATTGAACTATCATCGTCTTACTTCATAAATATAAATTTAAAGTGTAAAGCGACCCTATTTCTAATTTACATAATCAAGTAAATGGTAAATAGATAATAAATATATGGTGAGTAAACATAAAATGTTTACTATTTATGTTCTAAATATGCTCACTGTTTTACTTTATCGTTTATTTTCATCTTTTCTTCTTCCCATTAAACATTTCTTGACATTTGATCATCTTTAATAAGTGATATTATTTTTAAAAAATTGATCTGTGTTTTTTTTCGAATGAAAGTAGCAACACTGACCGTTGTTTCAGTGCATCTATCTTTTGCTACTAGGTATCGCTAGTTAGTTGAAATATTCCGTGGCGAATCGCTTATAATAATGAAATATTTATCAAAATAGGTTGGTAACATTTAATAACATAATAAACCTAATAACATGGGAACAAGATTGATGGATATATAAGGCTTGCGTACGGATTAAATTGTACTGAGTCCCTTTTATAAAATTTATAAAATTATTTATATAAATTTTTATATAACCTATAACTATTTATATTTTTATAAAATTATTGTTCACATAAATTTATTTAAATTTACGCAGTCCCTTGTATTTTTATATTTAAAGAAGAGAATGAAAAGAGCGTAGTTTGGGGGCGTTATTTATGGTTGCTGGAATAGTTAGGTAACGAGCGGAGTAGGTTGGTGTGTGGAATACATTACATCGTAGCCAGAGATTTAAATTACACTTCTTCCCCTTCGTCTATCATGGTGTATACCAGTTTAATTTTAAAAAAACTTCAGAGATTTTAACGATTTAAATTCTAGTTCGACTCGTAGTTTATTATATTTACATTTAGGAAATCACTATTATTCAATTCCTTCTACTAGTTCATACTCTGTATATAGGCCTACATTTATATACCTTGTTCAAATCTCTCAAGTTTAAATACATTTTTTAAACTGGTAGTGGATGCCACTTGTTGGTAATACAGTTTTTTCTAATTAAATTGAATTAATTAATTTTAATAATAAATTTCGCCACCTGATATTGCTAATCTGATGTATATATTGATTGTAATTATTTAATACAAATTAACCAAAATTTAAAAAAATATTGTTGACCGTAGTAAGAATTAACTGAATTTAAAAAAAATAATTTTACTGGTTTTTGTACAATAGAAATATTTTGCTACGTATGCTTGAATAAGTTTCAGTATATTTATGGGTATATTCAGAACCGGTTTAGCCTTGATAGACGGACGTTGACGTATAATTTCGGCAAAATATTGAAGACCACCTCTAGCGGTCAAAACAGGTAACCCGATCTGTTTGAATTTGGGTGTCAGTGAAGAGGATCGGGTTGCCAAAGGGGGGAATCGAAACGTCGTAACCTCCGGTGCATTCAAGTCTCCACTTGGCCGGCCGCTAAAATTCTAGCCTCGAATGCAGTCTTTACGCCACGGAGTTTGTATTAGCGTTAAAAAAACTGTGAATGATTGAATATTGATTATAAAAGTTTTAACTCTCAAACATTGTGCAAAGTTAAGATGAATGAGTGGAGTTTATGTCCCAAAAGGTTGCGTGGGGCTGAGGACAAGTATTGCATTTCCTATTCAATATTTGTAACCTTCAACTCTTTAATTAGGGTGAGCTAAAATCTAAAGTATTCTTTAGTATTATAAACAAAATGTATTTACGTATTGTGAAGGCAATATGCGATAATAATACAATAGAATGACTTATATTAAATAAACACAAAACAATATTTAAAATAACATTAGTTTCAGACTACAAGAGTGTATTTGATTTATAAAATAAAATCATTATGTCATTAAGTGGTCGAGAACTACATAAACAACCTTCTAAAAGCCTTTAATAGTTAAATTTTCATTATGTGAAATTTCCAAAATGTGAAACGGTATTATGATCCCGATAAAGAGCAGATACTTCTGGGCCGCATCTCAGGCTGTGAGGGGGCATTATTTAAGGAATAATTATATTTTCAGTGTTATCTAACCCCATCGACTCCCTCTTATAGGTCTAGCTGTTACAAGGGAGGGGGGTAACGAGAAACAACTCTATTTGGCCTAGATATGGAGTAGGTTCCCTTTAGATACACGTGATGTCATGATCTACCTATATCTGTACTAGGGGGTTTTATATCTCTCAGTCCTATGTGGATGAAAATAATCATATTGGCTAATCGCCTACAATTACAGGAAAATGAATAAAATTAAACGAAAAAAATAATAATTTTTTAAGTTTATACTGCGCCGAAGACTAGAGATTTCAACGCTTCTGTAGCCAAGCATTCGTACAAAGCGTGTTGTGGCCAGACAGTAAAACACTTGCTGTGACGTAAGCAGAGGCGAGATAATGTTGATATAAGTGAAGGCAGGCCTAAGGAAGAGCGTGTGTGCGTGATCTGGATCTAACAGAAGCTAAACACGGAACTGCAACAAGTTTTCCTTAAAGCAGATGTTTTACTTTATTTGGATTTATTCGGAAAATAAACTATTTTAAAATAGAACTGGGTATATTTAGCTCTTTTGAATTCAAATAAATTTTCTGAAAATTACACAGTTTCTGATTGTCAACGCTTCGTTTTTGGTTTTATTTAAACAAAAGAAATATTTAAATTATTTTGATTGTTGTAAATAAAATACTTTGGTAATAAAAAGAACGACCTTCACCGTCATAGTGACTGCTGTGGATAGGAACGGTGTTGTTGGACCAATATAAAAACAATTTCTCTACAAAGGAAGAACAAAAATACTATTTACATTAAAAGGCAATTGTTGATTTTTTAGGTTTATTATTATTTTAGTTTGTATAATTTAAGCGTAAAATTACTTGAATATTTTCAATTATTCGTCATATCGGGGAGGACATTGCCCAACAAAAGCTTACTCTAATGTATTACGCCCAAAGATGCCAACTCTGTGTACATTTCATTAGAATTTGAATTTATATTGCCAAAACCTTAGTGTAAGTACGACCTTAATATTTATTATTCTATATTAAAATTATTACTATACATTTTCAGTGTTTACACAATTTTTATAACACACATTAAAGCAATAATCAAAACGCAAACTAAATGTCTGAGGTTATCTGTAGGGATTATAATTTGTCGACAGAACATTTATCAGTTGTTAATTCCTACTATATTCACACTCTCCTTATATTTAGGCTTATATTTATATATCTTGTTCAAATTTTCAGGCGTTAATAAAATACATTTTAATTCATCCACTCAAGTTCAAATACATTTTTTTGACACTTGATGGTATTAGTTTTTGTCAAATATTAATTCATTAATTAATTTTAATAATTAATTTCGCTTTATATTTTGCCACTTAATATTGTGATTCTGTCATATTTATATTAATTGAATTATTTATTAGAAAGTTACTAAAATGACATTTTTCTTGGTTGTCCCAAGTAGAAATTGACTTCTGTTATTATTTTTTTTTTTTTTGTTTTTAATATTTGTTACATATAAATATTGAAAAAAATGTTCATATAGATAATTTATAGCAGGATTCTGTGACAGAAATTATATTTCGTTTTTCTTATATTTTGGCTTGCTGTAAATTTATTATATAGGAAAACGTACAAATAAAATAGATATTTATAATATCTCTAAAGTACAACCAAATTATAACTATACTTGGAACATTTGTAACGAACGCTACCTGGTGGAAGCCGAGGTAACTTTCTATACTGTGGGTCGCGAAGAACACTTCTCCCTCGCACGTGAGTATCAGGAGGAATCCATTCAGTGCCTGCAAAATAAATTTCTAATTTTAATTTTGTACAAGGAAAGTGAAAATGAGTAATAATAAAGTTATAATGACAACCTTCGCTCCATAGAGGGCTTACCTTCCATCTAAGGAAGGGCACAAGGTAGTGTTGCCTAGCTTGGGAGGAGGAGGTAATGTAGCTGCTCTATGCTTCAATCTCCCATTATGACCATGTAGTGATGACCTCAGGTCAATCGACTAGCGGGAGGTAAAAGAAAACATAAAAAGTATTTCTCGCTAACGATTATTAAACTCGAACTTTTAAAACACTAATCAAGTCCGCTATCCAAAATACCACTCAATAATTGTGAAGATCATATAAATAGTATATACAAAAATTTGTAATAGATGCGTTAAAACCACAATATAAGAACAGAGAGAGAGGGGCGGGTTGATCAAAACATTTTTTTATTACAAGTTATTAGTTCCGAACACAAAACTATAGCTTCATTTAGTGGGTTTGCTAATGTTATATATGTTAATCAATTCTTTCTATTACTTCACTCTGCATATATCTTGTTCAAATTTTCAATCTTTAATAAAATACTTTTCGTTCACCCACTCAAGTAATAAGGTAATATAGGTATGATTAAGTCAGAGACAGTAAGCCCATTGGTAGAGGATATACCATGTGTAGGGACTTAAACTTGAAGTAGACTTTAGAAATACTTCTTAGTGTGACCCTAATAACAATCTGGAAAGTAGTGGGATAAAATAGTTATGATGAAGTTAGGAAGACTTAAGGAATAGACCCGAGCTCTCCAACCTACGGCCCGTGGGTCACATCCTAATAACCATCTGGAAAGTAGTGGGATAAAGTAGGTATGATGAAGTTAGGAAGACTTAAGGAATAGACCCGAGCTCTCCAACCTACGGTCCGTGGGTCACATCCTAATAACAATCTGGAAAGTAGTGGGATAAAGTAGGTATGATGAAGTTAGGAAGACTTAAGGAATAGACCCGAGCTCTCCAACATACGGCCCGTGGGTCACATCCTAATAACAATCTGGAAAGTAGTGGGATAAAGTAGGTATGATGAAGTTAGGAAGACTTAAGGAATAGACCCGAGCTCTCCAACCTACGGCCCGTGGGTCACATCCTAATAACAATCTGGAAAGTAGTGGGATAAAGTAGGTATGATGAAGTTAGGAAGACTTAAGGAATAGACCCGAGCTCTCCAACCTACAGCCCGTGGGTCACATCCTAATAACAATCTGGAAAGTAGTGGGATAAAGTAGGTATGATGACGTTAGGAAGACTTAAGGAATAGACCCGAGCTCTCCAACCTACGGCCCGTGGGTCACATCCTAATAACAATCTGGAAAGTAGTGGGATAAAGTAGGTATGATGAAGTTAGGAAGACTTAAGGAATAGACCCGAGCTCTCCAACCTACGGCACGTGGGTCACACCCTAATAACAATCTGGAAAGTAGTGGGATAAAGTAGGTATGATGAAGTTAGGAAGACTTAAGGAATAGACCCGAGCTCTCCAACCTACGGCACGTGGGTCACACCCTAATAACAATCTGGAAAGTAGTGGGATAAAGTAGGTATGATGAAGTTAGGAAGACTTAAGGAATAGACCCGAGCTCTCCAACCTACGGTCCGTGGGTCACATCCTAATAACAATCTGGAAAGTAGTGGGATAAAGTAGGTATGATGAAGTTAGGAAGACTTAAGGAATAGACCCGAGCTCTCCAACCTACGGCACGTGGGTCACACCCTAATAACAATCTGGAAAGTAGTGGGATAAAGTAGGTATGATGAAGTTAGGAAGACTTAAGGAATAGACCCGAGCTCTCCAACCTACGGCCCGTGGGTCACATCCTAATAACCATCTGGAAAGTAGTGGGATAAAGTAGGTATGATGAAGTTAGGAAGACTTAAGGAATAGACCCGAGCTCTCCAACCTACGGCCCGTGGGTCACATCCTAATAACCATCTGGAAAGTAGTGGGATAAAGTAGGTATGATGAAGTTAGGAAGACTTAAGGAATAGACCCGAGCTCTCCAACCTACGGTCCGTGGGTCACATCCTAATAACAATCTGGAAAGTAGTGGGATAAAGTAGGTATGATGAAGTTAGGAAGACTTAAGGAATAGACCCGAGCTCTCCAACCTACGGCACGTGGGTCACACCCTAATAACAATCTGGAAAGTAGTGGGATAAAGTAGGTATGATGAAGTTAGGAAGACTTAAGGAATAGACCCGAGCTCTCCAACCTACGGCCCGTGGGTCACATCCTAATAACAATCTGGAAAGTAGTGGGATAAAGTAGGTTTGATGAAGTTAGGAAGACTTAAGGAATAGACCCGAGCTCTCCAACCTACGGCCCGTGGGTCACATCCTAATAACAATCTGGAAAGTAGTGGGATAAAGTAGGTATGATGAAGTTAGGAAGACTTAAGGAATAGACCCGAGCTCTCCAACCTACGGCCCGTGGGTCACATCCTAATAACAATCTGGAAAGTAGTGGGATAAAGTAGGTATGATGAAGTTAGGAAGACTTAAGGAATAGACCCGAGCTCTCCAACCTACGGCCCGTGGGTCACATAATAACAATCTGGAAAGTAGTGGGATAAAGTAGTTATGATGAAGTTAGGAAGACTTAAGGAATAGACCCGAGCTCTCCAACCTACGGCCCGTGGGTCACATCCTAATAACAATCTGGAAAGTAGTGGGATAAAGTAGGTATGATGAAGTTAGGAAGA
Organism: Prosapia bicincta; assembly: GCA_036971475.1. NCBI lineage: Eukaryota > Metazoa > Arthropoda > Insecta > Hemiptera > Cercopidae > Prosapia > Prosapia bicincta. The sequence continues at coordinate 47,403,579 of JBAIZL010000010.1, forward strand.
CTTAAGGAATAGACCCGAGCTCTCCAACCTACGGCCCGTGGGTCACATCCTAATAACAATCTGGAAAGTAGTGGGATAAAGTAGGTATGATGAAGTTAGGAAGACTTAAGGAATAGACCCGAGCTCTCCAACCTACGGCCCGTGGGTCACATCCTAATAACAATCTGGAAAGTAGTGGGATAAAGTAGGTATGATGAAGTTAGGAAGACTTAAGGAATAGATCCGAGCTCTCCAACCTACAGCCCGTGGGTCACATCCTAATAACAATCTGGAAAGTAGTATGATAAAGTAGGTATGATGAAGTTAGGAAGACTTAAGGAATAGACCCGAGCTCTCCAACCTACGGCCCGTGGGTCACATCCTAATAACAATCTGGAAAGTAGTGGGATAAAGTAGGTATGATGAAGTTAGGAAGACTTAAGGAATAGACCCGAGCTCTCCAACCTACGGCCCGTGGGTCACATCCTAATAACAATCTGGAAAGTAGTGGGATAAAGTAGGTATGATGAAGTTAGGAAGACTTAAGGAATAGACCCGAGCTCTCCAACCTACGGCCCGTGGGTCACATCCTAATAACAATCTGGAAAGTAGTGGGATAAAGTAGGTATGATGAAGTTAGGAAGACTTAAGGAATAGACCCGAGCTCTCCAACCTACAGCCCGTGGGTCACATCCTAATAACAATCTGGAAAGTAGTGGGATAAAGTAGGTATGATGAAGTTAGGAAGACTTAAGGAATAGACCCGAGCTCTCCAACCTACAGCCCGTGGGTCACATCCTAATAACAATCTGGAAAGTAGTGGGATAAAGTAGGTATGATGAAGTTAGGAAGACTTAAGGAATAGACCCGAGCTCTCCAACCTACAGCCCGTGGGTCACATCCTAATAACAATCTGGAAAGTAGTGGGATAAAGTAGGTATGATGAAGTTAGGAAGACTTAAGGAATAGACCCGAGCTCTCCAACCTACGGCCCGTGGGTCACATCCTAATAACAATCTGGAGAGTAGTGGGATAAAGTAGGTATGATGAAGTTAGGAAGACTTAAGAAATAGACCCGAGCTCTCCAACCTACGGCCCGTGGGTCACATCCTAATAACAATCTGGAAAGTAGTGGGATAAAGTAGGTATGATGAAGTTAGGAAGACTTAAGGAATAGACCCGAGCTCTCCTACCTATGGCACGTGGGTCACATCCTAATAACAATCTGGAAAGTAGTGGGATAAAGTAGGTATGGTGAAGTTAGGAAGACTTAAGGAATAGACCCGAGCTCTAAAACCTACAGCCCGTGGGTCACATCCTAATAACAATCTGGAAAGTAGTGGGATAAAGTAGGTATGATGAAGTTAGGAAGACTTAAGGAATAGATCCGAGCTCTCCAACCTACGGCCCGTGGGTCACATAATAACAATCTGGAAAGTAGTGGGATAAAGTAGGTATGATGAAGTTAGGAAGACTTAAGGAATAGACCCGAGCTCTCCAACCTACGGCCCGTGGGTCACATCCTAATAACAATCTGGAAAGTAGTGGGATAAAGTAGGTATGGTGAAGTTAGGAAGACTTAAGGAATAGACCCGAGCTCTCCAACCTACAGCCCGTGGGTCACATCCTAATAACAATCTGGAAAGTAGTGGGATAAAGTAGGTATGATGAAGTTAGGAAGACTTAAGGAATAGATCCGAGCTCTCCAACCTACGGCCCGTGGGTCACATCCTAATAACAATCTGGAAAGTAGTGGGATAAAGTAGGTATGATGAAGTTAGGAAGACTTAAGGAATAGATCCGAGCTCTCCAACCTACGGCCCGTGGGTCACATCCTAAGAACAATCTGGAAAGTAGTGGGATAAAGTTGGTATGATGAAGTTAGGAAGACTTAAGGAATAGATCCGAGCTCTCCAACCTACGGCCCGTGGGTCACATCCTAATAACAATCTGGAAAGTAGTGGGATAAAGTAGGTATGGTGAAGGTAGGAAGACTTAAGGAATAGACCCGAGCTCTCCAACCTACAGCCCGTGGGTCACATCCTAATAACAATCTGGAAAGTAGTGGGATAAAGTAGGTATGATGAAGTTAGCAAGACTTAAGGAATAGATCCGAGCTCTCCAACCTACGGCCCGTGGGTCACATCCTAATAACAATCTGGAAAGTAGTGGGATAAAGTAGGTATGATGAAGTTAGGAAGACTTAAGGAATAGACCCGAGCTCTCCAACCTACGGCCCGTGGGTCACATCCTAATAACAATCTGGAAAGTAGTGGGATAAAGTAGGTATGATGAAGTTAAGAAGACTTAAGGAATAGACCCGAGCTCTCCAACCTACGGCCCGTGGGTCACATCCTAATAACAAATTGGAGAGTAGTGGGATAAAGTAGGTATGATGAAGTTAGGAAGACTTAAGGAATAGACCCGAGCTCTCCAACCTACGGCCCGTGGGTCACATCCTAATAACAATCTGGAAAGTAGTGGGATAAAGTAGGTATGATGAAGTTAGGAAGACTTAAGGAATAGACCCGAGCTCTCCAACCTATGGCACGTGGGTCACATCCTAATAACAATCTGGAAAGTAGTGGGATAAAGTAGGTATGATGAAGTTAGGAAGACTTAAGGAATAGACCCGAGCTCTCCAACCTATGGCACGTGGGTCACATCCTAATAACAATCTGGAAAGTAGTGGGATAAAGTAGGTATGATGAAGTTAGGAAGACTTAAGGAATAGACCCGAGCTCTCCAACCTATGGCACGTGGGTCACATCCTAATAACAATCTGGAAAGTAGTGGGATAAAGTAGGTATGATGAAGTTAGGAAGACTTAAGGAATAGACCCGAGCTCTCCAACCTATGGCACGTGGGTCACATCCTAATAACAATCTGGAAAGTAGTGGGATAAAGTAGGTATGATGAAGTTAGGAAGACTTAAGGAATAGACCCGAGCTCTCCAACCTACGCCCCGTGGGTCACATCCTAATAACAATCTGGAAAGTAGTGGGATAAAGTAGGTATGATGAAGTTAGGAAGACTTAAGGAATAGATCCGAGCTCTCCAACCTATGGCACGTGGGTCACATCCTAATAACAATCTGGAAAGTAGTGGGATAAAGTAGGTATGATGAAGTTAGGAAGACTTAAGGAATAGACCCGAGCTCTCCAACCTATGGCACGTGGGTCACATCCTAATAACAATCTGGAAAGTAGTGGGATAAAGTAGGTATGATGAAGTTAGGAAGACTTAAGGAATAGACCCGAGCTCTCCAACCTATGGCACGTGGGTCACATCCTAATAACAATCTGGAAAGTAGTGGGATAAAGTAGGTATGATGAAGTTAGGAAGACTTAAGGAATAGACCCGAGCTCTCCAACCTATGGCACGTGGGTCACATCCTAATAACAATCTGGAAAGTAGTGGGATAAAGTAGGTATGATGAAGTTAGGAAGACTTAAGGAATAGACCCGAGCTCTCCAACCTATGGCACGTGGGTCACATCCTAATAACAATCTGGAAAGTAGTGGGATAAAGTAGGTATGATGAAGTTAGGAAGACTTAAGGAATAGACCCGAGCTCTCCAACCTACGGCCCGTGGGTCACATCCTAATAACAATCTGGAAAGTAGTGGGATAAAGTAGGTATGATGAAGTTAGGAAGACTTAAGGAATAGATCCGAGCTCTCCAACCTACAGCCCGTGGGTCACATCCTAATAACAATCTGGAAAGTAGTGGGATAAAGTAGGTATGATGAAGTTAGGAAGACTTAAGGAATAGACCCGAGCTCTCCAACCTATGGCACGTGGGTCACATCCTAATAACAATCTGGAAAGTAGTGGGATAAAGTAGGTATGATGAAGTTAGGAAGACTTAAGGAATAGACCCGAGCTCTCCAACCTATGGCACGTGGGTCACATCCTAATAACAATCTGGAAAGTAGTGGGATAAAGTAGGTATGATGAAGTTAGGAAGACTTAAGGAATAGACCCGAGCTCTCCAACCTATGGCACGTGGGTCACATCCTAATAACAATCTGGAAAGTAGTGGGATAAAGTAGGTATGATGAAGTTAGGAAGACTTAAGGAATAGACCCGAGCTCTCCAACCTATGGCACGTGGGTCACATCCTAATAACAATCTGGAAAGTAGTGGGATAAAGTAGGTATGATGAAGTTAGGAAGACTTAAGGAATAGACCCCGAGCTCTCCAACCTACGGCCCGTGGGTCACATCCTAATAACAATCTGGAAAGTAGTGGGATAAAGTAGGTATGATGAAGTTAGGAAGACTTAAGGAATAGACCCGAGCTCTCCAACCTATGGCACGTGGGTCACATCCTAATAACAATCTGGAAAGTAGTGGGATAAAGTAGGTATGATGAAGTTAGGAAGACTTAAGGAATAGACCCGAGCTCTCCAACCTATGGCACGTGGGTCACATCCTAATAACAATCTGGAAAGTAGTGGGATAAAGTAGGTATGATGAAGTTAGGAAGACTTAAGGAATAGACCCGATCTCTCCAACCTACGGCCCGTGGGTCACATCCTAATAACAAATTGGAGAGTAGTGGGATAAAGTAGGTATGATGAAGTTAGGAAGACTTAAGGAATAGACCCGAGCTCTCCAACCTACAGCCCGTGGGTCACATCCTAATAACAATCTGGAAAGTAGTGGGATAAAGTAGGTATGATGAAGTTAGGAAGACTTAAGGAATAGACCCGAGCTCTCCAACCTATGGCACGTGGGTCACATCCTAATAACAATCTGGAAAGTAGTGGGATAAAGTAGGTATGATGAAGTTAGGAAGACTTAAGGAATAGACCCGAGCTCTCCAACCTATGGCACGTGGGTCACATCCTAATAACAATCTGGAAAGTAGTGGGATAAAGTAGGTATGATGAAGTTAGGAAGACTTAAGGAATAGACCCGAGCTCTCCAACCTATGGCACGTGGGTCACATCCTAATAACAATCTGGAAAGTAGTGGGATAAAGTAGGTATGATGAAGTTAGGAAGACTTAAGGAATAGACCCGAGCTCTCCAACCTATGGCACGTGGGTCACATCCTAATAACAATCTGGAAAGTAGTGGGATAAAGTAGGTATGATGAAGTTAGGAAGACTTAAGGAATAGACCCGAGCTCTCCAACCTACGGCCCGTGGGTCACATCCTAATAACAATCTGGAAAGTAGTGGGATAAAGTAGGTATGATGAAGTTAGGAAGACTTAAGGAATAGATCCGAGCTCTCCAACCTATGGCACGTGGGTCACATCCTAATAACAATCTGGAAAGTAGTGGGATAAAGTAGGTATGATGAAGTTAGGAAGACTTAAGGAATAGACCCGAGCTCTCCAACCTATGGCACGTGGGTCACATCCTAATAACAATCTGGAAAGTAGTGGGATAAAGTAGGTATGATGAAGTTAGGAAGACTTAAGGAATAGACTCGAGCTCTCCAACCTATGGCACGTGGGTCACATCCTAATAACAATCTGGAAAGTAGTGGGATAAAGTAGGTATGATGAAGTTAGGAAGACTTAAGGAATAGACCCGAGCTCTCCAACCTATGGCACGTGGGTCACATCCTAATAACAATCTGGAAAGTAGTGGGATAAAGTAGGTATGATGAAGTTAGGAAGACTTAAGGAATAGACCCGAGCTCTCCAACCTATGGCACGTGGGTCTCATCCTAATAACAATCTGGAAAGTAGTGGGATAAAGTAGGTATGATGAAGTTAGGAAGACTTAAGGAATAGACCCGAGCTCTCCAACCTACGGCCCGTGGGTCACATCCTAATAACAATCTTTAAAGTAGTGGGATAAAGTAGGTATGATGAAGTTAGGAAGACTTAAGGAATAGATCCGAGCTCTCCAACCTACAGCCCGTGGGTCACATCCTAATAACAATCTGGAAAGTAGTGGGATAAAGTAGGTATGATGAAGTTAGGAAGACTTAAGGAATAGACCCGAGCTCTCCAACCTACGGCCCGTGGGTCACATCCTAATAACAATCTGGAAAGTAGTGGGATAAAGTAGGTATGATGAAGTTAGGAAGACTTAAGGAATAGACCCGAGCTCTCCAACCTACGGCCCGTGGGTCACATCCTAATAACAATCTGGAAAGTAGTGGGATAAAGTAGGTATGATGAAGTTAGGAAGACTTAAGGAATAGATCCGAGCTCTCCAACCTACAGCCCGTGGGTCACATCCTAATAACAATCTGGAAAGTAGTGGGATAAAGTAGGTATGATGAAGTTAGGAAGACTTAAGGAATAGACCCGAGCTCTCCAACCTACAGCCCGTGGGTCACATCCTAATAACAAATTGGAGAGTAGTGGGATAAAGTAGGTATGATGAAGTTAGGAAGACTTAAGGAATAGATCCGAGCTCTCCAACCTACGGCCCGTGGGTCACATCCTGATAACAATCTGGAAAGTAGTGGGATAAAGTAGGTATGATGAAGTTAGGAAGACTTAAGGAATAGATCCGAGCTCTCCAACCTACGGCCCGTGGGTCACATCCTGATAACAATCTGGAAAGTAGTGGGATAAAGTAGGTATGATGAAGTTAGGAAGACTTAAGGAATAGACCCGAGCTCTCCAACCTACGGCCCGTGGGTCACATCCTAATAACAATCTGGAAAGTAGTGGGATAAAGTAGGTATGATGAAGTTAGGAAGACTTAAGGAATAGACCCGAGCTCTCCAACCGACAGCCCGTGGGTCACATCCTAATAACAATCTGGAAAGTAGTGGGATAAAGTAGGTATGATGAAGTTAGGAAGACTTAAGGAATAGACCCGAGCTCTCCAACCTACGGCCCGTGGGTCACATCCTAATAACAATCTGGAAAGTAGTGGGATAAAGTAGGTATGATGAAGTTAGGAAGACTTAAGGAATAGATCCGAGCTCTCCAACCTATAGCCCGTGGGTCACATCCTAATAACAATCTGGAAAGTAGTGGGATAAAGTAGGTATGATGAAGTTAGGAAGACTTAAGGAATAGACCCGAGCTCTCCAACCTACGGCCCGTGGGTCACATCCTAATAACAAATTGGAGAGTAGTGGGATAAAGTAGGTATGATGAAGTTAGGAAGACTTAAGGAATAGATCCGAGCTCTCCAACCTACGGCCCGTGGGTCACATCCTGATAACAATCTGGAAAGTAGTGGGATAAAGTAGGTATGATGAAGTTAGGAAGACTTAAGGAATAGATCCGAGCTCTCCAACCTACGGCCCGTGGGTCACATCCTGATAACAATCTGGAAAGTAGTGGGATAAAGTAGGTATGATGAAGTTAGGAAGACTTAAGGAATAGACCCGAGCTCTCCAACCTACGGCCCGTGGGTCACATCCTAATAACAATCTGGAAAGTAGTGGGATAAAGTAGGTATGATGAAGTTAGGAAGACTTAAGGAATAGACCCGAGCTCTCCAACCTACGGCCCGTGGGTCACATCCTAATAACAATCTGGAAAGTAGTGGGATAAAGTAGGTATGATGAAGTTAGGAAGACTTAAGGAATAGACCCGAGCTCTCCAACCTACGGCCCGTGGGTCACATCCTAATAACAATCTGGAAAGTAGTGGGATAAAGTAGGTATGATGAAGTTAGGAAGACTTAAGGAATAGACCCGAGCTCTCCAACCTACGGCCCGTGGGTCACATCCTAATAACAATCTGGAAAGTAGTGGGATAAAGTAGGTATGATGAAGTTAGGAAGACTTAAGGAATAGACCCGAGCTCTCCAACCTACAGCCCGTGGGTCACATCCTAATAACAATCTGGAAAGTAGTGGGATAAAGTAGGTATGATGAAGTTAGGAAGACTTAAGGAATAGACCCGAGCTCTCCAACCTACGGCCCGTGGGTCACATCCTAATAACAATCTGGAAAGTAGTGGGATAAAGTAGGTATGATGAAGTTAGGAAGACTTAAGGAATAGACCCGAGCTCTCCAACCTACGGCCCGTGGGTCACATCCTAATAACAATCTGGAAAGTAGTGGAATAAAGTAGGTATGATGAAGTTAGGAAGACTTAAGGAATAGATCCGAGCTCTCCAACCTACGGCCCGTGGGTCACATCCTGATAACAATCTGGAAAGTAGTGGGATAAAGTAGGTATGATGAAGTTAGGAAGACTTAAGGAATAGACCCGAGCTCTCCAACCTACGGCCCGTGGGTCACATCCTAATAACAATCTGGAAAGTAGTGGGATAAAGTAGGTATGATGAAGTTAGGAAGACTTAAGGAATAGACCCGAGCTCTCCAACCTACGGCCCGTGGGTCACATCCTAATAACAATCTGGAAAGTAGTGGGATAAAGTAGGTATGATGAAGTCAGGGAGACTTATGGAATAGACCCGAGCTCTCCAACCTACGGCTCGTGGGTCACATCCTAATAACAATCTGGAAAGTAGTGGGATAAAGTAGGTATGATGAAGTTAGGAAGACTTAAGGAATAGACCCGAGCTCTCCAACCTACGGCCCGTGGGTCACATCCGGCCCTCGAACGGACTTTTCCTGCCCGCGGAAAGCTAGCATACTGAAAAAAAAAAATTATTTGTTAATATGTTTCCATTTAAGCATTTTTACCATTAAATATGAATACACTACTTGTCTCTCAATTGCCACTTCTTTTCTCTATAAGTGTAAACTAGCTGTAAACATGTAAAAATCTGAGCAACAATTTCTCAAAAACCACTCAGTAAAATGTAATAAGGTATCTTTTATTCACCCACTCAAGTTCAGATACGTATTTTTAAACTTGTAGTGGATGACACGATGTAAATACGTCGTTTTAAAATAACAATTTATTAATTAAATTAATTCATTAAATAATTCATTGATTTTGGTTATTACTTCTATTCTGCCATTTAATATTGTATTTTACTTGATATTTGTTTGTTTTAAAAGCGGGCATTTAAAATTATATATTGCTTTTATATATGTGGGTATTTTAGACGCATATTCTATTAGTAATGACTATCAGAAATTTACTAAACTATCACTGCAGACTTAAAGACTCTATTCGGAGTTGTGTAGGCAATCTAAAGTCAATAAAGCGTGTCATGTACTCACGTGGAAGTGAATTTTGTCTAATTCTTGATTGATTACGGATACTTGGGTCAAGTGAATTTGTCGCATAATTCTTGATTGATTACGGATACTTGGGTCATAATGTGTTCAAAATGGGGGGAGTAAATTCCAGGAGCTTTGCAAAGGATAAGACAGATGACGTAAAACAATATTTCTTTGAGTGTGACAGAGGGTTAGTTCGAACAGTGCTAGGAGAGGAAGTAAAATTTAACCTAGAATTTGCTTCAAGTTACAAAAGGGAAGAAGCATGGTTAGGTCTAGAATATAGTCCTAGAGAGGATTTGTAAAGGTAGCCCCTTGAGTATGTTTTAGCGGTCCCGGAGTGGAATGTCTGGCTGGAGCAAGTGGGGTTTAGTGTGTATACTGGCAGACTTAGAGGAGTAGCGCGCACTGTGCGCTATGCGCACGCCTCAATAAAAATAATCATAAAACTGTAATCCATGTTTCGATAATAGAGTCATCATCAGAAGGCTACACTCCGTCGTGAGGTTTTATATCGTCTGATGACGCGAACTGTGTTTTACAAACATCCCTAATGTTTTTATAATTAGTTAATTTCTTTCATTTGCAACTAAATGTTTTACATGCGTGCCTTGACCATTGCAATTATATTGTGCCTGGTGCTTGCGTAGGGGTGGTGCTTGCATCAGAAGTTAAATAATTAATAAATATAAATAATTAATCAACAAATTGAATGCTTGGGGTAATATTAATACCTTTACGTCTTTAGTTAATAATTAAATAGCTCTTACAACTACCAATTATATACAGTCGGCGCCGCTTATTGTGATCATATTTGTCACAAGCATATTTGATAACAATAACCGAACGCTTAATCACGATGTAGTCTACAGCCGTACTGCATTGAACTCACTGTATTATTGCCACAACTGTTTGTTCTGAACGATCCTACCTTTAAGCCTATCATTACATCAAGTAATTCTAATTCTGTAACACTATAATTAAACTGTACTTACCAAATTTTGATGCTATTCCGGACAGTTTTATGTACAGTAGTAGAATTTCTGTAATTTAGTTTTCTACTTGTTAAAATTAGTGGGTATATTTCATGTCAGTTTATTTTATTCGACTGTAGATTTTTTTTAAACACTGAATCTAGCATAATTGAAAAAAATTCAATATATAGAACTACGTAAAACACTTGATCAAAACATTTTAACACATAAAACTTCATTATAAAACACTTCAATCTTATTTACACTTCAAATTTACATTTACTTTTTCTCGAAGAATTCCTCTATAGGCCTATGTGACTGTCTGTAGTCTTTTCGTAAAATATTGTTTATAAATTGTTCATATTCATAATGTTTGTTGAAATTTTCTGCTTTTTGTTGAACAAACTGCCTTAGAATCTCAAGAGCTTGGTGAATGTCCTGCTTAGATCTTTGCGGTACACATTTATCATTTTCGTCATCATCGGTGCCTTCTTCTTCAGTAACTTTTGATGTTGAAGCAACTACCTCACAAATATCGTCTACAGTCATTTCCGCTGCTGTTTCAATACTATCGTTAACTTCCATCCACTCAGTATATTCTTTTAAGGACAAATCGAAAGGCTTCAAGTTCTCTTCAGAGTCTTCCTCAGATGTAGCTTGCTCTCGATTTTCTTCAACAAAAAAACCACATTTTCTAAAGCAATTTTTCACAGTTTTTTCAGAAACTTCATTCCAAGATTTTGCTTTCAGATGAATAGCATCGAGTAAAGAAGTTTTTTTAGCCAATTCATTTGAGGTAAGGATTTGAAATTCATTCATATTTCTATAATTCTAGCACGCATCTCTCGTCGATAAAAACTTTTGAGATTTTTAATTATGCCTTGGTCACATGGCTGAATAATTGATGTAGTATTGGCCGGAAGGTAAATCACTTAGATGTGTTATAGCGTAGTGCTTATGTCATTATGTGCAGTGCAGTTGTCTAGTAGAAGCAGAATGTTGCGTTTGAGGCTGGTATCCCATTTAGTCAGCCATTCATTAAAAATTTTTGATGTCATCCAAGCATTGGCGTTTGAATGATATTCAACCGGTAGCTTTTTGATACCTTGAAAACAACGTGGATTTTTAGATTTACCGATAATTAAGAGTTTTTCTTTATGACCAACCATGTTAACACAACACAAAACAGTTATTCTTTGTTTACATATTTTACAGCCGTTAGCAATTTCATTTTTAAATAAGTAAGTATGTTCGGGTAAAGCACGATAATAAAGTCGTGTTTCATCTGCATTGTATATGCAGCTAGGAGAATACTCGGCCAAAATCTTTGGCCATTCGTATTGTAACCAGTCCTCAGGTCCAACAAAATCAGTTTCTTTTTTCACCACACGTTTTCTTGTAAACAATGTTTTCCCTTTTCTTCCATCGATTGAACCATCCATCTGTGGCTTTAAAATCCTGTTTTCCTATTTTTTTGGCAAGATCCTCAGCTTTTAGACGCATTAGTGGGCCGTCAACTCGAGCATCTTTTTCGCGAACATTTTTAAACCTCAATTTCAAAGCTGATCCACTTGCGGATCCTTCCCAGAACGATGTCTTTTGTTGTCAACATTTGCATTACACTTTGATAATGACAAGATTTTTTCTTTGTTGTTCAATATTTTACATAAGAGAGGTTGAGAAACGCCAAGTTGAGAATCAGCGTTTCTTTGACTCATTTTTGGTAATTTACTGTACCTATCTAGAATATCAAGTTTTTGTTTAAGACTTAAATCGCGTCGTTTCTTTTGAGATTCGGATATCTTGCTATACTGTCCTTTGAAACTTCAAGTGACACTAAACTGTACAAAACAAACGAAAAAGATCTTTAAAAATTAAGTTATGTAAAATCACACTGAAATACTGTAATAAACGTTCATAAAAATTCACTGTTAAAAAATACAGTACGACTGTACTGTAAATGGTTCAGTAGTAACATCAACTAATGTTAACAAACAACTAAGGTCGACTCAAGCGAGGCTAAGGTGTTTGCGTAAACAAAGAGTAAGGGAGACATTCTGAGAACTGTGCTAAGTGCTGAAACCGTTATAAAGTATTTCTGTCATTCTAAAAATAAACATTCTATGAATTGGGCGTCATTGTGTGTTGCACGTGCTGTTTACACTACTTTGTAGACATTTTTACTTGGTCCATGCTAGTATACGTTGACGCATATGATTTTGAATGGCAAATTAAATGATATTAATAAGCGAACAGATGATTACAATAAGCGGCCTAATTACAATGTATTAATATACGTCCATGTTTGTTTTTCAATGAAACGATAACAATAACCGAATGATAACATTAACCGTGATCACAATAAGCGGAGCCGACTGTATATACATTGAACGGAAAATAGATTGTAATAAGTATAGTCAACGATTCGAGCCCAATATTTACAAAATATATAGCAAGTAATATAAACAAACAGTTTTTATAGTAAATTCCTACTTAAGGCAAAAAAAATATCTTAGTTACATTTAGGAAATAATTACAATTAATATAAATAAAGTAACATAACCTATGCATTAAAACTGCTGTTCTACCACATAACCTATAACATGAAATCAGCTGTTTTATGAAATCATATGTTGTCACTTATTTTCAGCCAAATGGGACGAAATAACTATATTGCATACCTTGCCCCTTTGGTGACAAGCTTTTCTCCCATATAAAGCTAAAATTAATTCATTAGATTAAATTAATGAATTAATATTTCGAAAAACTTTATCCAGGTCACTTGCTTGCACTTTAAATAAATGTATTTGAACTTGAGTGGATAAATAAAACGTATTTTATTAACGATTGAAAATTTATACAAGATATAGGGAGTGTGAAATAATAGAAGGCACAGAATAACAAACAAATTTACAATTTAAAAAACTCAATACATTAAAAAAATTAATATAGATACAAAAGTAAATCAATTTAATGTAACAACTAGGCCAGACATTTTAATTTCTGGCGATTCTGAGCTACGATTAAATGTTTTACTTTAGAATTTATATTTATTTTATTGTTTAAGTTTCGGAAATTGTATGTTTTGTGATTTTATATAGTATTTTTGTCTTGTATTTTGAAAAAAGATACCATAGTGGTATCGACAACTTGTACATATGTGTTAAAACGATTGGTCAAGGTGTTGTATATAATTGATCCTTAAAAACCTATTTAAATTCACTTACACATATTTCCAACCTATTTCAAATTCAATATATCTCCATTAAAATATTTTTTTAATATCGTAATGAAAATATTTGGGTTAAACTAGATATTATTCGAAATTTAGTAATTATTCATGCTTTTATGTACATTTAGTTGAAGTACATGAATAAATAATGTTGGTTAATATCTCTATTTTATCTTTCTTCATACTTTTTTCCTCATATTTTTTCTTCGATTTTCAAATTAACCGCAGTCTTCAAAAATTACGTAAACATCTGTTTCCTGTCAAACAATTGAAGGCCATTTATTTACACTCTTAACATTCCTAAAACGCCCGTGTCAATTATATAATTCTTTCAAAATTTTATTTTTATGTCTCCCGACTGCTATGTAGATGAAATAAGTAATCGTAATATAATAATTAGTAATTAAAAACTCATTAAATATGTATTTACTTTATTTATTAGAGTGTGAAAGGAATAATAAATTGTTTGATTTGTAGTATTGCTTGAGGATGGACGGAAGTGTGTACGGTGGACGAAATTATATGACTCCTTTTGTGAGAGAATTGTGACCTATGGACGGGTTAAATTCCTTGACAGATTTGCTCTGAACTGGAATCATAAAGTGGCGTTTAGTTGATGTTCCTTGGTTCTATATAAATATTTCTATCCTAAATTTGTAGCCCCTTTCTTGGAAAAAAAGCTAATCTAGATTTTCTGAAGTGGTTAGAGAACTTAAAGCGAAAGTTAATTAAAAAAAATAATACAGGAATAAGAGATAAATGGAAAATTAATACCAATTAGAGGAATGTAATACATAGCAAGGTTTGCATATACAAGAAAAGCAATATATCAAAACCCAGGTAGTTTTAAATAAAGCACTTGATGAATAATTTTGTTTACTCATTTACTCAAATATTCGGAAACACTTATTTTGTGTTCTTGCTTAATTAAACATTGTCCAAAAACACTTATGTTTTTATTTGTTTACTTGTTTAATCAATCGATGTCCAAAAGTACTTGTTATTTTATTTGTTTACTCAAACATTGTGTGTGAAAATTTTGTTTTTTATTTACGTTTCTCAAGGTTGTCCGAAAACGCCTATTTGTTTAGTTACTTGTTTAATCAAAAGTTGTCCCAAAATACTTATTTACTAAAACAATAATCTTTAACAAATTTCTTTAAAACTCATGTTCCCCAAGGTTGTCGGAAAACACTTACCTGTTTACTTGTCTACTCGATCATTGCCTACAACACTGGTTTCTCTGATAATTTATTGAAAGTTTCCAAGATAAACTTATTTTGTTTACTTATCTACTCCAAAGTTGTCTTAAAATCCTACATGGCTTACTAACTTACTGAACGTTTGCACCTGAAATCTTATTTCGTTTACTTATTCACCCAAAATTAAATTGTTGAAAAGCATTTACTTTGTTTGCTGATTTACTGAAAGTTTTAAGTAAAACACTTATTTTGTTTACATATTACCCAAACATTGTGTAAAATCTCTTATTTTGTTTAGTTATTTACTTAAAATTTGGACCAAAACGCTTATTTTGTTTTGTCCACCTCAAATTTGTCGTGACATCTTATTTTGTTTACTTCTTCACTCAAACATTGTATAAAAGCACTTTATTTGTTTAGCAATTTGTTTACTGGAAATTTGAACCAAAACGCTTTTTTGTTTATTTGTCCACCTCAAAGTTGTCCTAAAATCTTATTTTGTTTACTTCTTCACCCGACCATTGTGTAAAATCACTTAATTTTTTATCAATTTACTGGAAATATGGACCAAAACGCTTTTTTGTTTTAATTGTGCGCCTCAAAGTAGTCCTGAAATCTTATTTTGTTTACTTCTTCACCCAAACATAGTGTAAAATCATTTAATTTGTGTGGCAATTTACTGGAAATTTGAACCAAAACGCTTTTTTTAAATTTTTCCATCTCTAAGTTGTCCTGAAATCTTATTTTGTTTACTTCTTCACCCAAAAGTGATTTGTTTCCTAAAACACTTAGTTTGTCCGAACACTAACTTAAGTAAAAGATACGCTGAGGAGTTTTCAGAAAGGGCGTTCTGGTTTAACAACTCGTCACATGAAAACACGGGTAGTTGTTCAGAAAAGGCTAATCACACAGAAAGGGCAACAATTTTCTTAAATTTAATTTATTGGACAACTAGAGTTCTACCACTACGTATTTTGGGTTCTTGCCGAAACGTGGAAGATAAATGCATACGACTCAGATGTCACTTTCCCACTTGCTCTGTCACCTTACATTATCACAACAAGGAAGTGCCAGGTCTGTAGATAGTGTTAGCTTTAGGGAAACATGCAAACCGAGCGCGATCTATCAAATTGTTTTCCATCTGTTATCGCCCTCAGATAAGGCTTTCGGTCGGGGGTTGAAAAATGCTAATGCATTTCAAGGGTACATAAATTATTCAACCATATTGGGTCGAGTTCTCTCCGTCTTGATTTATGTAGCGTCTTAACCGCTTTAATAAGGCAAAATTAAAAGGCACAACATGTAAATTACGTAGATATAGTCAGCATTTTAATTTCGTCTATAATTGCTTTCCATTTTAAAACAGTTTTAGAAATTACTTTATTTAAAAATGCGAATAAAATTGTATTAAATTTGTATTTGATTTATGTATATTG
>JBAIZL010000010.1:47424472-47514472 GCA_036971475.1 Prosapia bicincta
TATGAAACAATTTTTTTTAAATAATAAAAACTAAAATAATTTATATTGACATTATCTTCGCTTTCGGGCCAGTTAGAATTATAAAAATATGTTATTTTGGAAAACATTATTATTCTCAAAATTTTGTACTTGGTTACTTTTAAATACAGTTAGCTAAAAAGCTAAAATAGTTTCCATATTTAAGATGCTTGAACAAGCTGCACGTAAAGCTGTCATTATATATAGCCTATACATACAAAATCTGTTTTCTTGTTTAATAATCAAAAACAACTACGGTGATTCAAATACAAGAATTATTTACTAATTTATATTCAAAGCTTTTTGTTGATAAACAGTAACATCATCATCAGGATTCGTTCTGATATATCAACGAAAAGCTTTGAATATAAATTTATATATATATATATATATAATTCTTTTATTTGAATAACCTTCGTTGTTTTTGATATATATATATAATATTTATTTAATAATTTACTAACATTTAAAACAATACTCTTTTAGCTGTTGACAGTTTAAGAAGTAAAATCAATATTTAGAATCAATATATATTACCAATATTCAATTCATCATCAATATTTCGTAATTTTGTTGTTCATGACGAGCTGGTTGTTAATCACTTATTACACTTTGAAATTACTTGCGACCCAGACATTCTGTTAGCTATAAGTTATTAAATTGCTAACTTATACTGGGAGGAAACGTTTTTGTCTTACGACTTCTTCAGCCAGTTGAGATTAGGCTCAACATATGTTAATATGATAAGTTAGAAGGTATCTCAATGCGATCGAAAACTTTTAAGTAAGTTTTTTTATAAATTTACTTAAAAGTCTGACAATATTGTTGAAGTTCTGCGAATTGTTAGGCAACAAAATCCTCGAGAAATTTAATAGTAGGCCTATTTTTTAAATTTTATTTTATTATTGTTATTCTTTTTTTTATTTTTCTGTATTGTTAAGTTTATTCTTTGTGGTCGTTAATTTATTACAACAATACTTTTCTAATTTTCGAATCGGCTTTAGGATGTATGATTTTGCATAAAGCCATTATAACTTTGTTTATATTCACTAACCTTTATTTTCATCGATTTATGAGAGATTTTTCCACGATTCGGAATGCAAATATATATTTTTGGGAAAGTGGTGCCATCGCCTGCATTCAACAAAACCGTAGTAAAGTCGGACATTTGCTTTGAATGTAAAATTTTTTTTTCTAAATTTTATCTGTTTTATATTTCACATTGAATTAAATCTTAACGTCTTACAATTCTTTACCACGTCTGTTAATTTTTAGTTCTCTAAAAAGTATAGGTTCTTCTCTACAAATTTTGTAAATTTCATCAATTTTTTTCGCGAATTTTACTTGTTATGTGTCTAGTTTTATTCAAGTTCTAAGCTTTTCCTTTACAAATAAAAGTTATTTTGAGGTAATGCATAAATAATTTTCAAATAAAATTACTTCTACATATTTAGAAACATCGTAGCATAAATTTGGATTATTGTATGTTAACATATGATTTCATACAAATTATGTTGATATATTATTTTTAAGTTTTGTTAAAAATTCTGTATTATAGGTTAGTATTAACTTAAAAGTTATATTTAGAACCTTATACTTATTTTTTAAACACATTATTTTGTTTAAAAACAATTAATAATTTTATTATTTTGTGAAATAAACTTATAAATTTAAAGAGTTTATAATTACTATAAGTTGTAAAATTCATTTGCGTAGAATTGTTATTAAAAACATACATATAAAATAAAACTGATTTTAAACGTTGATTAGAGCACGGAATACATAATTGATGGCAAAAATATAGCTATAAGGGAAATTTTTTTTTTTATGGACTCTTAGGTCATAAAAAGGGTGATTAATTGTTATAATAGGATACATTTTCATTTGTTATTATTTTTCAAGTTAATGTACATGGCTTCTTTTTTAATATTTTAGATTTATGTTATTGTTTCGATATAACGGACAATATATTTCGGTAGACAATACAAGTTGTCATTAATATACGTCCTTAGATTCCCGTTTGTCATATCTTTCCATGCCTTATCCATCACGGTCTGAAATCACGTCTACCTGGCCTGCAAAAGTTTGATAACAACTTGTACCCATTGTTTATGGCCAGCCAATAGTTGGCAACACAAGGATAAAGGGCATTTTTATTGAGTATTAATATTTCAATGTTGGCAGACATGAGAGGCTCGCGTGTAGAGCTTTAGCAGAGGCGATCGCAAGTAGCACAATAAAAATCAGCTTTGACTCCAAGTTTATAGGATCGCATGCCGCACTGTATTTGTGCCGATCAGTCTCCCTATCATGTTCTAATATATATTATCTTGATTAACCTATCGTTTTGCGCTCACGCTAACTGTCTATAAAATGAAAAAATCAAAGGATTTTCGTACAATCGGTTATCGCAATAGAACGACGAGAGTAGTTGTATATTATTATTAATTTAGATGTGTTGGATTTATTCGCATAATTTAAGAGATTTTAATGCTTTAAAAGGTTTTTCTTAGTAAAATAATTTTTAAAATGTTAAATACTGCATTTTTTTAATCTATATGTTGGATTTATGCATATGATTTAAAAGACTTTAATGCTTTAAAAGATTTTTCTTAGTAAAATATTTTTGTTAATGGTAAATACTATATTTCTTTTTTATTGATATATTAGAGATATGCGCATTATTTAAGAGACTTTAATGCTTTAGACATGTTTCTTAATAAAATAATTTTTTAATGTTAACTATTAATTTTTTTCATGTTGAATTTATGGTCATAATTTAGGAGACTTTAATGGTTTAGAAAGTGATTTTTAAATTATTTTATTAATTTATTTCTTTTTGTTTTTTTCATTATCTAATGAAACATCAAGTGTTGAGAATATCAACTGATATTAAAGAGCGTTATATTTTAAGTAAATCTGTATAGTCTAAGTTAGAAAGTAATTATTTTTAAGGTAACTAATAGTAATGATGTATGTTTTATATATCAATAAAATGCTTATGAGATACATGACGGGTAATAATGGCTCCTTTTTATATTAGTAAGACGATTTAGTAGAGACATGATGGATAATAATAAATGGCTCATTTCTATAACATTGAGATGGTTTAGGAGCCTTCCTTAGGTAAGTCAGTATTCAAGGGAGGTAATGAGGTTAGCACTACCCTTCAACCCCCCATTACTACCTTATTTTTGACTCTTCTACTCATTTTCACTGGCTGATTCAACCTGGGAGCCAAAATACAGACATTCTTTGCTGCTACCGGGATTCAAATCCCGAATTTATAGACTGTAATCAAATGCTTAGTCCGTCATACCTGCTTGTTGGCATCAGAGCAAAAAGTAATATTTGTGATCTCCGACGGTTTTATAAATACTCTTGAATGGTATTTGCTAGATATCTTGTGAGTATAAATAGCACTAAGTTTAAGTTAGTTTTTAAACAATTTAGGATGTATTGTCTCAATTTTAAATTCATAAAATGGCGATGATGAAATAGGACCATTATATAAAAGAGGTTTTACTGTCGTGTATAATCCATCCTTTTACGAAAGAAGTTCTTGTTTGTGGTTAATTAAAATACAAATTAAAAAAAAACACTAAAATAATAGTAATGTGAGAAATTGAAGCATCTACGTTCGTAATATAAATAAACAAAATCTCTTAATTATAGATACAACTTGTAAAGTAGGCCTACATTCAAACTTTAAAACAATCATCTATACAGGAAAATAATAAAAAACATTGTTAATGTCTTTTTTCGTAATAATTTCCTTTATAGGCGATTGCTTTGCAATTGAAATACACGTTAACGTTTCAATAAAATTATCGTGGTTTTGAGGTTTTATTTCTTTCAAATAATAATAATAAAGTAAATAGGTAACGTGTTTCGATGGAGGGGCAAGTTGTATCGTGGCAAAGCTTAGTGTCCACTCAAGGTCATTGCATCATTTGAGTAGGCTACAGTTAGAAGGTAGATAGTGTTAGTGGTGGTAGTGCTAAAGAAGAAATGGGAAGATGAAAGAAAGATAACAGAAATAGAGGAACGGAAGAAAAATCTGGAGTTATAAAAACAATAAAAGAAGAAAGAAAAGAATTTGGAATATGCCGCTAAAGAAAAAAAGGGAAGATGAAAGAAGGATAAAAGAAATAGAGGAACAGAAGAAAAACGGGAGTTAGAAAAACAACAAAAGAAGAAAGAAGAGAAATAGGAATATGCCGCTAGAGAAAAATTGGAAGAAGTAAGAAGGATAATAGAAAAAGAACTAGGCAGGTTATTTAGGGACTCGGAAAGGGGAAAAGAAAAAGAGTGAGAGGAGAAGGGAGTATGAAGAAGACAAAAGATTCTGGAAGCTTTCCTGTTGGGAGTAGAAAATCGCAAGAAATAATGACCTGAAAAAGAATGAAAATAAAAGAAAAATTAAAGAGTATGATAACGAGTTAGGCGAATTTAAAAGTAAGATTGAAATCAAAGACAAACGAATTAAACGAACGAGTGGTATGCATAGTGGAATGTTGTACAAAATCGTAAAAAAGGAGAAGAAAATTTAAGAAGCGAAAGCGAGAAGGACGAAAAATAAAAATGATATATTTTTTAATAATCTTATTTGTTCTTAATGAATTTAATTTTTGTAGTTAAAGATCATTATTTATTAAACATTAATATTTAATAAACAACAATAACCCTGACTACAAATATTATAACAACTTTGATGCACGTTTCTCCAACACAGTTAGCATCATCCAAAAGATATATTGGTGTTAGGTTTCAGATCCCAGAATGTTTATAGCTTCCTGATGAAGCTATGTTAGCAAAATGTAGATCAAAGTTGTTTTAATATTTGCAGCAAGGATTATTGGTGTTTAGTTATTATACGCTACTATGATCTGTATAGGTTTTTATATCGTGTACTTACTACAATTATTTTTATAAAACGCGAGGAATTTAACTGCGAAAATGATCTCTAAAAATATTTATAACAAAAATGGTTTCGGTAAGAAACCAAAGTACTAAGGTGGCTATAGTTTGTAGAGTTGCCAACTAGTAGAGAATGGCACCCTCTAGAGACCGTCCAGATTAAACCGTCAACTTTTAATTTGTTTAATTACTGCATCTCGTAATTATACTTTGCCATAGAAGCAATTTGCTTTATTGTTTACTGCCTCTGCTACAATAATTTACAGCTTCCCGTGAAGGTCTCTAAATGTCACTTCTAGCGGCAAATTGTTACTATATAAAAAAAAGTACAAGTAATATTAGGTGAACAAGGAGAAATTCTATTTTAGCTACTCTTTAATAAATATTTACAATGAATATAAATAAAGTAACCTGATGTACTAAAACTATTATTATAAATTCAAACAGTTAAACTGTATAATAATCCAAGTTTACTCTTGGGATATATAAAGATTTAACCATTCAGTGTTTAATATCTGTGCTACGCTGGTTAAAACATATAAAAATATTTTCATCTAATTTGTTCAGTTCCTTCCATTAGTTCACACTCTCCTTATCTATATTTATATATCTTACTTTCAATCGTTAGTAAAATACTTTTCATTCGTCTACTAAAGTTCATTTGTTTTTAACGTAGAGTAGATGACATGTCCATACAGTTATCCCAAATAGTATTTCATAATTTAAATGTAATTAATTACTTAAGTTAAGTATGGAGTATATGTCATATGTAATGCATATTTATTTTAATTGTAATTATTTCATAGAAAGTAATTAAAATGAAATTATAATTATTATAAAATTATTTTCTATTATTTTTATGGTATTGGGGTTCTTTTCAATATTTGCATTGTAATATATGGTACCACTGTGCTCTTGATATTGTAAATTGTTTTTTGTTGACCTAAGTAGGGCTTGACTTTAAGTTTTTTTAAAAATATTTTTTGTGTAATTTTTGACAGCTTGGCAAACTATTCTTAGACATAAGTCAACTTTTGGGGGAAAACATATTTATTTCCTTTAAGAATATAAAATCTTAATATTAACCTTAATTAAATATCTGACTAGTAGGTTAGGCCTATCAAGTTTTAAAATATTCTTACGAAGTGAAATTTTTTCAAAATTCTAAAAAATTTCCAAAAGGGACCTTAAGAAGAAACCACAAGGGAAATAAATATAATTTCTTGAAGACGTATTGTATTTTATTTTTGTGAGCAAGGCGAAACGTGCGTAGGTAAGGAGAAACGTGCATAAGCAAGGAGAAACGTGCTTAAAAAAGGAGAAATGTTCGTAAGTAAGGAGAAACGTGCGTAAGTAAGGAGAAACGAGCGTAAGCAAGAAGAAACGTGCATAAGTAAGGAGAAACGTGCGTAAGTAAGGAGAAACGTGCATAAGCAAGGAGAAACGTGCTTAAAAAAGGAGAAATGTTCGTAAGTAAGGAGAAACGTGCGTAAGTAAGGAGAAACGAGCGTAAGTACGGAGGAACGTGAGTAAACAAGGAGAAACGTGCTTAAGCAAGGAGAAACGTGCTTAAAAAAGGAGAAATGTGCGTAAGTAAGGAAAAACGAGCGTAAGTAGGGAGAAACGTGTGTAAACAAGAAGGAACGTGCGTAAGTAAGGTGAAAGGAACGTAAGCAAAGAGAAACGTGCGTAAGTAAGGAAATATGTGCGTAAGTAATTAGAAACGTGCGTAAGCAAGAAGAAAAGTGCGTAAGCAAGGAGTAACGTGCCTAAGAAGAAACTTGAGTAAGTAACGAGAAACGTGCTTAAACAAGGAGAAATATGCGTAAGTAAGGAGAAACGCGTAAGTACGGAGAAAATGTATGAAAACATATTTTCTCTGTATAAACAGATAATAATATCTCTATATTAGATGAATATAAAATTAAACTGGAAAACTCAACAAGGTTCCTCAACCCAAATAATGTAATACAAACATTTAACTTGTTTTGTGTCACGGGAAGATTCGAAACTACCGGTACATATGAAGGACTAACTCACCCATTCCAAGGGTATAGCGATCATTATTAAAACTTGTCTCATCAGTCGAACCGCTAACTATTCTTGCATTAACTTAACCTGAATACTCATGTAACTAAAGGGTCCATTAAGTCTTTAATTCTTGTTTGGACGTTGTCAATTACATATAAACAAATGTATGACGACGAAATTATAGATTATATTTTCCCTGTTACAGTGCAACCTGGGCAACTCTGTTATCATTGTCAAGAGGTTAATCCTCAACTGGGAAGGATAATCCTACTGTACTGGTGAGTTGTATTATTTCTTTAATTATTTGTAGTATTGCATGCTCTAGTTTATAAAGATGTACTTTCCAGACTTTATAAGGACAACAGTACTTGTCGAAACGTCCTCTTTGTAATAAACATGCTTACTTGTATCGCTTGGCAACTGTCAGTGATCCTCCAGTGCCTAAATAAACTCGAATTATAATTACAAATAAATAAAACGTCATAAACCACAAGAAAACTAAGGCGTTACGTTACCACGTAGGAGAGGTCAATTTGCTCTATATGTGAGTCGAAGTGTACATAAGTCTCAGCATTAATAAAGAGTTTTTTTGTGGTTTAAAATGTTTTATTTATTTATAATTAAAAATTAAAAAATTTTAAAAAAATGTATTTGAACTTGAGTGGACGAGTAAAATGTATTTAATTAACGATTAAAAGTTTCTATAACATATATAAGGAGAGTGTGAAGCAACAGAGGGAATTGAATGACCGCATTAGAATAAGCGAAAACATTGAACGCTCGGTGGTGTGAAATAAAATGAAATTTTTGAATTTACAGCCCCCGCTGCCCCTTCCCCTCTGATAACGCAACGTAAATTCTCGCTGAGGACAAGGGTAGCGCCACTGTTGGTAATTTATGTTAGGCTTATGCCTCGGTCACTATTGATCCCGAGCTGGGGCGCATGCGCGCCATACAAACAAGACGGGTTAGCAAAGTACCAGGTATAAATAAATTTATTGCCTATACAATGATATTTAGATTAACTAATGGACTGGGGAGTTTCGGCTGAAAATAAAATTGGACGGTATAAAATGGCGCCGACTTTTGTTCCATGTAGAAATTGTACTGACAATGAAATGGGTATAACGCGGTGTTATGGGCGGCGGGTCGTGCGTAATTTGCAGATTTTTATCTTCGTTACGTGTTTATTATTTCCAGTTTTTAGTGTTTGCAGAATGCCAATACGGACATTGTTTTAAAAACTATTTAGGGGTGGTTTAAATTATGTCTTTAATTATAAAAAAAATAATAATAATTTCAAGAAAACATATTAAGTTTTAATTTTTTTTAAAATCAAATGACGGTATCTACTTCGAAAAGATGACATAAAGACGCATAAGGTATAGATCCAGCTGTGAACTGCTACACCTGTAATTGAAGATAATTTTACTACAATTGGCATTCACTTTTAAAGTAACCTAAATGTTATCAAGTCCTTCCACACGAATTAACCGTCTGTACAAAAACAAATTGTTTTAAAGCATTCAAAAAATTATCTTTAGGAATGGTTCTTTTGGGACTTTCAATTCCAGTGTTCAAAATTACTAATACAAAATTTCAATTTCTAGTTTTAGAGCTATTCACGATTCTTTTTTTTTAATACAAGTTTTTATAAACAAAGTTTTTAAAGTAAATTCGTACTTAGGTCAACAACAAAAGATTTTATTTTAGTTACGTTTATTAAATAATTACATTTAATGTGAATAAAGTAACATAACCTATGCGTTAAAACAGCTGTTCTACCACATAACCTATAACATAAAATCAACTATTTTATGAAAACATGTGTCATTGTTTATTTTAAGCCACATGGGACGAAAACCCTATTTATTGCCTATTGCATCCCTTGCCAAAATTGTTTTCGCGTCTAAAACGAATATAATTAATTAAATTAAAATCATGAATTACTATTTGAAAAAACTCCTATTAACATCAATTATCTTTCATTACAAGTTTAAAAAAATGTATTTTAAGATGAATGGATAAATAAAAAGTATTTTATTAACGATTGAAAATATAAGGAGAGCGTGAACTAATAGAAGGAATTGAAAACTACATTAAATTAGGAAAAATAATTTTTCATACAAACTTTAATATTGATTAACAAATTGGTAGGCGATAATAATTTCCATAGGAAAGCAAGTAAAATAAAATTTAAAAGTCATATCCCACTTAAATTAACAAAGAAATATTTTATTTTAGTTTCTTTTTATTTTATAATTACAATTTGTAAATACAGATGACATAATATAAATATCAAGTGACAAAATAGAAAGCGAATTTCCTACCTATTTTCAATTTTTCTTTCTATATTTGGATTATTATTTTTGTATGTTACTATTTATACGCTATATTTCCTTCGCTTTCGTTGGTTTGCAGTTTTTATTCGCTTACGTTTCGCATCGCCTGTTTGTAAAGCAAGTCTTGATAGCGTTAATCCAGTTTGTTTGATTGTTTTCAATAATTTTTAATCCAGCATTATTTACGATATTGTTTGGTAACCATGGCAACAATTTGAAGTTTTACAATAGAAGTTTCGTTAACCAGTTAGGGACAAAACAAAATTCATATACATCTTTAAGTAATACGTTTCTAGCTATGGGTAAGTTGGCTCATTGCCAAAGTGATGGATTTTTAACATAAAGTCGTTCAGATTCAATCCGACTTAGACCCTACAAACTTTTTAAAAGTTATTGAATAATTAATTGAAGAAACTGTATTAACATCAATTGTCATA
This sequence comes from Prosapia bicincta, assembly GCA_036971475.1. Taxonomy (NCBI): domain Eukaryota; kingdom Metazoa; phylum Arthropoda; class Insecta; order Hemiptera; family Cercopidae; genus Prosapia; species Prosapia bicincta. The sequence goes on from JBAIZL010000010.1 coordinate 47,434,221, forward strand.
CACTACAGTTAAAAATAAAACGCGTTTGAACTTGAGCGGATGGATGGAAAAGTATTTTATTAACGATTGTAAGATGGATACAAGATAGATAGATGTAAGGAGAGTGTAGACTAATAGAAGCAACTGAAAAACAAATAATAGTAAATAAGTTTGGTAGAAATAAGTAAAGGACATTGAGTCCTTCTGGTTCTAGGAATAGGCGAAAAGAATGTGTGGGGATGTGCCTTATCGGAAATAGACTCGCTTATTGCATGGCGTAAGAAGATGTGACTACGTGCCTCCCGGTAAATAAATAGTCAATTTTAAATCGTAAATGAATTCAGACTGAAGAATAAAAAATGTCCGCTCTATATAGATCATGTTAAGACGAGCATTAATCGAGTTAAATAACAAGTGGACATCCTGTGAGACAATGTTCCACGCATTAAGATGTTAACGGTGATAAATTACTTATGCTAATTAAACCAATAAAATATGGGCACAATTGTACTTTATCTAGCGCTCATTATACGTACAAACAATTTAGCGTATTACGTTTAATTATTTGGGCGGGGATGTTTGTTGTGAGAGTTATGTTAATTAATTAGGCCGACTAAAAAATTCAGACGATGATATATTAAAAGGCTCGCAGAAATGAATTATTAAAAGCTATCATTAGAGTGGCACCGGTGTAGAAGCATTACACTCCACGGCCACGGCCTTCTAGTTATGTGAATTTATTAACCGCCGTACGTGTAAAAAAAGAGAATATATGCGCTCAATGTGGCACTGTGTTTCCCACAATCCTTAGCGTTTCTATTGTTGGTTGGTATCTGAGTTCACGTGAAAACTACGATAAACTCTTTTAAAAGATCATTTTTATCAAATCACCCTGTAAAAGTAAATTTTCTGTAACGTATCTGTAAGAGATTAATTGTACTTCTTAATTACTAGAAGTGGAATAATGCAAATTGGTGAAACTGGTTACTACCTTTAAGTTAAAATATCAGTTACACAAAAATATCAGTTCAGATAACGTCACTAAGGTAAATTAAGAGAAGGCCGAATACTTGACTAGTAACCTAAAGGTGATGGGTTTAATCCCCGATATTGCCAGTATAATTGTGCAAGCCTTTTTAGCCTCTAGGTCGACTCTGGCTCTGAAATGAATATTTAAATCAAATTTAGGGTAACAGGGAGCGATTGAAGCCACTTAAGTAAGAAAGTTAGGAATTCTAAGCCATACTAAAACCCTAATCTGTCTGATGATACCAATGGAGGTTTTATAATTTCAAAGTAAATAGAATACTGAAAAAAGTATCAGAATAAATAAAAAAACTATATTTAAGAATAGTTAAATGATGAATTAGGAAAATGAATTTCAATTTTGAGTAGTAAAATTATCTCTCTATGACTTCATCGTGGAGACTGCAGAATTAGAAATGATAAACAATTGAATCTTCGCCACCTTTACGATTAATAAAAAATTAGGAAAATATTAGACGTGACACTTTCAGAAAGATGTATACTACGGAAAGTTCACTTTTGGAAGAATTGCTTTCACGAATGTGAACGGAAACAGGTAAAAAAGAATTGGGTCCGATGGAAAAATTAGAATTTATAGAAAGAACGTAAAGGCCTGATTGGGTCGTCTCAAGTGCACAAACGAAAATACTCCCGTATCAGGAGATAAGATAAGAATAATTAATTAGCTTTATCTCTCTCTCTTTTTCATTATTGCCATACCTTTTGTTTTAGTTGATGTTTATTATTATTTGTAGTGCATTCTGAGTGTGTGGGTTGTGGCGTATCAGTGTTTTTGGGTGCCTGGACTGTTGTATTGTGCTACCGACTCCAAGTGCCATGAGGGATTATTTATGTACAGTTTATGTACTAGAGTGTTGTGAGAATCGTGCAAGAAGACATCAAAGATTGTGATAAGGAAAAGAGGTATGACTTGGAGCGCCTTAGATCTCGGCTCTTATCTCCATGTCACAAGGTAGACGCAGATATTGGGAAGAATCTACAGTCGAGTTTTAGAGACCACGCCCGTACTAATCTAGACTGAAACTCGACTCCCACCCCGAGGGCCAGGCCCGAAACGGGAGGCTTGGTAAGACGACCAGTCTGCAAGAGTCTTTCGAGCTCGCTATAAGGCCTGGACTGGAAACGGGCTCGCCCTGGGACGACACGACACTCCGACTAATCACTACGGATTCGACTACTCGAGAAATTTCTAAATGACCAAGTATTCCGTACAGGTTTTCCTTGGGTTGAAATGGGGTGTCTTCAATACCCTAAGTGTTTACTATTATGTACACGTAATGAGGAATTTGACACTTTGTTAACTCTGGGGATCCGTTACTAAGTCAGTGCTGAGGTGCTGACGTAACAAACAAAGCATATATTGTTCAAGTCCGATGTTCGTAGAAGATCTAACTTCGATGATGTTCAAGTGTTAGGAGGTATGCAAGATCTATCGTGGGTTCTTTCCTCCGTCTCCTACCGCGACACTTACCTAACTGTTTTATTTTACCACCTCCTACTCCTCCATGGAATATACGGATAACTTGGCTCATGATTAGTAAATCCCGTTTCCTTCACTTAGATGGGAGATAGTTCTCTAGAGAGTAGCTGCCATGAGAGCTGAGCGGGTTCTGATTGCTTAGACCCGGGGGTCCAACAGGCCAGTACTTGTTAGGGTCGATGCCATTAACCGTATCATTTTACGTCATGTGCATATATTTAATCAAATATAGTTTTGTTTAATAAGATTTTTAATTTTTATCAGTTTTGTTCCGCTTTTGATTTAACAAATACTTACTCTATCGATATATATATATATATATATATATATATATATATATATATATATATATATATATATATATATATATATATATATATATATATATATGTATGTAATAAATAAAAAATATTTCAAAAATAAGAATACTTTTAATACATATATTATTCACGCCGATAAAATAGTACCAGCATCTTCAGAAAAAATAATTATGTAACAAAAAATCTAATATATATAAATTATCAACCGGTAATAAAATACTTTTTATCCATTCACGCAAGTTCTATTACATTTTTTTTAAACTTGTAGTGGATGACACTTAATATTAATACAGTTTTTCCAAATATTAATTTATTAATTATATTTAGTTAATTAATTTTACTTTTATATAGGACAAAAATCTTTTATATAAGGAGCAAGTTATGCAATAGTTATTCGTCCCATTTGGCTTGAAATAAGTGATAACATATGATTTCATAAAGCCGCTGATTTCATGTTGTAGGTTATGTGGTATAACAGCGGTTTTAACGCATAGGTTATGTTACTTTATTTATAATTATTGTAATTATTTAATAAAAATAACTAAAATAAGATGTTTCTTTGTTGGCCAAAGTAGGAATTAACTTTAAAAACATTTGTGTTTATATTACTTCGTATGATTTAGAGTGTGAGATAATGTTAGTTTTGCCTAAGTAACACTTCAGCACAGGTCTTATGTTAATGCGCCCAGGAACTGGCGGCGACTTTCCACCCCACGCCTGCATTGCTTAATATATCGATCCTGACCGACCGCTCTAATCACCGCTTCCACCCAGCTCTTGTTCGTAATCATTCTAACCTAAATATAAAGATAATCACGGCCACTTTGTGTTTCTCTTTTCTTCATGCTTTAAGAAAATTACGCGCAAATAAAGGGTGGCAATTTGTCATTTAATTGTGAGGCAATTCAACCCCTAATGACGGTTGTATAAAACGTAGTTGGATAAAAAAAGATTATCCTTATCGCCGTGGGATAAAATACAAGGTTTACATTTTAGTAAGGTTTGGATGCTTGTAGGATGTGATTTGTGGCACGCATTCTAGTGGCGACAAAAGAAAATAATCAGAAAATACCAGCGAACACAAAGGGTAACTACATTTACGTACAATAAAACTGCAAGTCCATTCGAGGCACAACTAAACTAACAATACAAACGTAATCCAGCATCATTTTACTAATCAGTTTCTCCGAGTATTGTCGCCTAGGATGAAAAAAACTATGTTCTGAATATACGTAGGTTTAGAGTAGGGACAACAGAAGTGGGACAATGGCATGGCGCTGGAAGTTGGCATAACCAACATAGACCTACTCTTTATTGAGCTCGGTACATTCACTTGTAATAAGAGAGAAAAGGAAGGAAAACGGAATTAGGTACTGCTACGGAAATAAAGTAATACTTCCCTGGTGTAAAAATAGGGGAAAATTATGAAGTCTTACTGACAGGGTCAGTTACTCGAAGTGGATCTCCTCTCAATCGAGGTCCCCAAGGAATGTTAACCCTTAACAACCCCTTGTTAGATAGGGATGAGAAGAAGAAAATAGGTAAGCTAAGGAAAGGGGATAACGTTCACCTGGTGCTGGAAATGAGAAAAAAGTGTAACATCGCATTTGTACGATCGTTCAACTAAAGTAGAGTTGTTCTCAACCGGGTGGGAGATATCACTACCCGCTTACTTCCAAGAATAGAGTGAAATGGGCAGACATCTTCCTAAGGTCCCGATACGTCGTGGGATTATGTTGGAGACAGACTCTTCACATACCATCCCCTATATTTCAAACCAGGCGTCTCAAATCCTCGCTTTAATCCCATCTATAGCAACCTTTCTGTGGAGACAGTCCTTCATTGGAGATTTCTATAGCGGCCTTCATTGGAGACAGTCGTACAGTGAAATGAATATCGTACAATTCCAACAGTGTGAAGGAACGTAATAGACGTCACATTTCGATACTGACATGCGCCCACCCTGAGAACTGAGTGATTGGAAAGAAAGCGAAAGAGAAAGGGAGAGGAGAGAGATACTGGAAAGGGAGTGAGAGAAAGACGAGGAGGAAGAGGAGTGAAAGAGAAGGAGAAAGGTGTTGGAAGAAAAGAGAAACTGAAGGGAGTGAGAGAAAGGTAATGAATAAGAGGAGCAAGATAAAGAGGGAGGAGAAAGGGGATTTAAAAAATTAAAAAATAATAGGAAGGAGAGAGAGGAACAAAAAACGAAGAGTGAACTAAGGAGTGTGTGCGTGTGTGTGTGTGAGAGAGGGAGAGAGGTGGGTAAACTAATTATCATAGTAATTTCATCCTAGAGTCGGTTATTTATAAATTCAACGATTGACTGTATGATAGGTAGCAGTGTACTTAACACAAACATAACAACATTATAACTAGAAGCAAAACAAACAGCGCTGCAAGAGAAGCGAGGGCGTCGAGAGCAACTCCGCGGGGTGTAGGAATGCTGAATGTAAATTGAAAAGCGAACTCAAGTTCAAATCAATTTCGAAAATAATGAGATTCACGTCCACACAGTGTTCGAATCCGTAACGCGGAGAAAGTGCGCGAATGATTTATTCGAAAACCGTGATAGTAATTTAAGGAGCAATTAAAACGGCCGAACGGGGTAATGTAAATTTCCGTTGGTTTCACGAGCCAGCGTTCGGTTGTGATAAGGGCGCGTACGATATATGGCCGCCAGTTGCCTCGGCTCGTCTTCATAAAGCCGATAAGCGGGCGCTAGTTTATAATGAGTGGCGAGATAAGGCTCGCGCTCGTTGCAAATCGCATTCAAAAATCGCAACATAAATTGTGCCACCAGCAACAGCTCCCGTGCATCGCACGACACAGGTCCGTTCCCACACGTTCCCCGTCTACTCCACTTTCTACTCTGATAAAACTTGTTACAGTAAATCTCCCACCGACCCCACGACTCGTTTCTACTCGTAAATGTCACGTGACATTGCAAATATGTAACTGATTATCGTGTAAGACGAGCGTAAACTCACTCCCGCTCCACGGAAATTACATCATCTTATTTTAATCAAAGAAAACATCAAACATCACTACTAATAAACATAATCGTGCTGTAAATAGAGAAACCACAAAGAAAATACAGTAATAAAAATATCTTGTAACTCTAAACTAGGCGCCGGGTAGCACGAAATACCTCTTTTCACCCCGGTTGGAAGGGTCTACTTCAGGTAAGCTACCCTCCCCACTCTACGCCATTATTTCCCCTAATTTCAAGTAGAGCTGCTAAGAAGTCATTAACTCTTTTTAAGTCCATCGCATACCACGTACTTCTTATAGTTTGATTTTAAACAGAATAGGACTGTACGAAAGTGAAATCTTTCAAAAGAGGGGGAGGGGGCTGTGCCGTCTGGGCGATTGGGAAATTCACATCCTGCCGGGTCGGTGAGCCTTGTTTCAAATTCTACGTTAAACTTCCTTTCGTCGGTCAGTGTTACAGTGTTGAAACTAACAACACCACATCATTACCTGCCACAGACCCGTTCCTATTCTACTTTGAATTAAGCTATAGTCCCGCAAAGCAATTTCGGATATTTCGTCCCAATTTTGAGGGTGGCTACATGGGTCGGGTTTGATAATGATCTCTAAATCTTTCTAAACAGGAATTCCGTCCCACCTAAGAGGTGGGAAGCGTTTTAGAGTGATCCATATATGTAGAATAATTTATCTGACCGTCCTTCTTTCATAAGACATTAATCTAACCTAACCCAACCTGACCTAACCTAGCCTAACCTAACTTCACCTATCCCAAGAAAAGCATTGTGGAAGGGTCCATATGTATAGAATAATTTATTCGACTTTCTTTTATAAGACGTTCATATAACCTAATCTAACTCAACCTAACCTAACCTGACCCAACCTAACGTAACTTAACCTATCCAAACATAACCTAACCTTAGAGAAGCGTTGTAGAATGGTCAATATATATAGAATAATTTATCCGATAGCCTTCTTTTATAAGACATTAATCTAACTCAACCTAACCTAACCTGGCCCAACCTATCCCAACCTAGCGTAACTCAACTTAACCCATCCTAACCTAACCTGAGAGAAGCGTTGTAGAATGGTGCATATATATAGAATAATTTATCCGATAGCCTTCTTTTATAAGACGTCAGCCTAACCTAACCCAACCTAACCTGACCTAAACAACCTAACCTAACCTAGATTAACCTAACCTAACCTAGATTGACCTAACCTAATCTACTCGCTTTAGTTTTGTGACAAATTAAGCTCTAAATAATTTTTAATACCAGGTCATATAAGTCCTGAGAGGGAAGTGATAGAAAAAAACATCTATTTGTTTATTTTTTAATACAATAGATTTAATTTTAATTTTAAAAACAATTTCATTCAGCTCAGAGTAACGTATCCGGATCTGTGTTCTAGAAATCTTCCTTACCTGGCCTGATAAATGTCAAGCTAAGTGGTACTGTTATGTAACATCTGAGTTTACTTAGAAACGGGGAAAATGCAATATTATATAAAGTAAATTCTTATTTATCCAACTTTCACTTCGAAGTTATTTTTTTAATTTTCGCACGGGTTTTAATAATGGGAACTCACTTTGTATTACAAACAACTCTGTCAAACCTGTCCTGTTGCGAAAACGTAAAAGTACAGTAAGTTGTACAGGAAGAAGGCGCTGGACCTGAGATTTAGTAGAGTTTAAATGGCTCTTGTTAAGCATGTTTCACAAGTAACTCGGATGGTGTGACACAATTTGCAGTGAGTTTCCGTCATCAAAGCCTAAGCAAGGTGAAACCTATGTTAAATAGTTGTGAGAACATCGACAAAATATGTCCTCCACTATTTGCCCTTAAACGTTCAAGTCAAAAGATTTTTAAAATTTATTAGTTCTATTCAATTCATTCCATTAGTTCACACGCTCATATATATTGTCTATATCTTGTTCAAATTTTCAATCGTTATTAAAATACATTTTATTCGTCCACTCAATTTTAAATACATTTAAAAAAACTTTTAGGTTATGACACTTGATGTAATAGTTTTTTTATTCAAATAACAATTCATTAAATAAATTAATTTTAATTTTATATGGGAGAAAAAAATTTCACAAAAGGGGCAGGGTATGCAATGTAGTTATTTCGTCCCATTTAGTTTAAAATAAGTGATAATATATGATTCATAAAACAGCTGATTTTATGTTATAAGTTATGTGGTAGAACAGCTGTTTTAACGCATAGGTTATGTTACTTTATCAATATTAATTGTAATTATTTAAAAAAGTAACTATTCAATTTTGGCTTATAACTAAATGCGGCATACATAAGGACATCTACCAAATCTGATTATTTGGCAAATGCCGCTCCCTTATTGGCTACAATCTGGCCTCTACCAGTGGCAGTTTGGTTCCAACAAAACAGTAGAGCTTGTATGCAGGACACTTGTCAAGAGACACTTTATGGCCGTAACTGCTCGGATTGGTTCCCCATGTTTCTTATTCATTAAACTGAAATAGTTCTTTATAGATGTGTTAAACCTTGACACAAAGTCAGAGAGTGTTCCCAATACAATGTTTTTATGTTCAGGCGATGAACAAGTACTCAACTCAAATATAACAATTGTTTAATAAGTAGATTCTCAGAATTTTGCAATTAATGGTTGAAAATTGCACTTACTCATCGAATCACATTTGCACAGAAAGTAGGGAAATTCTTAACGCAGTTTGCATAAGGCCGGCAAAGTGATAAAACCCATATTCCTAGGCTAATTGTCCGCCAAGCGCCATTAATGAAGCTAATTTCCCTGTAATTCTACGCAATAATTAGACGGATTCGTGTGTGATGGAGATTTCCAATGTTCAACTGGCCGTGTATACAGACGCACGTCCCATAAGGGTTAACGAGGCGGCAAAAATTACCGGCGCCTATAGGTGGCATTTGCCGCCGTGTCTAGCATCTAGGTTTGTGGGAACTTGGTAGCAAAGGGTGAATGGAACAATTGTACGTGCGCGGTGACTAAGCCCAGAGAGAAACATGTAGGCTACACCGTACGTCGACAGACACTTCACCCTATATTATGTTGAACTTTTAACAACTATTGTAATGTAATGTTGTATTAGGCTATGATTTTGTTGTAATTTTTATTGAAGATAAGAAACATACAGCTTTCAATATCTCAGAGAGGGATTCAAACATGATACCGGTAGATAATGAAAGTGACATGTTCAGGCGACAGAAAGGTGTTTCTTCGGGTGTAGTCGAATTCGTCCAATCTGTGTTAATCCCCCAACTAGGGAGGTCGGACTGATCCGATGGATCGCGTAGGAGGCAGCTAGTCCTGGTCCGACGAAAACACACACACACTAACTATTGAAATAATTGTTGAGTTAGATTAGGTTAAAGAAGGGGGGGGGGGGTTAGGTTACTTTTTCTGCTCACTAGAAACGCTCACCGTGACTATCAAAAGGAGAACTGCTTTTTGAGAATAAGTGTAGGGAGCAAGGGTGCTGTGGGGGTACTTAGGTACCCTTCCAGTATTTCCTGCCTGTACCAGCTTACTAACCATCGGACCACTTCGACCGCGACCCTTTCTTAAACAAGAAAAATATCATTGGAATATTTCGACCATCGGACCGGTTCGGTACCACCAGTTTCTTCCCTACAATATAAGGATTGGGATGTGGGAACATAAGATAAAATATATGGTTTCGACAAATGTCTCTCTTTAGGATATGAAATAAAACCACTAGTCATAAAGAGAGAATAAATAGTGGCGGAAAAGCGCCTGACTTCACTCAGACTGAGAGTACCCCAGGCTGTTCTGATCCCCTCATAATGTCTCCTATTTTCAGTATCAGGGGATCAGTATGTTCGTTCTTTAGTGCCTGTACAGTTCCTTTCATCTTGTAAGTGTGAAACACCTGTTTATAACCGCGAGACAACGGGCTCGCTTGAATCTATTGTCGGTTCTGTTAGGATTTGGAACATTTCTGGGAAAGGTTTCTTCTTGAATTGAAGATCGATAAAGTAAAGTCAAACACACAGTGCATGAGATTCTTCACCGGGAGAAGAAATATGTTTTTTGGGGTTTTTACTATTTTAGGTTTAAAACATTAAGAAAACAGGAATAAATTGTTATTGTTTTTTAAGGACTTGAACATGTTAATGTTTTTTAAACTCTTACATAAAAGAGAAAACGGTTGATCATCGAGTCTAAGATATATATTTTAATAATGGAACATTTCGGCGACTAGTTCGTTGCCCTTATCAAGTCTGTTGTGCTACATTAAAAAAATCATTCTATTTAACATTCAGATGTGTAATGTGAGAAGGAAAAATATCAAACTCCCCACGCTTAAGTTATGGCTCAAAGGACCTCTTAATGAAGAACCTCATAAAGCCATCAGGAGTGTAAGAACCACCAGTGAGCCTCCTTGACGTGAAGGTCTAGCTTTTTGCGTTAACAGTTTAATCTCGGCAAAAACAAGTAAACGAAAATTGTTTAAAGTCAATTAATACTCAAGTCAACAAAGACAAATTCTTTGTTTGAGTTACTTTTTATTAAATAATTACAATTAATATAAATAAAGGAACATAACCTATGCGTTAAATCAGGTGTTCTACGAGATAACCTATAACATAAAATCAGCTGTTTTATAAAATCATATGTTAACACTTATTTCAAGCAAATGGCACGAAATAACTATATTGCATAGCTTGCCCCTTTTATGAAATGTTTTTCTCCCTCATAAAATTAATTTGTTAAATTTATTTAATAAATTATTATTTGAAAAAAAAAATATTAAGTCAAGTGTCATCGACTACAAGTTTAAAAAAAATGTATTTAAACTTGATTGAATGAATAAAATGTAATAACAATTAATAACAATTGAAAATTTGAATAAGATATAGACTATATATATATATATATATATATATATATATATATATATATATATATATATATATATATTAGTGTGTGAACTAATGGAATGAATTGAATAGAACTAATACATTTTAAAATTCTTTTGACTTGAACGTTTAAGGGCAAATAGTGGATGAAATGATTTGTCGATGTTCTCACAACTATAACTAATAGAAGCAAATGAATAAAGGTTTTGCTAAAATTTTACTTTTTATCCCAATAACATTTCTTTTTGTTTGCTCTTGATGTGCTTAAAGATAACACTTTCGATATATTACTGGAGTAAACTTGCATATTAACCTTTTTTAGCTTCGGAAATTTTAAAAACAACTGAACCTATATCACCTGCAACTAGATAAAATAATAATCTTCTCCGTAATCACAGATGGAGCAATACTGGCCTCGCACAGATTAGTTACGACAGAATTATCTGAAACAAAATGCCACCGATATATTTTACTTTGTTTCCGAGTTTGTGCGTTTTAAATCGCCATTACCGGAGGATTTTTGCCAATGCCTCCTGCGGTTAAACACATACTTTCGTGTATGGGGCTACATCATACCTCGGCGTGTCCCGGAGTGAGGGCGTCTTATCAGATATTTTGTTTCACAAGTCGACCTCGATTCGATACGTTTTACTGCATTTGTACCGGCACAGGATGCGTCATAAAAGTGTGTGTGTGTGTGTGTGTGTGTGTGTGTGTGTGTGTGTGTGAGTGTTTGTGTGTGTTTTACATATGCGTGCCACACAAATGCCCCCCCCGTACAATTTACGACATCAAAGAAGCTACTGATGTATAAAGGGAGTGTATTACCGTAAATAAAACGGCCGTATATGTTTTACTACGCCAGTGTCTGAAGTTATTTATCGACGAGTATTTCACGTACACGTGGCGCCATCAGGATAACGACTCGAGAACTACCCGGTTAACCTTTAAAAATTCTTATATTCGTTTCTTTTGGAATAACAATTGAGAACCAAATCTAATTCTTACATTGAACTAATTTCGTTTAGGCTTTAAAATTCCTTTCCTAAGGAAATACTATTTAATGTTTTGTTTAAATACAGTAAAATAATAATTTTATTTTATGCCTAAAAAGCATGCTGCCGAAATTTTGTTGTATTTTTTTCATGACATTGTTTAATTATAAATTTTGAAGAACTAAGTTTATATAGGGACTTGCATTAACACTTTTTTCAAATACAGTGTGCGCCAAAATTAACAGTACTTAAACAATTGTAAGATTTTATTTAATTTTATTTAGATAGTTTTATAAACACGTACAAGTAAAAAGAAGGTAAATGGGCTAGACTAGGGATATGGCATGTTTTATATGACCTCTGTTTAATTTGAGGCATCGCTCGTACCGTTCTTGAAGGTTTTGCATCATTTCGAGGAAGAGGGATTGTTTAATGCTCGTTATACGCATGGTTATTTCATCCTGTAGCTGGACGATGGTGGTTGGTGGGTCATCACGGAAAATCTTCTCCTCCATCATTCCCAGACGGCGTAAGATCGGAGGAGTGAGGTTGGCGAGGAAAGTTTGTTCTAGAGGAGATGAGTTGTTTGCCAAAGGTTTCTTGGAGGAACGGTATGTTGTCTAACCAGTGTGGCTGGTTGAGCCTTCTTGCTGGAACCATTGTGAACGAAAAGGCAGGTTTCGGGCACAACACAATCTCCTGAGGTCTCCTATAAAACGACCAAGAATTACCCTATATCGGTCGTTCTACTACAGCTGATTTAGTTTCAGTACTGTTTATTTTGGCGCATGCGGTATAACGTTACACAAGTGAATAAAGAAGACGGTGTAACATCAAAGTTACTATAGCGGGTTAGCTACTTCGGGTTAGGAACTTCAGATATTTAAGCTGAGCGAACGTATCAAAACACAATTATTTTGATGTTTTTAGGGGCCCCTTTCATTCGAATCTCTACTATAACAAAACTCCCTATTGAACTTCATGTCTTCAGGTTGTTTTTCATTGAGTTTTCTTTCCAGTTCTTTCCTCCGCTGGATTTGATTCTCTTAGAATCAATTCCCAAATATTCAGCGTCCTCCAGAAACCAGAGTACAACTGTGTATTAGCGTGAGGAACTCCGAAACGCGTCGGCAAGAGTTAATATGGGACAGCTAGGAATAGCAAAACTCCACGACACACAACACAGCATAACCTTGGAGTATTATAAGAAATTAAATCAACTTTCTTGATGATTATTTACTAAAATTTCATTTTAATTTCTTACAGCAGAGGATTTAAAACCTCTGCCGTAAGTGAAACCTAATAAGTTTCACTTATTTCTTTGATTATTTTTTACTTTAAACTATTATATTTTTTTTTTATTAATTCATTTACCGATGATTATTTTTTATTTTTGTGTTTTTTTCTTTGTAGGTATATATAATTTTTTATTTTTATATTTATGTTTAATACTTTTGTTTATATCTCTTATTTTTATTTATTTTTATGTTTTCTAAGTATATTATTTTTCAACATATGTGTTTAATATTTTTACTTACATAGTTTTTTTTATTTCTATAGATTTTTTTATTATTAGGTTTATTATTTTTGTTTATATTATTACTTATTTTTAATATTATTTTTGTCTTGTTATATTGTTAATTATTTTTTTAATTTTAATTTTTATTTGTATTATTTTTTGTTTATAATACTTTTGTTTTTACGTGTATTAATTTTGTTTATATTCTTGTTTTATTTTAGTTTTTACGTTTTTGTCTTGTTTGTATTTTTTTTAAATTATTCTTGTTTATGATTTTTTTATTTTTTTATACTTTTATGTTTATTATTTTTGTTTTGTTTCATTTTTAATTATATTTTTATTTCAACTTTTCAAGTCTACCTTTTACACATCAGATTTTTCGGTTGTGTGATGGATGACGAAAACGTTTGCCAAAACGACTAAACCAGGTTGGCAGGAGCACGCGGGAGGCGCGGCGCACTGTGCCTCAGACGGCTCCATTAATAACAATAATACCGGAATGCGATCATGCGATGAGGCAGGCATACGTCATGCGAGTACGGTACGGTGCATCATAAAGCATCGGCTATTGGTCGTTAATTGGACGGATTCACGTGCTCTTGCCCAAGGATTTCTTTATTTACACTTTTACACAAAACCGATTGATTTACTAGACAGACAGTAAATAGCGGTAAGGCCAACGCACAACTCTGCAATGCAAATATATAAATGTTTTTACATATAAAGCCTTGCATATTTTTACTACCCCAACTACGTTGTTCGAATGTTAGTGAGTTCGTTTTGTTAGATTCTGCGACAACTTTACAACTTTTTTATGTATGCATTTTCTGGCTGGTAATCTTGAAACACTGTTCTCTAATTACCACCGGATTAGATTTATAGTTCCTACAAACTATAATCTGTTTAGTTTTGGCTTCGTGTTCCATATTGAAGACGCGTTAATTCTTCTCTATGGCCATAGAATGTTTCCCCCCAAATCGTTGGTTTAGTAACAAGTTCTTAGTATCCATTAGTGTGGGGTTTGCTGCTATCTTCATCTATTATGTAAATATCTGTGTTTTCTGTAATCTATACTTTAGATGCACTGAATTTTTTTTTTGTTGATTATTTTAGAGATCAAACAATAAATTAAATAGAATGTATTAACTTATAACCTAAAATCACCTGTTTTATGAAATCATACGTTATCACTTATTTTAAGGCAAATGGGACGAAATAACATTATTGCATAACTTTCCCCTTTTGTAAAACGTTTTTCTCCAATATAAAAATAAAATTAATATATTAAATTTAATTATTGAATTTATATTTTAATAAACTGTATTAACATCAAGTGTTATCCACGACTAGTTAAAAAAAAAAAATGTTAACAAAGTATATATATACATATATATATATATATATATATATATATATATATATATATATATATATATATATATCGCAATATGTATTCTTGTGTATTAATAAAGAACTAAGTCAAAATACAAATACAAGAATTATAATTGAATTTACAATTCAAAGCTTTACAATTATAATTCTTGTATTTGTATTTTGACTTAGTTCTTTATATATATATAATTAATATTTTAAAAATACTTCAAAAACAAGAATACTTTTAATACATATATTATTCGAAGCTTTTCGCCGATAAAATCTTCAGGAATAGCATCTTCAGGAAAATAATTATGTATCAAAATAATTTTGTTGCGTAATTATTTTCCTGAAGATGCTGGTACTGTTTTATCGGCGAAAAGCTTTGAATAATATATGTATTAAAAGTATTCTTGTTTTTGAAATGTTTTTAATTTATTAACTATATTACAAGAAAACATATCAACATAAATAATATATATATAGGCCTATATATATATATATATATATATATATATATATATATATATATATATATATATATATATGGAAAGTGTAAACTAATAGAAGGAATTGAACAATATACAGTATAAATAAATCTATATGCACAAAATATAAAATATTTTAATTTAATGTAAGCTTAGTTTTGTTCTGGAAGAATTTCAAAACCAACACGAGGCCTCGCTAATCGCATATGCAGATTATATGTTACTAAGCTGCCTAATGAGAGGGGATGTAAAATTAATTAAGCTAAATTAATAGGTCTACTCTGTATGAGGCCCATCAAACACTGTAGGCATAGTTTGTTTTTATTACATTTTTAATTGAAATGAGATTAACTAAGGGCCTTCCGCGGGAAACATAAATAATATCTAGTGTTCATTATCGCGGAGTGTGAGTTACTTTCGTGCGATTGCTCCACTTTGCTTATTAAACACAGCTGACGAATAAATTCAACGTGAGTTTTAATTATATGCATCGCTCCACCATAAAACGTGGACAACTCTGGCATAAAGGGTTAGTGGAGGCGAAACACTCCGTATTTTCCAAATTTACTGCCCGCAGTCTCCGCAGCTGCTCGCCCTGGCGCCATCTTGTTTAATCGAATCACAGTTTTAAAAACAAGAATTATGGTCAATTTTCATCTGTGCGTGCTTTTTTTTATATCTGAGGGAACAAACTTTACTTCTTCCGGTTGCCAGATCTTATAATTGTGATTTCATGGGAAAAACTTTATTACTTTATGTCTGGAGTAGTATTTAAACACCACAAAATTAATTTACTAACTGTAAATCCACACCTGATTTGGCTTACCGAGTAAACATCTTCACAGGTATGGAATAATGTACGCATTTGTATGTTTCATAAATGAATTTTTGTGTTTTTATTATCACTTTCTTGTGTACTATTAGCCTTCTTAATCTATACTATTATAGACAAATCTAATGGTGTTAAGTTGAAGTTAAGTTGAAATTTTACATGTAAGTTACATTTTTATGGTCCCTGGTTAACGCATAGGCCTATTTTGTATTTAGAAATTCCATTAGGGTTCCGCCCCACGGGCCTTGAAAACTCCCTTAACACTCCATTATCTATACTCCATTATGTATTTGGCTTAATCAGCTGATAGCCAATGTGTTTCTACCTACAAGTCACTTTTAAACTAAGTTAAACAGTTTTGTTGCTATTCACCTTTAAAGGCTATATATACTTTACAAATGTCATGTTACAAGCAGAAGCTTTTCCTTCTCTTGGTTTTTCAAGACAGTAATCTGTAAGTTTATAAACTACAGTTTAACAAGTTTTATTAGGATTTAATTTTAGTAAATCCAACCAAATACAAAATAAACCAATACAAATATACGTCAACCCCGTACGAAGGACGGGTACTCTGCTGGTACTAATTAATTATCACAAGAATTATGCTCAGTTTTCATGTGTTTGTGTATAATTAATATCTGCGTTTTTGTTGCTTTGAAAAATTTCTAAATTGTTCCTCATATTTGTATGTAAAACCTTCAACTAGTGATTTGAATATTATATCTGGAAAATATCTTTTATTGTTTTACAGGTGTTATAATATCTGGAATGGTAATTAAACACAGTCAAACGCAATGGCCACACATAATTAATTAATTTAATAATTATAAATCAACACCTGTACATTTTGGTTACCAAGTGACCATCTTCAAAGGTTTGACCTAAATATGATTAAGAAATTAATTTTGCTCTATAGATATTAGCAAATTGCCCTGTCTTTCCCAAAATGTATATATTTTTTTGCGAGTTTCGGAATAATTACATTATCAAAAGTTTAGTAAATAGGATTAAATTTTTGAGAATGCAGTTATTCAGAATCGCGACAACAATGAAAAGTTTAATTTTAGGAAAGGCAGAAAATGTACACGGATATATTGAAATGTAACCTAACAGAAGTGAAGATGAGTAAAATGATTTTAATTTTGTTGTTTGTGGGTTTTTATTGTGTTTAATTAGTTCACATTGTTCGGTTGCTCAAGAGGAAGTGTAATCAGGTATTGCAGATGGCTGCCATTAATATAACGTCCCTCATAACTAGGGATGGGCCGATTCCTAAAATTTTCGATTCCGATTCCGATTCCGATTCTAAAATTTTCCTTTCGATTCTCGATTCTTTAGTCGATTCTCGATTCTCGATTCTTTCAAGTTATATTAGCTTACATGCTAGTTCTCTAATAATTAATTTAGTTAACATCTTGGTCATATAGCAATACCTTTTAAAAGTTCTGTTTTAATGTAATAGGCTACACAAAACCTTCAACCGTGAGAGTGATATCTGTCCATAATATAATTTATTAAGGTTAAGTTTCGGAGGAATAATACAGTGTTTCTGTTATCCGTCTATTCGCTCAACCGTCATGGCCACGGTTCCGACGGTGACGGTTAATCGAGTTTTTACTGTACTTTTTTGTGTTTTGTTCTGACATTTAGTGAGAGAGAGAGAGAGAGAGAGACGAGCGATGTCAAACGACCAGAAATGGTTACGATCTTGATTGCTGTTGCTTCATAAATAATAATATTTTCGTTTACTTTAATCATTTAATTCATTCAAATCAACTAATACATAAATAAGACATAGTTGGTAATTAATTATTTTTCCACACAAATATAATAAATTTTGGTAATAAATTTTGTTTGGTAATAAATTACTCCACACGCATATTTTAATAGTTAACAAAATAGGAATCGGAATCGACGCTTTTATGAACGAAGAATCGAGTATCGACGATTCCTCGATACCACCTAGAATCGACGATTCCTGGAATCGAGAATCGGAATCGGCCCATTCCTACTCATAACCATGTATTGTGTTCAGAATATATTTGTGCTCAACATATTAAACGTAGCTCTGGATTCCTCTCATGGGGGCGGGGTGGGGAGATCGAAAATCTCATTTTGACCTGATAGAAAGTACTATTTTACGATTAAAATACCTGTCATTGCCAAAAAGGTGCTTTGTTTTCATTAGATGATCTCAAAGGGTGGAAACCATTTGCCATGAATAAATTTAGTCTCCGCTACTCCCACATGTTGAAATCTTTAAAAAGGTATAAAGTATATACTTAAAAAAAATTACTTTACTATTTCATGATTAAACCTTGATTCAACCACTAAATGTTTAAATTCATCACCAGACCTGTTAAATTTCATTAAGTCAGTGTAGGCTAAGTTGAGTTTTTAGTAATAAATTTATCGATTAACGAATACTCGGCGAGATTCTTAATAACAGTTTGAGTTTAGGTAAGGCTACGCCAGATAGGTTCAAGATGCTCGGATCCAACTGTGGTGCCCAGATTGTGGTCACTTAACGTGAATATGCCAGATGTAACTTGGACAGCGGAAGGAATTTAGTGTAAATTACAATAGAAGGTATAAGATGTTTGTAAATACTTAGTATATAATACGTCTTTGCAACGGGTTGTGAATAAGGAGTAGGTAAACGTGCTGGAGACAGAAGAAGCGAGCTAACGGTCAAGCTAGCATCGTATCCTTTATAAACCAAGTCCTTCAGTAAGAGTAGACCCAGCGAAGTAAACGTACCAATTTGTAAGTAGAAATAGTTTTCATGTGTATCCGTCTCTAGCCATAACTAGTCTCGCCATGGGTGTAAAAATAAAGATATTTCGCTTAATCAAATGTAAGTCTTTGAAATAATGTTAATTAATTTAATTTCAGACAGAAATGCACGCACACGTACACGCGCACGCACACACACACACACACACACGCACACACACACACACACACACACACACACACACACCACACACACACACACACACAACGCACACACACACACACACACACACACACACACACACACACACACACACACACACACACACAACACACACACACACACACACACACACACACACACACACACACAAACACACACACACACACACACACGTACACGCATACATACACACACACACACACACACACACGTACACGCATACATACACACACACACGCGCTCGCGCGCTCGCACACACACCACACACATACACACACACACACACCACACAACACACACACACAACACACACTTACAAACTCACGAACGCATGCACACACACAAACACACACACACGCGCGTAATTAAAGTCCTCGAAAGTCGACTCGCATATATACCAAGTAAGATCCAAGTGATACATGCGTATATATTTCATTTCACAGTTAGTTTTTAATTTCGTTTGGTAGCCTTACTTCATTGGTTTTATAACACAATCGGTATCCAATGCCAGCTTGAAGATTTAGTCTGAATTAACTTTGTAATTATGATTTCCTGCAAAAACGTTGTTTCAACATCCCCTCTCGAAAGTATTTTGTTAATAATAGGAAAAATAATTTTACTGTTTCCCGAAATTGATTGCAAAGCATCACGCACGGGCATTAAGTATCGGATATTTGGGATGTTTGCAAACAGACGTATCATATTTAACTTAGAAATAACCCGGACACGCAATCAAGCAAATGAGCTGAAGTTTTGTGTCTGTCGGTTTTATTTACAATTACGCAATAAGAACCCAAGATTGATCTGTAGAAGGTTTTCTATGTTTTATATGCCCGATTAACCACTTCTTTGTTATTGTTTGGGTTCATGTAATTTTGCTTTAGTTGTAACGGAAAATGAATAATTTCTTCTTACTATGACAAACAATAAATGTAATTTAGTAGTAAAAATGGAAGCATTTTGTATTTCAATATGTACATTTTATTTCATAAATTATTATGAAGTAAAAGGAGACGAAGGTAAAATAAAAACAAACAAACAAATATAATTCAATATTGTTTTGAAACGTAAAATGTTTAATCGAGATTAATATTTAATACCATTTTTTTTTAACCAATAATTTTTTTAAACAAACTCCGGCAGGGGTTATTGTTTAATACGATTCCTTGAATATTTAAACAATTATTTTGAAATTAATACAGTAGATCTTTAGAAAAAATTAGCTATTTTAACGAAAATGCACTACGCAGTTTTTTCTGTTTAAGTTGTATTTCGCACAATACTCGCCTAAGGTTTCAAAATCTAGCTTCGTACCTCAGAAGCACTGATCAAATTATAAACTTTATAAACACACACGTACAAAAGTATTTACGTAAAGGGGAGGTTATAACTCTATTTCTCCGATCGTTCCTGGTAAAATTACATCGGTAAAATAGCCTCTCTGTTAAATATCCAATTATCTTTAAGCCTATAACCTTTTATACTTCAAGTGATCATTATGTTATTTTGTGAATAATAAAAAATAATATTTTTTTCGAATTCTCAAAGTTTTGACCTTTTATTTTGTTTTTGAAGCATCTTACGGCATTGAATTATTTATTTTATTTGTGAGACAGAATCATAGAAATACTTTGAAGTCGACATACATTTGGGGATCTTGAACGCCTCTAGAACAATCGGCAATCCTGAACACATATGCAACATTTGGAAATGCTGAACCCCTCACTAACATTTGACAACCCTGAATGTCTCACGAACATTTGCATTATTGGTCGCCTAGCCAACCTATGATAATTTTGACCGCCTCACGAACATTTGGGAATCTTGAACGCTTCACGAATATTTCGCTCTCTTGATTGTCTCACGAACATTTGGGAATCTTGAACGCTTCACGAACGTTTCGCTATCTTGAATGTCTCACGAACATTTTTGAATCTTGAACGCTTCACGAACATTTCGCTATCTTGATTGTCTTACGAACATTTGGGAATCTTGAACGCTTCACGAACATTTCGCTATCTTGATTGTCTCACGAACATTTGGGAATCTTGAACGCTTCACGAACATTTCGCTATCTTGATTGTCTTACGAACATTTGGGAATCTTGAACGCTTCACGAACATTTCGCTATCTTGATTGTCTCACGAACATTTGGGAATCTTGAACGCTTCACGAACATTTCGCTATCTTGATTGTCTTACGAACATCTGGCAATCTTGAACGCTTCACGAATATTTCGCTCTCTTGATTGTCTCACGAACATTTGGGAATCTTGAACGCTTCACGAACATTTCGCTATCTTGATTGTCTCACGAACATTTGGGAATCTTGAACGCTTCACGAACGTTTCGCTATCTTGAATGTCTCACGAACATTTTTGATTCTTGAACGCTTCACGAACATTTCGCTATCTTGATTGTCTCACGAACATTTGGGAATCTTGAACGCTTCACGAACATTTCGCTATCTTGATTGTCTTACGAACATCTGGCAATCTTGAACGCTTCACGAACATTTCGCTATCTTGATTGTCTTACGAACATTTGGCAATCTTGAACGCTTCACGAACGTTTCGCTATCTTGAATGTCTCACGAACATTTGGGAATCTTGAACGCTTCACGAACGTTTCGCTATCTTGAATGTCTCACGAACATTTGGGAATCTTGAACGCTTCACGAACATTTCGCTATCTTGATTGTCTTACGAACATCTGGCAATCTTGAACGCTTCACGAACATTTCGCTATCTTGATTGTCTCACGAACATTTGGGAATCTTGAACGCTTCACGAACATTTCGCTATCTTGATTGTCTTACGAACATCTGGCAATCTTGAACGCTTCACGAACATTTCGCTATCTTGATTGTCTTACGAACATTTGGCAATCTTGAACGCTTCACGAACATTTCGCTATCTTGATTGTCTTACGAACATCTGGCAATCTTGAACGCTTCACGAACATTTCACTATCTTGATTGTCTTACGAACATCTGGCAATCTTGAACGCTTCACGAACATTTCGCTATCTTGATTGTCTCACGAACATTTGGGAATCTTGAACGCTTCACGAACATTTCGCTATCTTGATTGTCTTACGAACATCTGGCAATCTTGAACGCTTCACGAACATTTCGCTATCTTGATTGTCTCACGAACATTTGGGAATCTTGAACGCTTCACGAACATTTCGCTATCTTGATTGTCCTACGAACATCTGGCAATCTTGAACGCTTCACGAACATTTCGCTATCTTGATTGTCTTACGAACATTTGGGAATCTTGAACACTTCACGAACATTTCGCTATCTTGATTGTCTTACGAACATCTGGCAATCTTGAACGCTTCACGAACATTTCGCTATCTTGATTGTCTCACGAACATTTGGCAATCTTGAACGCTTCACGAACGTTTCGCTATCTTGAATGTCTCACGAACATTTTTTAATCTTGAACGCTTCACGAACATTTCGCTATCTTGATTGTCTCACGAACATTTGGCGATATTGAATGCTTCACGAACATTTCGCTATCCAGATTTTCTCACGAACATTTGGGAATCTTGAACGCTTCTAGAACAATCGGAAATCCACACTCATGAACATTTGGCAATGATGAACCCCTCACTAACATTTGACAGCCCTGAATGTCTCACGAACATTTGGCAATCCTGATCGTCTCATGAAACTTCGCAACCCGAAGGCCTCACGGCCACTTGCGGTAAATACCAGCTGAAGCAATAATATTTTTTCATTAAAGTCAAAGACTTTTGCATCAGGTTGGCGTAGTAAAATTTAATGTTATTGAAAGCAATTGAATATAAACGACATTAATTCGTAAAATAAAACGGAAGAGTAGGTTCTGTAGTCGGTGGTGTATCCGTGACGGGGAATGGCCTCGTGTAATTGGGCTGCAATGGACAATTGCACAAAGACGCCGCGAGCTCTGAAATAATTACTGGGAGCGGGCTGTATCAAAGTCCTTCCGAATATTGTTTCAACATATCCCGCGATCTGACGACCGAATTAGGAAACCCATCTGTCACGTTCGATCTCATTGTGGCCGAAATATACCAAATTGGAAAAAGTCCGGTTCGTAGTTTTTGTTGCGACAAAAGCATAATATTTTTCATATTTTGTAAAGAAAATTAGATAATGTAAGTAAATTTTTCATGAATTAAAAGTGTACTTACAAAATTTGAGTATTTATTGTGCTACTTACTGTCATACTATACAAAGAACTTAGAAATGTATAAATATAATTTATAAAACTAAACTCAAAATTAACGTCAAGCCAGTTTCGATGACCACGTCGCCATCATCATTGGCGAACTTGTGCTGTAATTGACGAAGACGACCTCGTCGCAGAAACTAGTTTGATGCTAGGTAAAGATTGTTTAGGAAGAACTGACTCATAGTTTTAACAAAGTATATCGATCTTATTATTGAATCGAAACAAGTAATATAAGCAAAAAAAAAAAAAAATCAATTCCTACTTATATCAACAAAGAAAAATGTTATATGAGTTACGTTTTATTAAATAATTACAATTATAATAATTGAAATATCATAAACTATGCGTTTAAACAGCTGTCCTACCTCATAACGTATATCATAAAATCAGCTGTTTTATGAAATCATATGTTATCACTTATTTTAAGCTAAATGTGGCGAAATGTGCGTACCTGGGCCACTTTTGTGAAATGTAATGAAAAATGAAATTAATTCATTAAATTTAAATGATGAATTAATATTTGAAAAAACTGTATTAACATCAAGGGGTGTCCAGTACAGGTTTAAAAACATGTATTTGAACGTGAGTGGATGAATAAAAAGTATTTTATTAAAGAATGAAAATTTGAACAATATGTATATATATATATATATATATATATATATATATATATATATATATATATATATATATATATATAGACCTATATATACGAGAGTGTAGACTAATAAAAAAATGTTATTGAAGATAAATGGAAAGCAATAATATAGTAACTCACATTTTTTAAATTTTGAAATGAGGAAAAATAAATTGAAAATATGCTTTTGTTAAATTGGGCAACGTAAACAATTCCTATTCAGTTAATAATATCTAATAGAAATAACTGTTTAAGAAATGTATTTCTTGTTTTATTTTTTGTTATATAATGTTCTAATTAGTATATCAACTATGAAATTTATATAAATATTATCAACAGCTCTGTTAATATAAAGGTCAGTTGTAAATATTATTTAAGTTTGTGCGCCAAGATAATAAATGTATGTTTTGAGTTTTATACTTAATAAGCGATTTCACTGCCTCTCGGTTTACGTCCCTTGACGATTTCCGGTCTCATTGTTTTGGGACAGTTCTTCTCCAATAGCGAACTTCTTTCTGACTTATGCTGATTAAAAGTTAATTATTCATATTATTTGTGTTACCACTTGCTAAGTACTGTGTGTTGTCACGTACTAAGTAGGCCTACTGTGTTTGTGTTACCACTTGCTAAGTATTGTGTTTGTGTTGCCACTTACTAAGTACTGTGTGTGTGTTACCACTTGCTAAGTACTGTGTGTTGTCACGTACTAAGTAGGCCTACTGTGTTTGTGTTACCACTTGCAAAGTACTGTGTGTGTGTTACCACTTACTAAGTACTGTGTCTGTGTTACCACTTGCTAAGTACTGTGTGTTGTCACGTACTAAGTAGGCCTACTGTGTTTGTGTTACCACTTGCTAAGTATTGTGTTTGTGTTGCCACTTACTAAGTACTGTGTGTGTGTTACCACTTGCTAAGTACTGTGTGTTGTCACGTACTAAGTAGGCCTACTGTGTTTGTGTTACCACTTGCAAAGTACTGTGTGTGTGTTACCACTTACTAAGTACTGTGTCTGTGTTACCACTTGCTAAGTACTGTGTGTTGTCACGTACTAAGTAGGCCTACTGTGTTTGTGTTACCACTTGCTAAGTATTGTGTTTGTGTTGCCACTTACTAAGTACTGTGTCTGTGTTACCACTTGCTAAGTACTGTGTCTGTGTTACCACTTGCTAAGTACTGTGTTTGTGTTACCACTTGCTAAGTACTGTGTCTGTGTTACCACTTGCTAAGTATTGTGTTGCCACTTACTAAGTACTGTGTGTGTGTTACCACTTGCTAAGTACTGTGTTTGTGTTACCACTTGCTAAGTACTGTGTTTGTGTTACCACTTGCTAAGTACTGTGTCTGTGTTACCACTTGCTTGTGTTACCACTTGCTAAGTACTGTGTCTGTGTTACCACTTGCTAAGTACTGTGTCTGTGTTACCACTTGCTAAGTACTGTGTGTTGTCACGTACTAAGTACTGTGTTTGTGTTACCACTTGCTAAGTACTGTGTTTGTGTTACCACTTGCTAAGTACTGTGTCTGTGTTACCACTTGCTAAGTATTGTGTTGCCACTTACTAAGTACTGTGTTTGTGTTACCACTTGCTAAGTACTGTGTTTGTGTTACCACTTGCTAAGTACTGTGTTTGTGTTACCACTTGCTAAGTACTGTGTTTATGTTACCACTTGCTAAGTACTGTGTTTGTGTTACCACTTGCTATGTACTGTGTTTGTGTTACCACTTGCTAAGTACTGTGTTTGTGTTACCACTTGGAAAGTACTGTGTTTGTGTTACCACTTGCTAAGTACTGTGTTTGTGTTACCACTTGCTAAGTGCTGTGTTTGTGTTACCACTTGCAAAGTGCTGTGTTTGTGTTACCACTTGCTAAGTACTGTGCTTGTGTTACCACTTGCTAAGTACTATGTTTGTGTTACCACTTGCTAAGTACTATGTTTGTATTACCACTTGCTAAGTACTGTATGTTTGTTACCACTTGTTAAGTACTATGTTTGTGTTACCACTTGCTAAGTACTGTGTTTGTGTTACCACTTGCTAAGTACTGTGTTTGTGTTACCACTTGCTAAGTACTGTGTTTGTGTTACCACTTGCTAAGTACTGTGTTTGTGTTACCACTTGCTAAGCACTGTGTTTGTGTTACCACTTGCTAAGTACTGTGTTTGTGTTAACACTTGCTAAGTACTGTGTTTGTGTTACCACTTGCTAAGTACTGTGTTTGTGTTACCACTTGCTAAGTATTGTGTTTGTGTTGCCACTTACTAAGTACTGTGTGTGTGTTACCACTTGCTAAGTACTGTGTGTTGTCACGTACTAAGTAGGCCTACTGTGTTTGTGTTACCACTTGCAAAGTACTGTGTGTGTGTTACCACTTACTAAGTACTGTGTCTGTGTTACCACTTGCTAAGTACTGTGTGTTGTCACGTACTAAGTAGGCCTACTGTGTTTGTGTTACCACTTGCTAA
This sequence comes from Prosapia bicincta, assembly GCA_036971475.1. Classification (NCBI taxonomy): domain Eukaryota; kingdom Metazoa; phylum Arthropoda; class Insecta; order Hemiptera; family Cercopidae; genus Prosapia; species Prosapia bicincta. The sequence goes on from JBAIZL010000010.1 coordinate 47,460,433, forward strand.
GTATTGTGTTTGTGTTGCCACTTACTAAGTACTGTGTCTGTGTTACCACTTGCTAAGTACTGTGTCTGTGTTACCACTTGCTAAGTACTGTGTTTGTGTTACCACTTGCTAAGTACTGTGTCTGTGTTACCACTTGCTAAGTATTGTGTTGCCACTTACTAAGTACTGTGTGTGTGTTACCACTTGCTAAGTACTGTGTTTGTGTTACCACTTGCTAAGTACTGTGTTTGTGTTACCACTTGCTAAGTACTGTGTCTGTGTTACCACTTGCTTGTGTTACCACTTGCTAAGTACTGTGTCTGTGTTACCACTTGCTAAGTACTGTGTGTTGTCACGTACTAAGTACTGTGTTTGTGTTACCACTTGCTAAGTACTGTGTTTGTGTTACCACTTGCTAAGTACTGTGTCTGTGTTACCACTTGCTAAGTATTGTGTTGCCACTTACTAAGTACTGTGTTTGTGTTACCACTTGCTAAGTACTGTGTTTGTGTTACCACTTGCTAAGTACTGTGTTTATGTTACCACTTGCTAAGTACTGTGTTTGTGTTACCACTTGCTAAGTACTGTGTTTGTGTTACCACTTGCTAAGTACTGTGTTTGTGTTACCACTTGCTAAGTACTGTGTTTGTGTTACCACTTGGAAAGTACTGTGTTTGTGTTACCACTTGCTAAGTACTGTGTTTGTGTTACCACTTGCTAAGTGCTGTGTTTGTGTTACCACTTGCAAAGTGCTGTGTTTGTGTTACCACTTGCTAAGTACTGTGCTTGTGTTACCACTTGCTAAGTACTGTGTGTTGTCACGTACTAAGTAGGCCTACTGTGTTTGTGTTACCACTTGATAAGTATTGTGTTTGTGTTGCCACTTACTAAGTACTGTGTGTGTGTTACCACTTGCTAAGTACTGTGTGTTGTCACGTACTAAGTAGGCCTACTGTGTTTGTGTTACCACTTGCAAAGTACTGTGTGTGTGTTACCACTTACTAAGTACTGTGTCTGTGTTACCACTTGCTAAGTACTGTGTGTTGTCACGTACTAAGTAGGCCTACTGTGTTTGTGTTACCACTTGCTAAGTATTGTGTTTGTGTTGCCACTTACTAAGTACTGTGTCTGTGTTACCACTTGCTAAGTACTGTGTCTGTGTTACCACTTGCTAAGTACTGTGTTTGTGTTACCACTTGCTAAGTACTGTGTCTGTGTTACCACTTGCTAAGTATTGTGTTGCCACTTACTAAGTACTGTGTGTGTGTTACCACTTGCTAAGTACTGTGTTTGTGTTACCACTTGCTAAGTACTGTGTTTGTGTTACCACTTGCTAAGTACTGTGTCTGTGTTACCACTTGCTTGTGTTACCACTTGCTAAGTACTGTGTCTGTGTTACCACTTGCTAAGTACTGTGTCTGTGTTACCACTTGCTAAGTACTGTGTGTTGTCACGTACTAAGTACTGTGTTTGTGTTACCACTTGCTAAGTACTGTGTTTGTGTTACCACTTGCTAAGTACTGTGTCTGTGTTACCACTTGCTAAGTATTGTGTTGCCACTTACTAAGTACTGTGTTTGTGTTACCACTTGCTAAGTACTGTGTTTGTGTTACCACTTGCTAAGTACTGTGTTTATGTTACCACTTGCTAAGTACTGTGTTTGTGTTACCACTTGCTAAGTACTGTGTTTGTGTTACCACTTGCTAAGTACTGTGTTTGTGTTACCACTTGGAAAGTACTGTGTTTGTGTTACCACTTGCTAAGTACTGTGTTTGTGTTACCACTTGCTAAGTGCTGTGTTTGTGTTACCACTTGCAAAGTGCTGTGTTTGTGTTACCACTTGCTAAGTACTGTGCTTGTGTTACCACTTGCTAAGTACTATGTTTGTGTTACCACTTGCTAAGTACTATGTTTGTATTACCACTTGCTAAGTACTGTATGTTTGTTACCACTTGTTAAGTACTATGTTTGTGTTACCACTTGCTAAGTACTGTGTTTGTGTTACCACTTGCTAAGTACTGTGTTTGTGTTACCACTTGCTAAGTACTGTGTTTGTGTTACCACTTGCTAAGTACTGTGTTTGTGTTACCACTTGCTAAGCACTGTGTTTGTGTTACCACTTGCTAAGTACTGTGTTTGTGTTAACACTTGCTAAGTACTGTGTTTGTGTTACCACTTGCTAAGTACTGTGTTTGTGTTACCACTTGCTAAGTATTGTGTTTGTGTTGCCACTTACTAAGTACTGTGTGTGTGTTACCACTTGCTAAGTACTGTGTGTTGTCACGTACTAAGTAGGCCTACTGTGTTTGTGTTACCACTTGCAAAGTACTGTGTGTGTGTTACCACTTACTAAGTACTGTGTCTGTGTTACCACTTGCTAAGTACTGTGTGTTGTCACGTACTAAGTAGGCCTACTGTGTTTGTGTTACCACTTGCTAAGTATTGTGTTTGTGTTGCCACTTACTAAGTACTGTGTCTGTGTTACCACTTGCTAAGTACTGTGTCTGTGTTACCACTTGCTAAGTACTGTGTTTGTGTTACCACTTGCTAAGTACTGTGTCTGTGTTACCACTTGCTAAGTATTGTGTTGCCACTTACTAAGTACTGTGTGTGTGTTACCACTTGCTAAGTACTGTGTTTGTGTTACCACTTGCTAAGTACTGTGTTTGTGTTACCACTTGCTAAGTACTGTGTCTGTGTTACCACTTGCTTGTGTTACCACTTGCTAAGTACTGTGTCTGTGTTACCACTTGCTAAGTACTGTGTTTGTGTTACCACTTGCTAAGTACTGTGTCTGTGTTACCACTTGCTAAGTATTGTGTTGCCACTTACTAAGTACTGTGTTTGTGTTACCACTTGCTAAGTACTGTGTTTGTGTTACCACTTGCTAAGTACTGTGTTTATGTTACCACTTGCTAAGTACTGTGTTTGTGTTACCACTTGCTAAGTACTGTGTTTGTGTTACCACTTGCTAAGTACTGTGTTTGTGTTACCACTTGCTAAGTACTGTGTTTGTGTTACCACTTGGAAAGTACTGTGTTTGTGTTACCACTTGCTAAGTACTGTGTTTGTGTTACCACTTGCTAAGTGCTGTGTTTGTGTTACCACTTGCAAAGTGCTGTGTTTGTGTTACCACTTGCTAAGTACTGTGCTTGTGTTACCACTTGCTAAGTACTATGTTTGTGTTACCACTTGCTAAGTACTATGTTTGTATTACCACTTGCTAAGTACTGTATGTTTGTTACCACTTGTTAAGTACTATGTTTGTGTTACCACTTGCTAAGTACTGTGTTTGTGTTACCACTTGCTAAGTACTGTGTTTGTGTTACCACTTGCTAAGTACTGTGTTTGTGTTACCACTTGCTAAGTACTGTGTTTGTGTTACCACTTGCTAAGCACTGTGTTTGTGTTACCACTTGCTAAGTACTATGTTTGTGTTACCACTTGCTAAGTACTGTATGTTTGTTACCACTTGTTAAGTACTATGTTTGTGTTACCACTTGCTAAGTACTGTGTTTGTGTTACCACTTGCTAAGTACTGTGTTTGTGTTACCACTTGCTAAGTACTGTGTTTTTGTTACCACTTGCTAAGTACTGTGTTTGTGTTGCCACTTACTAAGTACTGTGTGTGTGTTACCACTTGCTAAGTACTGTGTGTGTGTTACCACTTGCTAACTACTGTGTTTGTGTTAAAACTTGCTAAGTAATGTGTTTGTGTTACCACTTGCTAAATACTGTGTTTGTGTTACCACCTGCAAAGTACTGTGTTTGTGTTACCACTTGCTAAGTACTGTTTGTTTTACTACTTGCTAAGTAGTGTTTTTTTACCACTTGCTAAGTACTGTGTTTGTGTTACCACTGCTAAGTACTGTTTTTGTGTTGCCACTTGCTAAGTATTGTTTTTGTGTTGCCACTTGCTAAGTGCTGTGTTTGTGTTACCACTTGCTAAGTACTGTGTGTGTGTGTTACCACTTGCTAAGTAGTTTGTGTTACCACTTCCTAAGTACTGTGTGTATTTTACCACTTCCTAAGTTCTGTGTTTTATGTTACCATTTGCTAAGTACTGTGTTACTTTTAAAATCTAGGCAAAAATTGCAAAAACAAGGTAAAACAGAAAAGTTACAACCATTGTTCCGACTAAGAGAGTTTAGTTGTAGGCTATATGTTTAATAACAGTTTTACAACGACTAAAGTTTGCAAATGACATCTGAAACGTTACTTAGTGGGGTGAAGTTATTTCCGTGACATTTAAAGGTCGAATAATTTTATGAATGATAAATTACCAATATAATGATAAATCTAGAAGTTAATACGGTTATGTAGGTTGCGTACATGATAACCTGTTTCTGTGTCATGTTAAAATTGTTAAGTTGAGATAATTTACCAATAAATACAAAAGTTAGGGAGACCACGTGGGCTGCGTAAAGGAGAAATTTGTAAGAGATAGTTTATTAATAAATTGAGAAATCTGGAATGTAAAGGATGTCGTGTGGGTTGTGTAAATGAGAAATGTCTATTAAATAATTTACCAATAAAAAGACAAATCTGGAATGTAAGAGATTGCATGTGGGTTGTGCAAATTAGGAATTTGTAAGACATAATTTACCAATAAAAAGATAAATCTGAAATGAAGAGATGTAATGTAGGCTGCGTAAATGAGAAATTTGTAAGAGATAGTTTACCAGTAAAAAGATAAGTCTGGAATGTAAGAAATGTCATGTGGGTTGTGGAAATGAGAAATTTGTAAGATATAGTTTACCAATAAAAAGATAAATCTGGAATATAAGAGATGTAATGTGGGCTACGTGTATGAGACATTTATCACCGGGAACTTCTTTGACATAGGCCCATAGATGCCGCCACGTCCGTCTCAGTCCTGACTCCTTCAGTAATAGAACCAAACACACTTCCGTACAATTTTCGTAAACGCCGCGCCGTATAGGCCATGAGAGGGCGATAGTTTTTCGAAGCGCGATGGAGTCACGGCCGGCCGTCTTGGTGTACATTATTGGTGTTGTATAATTTGCCAATAATTTGTAGACACAAGGTAACAAGACAAGCGTCAATAAGTCATGGGGCTGAGAACGTGAGCGGGCGAGAAGATCTGGTCACGGCAGGTTAATGGATTGCTAAACCAACACCCAATTATCTTTCCCGAGCCTCGTACACAAACGATTATTTCTTATTAATTAAAAGAAATGCTCTGTGTCTATGTCTCAATCAGGAGATGTCGCCTGACATCGTCGTATTATCCCCTCGCCGTTTCGACGCCGCCTTCCAGTTCTCCTTTTACTTTGATTTATACGGCCTGTCTGTTTTTATTTTATTTTCGTTATCGAAATGAAACATTTATGTTTGGTTGTTGGAACGTTTCAGAATTTAATACGGTCATAAATGCAAAGAATTATTGTTTCTTCTTGCGCTTGTTGAAATTAACAAACACGGCCGTAGTCAATCAAGTTTAAGATGGAAAGAATTACTTTAAGGCCAATGCAGAAGTACACGCGCTTATGGTGGAGTTCTACAAGACGCAACGAGTTAAGTTTTATAAACAAATAAAGTTTGACTCGAAAATTACAAAGTATTAATATTTTTTTCCTAGCGAAAAACCAATGTTTGTCATCTCCAATCAATTATAGTGTCTAAAACAATAAAATTTAAGTGGTATAAGATTAATAAAATAAATAACACCTATATGTATAACAACAATAATGTTGAATTGATAAAAAACTAATGTACTAGAAATTTGCGGATTTGTAATTTAGCACCAATAGCACTAAAAGTAATTATAAATTTAATTTTCTAGCTTAAATAATACGCAAACTATAAAGTAATAGACTTACATTTAATAATTTAAAATATGTCGCAGGGAGTTGCTATGAATGGAGATTTGATATATACCCTGAAGTAAATATACCCTGATTCGAAGTAAATTCCTACTTGGGTCAACAAAGACAAACCTTATTTTAGTTCTTTTTTATTAATTAATTACAATTAATGTAAATCATTTAACATAACCTATGCGTTAAAACATCTGTTCTACCACATAACCTATAACGTAAAGTCAGCTGTTTTATGAAACCATATGTTATCACTTATTTAAAGCCAAACGGGACGAAATAACTATATTGCATACCTTGCGCCTTTTGGGGAAAGTTTGTCTCCCATATAAAACTAAAGTTAATTCATTAAATCTTTTATTAATGGATTACTATTTGAAAAAAATTTGTATTAACATCAAGTGTTGTCTACTACAAGTTTTAAAAAAATTATTTGAAGTTGGGTGGATGAATAAAATGTATTTCTTAACTTGCACTACTTAATATGTTTCCTCAGACAAATTTGTCTTTTTAATTATTGAATGACTTTTCTAGAGGTCGATTGTCAGCGTCCATACTTTCAATGGCTAAAACCTAGTTGCCAATGCTATTTTGCGAATAGAACTTTTCTTGCGTGTTTGGAGTTATATTGTTTTTAATGAATGATGAGATCACGTGTTCAAGTCCTGAAGACAGGAAAATTATTGTATTTAGCAAAGTCATCTTTACTGCAAAGGATATTATTTCTTTTTTTGGTGGTTTTATTCCGATTCTAAATCGTGGATGAATTATGTGATATCAGCATTTAAAGGACAATTTATTTATATGGATGTAGCAATTGTGTTATTAAACGATGATGTATGATGCGATGTGATAACATTTGAAGGTTTATGCGCTGAGTTTTTACTTAGAGACAGGATTGATATTAGTATTACTAGTATCATCAAAACGTTTCTTATTTATTTATTTCATTTTTCAATTCCTACTATTAGTGTACTCTCTCTCTCTCTCACTCTCTCTGTCTGTCTCACTCTGTCTGTCTGTCTCTCTCACTCTCTCTGTCTGTCTCACTCTCACTCTCTCTGTCTGTCTCACTCTCACTCTCTCTGTATGTCTGTCTCTCTTTCTCTAAATATATATATATATATATATATATATATATATATATATATATATATATATATATATATATATATATATATATATATATAATACATCTTGTTCAAATTTTCAGTGAATAATAAAATACTTTGTATTCATCCACTAAAGTTTAAATACATTTTTTTAAGCTTGTAGTGGTTGACACTTGATGTTAATACAGTTATGTCAAGCATGATTTCATTAATTAAATTTAAAATGAATTAGTTTTAGTTTTATATGGGAGGTAAACGTTTTACAAAAGGGGCAAGGTATGTAATATAGTCCCATTCGTAAATTCGTCCCATTTGGCTTAATATAAGTGATAACATACTATATTTTCATAAAACAGCTGATTTTATAGAATAGGTTATGTGGTAGAACAGCTGTTTAAAACGTGTTATGTTACTTTATTTTATAATAATTGTAATTATTTAATAAACAGTAACAAAAATAAATTTTTTCTTTGTAATCTAAGTATGAATTGACTTTAAAAGATTTTTGTATGTTATTTGTCAATGATTTATAGACAATAGATCTAACCTGGAATTATTTCCTATTAGATTTTAAATTTAAGTCAATTTAAATTTCTAATAAATAACTCGTATAGGTTATATAATGAATCATAAGTAACTATTTAAATGACTAAGTGAACCCTTTTACTTTACTCGATGACTAAGCCTAACTTACTTCGAGAAACCTAACCTACACGTAGAAGGTTAACCTTCGCAAATGTAACGATGGTTTCGAAACGCGTCAGTATAGCAAACTACCAGTGAAATGAACATGATTTCTTGAGCAACTGTGGCCTATAGCCTATGGCATATATAGCAAAAAATATTCCTAAAAAATATTCCCAAAAAATAATATTTTTTGCCATATACGTTACGTTGTAAATTAAATTAATTTTGTTAAGTACTTCTGAAGATGGTTACCTGGTAACCGAAATGTACATCAAGTGATTAAATAAAGTTATATTGCGGTTATTGGGTTTGTTATTTAAAATATTGTATGATTACAACAGCCAACTGTATAGAGATTCGCCCAAGTTAATGTATTTGCGCGCGTGCGGGCTACGTGCAATAAGGTCATACCCAACTCACTCCATTATAGAGAGTCGATAATATTCCCATAAAAAAAGTAATATTATTAATTGATTCGTTAAGCTGCCCCTCTTGGGAGCACTTGCACGAATTTGCTTATTTTTTACCGCCATTAAATACTGATGCCATCTTTATTACTCATTCATATTTAATGACAACTTTAAATATCTTTAAGCATGCTTGCCATAGGAACCGGCTCGTCTTAAATAAAGACTTTAATGCTCTAGATATAGGTTGTAACAACTTTATTAAAAATAATAGCATCGAATAAACAGGCATAATTTAGGGAGAACACCTGCCTTATGGCAAAATACTTTAAGGGTCGGTCGTAAAAATAAAGCATACATTATTTTATAGGTACTTCAATTTCCTTAATTTAAAATTACTTTAACCAAAATTACAAACTAGAAATGATAACCTTTTAGTTAGTATATAGTAAACATCTTCATAGTGTTCGTATTTAAAGAAATTAAAATCTTTGTAGTGGCTGTCACGTATCCTACATAATTCCTTGGTTGCAAAATGTATAGAAAGTACGATATTGTCAAAATACTTCTATTAGTTCATACACACGCTCTCTCTCTCTCTCTCTCTCTCTCTCTCTCTCTCTCTCTCTCTCTCTCTCTATATATATATATATATATATATATATATATATATATATATATATATTTGTGTGTGTGTGTGTGTGTGTGTGTGTGTGTGTGTGTGTGTGTGTGTGTGTGTGTGTGTGTGTGTGTGTGTGTGTGTGTGTGTGTGTGTGTGTGTGTGTGTGTGTGTGTGCGGTGTGTATTCGTGCGTGTGTGTGTGTGTATTATATCTTTTTTAAATTTTCAATCGTTAGTAAAATAATTTTTATTCATCCACTCAAACACATTTTTTTAAAACTTGTAATGGATGATACTTGTAATGTTGATAGATGTAATGTTAATACAGTTATTTTCAAAAATTAATTCATTAATTAAATTTAAATAATTAATTTCAGATTTGTATGGGAGAAAAACGTTTCACAAAAGGGGCAGTGTATGCAATATAGTTAACTCGTCCCGTTTGGGTTAAAATAAGTGATAAAATATGATTTCATAAAACAGCTGATTTTGTGTTATATGTGATATAACAGCTGTTTTAACGCTTACGTTATATTTCTTTATTTATATTAATTGTAATATTTTTAATAAAAACGTAACTAGAATTAAACATTTTTTTATCTTGAGCTAGGAGGGAATTGACCTTGAAATATTTTTGTGTATTACCTCGGTTAATCCGAAACTCGATTATTCGATGATCGGATAATCGAAGCTTTGCCGTAATAATGGTATTGGAGTAATTTTATGTCGCGTGAGGAGGAGGGGCGCCCTAATGAACTAAATCGTTCTCGACCATGCTAAAGAGAATATCTACCCGATATAAAACTCGTTTAATAACTCGACTTGCATTTAATGCTTTCTTGCTGAAGGCGATGCGAAAATAACTGACCAAAAGTTCAAAATTCCAAAAGCGTGAATTCTTAGTGTTATTTTGTACTTGATTAGGCCGTTGTGTTTTTACAGCCTGTTTGATTTCAATTCGCCGTTGTTTTCTCGCCTACAGATTGCGTGACGGTCCTCACGTAACTAAGATAAGCTAAGTACTCGATACAATATAAGGACTAACCTTAATTTAATGCAAATATTGTTTGAGACACGAAGTGCTTCAGAATACGGTTAGATGTTAAGGGTTTTTAATAAATCGTTCGGCCAAATCTTTGTTAAATATAAATAACAGTTTAAATAGTTGCATTATGCATGAAGCATTGTTGGGCTTTTAATGTAACTTGGATCGTATTTTATGCTGCTGAATAAAAGAAATGCTTTGAAAGTAATTACAAACATGACTAACCTTGTAAGTATAAATGGTCGGCATCATATCAGAAATGAAGACTAATATTTTATAAACTTTAAAAAAAAATTCAATATGAGTAGATTTATATAATGGCGTTCCTCAAGTTATGATTTTAAAAACCTACATTTGTTTTGAGTTTTAGGAAATTATTATACCTAGGCTATAAAAAGAGAATTTACTCTTGGAATTTAAGTTAGTCCTGAAACACTTGAACGATAGGTTAAAAACAGAAACACTGTGTACACTCCCTCAACCTGCCTCGGATAAACCGGTTTTTTTTATCTAACGATTTCGGAGATACAGGTTCTTGGATTATCCTACTACGGGATAGACGTGTTTTTAAATTACCCGACCTCTGAAAACCCAGTTTTTAGAATAACCTATCTCGGATAAACCGGTTCTTGGTTTAGATTATGTCGGATAATTCCGTTATTTGACTAACCTATCTTGGATAAACCGGGTCTTGGAATAACCTATATCGGATAAACCTGTTTTTGGATAATCCTATCACGGAAACCTGGTTCTTGGAACAACCTAGCTCGGATAAGCCGGTTCTTGGAATAACCTAGCTCGGATAAACCTGTTTTTGGATAATCCTATCACGGAAACCTGGTTCTTGGAACAACCTAGCTCGGATAAGCCGGTTCTTGGAATAACCTAGCTCGGATAAACCTGTTTTTGGATAATCCTATCACGGAAACCTGGTTCTTGGAACAACCTAGCTCGGATAAGCCGGTTCTTGGAATAACCTAGCTCGGATAAACCTGTTTTTGGATAATCCTATCACGGAAACCTGGTTCTTGGAACAACCTAGCTCGGATAAGCCGGTTCTTGGAATAACCTAGCTCGGATAAACCTGTTTTTGGATAATCCTATCACGGAAACCTGGTTCTTGGAACAACCTAGCTCGGATAAGCCGGTTCTTGGAATAACCTAGCTCGGATAAACCTGTTTTTGGATAATCCTATCACGGAAACCTGGTTCTTGGAACAACCTAGCTCGGATAAGCCGGTTCTTGGAATAACCTAGCTCGGATAAACCTGTTTTTGGATAATCCTATCACGGAAACCTGGTTCTTGGAACAACCTAGCTCGGATAAGCCGGTTCTTGGAATAACCTAGCTCGGATAAACCTGTTTTTGGATAATCCTATCACGGAAACCTGGTTCTTGGAACAACCTAGCTCGGATAAGCCGGTTCTTGGAATAACCTAGCTCGGATAAACCTGTTTTTGGATAATCCTATCACGGAAACCTGGTTCTTGGAACAACCTAGCTCGGATAAGCCGGTTCTTGGAATAACCTAGCTCGGATAAACCTGTTTTTGGATAATCCTATCACGGAAACCTGGTTCTTGGAACAACCTAGCTCGGATAAGCCGGTTCTTGGAATAACCTAGCTCGGATAAACCTGTTTTTGGATAATCCTATCACGGAAAACTGGTTCTTGGAACAACCTAGCTCGGATAAGCCGGTTCTTGGAATAACCTATATCGGATAAACCTGTTTTTGGATAATCCTATCACGGAAACCTGGTTCTTGGAACAACCTAGCTCGGATAAGCCGGTTCTTGGAATAACCTAGCTCGGATAAATCGGTTCTAGAATTAATCTATCTCGGAAAAACCTGTTCTTGAATTAACTTGTCTTGGATAAATTGGTTCTTTGATTAACCATTCTATCATTTAATATAATCCGTACATATGTGACCCCGCTAGAGGTCCTGTTGTTTTACAAATTATCTCGTCAATAAAACATCTTTACCAATATCTTGTCTACTTCTACTGTTAGAGAATAACAGTCAATAATTATTGACTGTAGTAGGGTATTTATTATTTTATCAATTATTTTTTTTATTTAGTAATAATATATCATTTTCACACTAATATTAATGTTTATTTCTATAATACGTTTTCCGTTTCGTAGTAAAAACGGCTAAAAACAAGATTAACTTTCGGGTTAGCGTAATTTACCAGTGTTTAAAGCCCCTGATGACCCCACGCAACCCAGCGTATTCTATTACCCTGTTACAGTGCCCCCACGGGACTACCAGCTATTATAGACGCATTACGAGACATACAAAGTCTAGTCCTGTGTTATTATACGTAATAACAAGAATATAACTATGTAAGCGTTTAACGCGAAAAAATTATTATTTTTAATTTTAAATAATATGACAGCTTATAGACACAATATTCCTCGTCATAGAAAAAGCAAAACTCTCTTGTCTATTATAAAAAGAAATAATATAAGTAATTACACAATATTAATTAATCTATTCGTTCCATTAGCTCTTTCTCTCTCTCTCTCTCTCTCTCTCTCTCTCTCTCTCTCTCTCTCTCTCTCCATATATATATATATATATATATATATATATATAAAGAACAAAAGTCTAAATACAAATACAAGAATTATAATTGAATTAACAATTCAAAGCTTTTCGTTGGCTAACAGTACCAAAATCATCAGGATTATTAAACATACTGCGATATATATATATATATATATATAGTCTATATATTGTAATCCTTAGATGAATTATTTTTTCTTGTTGAATATGTATGGTGAAATAAAATAATTTCCATAAACAAGAATATACGAGTATTACTTCATTTTATTGTTGATTGAAGCTTTTCGCTAATTTACATTATTAGCATTTTCAAAATTTATAAATCACTGTCCAGTTATGTGACTAGAGTAAGACTGTTGAATATAATTGTACTATGCTCAGTATATCTGGTCTCAGTTATCTTATCTGTTAGATAAATATACTTTAATATTTCCATTTGTCCTAATCTTTTATTTTTAAAATGTCATCAAATATGCTAAAGATTGTATAATGTTTTGATTTAACCTGGACTTGTTCCTCTATTAGTGTGTTCTTAATTTTTTTTTTATATATCTCTAAGTTTTCTATTATATTCATTTTTAAGCCTTTTTGTACGTGTTTAATTAATTTCATATTACTAATATCTGGAAAATCATGATTTCTGTTTATACAGTATGTTGCAAGATTAGATTTATAAATATGTGTTTTTTTTAAATGCATTTAAATGTTCTTTGTAACGGTCTTTTATTTCCTTTTTTGTTTGTCCTATATAACATTTTTGACATGTTGTACAGTTAATACCTACTATATACGCCGTTTATAATAATTTTATTTATTTTAATGTTTGTATTTATTATATTATTAATTGTGTTATTAGTGTAATAAGCTATTTTGACATTAGTGTCTTTAAATAATTTTATAATTGGTTTGATTTCATAACCGGTAAATAAGAATTTGGACCAAATAATTTCTTTAGTATTTGAATAATAATTTTTATTTATATTATTATCCATTCTTTTAAGGATCTTATTATTTAATTTATTAATGGTTTCTTTTTTATATCCATTTTGTATTGCTATTTGTTGAATAATGTTTAGTTCTTTCAATTTATTTATCGGGTTTAATGGAATTCGGTTCATTCTGTATAATAAATTATAGAAGCATGCCATTTTTTGATTGTACGGGTGGTTTGAATGATTAGGTATTATTTTTACTGTTTGAGTGGGTTTTCTAAATATTGTAAAATTTAATTTATTGTTTTCCTTATAAATGGTGATGCAATAGGTATGCAATATAGTTATTTCGTCCCATTTGGGTTAAAATAAGTGATAACATATGATTTCATAAAACAGCTGATTTTATGGGTTAGGTTATGTGGTAGGAACAGCTGTTTTAACAAATAGGGAATGTTACTTTACTTATATTGATTGTAATTATTTAATATAAAGTAACAAAAAAAAATTGTCTTGGTTGGCCTAAGTAGGGATTTACGTAAAATGTTTGTTTGTATTACTTGTTTTTAAAATTTATTTGTTTATTCATTTTGTTTATTATTTAGTTTGATTTTGATATTTCATGTTTCTAAATGATCAGTCAATAGTGCATGAAGGACACAGGAAAGGTTGTCAGTCAAAGAAGGGTTATGTTGGGATACAAAGCGCTCGTTGTGCATAATATAGGAAATTATCGTCGCACATGTATACAAAACTTCAAAAGGATAACGAGTGACGAATGGGATAAACAATTTTTTGTCACTTATTTTTGTAGATGTGTCAGCCAGTTGTATATCGAACGATGGTGAAGGATTATACATATAGGTAAGGGCAAGGTAGAGACATTTTGGTAAAGGATGTATCAATGTCGCTTATTCTGGAGTACAGGATTGCCTTAATTTTCTTGAAGTCTAGAGCTTCTGTAAGGTGAAGGGTAAGCCGAAGAATAGTCACGACAACATCCATGTACTGAGAACATGGACAGGATTTTAGCTATGACAAAGTTGCTTAATCGAAGTAGAGATAATCTTGAGGGGGTTAAATTGAGGTATCTACCTGCTCCCCGTAGCAGGGTAGAGGTAGATATGGTAGCTTACTGAGTTGATGCTCGACAATGTAGAAACTATCAATCTTTGAAAGTTAACTCGCATAAATACGAAGTAAGATTCTTGTTTAAGTACATGTAGGGAAAGTGATATATATATATATATATATATATATATATATATATATATATATATATATAGAGAGAGAGAGAGAGAGAGAGAGAGAGAGAGAGAGGTAACTTACACTTATAATAATTTGCCTTACATTAATGATAAATTTCCTTTATAAATTTTGAGAATCCCAAAATTAAAAAACGAATAACTTCAGGTAAAAAGCAGGAAGAAAGTTTCGTTAAATGCGACTTATTTTACGGCAAGCCCGTCTAGATTAAATAGTAAACCATTATTAATATTCCATCTATGATTGTGTACTGTTAGTGATCCACGAGATAAGTGCTTGTGATTTGTTAATTATAACTTGAGAAGAGGTTTAGCGCGTTGAGGGACTGAAGCCTTGGATGAGGTCGATAATGTCGGAGGATTGATCGACAGGTTTTACTGTCAAACATGTCCATCGAGGTATTAAAGCTCGCATTGATGACGTCATAGATAGATTTGCCAAATCAAATAATAATCGATTTGTTTTGTGAAATAATTCGAATTAAAATCAATTCCACTACAGTATATTCTTTTCAAACCTATTTCTCAAATAAATAAATATTTGTTTCTACTTAAATGTTTCTTAAATATTAATATTGTGCTTGAATTACTCTTCTTCGAGTTTTCTTCCCTTAGAATAAGCGCCTTTTCTTTTATTTGGATCATTTTCATCTTCCACTTTATCATTGGTTTACCTATCCTTGAGCCCGTCTATAGGGCAAACAAAAACAGTTTTTGTGCATTGTAACTTAACATTTCCTATGTTGTAATATTTAATCGCTCATAAACCATCCAAACTGCTAAAAATTGTGACATCATACAAGGCATACAGCGCCAATATTTAAAAATTTTGTTTTAGAAAAGTTTATCATAAAAAGTAATATAAACAAAAATATTTTACAGTCAATTCCCTCTTAGGTAAAAAACAAAAAATTATATTTAGTTACTTTTCAATTATTAATTATAATTTATATAAATAAAGTTACATAATCTATGCGTTAAAACAGCTGTTCTACCACGTAACCTATAACATAAAATCAGCTGTTTTATGAAATCATATGTTATCACTTATTTTATTCGAAATGGGACGAAATAACTGTATTGCATACCTTGACCCTTTTGTGAAAAGGTTTTCTCCGATATATAACTAAAACTAATTCAATAAATTTAATAAAATAATTAATATTTTAAATAATTGTATTAACATCAAGTATCATCCACTGGAAGTTTTAAAACAAATGCATTTGAACTTGATTGGATTAATAAAAAGTATGTTATTAACGATTGAGAATTTGAACGAGGTATATGTAGAGAGAGTGTGAACTCATAGAAGAAATGGAAAACGGCTCATGATTGTTTTAAACAGACCTGTGCAAACACAAGGAATAGATAGACATGTATACATGAAGAGTGGCCGATGCACATTTTCCTTCCCCTACGCAAAGGCGACCGATGGTAATGCGCAGCGCGATAGGATCACGTAATGCGCAGTGGCCGACATAATTACACCGTGTACGCAATTATCCTAAGATAAATAAACAGGAATGTTTATTGAGTCATTATATGAAAATTAAATTTGCAAGAATCTAAAGCAGGGTTTACGGAACATTCGTACACAAATCATAAATCTTTACGAGTTCTGAGTTGTATGTCGTGCATTAATCTCTCCAGCCCGTCTACGTATCTCTGCACAAGTGTGTTGTGCCGTTGGATCTCGGTCACTTGGTGGGGAGAATACTTTTATGAGCAATTTCAAGTACAATTTGCTCAGTATTTAAACACTTTTCTATCCTACATTAAAGTCTCTCACGACTGGTATCTTATGGGAAGTAGTTTTTTACTTTATTTTTTCTTTGTAAAAGGACCAGTGATGTTTTGTCGCCGAGTACGGACATTGAAGGCGCAAGCCATCCTTGTTTCGTGGGTTTGCTAACAATTTCAGTGAGAAGAAACAAATTAGCAAACCAAGACACTACTTAGTAAACCACTGGTAAGGTTGAGAATAAAACACGAGGACGTTCTAATAATGACGAGGAAAGTGGCGAAACCATTAAACAGGCCACACTTGAAACATAAACGTATTTACTACCTTTAAGTGTTGGTCAATCTATGAGATATAGAACGCAAACAAAATCTACTTTAGGTATAACAAGTACATCAAGTGCTTACCTGTAGGAACATGTCTCCGTCGAGTAAGGAGTGGTCGTAGACGGACAGGTCGCCTCTGCTTCGGTAAGGACTTTCTTCCTTGTCCTTGTGCATTGTCACTGCAACACAATATACACAGGTTGATTAGCTTTTCAGATATCTTTCAATATCCATTTGTAAATTAAACAGATGTTTTTACTACTACGAACATTCTAGCACAACAACATTCAACTTAATAAACTTTTGTAATTGTGCTATAGCAGAGCGAAGTAAGGACTAGATGACAGATTAGAGGCGGGTAATTGGAAATCCTTACAAACACTCCTTCAGACACTCACGTGTTGCTTTGCTACTGGAGGAACGCCTAGAGAGATCACAGCTAGATAAAACGATCCTTATTTTACTATCCATAGACCAAGTAAATCGCCTTTTAGTGATTTAACTACAGTTTTACATGATTACATAAAGTTGAGCGAATTTAACATCATTCAAAGTTCCAACGACCAACAAGACGTAATTGTGCCATAACAAGTAATAAAATGTTAGCAATAAAGATATATACCGCCTACTGTATGACATGGCAAGAACATTTACTCATAAAACCCATGTCTTGCAATTCCTTCCATTAGTTCACACTATCTTGTTCAAATATCCAATCGTTAATAAAATACTTCTTATTATCCACTCAAGTTCAAATAAACCTTTTTTAAAACTTGTAATGGATGACACTCGATGTTAATACAGTTTTTCAAATATTAATCTAATAATTAAATTTAATGAAATAATTTCAATTTAATACGGGAGAAAAACTTTTAACAAAAGGGGCAAGGTATGCAATATAATTATTTCGTTCCATTTGGCTTAAAATAAGTGATAACATATGGTTTCATAAAACAGCTGATTTTATGTTATAGGTTATGTGTTATAACGACTGTTTTAAACGCATATGTAATGTTACTTTATTTATTAATTGTAATTATTTAATAAAAAGTAACTAAAATAAAATCTCGATAAAATATTAGGAAGAGAAGAAGTCTTATTTAATTGCTAAAACCTCTTTCCCCCAACATTGGAATATTAATTTAGTTCCTAACACGTAACAACAGTTAGACATTAGAGTCTACATCACACTGCTTCAGGAACTATAGGAATATGCTCCAATTTAGAGTAAAATAAGCCCAGTTGGTGTGGTTAAGCAACCCAGACGAAGCATTTAAGCGCACTAACTTTGAAGGTAATTGAAATGTTGTGTGATTAATAGTGCGATCGTATTTCCGACATTAGCACCTGTCAAGAGATGACGGCTAGATAGTATCTAATCGTGCAAGTCACTGCCGAAGCTCTCGCCTCTTGTTTCTATATTGACACTTCCAATTAGGCTTTTAAAAGCATCCCTTCATACTACCAATAAATACGTCTTTTAATGTTTGTAGAGGGGCGTTAGGAGCCCACAATGCTTTTAGCCGTGGCCCGTCCGTCCGTCCGTCACTCTATAATTTGGCCGGATCGATGACCACTAATAAGTTTAAAAAATTCTCGCCTAAAAATTAAATGATTAACAGGTTGGTTCGTGTGTGTGTTCGCGCGCTTGTGAGTGCTGTAAAAGTAGCGCCTTTAATTATGGAATTAAAATTTAATGCAGAAGAGAATATCTAGAAAATATTTTTAAGATTAAAAACGAAGTTTTTACGCCAGATAATTTAATTTATATTCGTAAATATATTGTATAGGCTGTATTTTTTAAATTTATCTATGTACAAAGGTGATTCAATATTTCGTGTAGCAAGATTGACAGGCAATTTATTTAACAATATCGTTTGAACTATTTGTACGATTGCATTTAAACTTGCATACAGTATTCAAATTGACGGAATATATTTAATTCGGTTGTTGGTTTCCAGTTCACACAATGAAGGTTTGTGTTTTAGCTTAACTCGTCACTGTCACTTATAGAAGTCACACGGTTTGAAGAAAGGCAATTTAAGAATAAGTGTTTCAAAATAAAAGCGTTTAATGTAAGTTATAAGAGAGGTTCATTTTGAAAAACTGGTTAATTGGTGGTAGAGTGATCAAATGGTGCAAAGTGGTGACTGGGTGGACAAGTGGCCGCTGAAAAGACAAGTGGTGGCTAGGTACTCAAGTGGTGGCTATATGGTGAAGTGGCAGATGAATGGTCAAGTGGTAACATAGACCCCAAGTGGGGGCTTAGTGGCTAAGTGGTGGCTAAGTGCTCAAGTGGTGGCTATGGGATTAAGTGGCGGCTGAGTTCTCAAGTGATGATTATGTGGTCAAGTAGCAGGTGAGTGGATAAGTGCCAGATGAGTGACCAACTAGTGGCAATGTGGTCAAGTGGCGGCTTAGTAATCAAGTGGTGGATTAGTGATCGAGGGGGTGGCTAAGTGCCAGATTGAGTGGCCAACTGGTGGCAAAGGGATCAAGTGTCGGCTTAGTGGTCAAGGAGGTGGCTAAGTGCTCAAGAGGTGACTAAGTGGCTAACTACCAGATTGAGTGGCCAAGTGGTGGCAAAGTGATCAAGTGACGACTGATTGGCGAAGGAGATGGCTAGGGGCTCAAGTGGTGGCTATGTGGTCAAGTGGCGGCTTAGTGGTCAAGTGGCGACTGAATGCTCACGTGTGACAGTGGTCAAGTAGCGACTGAGTGGTGAGGGGGTGACTAAATGCTAATTGGCGAAAGTGGTAGAGCACTTGACTACTAAGCCAATGGTTCTGGGTAACATCCCTCGTAATGGGAAGGATATTCTGTGTAACTTTTAAATTTCCAGGTTGACAATAAGATCCTAAGATAGAAATGCGCCGTATTTCTGGCCGCATAATCGCCTTTAAATCATGTATAACCTACTTGGGCAGCTCGACCAGATATCCCTTAGCCATTTTGCTGTTATAACTGAAATCATTTCTGTTATTGCAATAGTCAAGCCTACTAATTTCAACTATTGCTACTTTCAGTTTCTTCCCTTTAATGTTTGCTCCGTTTGTAACCAGTTTTCTTGCGTCGGGTTTTGCACCGAAAGCACACATAACGATCAACGCTTGAAGTAAGATACACAGGACTACCGTTACCCTTAAGTAAGATACACAGGACTACCGTTACCCTTAAGTAAGATACACAGGACTACCGTTACCCTTTAGTAAGATACACAGGACTACCGTTACCCTTAAGTAAGATACACAGGACTACCGTTACCCTTAAGTAAGATACACAGGACTACCGTTACCCTTAAGTAAGATACACAGGACTACCGTTACCCTTAAGTAAGATACACAGGACTACCGTTACCCTTAAGTAAGATACACAGGACTACCGTTACCCTTAAGTAAGATACACAGGACTACCGTTACCCTTAAGTAAGATACACAGGACTACCGTTACCCTTAAGTAAGATACACAGGACTACCGTTACCCTTAAGTAAGATACACAGGACTACCGTTACCCTTAAGTAAGATACACAGGACTACCGTTACCCTTAAGTAAGATACACAGGACTACCGTTACCCTTAAGTAAGATACACAGGACTACCGTTACCCTTAAGTAAGATACACAGGACTACCGTTACACTTAAGTAAGATACACAGGACTACCGTTACCCTTAAGTAAGATACACAGGACTACCGTTACCCTTAAGTAAGATACACAGGACTACCGTTACCCTTAAGTAAGATTCACAGGACTACCGTTACCCTTAAGTAAGATACACAGGTCTACCGTTACCCTTAAGTAAGATACACAGGTCTACCGTTACCCTTAAGTAAGATACACAGGACTACCGTTACCCTTAAGTTAGATACACAGGACTACCGTTACCCTTAAGTAAGATACACAGGACTACCGTTACCCTTAAGTAAGATACACAGGACTACCGTTACCCTTAAGTAAGATACACAGGACTACCGTTACCCTTAAGTAAGATACACAGGACTACCGTTACCCTTAAGTAAGATACACAGGACTACCGTTACCCTTAAGTAAGATACACAGGACTACCGTTACCCTTAAGTAAGATACACAGGACTACCGTTACCCTTAAGTAAGATACACAGGTCTACCGTTACCCTTAAGTAAGATACACAGGTCTACCGTTACCCTTAAGTAAGATACACAGGACTACCGTTACCCTTAAGTAAGATACACAGGACTACCGTTACCCTTAAGTAAGATACACAGGACTACCGTTACCCTTAAGTAAGATACACAGGACTACCGTTACCCTTAAGTAAGATACACAGGACTACCGTTACCCTTAAGTAAGATACACAGGACTACCGTTACCCTTAAGTAAGATACACAGGACTACCGTTACCCTTAAGTAAGATACACAGGACTACCGTTACCCTTAAGTAAGATACACAGGACTACCGTTACCCTTAAGTAAGATACACAGGACTACCGTTACCCTTAAGTAAGATACACAGGTCTACCGTTACCCTCAAGTAAGATACACAGGACTACCGTTACCCTTAAGTAAGATACACAGGACTACCGTTACCCTTAAGTAAGATACACAGGACTACCGTTACCCTTAAGTAAGATACACAGGACTACCGTTACCCTTAAGTAAGATACACAGGACTACCGTTACCCTTAAGTAAGATACACAGGACTACCGTTACCCTTAAGTAAGATACACAGGTCTACCGTTACCCTTAAGTAAGATACACAGGTCTACCGTTACCCTTAAGTAAGATACACAGGACTACCGTTACCCTTAAGTAAGATACACAGGACTACCGTTACCCTTAAGTAAGATACACAGGACTACCGTTACCCTTAAGTAAGATACACAGGACTACCGTTACCCTTAAGTAAGATACACAGGACTACCGTTACCCTTAAGTAAGATACACAGGACTACCGTTACCCTTAAGTAAGATACACAGGACTACCGTTACCCTAAGTAAGATACACAGGACTACCGTTACCCTTAAGTAAGATACACAGGTCTACCGTTACCCTTAAGTAAGATACACAGGTCTACCGTTACCCTTAAGTAAGATACACAGGACTACCGTTACCCTTAAGTAAGATACACAGGACTACCGTTACCCTTAAGTAAGATACACAGGACTACCGTTACCCTTTAGTAAGATACACAGGACTACCGTTACCCTTAAGTAAGATACACAGGACTACCGTTACCCTTAAGTAAGATACACAGGACTACCGTTACCCTTAAGTAAGATACACAGGACTACCGTTACCCTAAGTAAGATACACAGGACTACCGTTACCCTTAAGTAAGATACACAGGACTACCGTTACCCTTAAGTAAGATACACAGGACTACCGTTACACTTAAGTAAGATACACAGGACTACCGTTACCCTTAAGTAAGATACACAGGACTACCGTTACCCTTAAGTAAGATACACAGGACTACCGTTACCCTTAAGTAAGATACACAGGACTACCGTTGCCCTTAAGTAAGATACACAGGACTACCGTTACCCTTTACAGAATACGAATAAAGAAACGCGATTAAATAATTCCAAAGCCAACTAAATAAATAATTACAAAGATTGTTAATTGCACCCATCCGCTACGAGCCGCGTTGCTTAATAGCCGCCCACTCTAGACAACCTACTCCTGTTACATAAATAATTGCTCTAAGTAGCATAAACTTTATAATTTTATTTGCTACATAACAGTTACGGATTGGAACTGAACTGGTTGCGCGCTCTAAGTACTAGTTCGCCTCTGAATAATACATGGGCGTGGAGTGGAAGGGCGATGGATCTTCATTTGTCTGACCTTATTTATGTTGGACAGGATGTGTGAAGTCCAGAAGAGGCACAGCCATAATTACATTATATATAAAGCAAGCCCACATCTCGTCAACGATATTAACATAATTTAATTGTATAAAGGAATTAATCGCAGTTTTGTTCAGAATGTTCGTTAGTAGCGTTGTTGTTTGCTTAAGGGGTGAAATGAAGGGATGCAGTAACGGTGTAACAAAACATAATATGAAACTATATAAACTGAATCTTTCTTTATAAAACAAATAAGTTCCTAACTTCCTCCATCGGAACCTAAACCGTGCATCTGTGAGGCTACCATAACTGCACTTCTGCTATATCGTTTTGGTAAGTTGCATCTGTGTTCATGATTCTTACAGGTGACGCAGACGCACATCCCGAGGATCGCAGTTAACCCCGATGGAATTACTAATTTTGTTTTGCATGCGTATTTCAGTTTCGCGAGGCTACAGCAGAAGAAGTGGATATCACTCTTACCATTGACTCACTAACCAGATATTTTTAAAGTAACACTCCTTCTTATCCCTTAGCATAAGGATATCCTACCCACCAGACTTCCTGCATGATCTACGGAGATTTTTCTGATGTTTTCTTTCTTGCTAGGTATTTTCATCCTAACGCGACACTTACCGTACTGTTTCATTATACTATCCCCTCATTCTTAATGGAAATAGTTTATCACCTTGGTACTTGGAGATTAAACCCCGTTTCCTTCACGCGCGGTAGGTACACTAACCCCAAGCGCATGTGACACGGAGGCAGCTCGCTAGAGGATGGTTGCCACGAGGGCGGGACCAGAGAGAACATAAACAACCTGATGTTTCTGTGCTCGCTGGGCTAGACGGGTTTTCGGGTTAAAATTTAAAAAACAAATTTGCATTCATGTAAGATTCTACATTGTGATGATGACATAAGTACTGAAACGCGTATGAGAATAAAGTATTTATAATTAAAAGCTTGACTACAGTTATCTATTAATTACTTTATTCTTAATTTAAATAAAAAACCTTTTATTCATAAATAAACCATTTATTTAAACCCTTATATAAAATTCAATCGCAAATCTATCTTCAGAAGAGATTATTACAAAAATACCTGTTTTTACTTGATAAAATGTGCTTCTTTCGTAATCATTCCTTCTGATGATGATTGCTTTGCAATATAAATGTACATAAGGATACAAATAAAAAGTTTCTATGTGGTTTAGATGTTTTATTTATTTAAATTATAATTTACGCCACAGTTGCTTGAAGTTGTAACTTTATTATCGTTTAAAATATATATTTCTAATAACATTTTGGATTGACAAAACTGTGGTTAGATTGTGGTCAACCTTTACTAAAATGTATTTTATGAATAATATTTTTATTTAATAGGTTAACTTTGAAAATTCAAAAGAACCAAATATAATAAATATCATATTTTTTTATGCTAGATATTTTAATCATATGTATCCAAAATGGTAAATCTTTATTTTTCATTGCAGTATTAGAACGGTAAGAGATAAATTGCAACAAAGGTCGGATATTGCCTCCCCTTGTCATAAGTCCCACAGCCTAAAAGAATCCAGTTGTAAGAATTAACAGGAATTCCCAGTGGATTCACTCGTCTCGTATTTGCAAGCTACTTGTCTGTCAACAGGCCTTAGTGTTCGGCTGATTCCGCAAAGGTAAACATTGACCAAACAAACATCGGGCTGACGCGGGGCCTGCATTGACTTTGTGCACCACAAATCGGGAAAGTGCAAAGAACAATAAAGTGGAACTGAGGTGAGGGTTGGATATCGATCCTAGGTGTACGCAATCACCCGCGGCTAATCATTCGAGGGGAACTCGCTTGATTTATAGGTTAGGTCCTGCGTTTCGATTAGTCATAACATCTGCCGCCAGAGGTCATATCAACTTAATTTGCCTTTTTTTTAAAGCTTTTAAAAGGCTTTTATAGCAGCATATTGGAACGTTTAACTCTCTTTCCCCTTAAAATAATGTGGAGAAGCAATTGTTAGGGGTGTAGCAACGTGATAAATCAAAGTCCGTTTTTTGTAACAAAATTATCAAAAATTAAAACGTAAAAATCAAATAGAATTGGCTACGTAAAAACTATCACAAAAACGTAATAAATTAAATTCTATTTGTTTCTCGAAATTATCAAAACAAGTACGTAATCAATGAAATCCGGATTTTATTAAACGAATTAAAAGTTTAAATGTAATAAATCATTTGAGTTTTATTAAAATTATCGAAAATAAATACATAATAAATCCAGTTCGATCCTTACAATTACCAAAAGTAAAAACGCAATTAATAAAATCCAGATATTTGTCAAAATTATCAAAAGTAAAAAAGTACAATTTGTTGTACCATAGACAAACCACTCCTCCAAGCCGATCACAAGTTCCGATAAATACAATAATCACTCTTATATATATATATATATATATATATATATATATATATATATATATATATATATATATATATATATATACATTGCTCCATGTTCCTTGCGTTGCAAATACAGCTGGTCTCAGGGTAAATGCTCCTTTTGAAGAGACAAATGGCTTCGCATGTGGCTCAAACGTACGTAACAGAATCTTTCTGGTCAGTGTTAGTTATGGTACATAACACAAATTAGCAAACGCAACGTAATTCTAGGTAAAGTACCCATACACAACTATGTATAGCTAAAAACAGACACAAACTAACCCGTGAGGGAAGTATTTTGACCATTCTACAATAGGCCTTTGTTTTGCTACAAAAACATCATAAAGTAGCCTACTGCTCAATGAATTCAAAGACCTTACTGCTGTAATCTTCTCTCATCGTCACATTATCTTTAAAATAATTAAGTCGCAAAATTAAATTGAAAAACAACCTTTGACAAGGTCTTCGGACTTTTAGTCCACAAAGAATAGAATGCTCAAAAGTGAGAAAAGTGTAAAGGTTTTATCATTTTATGAAATGCAGGTTTTGTAAATATATCTTTCTTTAATTTTATTTTTTATTACTACTATTATTATTATTTTTATTAATAATGTCAAAAGGTTATTATTATTATATTATTAAATATACAATATTATATTATAAATAAATATGTTATCTACTATCAGTTGGTTATTATAGGTCCTATTTGCTTAAAACATTTTAGAGATTACGTTTTGTCAGATACACTATCATTTTCAAAGGTCTATAACAGAATCGTTGGGAAGTCATGCTATTCGGCTAGGTTGTTGTTAACTATTCATATTTCTCCGTCAAAGCTAATGTTTATGGTCCATTGCAGTAATAAACTAATATTGGGTATGTTATTGAAAATCTGCAGATAATTACTATGTGGTGACATGTAAAGATGTCAGATGTGTACCATCTTCATGTCTCGTGCTCTCTGTGGTTAATCCTACCTGCGATCACGATCCTGCATAAATGACTCCATGAGTGTCTCCTATTTTCCCTATTTCACCCTTATCGTATCAATACCCCCAGCCCCGTCCTATCTTTTATATAATAATAGTAATAGTAAGCGTAAAACCATCCTAACAAGTCTCTTTATAAATAGACGCAGAATCATCTGTCCAAGACGTTATTAGACAATATACGTGTGCTTTTGTTCACGATTGTAGGACATAATAAACATGTGTTTAGCTTTCACAAGTAATAAAAACAAAATTGTTATAGGTAAATTCCTAATTAAATCAACAAAGACAAATTAATTTTGGTTACTTTTTGTTAAATAATTACAGTTAATATAAATAAAGTAACATAACCTGTGCGTTAAAACAGCTGTTCTACCACATAACCTATAATATAAAATCAGCTGTTTTATGAAATCATATGTTATTACTTATTTTATGCCAAATTGAGCGAAATAACTATATTGCATGCCTTCCCTCTTTTGCTAAACGTCTTTCTCCCACATAAAACTAAAATCAATTCAATAAATTTAATCAAAGACATAATATTTGAAAAAAAAAACTGTATTAAAATCAAAACTGGACTCTTAATACCACCCACTACAAGTTGATACAAATTTTATTTCAACTTGAGTGGATAAATAACAAGTATTATTAAATATTGAATATTTGAACAAGATATATAAATACAGTAGAGTCTCGAAATTCCGAGCCCCGATATTTCCAGCTTCCGTTAAAATCGAGCTTATTTTTAATTTAGCCTATTTTATCATTTTGAAAGAAAATGATGAGTTAAGCTTCCAAGAAATGTTTATAGCCATAAGGTATGCAAAGGTAATGAGTCTGACGAAATAACCGTATTAATCTACCCAGAAAGTTGACTGTTCACACTGAATGTAATTTGGATTTGCTTCTTTATATACAGGAAATTTCAAGTCTATTGATTTTAATCACTTGTTCGTAGAGTCAGTAATTAGTTATAGCGTTAAATAAAAAGTAATACAAACAAAATCTGTTTAGAGTCAACACAGAAATGTTAATTTTATTTACTTTTTATTAAATAATTACAATTAATATAAATAAACTAAAATAACTTATGACTTAGAACAGCTGTTCAACTACACAACCTATAACGCGATATCAGCTGTTTAATGAAATCATATTTTATGCCATTTAAGCCAAATGGAGCAAAATAACTATATTGCATACCATGCCTTTTTTGTCCAACGCTTTTCTCCCATATATAATTAAACGTAATTCAATAAATTTAATTAATGAATTAATATTGAAAAACACTGTAATAACATCAAGTGTCATTTACTACAAATTTTAAAAAATGTATTTGATTTTCAGTGAATTATTAAGAAGTATTTTATTAACGATTGAAAATCTGAACAAGACATAGGTTATACAAGGAGAGTGTGAACTAATAATAGTAATTGTTACAAAAGACTCCGAGACAAACGTGGAGCGATCAGTGTTAATGTTGGCCTAGTATTAATATTCCTACAATATTCCACCGAAGTAATCTTGCTTTTAAAAAGAAAACAACAATTTTATTTTAAACCCATAATACATAATTGGTTTTGTAAGAGAAATGTATTTGACTTGGTTAGTTTCCATCTAATCTGGGCTATGTTTCTAGCATCCGACTCGATACATTCACAGGTAAAACCGCCCAGATAAAGCTAGACAGGTGAAAACTATTAATTAGACTCTTTGGAAACAGGTTTTACGTTAAATAATAATAAACCCCACAAAGTGTCAATAAATAATATGATAAAGACAAAAACACCAAAAAGGTTTCCAACTTAGTTCTATAAAATTCCAAAATAATTGAGTTCATCGCCCTGGATCCGGAAGTGCCCTTAAAGGGGTAATAGTTAGGGGCAGGTGTTCGGGGCGTGCGCTCGTGTTCGGGTAGAAATCACCCTTCGTTACACCGTCCTGTAACAATCGACGGTTGTTTTTCGTTGTAAAAGGGAAACATTTTTATTCAATGATTTTCAGATAAGATGTTTTGATATACGAGTATTTACATTTTATTTAGATTTATTACTCTACTCTGAGCAGGGTTTTAAGGTTTCATCAAGAGTTTATGTAAATGTGAGTGTTTTATAGGTTAGGAACAATTAGATAAGTCTTAATCTAAATAAATAAAACCTCCTAAGCACAAAAATAAATATTCCTTTGAAAATGATTGATTTGTAATGCCTAACATTAGTTAATTATTTTTGAAATTGAAACTTCTATAGCAAGGACTACAAAAAGTATTTGGTTAGACATAAACGTACAATTCCGAGACAGTATAATTTCCCTCAGGTTACGCTATGAGTTGCCTCATATAGCAATCGCTATGATTTCATGCAACAGCTGATTTTGTGTTATAGGTTATGTTGTAGGACAGCTGTTTTACACGTAGGTTTATTACATTATTTATTGAATATTGTTAAGAGAAAACGTTATTATTAAACAGTTGTGTGTGTGTGTGTGTGTGTGTGTGTGTGTTTTGTGTGTGTGTGTGTGTGTGTGTTGTGTGTGTGTGTGTGTGTGTGTGTGTGTTATGTGTGTGTGTGTGTGTGTGTGTGTGTGTTGTGTGTGTGTGTGTGTGTTGTGTGTGTGTGTGTGTGTGTGTGTGTGTGTGTGTGTGTGTGTGTGCGCGCGCGCGCGCGTGTGTGTGTGTGTAGTGACACATCCTAATTTTCAATTCCTTCTATCAGTTTACACTCTTGCTATTTTTATAAATTTGTAGTAGCTAACAACTCTTAATTCAGTTTTTATCAAATAATAATTCATTAAATAAATTTAAATAATTATTTTTAATGATTATTTCGCTGTCTATTTTGTCACTTAATACTATGATTGTCACCTTTATATATATATATTTATATTAATTGTAATTATTTAATAAAAAGTAACTAAAATATAAATTTTCTTTGATGACCTAAGTAGGAATTGATTTTATAAAAATATATATTGGTTTTTTTTTATTTAAAAATACTTTATTGTTGGCACAACAAAATAAAAACTAAATTTAGAAACACGTGCTTAAAATCGTTCGTCTACGGAACATAACCTCACCAAACGTGAACGTCTTAACGCAAATATTATTTTCAGGCAAAGTTTTAAGCCGTCTCTCTGTGCTTGGGAGAACGCTATCGCTGCCCATTCATGGTTGGTAAAGCAAGGGTCGTTGCATTAATTAAATTATTATTGAAGCAAAAACAGTCTCAACCGGAATAAATTGCAACTAAAGTTGGGCGTTCTTGCCGCGAACAAAACGACTTTAAACAGCTCGCGTTTGCACGCGTAATTCCTGGAAAGCATTACCATGTAATGCACTATAAGATGTCAGAAAGCCGTCGCATTTCTTGAATATTTGTGTAAAGCCACAAAGATATCAGTCATATGACTTGCAAATACACGTCTACAGACCTTGCCCCTTTATGAAAAGGTTTAATCTCCCATATTAAATAATGTAAGTTACTTTAACCTGGAATAATATTAGAAAGAGGAGGGTTTGTTAAACACAAGTGAAACCAAAACAGTGGAAACAAAAAAATCATATAAAATAAACTTTCTACTATCAGATTCTCTATTCAGGCACGAAAATAGAATCGTAGTTACTGACAATTAGCCTGTTGGCTTTTCGACTGAAGCCAGGACAATGGCGGGTAATTATTCAGAATAAAGATTCGGCTATGTAAACAAGCCAGCACGCTTGTCTTGATCCCAACAAGTAATTTTGCATATGGCAACGAGGTGACATGTGTTTCCGAATGTGAGACTTACATTTCGGCTGTTGCATTAGGAGCGCACGCGTCTAATTGCATGCAAACGAGTTGAGCGTACATCATGCGCCATGACTGCGACTTGACAACTGTGCATTGAGCGATATATTGTCTCACTTCCTGTGTGCATAAATTGATGCAAAAACACTGCTATTTGTGTAGCACTGTCTGTATCTCGTGCGGTATATAAGCAATGCCAGGGATAGTGCCGAAGCTCTTAGGTTATGCTTGTTTGCATAGTTTTGGTCACGTAGCTTTCCCTGAATAATGTTAGATTTTGCGTGGTATTGGTCACTTAGCTCTGTGAACAATGTTCTGGATTGCATTGAGTTTGGTCACGTAGCTCTAGAGACTAGTTGGAGTTTGCTTTTTTCTCTGCCACTTAGATATTTGAATAATGTTCGGTCACGTAGTTCTGCGGGCAATGTTCTGGTTCGGATGGTGACGGTCACGTAACTTTAAAGGGGAAATGTTCTGGTTTGGATGATGTTCACTTAGCTCTTTAGATAAGGTTCGAGTTTGAAAGGTGTCGGTCACGCAGCTCTGTGGGTAATGTTCGGTTTGTACGGTGTCAATCCCGTAGCTCTAGCGTACAATGGTCTAATTTGCAATGTGTCGTTCACGTAGCTTTCCCTGAATAATGTTGAATTTTGCGTGGTGTTGGTCACGTAGCTCTAGAGACTAAGTTGAGTTTGCTTTATTTTTGCCACGTAGGTTTGTGAATAATGTTCGGTCACGTAGCTCTGCGGGCAATGTTCTGGTTTGGATGGTGACGGTCACGTAACTTTAAAGGGGAAATGTTCTGGTTTGGATGATGTTCACTTAGCTTTTTAGATAAGGTTCGAGTTTGAAAGGTGTCGGTCACGCAGCTCTGTGGGTAATGTTCGGTTTGTACGGTGTCAATCCCGTAGCTCTAGCGTACAATGGTCTAATTTGCAATGTGTCGTTCACGTAGCTTTCCCTGAATAATGTTGAATTTTGCGTGGTGTTGGTCACGTAGCTCTAGAGACTAAGTTGAGTTTGCTTTATTTTTGCCACGTAGGTTTGTGAATAATGTTCGGTCACGTAGCTCTGCGGGCAATGTTCTGGTTTGGATGGTGACGGTCACGTAACTTTAAAGGGGAAATGTTCTGGTTTGGATGATGTTCACTTAGCTTTTTAGATAAGGTTCGAGTTTGAAAGGTGTCGGTCACGCAGCTCTGTGGGTAATGTTCGGTTTGTACGGTGTCAATCCCGTAGCTCTAGCGTACAATGGTCTAATTTGCAATGTGTCGTTCACGTAGCTTTCCCTGAATAATGTTGAATTTTGCGTGGTGTTGGTCACGTAGCTCTAGAGACTAAGTTGAGTTTGCTTTATTTTTGCCACGTAGGTTTGTGAATAATGTTCGGTCACGTAGTTCTGCGGGCAATGTTCTGGTTCGGATGGTGACGGTCACGTAACTTTAAAGGGGAAATGTTCTGGTTTGGATGATGTTCACTTAGCTCTTTAGATAAGGTTCGAGTTTGAAAGGTGTCGGTCACGCAGCTCTGTGGGTAATGTTCGGTTTGTACGGTGTCGGTCACGAAACTCTGGGTGCAATGTTCGGTTTGTACGGTGTCAATCCCGTAGCTCTAGCGTACAATGGTCTAGTTTGCAATGTGTCGTTCACGTAGCTTTCCCTGAATAATGTTGAATTTTGCGTGGTGTTGGTCACGTAGCTCTAGAGACTAAGTTGAGTTTGCTTTATTTTTGCCACGTAGGTTTGTGAATAATGTTCGGTCACGTAGCTCTGCGGGCAATGTTCTGGTTTGGATGGTGACGGTCACGTAACTTTCAAGCCAATGTTCTGGTTTGGATGATGTCGTTCACTTAGTTCTTTAGATAATGTTCTTTTGGATGTGTCGGTCACGTAGCTCTGAGGTACTATGTTCACGTTTGCATGGTGTCGTTCACGTAGCTTTCCCTGGATAATATTAGATTTTGCTTGGTGTTGGTCACGTAGCTCTTTGAACAATGTTCTGGGTTGCATTGAGTTGGTCACGCAGCTCTAGAGACTAGGTTGAGCTCGCTTTATCTCTGTCACGTAGATATGTAAATAATGTTCGGTCACGTAGCTCTGCGGGCAATGTTTTGGTTTGATGATGACGGTCACGTAACTCTGAAGGCAATATTCTTGTTTGGATGATGTCGTTCACGTAGCTCTTTAGATAATGTTCGAGTTTACATGGTGTCGGTCACGTAGCTCTGCGGAAAATAAATTGCAGCCGATTGTAGAATTACGTTCGTCTTCTTCACTTTCTGGTTTGAACTTATATCGAAGGTTGGTGATAATCTTCGCTATTTTTACTTTATTAACTGCAGCTCTAAACCACGTCGGTACCCCTCTCTGAGATCCAGCAACCAGGGGATGCTTCTGCGACAAATACTTTGATCTCTCTAAAAATTCTGTCTTTCTTAAGGTTCCTAATTTACGTTCCCTCTTGATTATCGTCATATCGCTGCAATTTTTACTCTTTCTATCCATGATATACTCCAAGTTCTCCTATAACACCACTCTCAAAAGTTTAAATGGTTGAAAATCCATGCTTCCACACGCAAAGAAAATCTAACACTTTGACATTCTCATATATATCAGGTCCAAACGCTTTACGAATATAATAACAAATGTATTACAAGATAAGGGTTGACATACGTTTGTGTATCTTGCTTTGTAAAACCCCACGATTCCCAAACAGGTGGGCAGATTCTGATTGCCGTAACAAGCTTGACCACTCCACCACCAGTAGTCCTGCCACCTCGCTAACTACGTACCGCCAGATACCATCGCGGCCACAATTAATAATGATCTTACAATACTAATTACTGTTCGTCGCAGAAGTACACGAACGCAATTAATAAATTAGATTATACAATTATTTCAACAAATTACAGAGTCGAGGGCAATACATTGTCCAGGCAAGCTTGTATGCGTTTTCTTCACCACGCCTCATGCGTGAGCATTGTTACACTATGTTTCTTTATAAAATAATTGAATTTTATGTAAATCAGTTGCGACACGGATAGATTTGCAAAGTGCATGTTGGTGCAAGATGTGGGAGCCGGCCAAGGCGTTCCCAAGGCGATAGACATACACACTGATTGCGAAAGCACATGCGGCGAAGTGGTTGCAAACACAACGTCCTTGGGTAGCTAACAGTTTTGGTGAAAAGTAAAACAGAAAATATTAGAGGAATGTCAAACAAAATCGTAACAGGTTACAACCATGAAAAAAGAGGTTTATAATTTCGTTACCTGTACTATATAAGGCCTGCAAATCAATACAGATAAGACAAAATACATGTGCGTTGGAGTACTAACTTGTTCCCCTTGTAAGGAATCAAAATCTCCGATAAATACAAATACATAGGACTGTAAATAACAAAGGATGGAAAAGAAAAAGTAGAAATAAAACCTAGAGAAGGACAAGGACAGCAGTTAGAAGATTGAACAGAATATGGTGGAACGAGGAAATAACAAGAGGGTGGGGAAAACGAATATATTACACCATAGTAAAGGGTCTCTTGAGTTAGAAAAGTGGGTAACGCCTCAAACAGGCAAGAGCAAGATTACCCTGGTTCTAAGGAGGTCTTAAGAAGCTCCTTAGAAACGGACGCTCTTAGGTGATCATGTTAAATCTCTGGGCTTTAATATAGGACTAATAACACCATTGGAGACATGATAGTGACGTAGCAGACAGTGGAACACTGCTACAATAGGAAAGCATGGAGGCAAAGTTTAGAAATCGGACAGCGATGGCAGACGCTATAAAATCTATATATATATATATATATATATATATATATATATATATATATATATATATACTGATACGTATTCCTCCACGAATGGAAAAATATAATGAATAGTTATCTGGAGTTTTTGAGAGTCTCGCTCTTCAACTATTGTTGGGTTCACCTCGTCAATGTTAGATGAGATTCTAGCAAAACGTCGGAACTTCGATTTTATGCACTGCAGAATAAACAAATTTACTCCAGATAGTAACTATATATATATATATATATATATATATATATATATATATATATATATATATATACACATACACACAAAATATGTTTTCTTGTTTAATAATCAAAAACCACTAAGGATATTCAAATACAATAATTCTTGTGTTTGAGTAACCTTAGTTGTTTTTGATATATATACGCCGAGTTCGGTAACACTTGCCAAGTTTACCGGAAGTTTAGGTTTATAAGAGGGCCCCCTTTAGGCTCTCCCGACTCACAAAAACCATTTTCCCGTTGAATTTATTAATTTTTTTGTGAAAACTTCATTGGTCGAACCGGATACTTTTATGGATTGGGAGATAAAATTTTGTTCTCGTCTTTTGTCGCAAGATATTTATTATATATAGGTTATATATGTACACATAGGGTAAAACATTTGCTTAGGTTGAAAACAAAAGATTCTTTACGTAAACTAACTGATTGACAAGGGAATTGGGCTCCACCCCAGTGTACGTCAGTGGATTACGACAAAAAAGATAGGGGCTGTAATTCTTCATGCATCACCTAGTGTTAGCTCTCATGTATATACTTTATTCTTTAACACATAATAAATTTTCTTAATAAGCTAACTGATTGACAAGTGAATTGGCCTCCACACAAATGTACGACATTGCATTACAGTACAAAATACAGTTTTCTGTTTTATAAATTAACCTTGTTTGCAAAGTTCATTTCATAAAAATTTCACATTTTTGAGATATAGACCAGGTTTTACATTTGCACCATTATTCCGATGATTTTGAAGAGGTTATGTATGCTAAGATAAATGTGTTTATTGCAATATCCGTGACGTAAAAGTTTGATACAAACGCCAAATTTAGTGTGTTTAAATTTTCAGATCCCCATAATAACTCAATTACAACATTAATTTATTTTTGGGAAATTATATATTTGATGAATAATTTAGTACCTCATTATAACGCCATTGTGAAACTTACGTAGACGGGGAATACGGATAAATTCTATGTTAACCAATAAATCTATAGACTATATATCTTGAGACAACCATTTATATACTAAACTAGTTTTAAAATTTAGTTTTACAGAAAAATTTATGGTTTAAAAAAATATTTTATTTAGTTAAATAATCTAATGCTAATTTGATCTATAAAGATAACTGCAAATTTTTTTAAATTTTGCTCGGTTGCTTACTTAACTAAAGTTTTGAAAATCCTTTAAAAGAAACTTAGTTAAATATAATTAACCAATTCGCCAAGAGGGGGCGAGGGTTCTTATCAACCCGACACTTAATTGCTTCGTTTGAAATTCGAGAACTGTTTTTTTTATAAACTACAAGGGGTGGAAGGGGGAGAAGGTTTGAAGTTATTGCACAGATAGGAAGAGCAGAGGGGCGGGGTAACCGATAGTTTATTTAGCTCTAAAGCTCAGGCAGAGTGTAAAAACGCTTAGTCGGTTCAATTAAGTGGAAGTTGTTTCTATCGTGACGGTACATTTCATCGCGGACAGTTTAAAGCAGATATATGTGATTGTTTAAAGCCATGAATCCATTATTCGTTCTTTCAGAGTCTCTTATAACGGTTAGGTCTGAACTTTTACACATTGTTTCGTGACACAGATTGGAATTGTTACGTCACAGAAACGCACGCACAGATGTTCGCATGTGTAATGTGAAAGAGCATTCATTCGTTACCATTGAGTTGTGTTTCTGAACAACGGATGAAAAATATTTTCACCCTATAATGGAATATTGCACACTCTTCAGAAATGAGATGTTCGTGACGGAATGCGCCACCAGTGTACAGTGGAACAACGTAATAAGCAGGCGTGTACCACCGGTGGCACAAGAACCATAATATTTCTTATGGAGGCTTTGTCGAAGACCCGCGTTTATAAAAAAAATATAATATATGGTATGCATTTTAGAGCTATCAAGTCACCTGTGTTGAAGTTATTTAAAAATTAAATAATTAACAAAGGGTAAAAAATGCCACAGTTTGGGCAACGATGTCATAAAATGACATTGTTAAATATTTTGAAAACTTATAGAATTTGTTACAATACGGTTGTACACGCATAACAATGTCATAAAATGGTTTTGTTGAAAAGTTTCCAAATACAGGTAGTAGCCTTTGGAATTGTTGCCAATACATGTTCGCTATTTTTCGGTTACACTAGTTTCCGCCCACTTATACGTTGTCGTTAACGCAGTAAACATTTCTATATTTTAGAAAATCGTTATATTTTTATAGGTTTATTGCAATATGTTTTTTTATTAATTTAATATATAACATTGGTTCAGGAAATAACGTTCATTTTACTTCAGTTTCTACCTTGAGAATTATCTTCAAATTTCTACCTTGAGAATTATCTTCAAATTTCTACCTTGAGAATTATCTTCAAATTTCTACCTTGAGAATTATCTTCAAATTTCTACCTTGAGAATTATCTTCAAATTTCTACCTTGAGAATTATCTTCAAATTTCTACCTTGAGTATTGTCTTCAAATTTCTACCTTGAGAATTGTCTTCAAATTTCTACCTTGAGAATTATCTTCAAATTTCTACCTTGAGAATTATCTTCAAATTTCTACCTTGAGAATTGTCTTCGAATTTCTACCTTGAGAATTATCTTCGAATTTCTACCTTGAGAATTATATTCGAATTTCTACCTTGAGAATTATCTTCGAATTTCTACCTTGAGAATTATCTTCGAATTTCTACCTTGAGAGTTATCTTCAAATTATTTTCCTGCAGACTACATTGTCAATTCTAACGCACAAGTAATGATGAATGAAATCTCTTAAATTATCACAAACCTAAAAATATTTATAAAAAAACTCATGACCCCGGGCAGGATTTGAACCTGAGATACTGCAACACATTGGTTTAAACATTCAGAGGAATATTCACTCACTCTATAACGCAGAGTGCGAATACCACTTTATATACTATAATTTCATTTAAAATAAGTTTAGACCTATACAACTTGACACAATTTAAATTATTTACAGTTATATTTCTTTGAATATTTTTAACAATTATCTACACTACCCGTAGACTATATAAACAAGCAATATAAACAAAAATTCTTTAGTCAATTCCTACTTCGGTCAACAAAGAAACAATCTATTTTAATTACTTTTTGTAAATACTTACAATTATCAGGCCTATAAATAAAGTAAGATAATCTGGATAAAACAACAGTTCTGCCATATAACCTACAAGATAAAATCAGCTGTTATCATATATTATCACTTTTTTAAGCCAAATGGAACGAAATAAGTATATTGCATACCTTGGGCCTTTTATGAAAAGTTTTATACCATATAAAAGTAATAATAATTTATGAAATTTCATTCATAAAATAATATTTGAAAAAATGTATTTGAACTTGAGTGGATGAATAAAAAGTATTTTAATAACAACTGAAAGTTTTAACAAAAAATATATAAGATAGATAAAATAGATATACTGTATATATAAAGAGGGTGAATTGAGAGAAGTAATTGATAAATGGAAGTTTAAATTGATTTCGATTTAATTTGATTCGAATGGATGATTTTTTGTAAAGGTGTTAATTATGATCAAATATTGAATAATCAATAATTATGAAAAATAAAATTAAATGTTTATATTTATTTGATTTAAAAACAAATTGAAACTACAGTACTAAATTCTTATTAAGATATAATATAGTACAAAGTATAGCTACCCCGCTTTCTAGAATACTATTTTATAAGTCTTAGATGTAACGAACTGTTTTGTTAGAACGGCCCTTTGATGTCAAATAACAGGATCGTCATGAGGAAACGTTATGTTACTATCATACAACTACACCGCGAGTTGGACCCAATCTTGACGCAACGTCCACAAGCCGTGGGAAGGAATTGGCGTGTCCACACAATGCTGCTGCCCCTCTGCACGCACCATTACATATCGATGTCAATAGGACGCAATGCTATTGTGTCTCCTCGTACGCACGCGTCTTCAATGTCCATCGCATTCAAGTGGACATTCTATTAAGTTTAATACGTAAACAATGACGTAACGGGACAGATGAGTACCGCATTGTGCGAGCCCGCAATTTGTGGTTTCAGAACTGATTGAATACATCTTTAAAATCGTCACAAACTGTTTCATTGCTGACCCATTGTGTCAAAACAATATTTTGAGTATATATAAGTATCGTTCGTTTGGGAAATAAATTTTTAAACCAGTAAGGGGGCTATAATTATTATAAAACCAGAATGCTTAATATAAAAGGTGATGTCAGTGCTTAGGCTTTAGACCAACCCGTAGGTTAGAATTGACCATGACATTTGGTGTGGGCCTGGACAGTATTAAATGTTTAAATGCTTAAAACAAAAGGAGAGATAAAAAAAAAATAATACAACTCATTTGTAGTATTTTTTGTTGTTGAATATTTAGTGTTATTTGCACTGGCAGCGAATGCATACGAGTAGTTAGGCAATGTTTTATCGTTTTTAAGTTACAACTTTAACAATTACTGTTCATGAAACTAAGCTTCGAGAAATACGTCGTGGTTAGGGTAAGTGGTAATGGCAGGATACCTTTGTTTGATTATTCACAAAAGAATCAAATAAATTAATAATAACGATAAAAAAGTAATATTTTTTAAAATTATAAATAAATAAAATCTCTTAAACCAGAAAACCTTTTTATTTATGTCCTGATGTACATTTCGATTGCACAGCAATCCTCTTCAGAAGAAATTACTGCAAGACTCTACATTGAGTAAGTAATTTTCTCTGAAGGCGATCGAAATATACACGAGGACACAAATTTCCGACGTTTTAGTTTACTTATAAATAAAAAAGTTTATTTGGTTGGAGAAGATTTATTTATCTATAATAATCAATAATTACTTTTTAATAAATAATTACAATTAACATAAATAAAGTAACATAACCTTTACGTTAAAACAGCTGTTCTAGTACATAACCTATAACATAAAATCAGATGTTTTATGAAATCATATGTTATCATTCATTTTAAGCCAAATGGGACGAAATAACTATATTGCATACCTTGCCCCTTCAGTGAAACGTAATAAACAACTAAATTTAATTCATTAAATTGGAATAATGAATAATTATTTGAATAAAACTATTAACATCAAGTATAAACCACAAGCAACTTCTGACATTAGGTTTGCTTCTTTCATCCCTAGCACGTTTACCTAGGTAGCACAACTTGCAAAGACATATTAATACTTATTCTGACAAAAGTTTTTGTATTTAAGTTTGCTTTAAGCGTTAAATATAAAGTTAACGTTAAATATTTCCATATCACTACTTTTCACACATACATTTAAAGTGACTAGATATCTTTTCCACAGTACCAACACGACCATTTCTCAATTTTACTTCATTATACATCCTATTATAGTTCAGTTATGTTTATTAATGTTTTATTATTTGGAAACATGAGTTCTCTACGGTAGCCTGTTCTCTTATTTATATGCGATACTCTTTAGGGTTAGACAAATATGTTTCTATCACTCAACTACTTAGATCTGCACATGCTTAGTTTTACTTGTCTCTTCTGACTCTTACAGAGGACCAGACGCGAGTCTCCACTTTTGACAGTTAGTTAGTTTCTTTTGTCCCCAGCACGTTTACAAGAGTTTATAATACAAGTCGCTAAGACTTTTTCGTACTGAATTCTTTACAAACGCTTTTGTATTTTAACTTATAATAATTTCTGGAACCCGTATCGCTTCATTTCACATTTTTATCAGAACGAGTAGATGTGATCACCACAACAGCTTCATCTGTTCCCCCTCTGAGTTACCAGATGAAGCATGTTTAATCAGTGGTATTGCTGCGAATCTGCTTTGTGTAGCTGTGGTGTCTTGCTGTGAGCATTCGGAGCGATGAAGGCGCCTTGTGTAACCCACAAATCTTGTTACTACAATGGGAGCAAATAAATATAACCTGTTACGTAATTTGTACGTTACTATCTATAAAAACGAAATTTCTAAGCTAAAATTTGTATTGTAAATCTCTATATTTTACGTTAACTGTTTTGCTTACATAATTTACTAAAAATAATAAAAATAACCCTGTAGAGAATGTAGAAAATTTAAAAACTCAAAAGATGTTTCAAGACCGTCAGGCATGATTATGTGTGGTATTTTAAGTTCAAAATCACACAATTTTGCAAAACTAAAACTGATGATATGCCCATGGGAATGATATTTAGGTTAAAAAATTCGAATGTGTCAATCACGTTGAAAAAAAATGGACACGACTCAACAATTAAAAAAAAGTTTTGGAAAGGACAAATTACATGGAGGCAAAGGTGGTCGAAATAGACGGACAGATAATGAATTGTTTAAATTATAAAAATATTATAGTTCAGCAATAAAAAGGAAGCTCTGATTTGGAAGAGATGAAAAAGAATGCGTGTGCTTCATATTTTCATAAAATATTAACCTGTGGAAGAGCCCCCCCCCCCCGGACCTGAGACTTAGTGTAGTACATAAGGCTCCAGATAACCACCTGGAATGTCAACACAAAAACATACTGTTTAATGGTATTGGGGCGACCACACCAGAGTAAGGATGAACGTACACAGAGAGTTGAGTTTTGCAGGTGTGCTGAAGAAAGAGTTCGTCACGTGACGGAAATTTTCCTATCACTCAATAGTGTGGGCATACATCTGTTGTTGGGGTTTATAGGTCAAATTGTATAAGCTGGCACTTGGCTCTTACGTAAAAGTTGTGTATTAGTCATCTATAAAACATCAGACACTGTTGTCATCCCACATCGAGGCCATAAATCGCGGCCTACCCTTAGACAATCCTATAGCACGCTTTCGTGAATGTCCTGTTTTCATTTGTTGTTATTTTTACTATACATTAGAAATTATTTATCAGCAACAAATTAATGAGTCAACGGTAGCCCAAGGGCCGATGTTTTTGAAAATGACCTGCGAGCACCTCCACCCTCCGCTCGCCCTCCTCTCTCGCCAAGGAACGCTGCCCCTAAGTCCAAGCGTATAAAGTTTGTCTACAGCTGATATTGAGCTAGTAAGGTTTCGAAGTGTTGACGCTAACGCTTGCCGGTAGATAAAGTGAAAGTTTGAAGTGTCCGTGCCCAGCCCTTCTATTTTTTAATAAAAGTCGAAATAAAGTTCATTTACAAGTGAAAAAACAGTGCATAATAGAAAATAAGTAACCTTAGTTCCCAAAGTATAATTGTTTTATTCAAAATGTTTTCTCAAAACCTGGCAGACCCAAATCTCATAAGAACGTGGCTGTATCGAAGAATACAAAACCCAAACTAGAGTTTTAACAACGTGGTTTGGGAAAAAAATCCTAAAAATATTTTGATAGGTCATTTTTATAGGAGCCTTTTATAAACCCCTTAAGTAAACAGTTAAAGTTAAGCTCTAAAGCATCGAACCCGGTTCGCAGGTGTAACATTTTGCAATTAATCACTAAACAACAATAACCCTTGCTACAAATATCTACACAACCTTGATGTACGTTTCGCTAACACTGTTAACATCATCAAAAAGTTACAAACACACTGCGAACTGAAAACTAATAGAACATTATCACGCTACTATGCTCTGTGTAAATTTTTGTATTTTGCGACTGAAAAGTTACCGAAAAAGGAGACGAAAACATGATCTGAGCAGCCAAAATCTCCAAAAGAAATACTTTCACATCTCAATTATTACTTAATAATATTTGTTTTATAATCAATAATGTTTATTTAATTATTTTTTCAAGTAAATAATAAAATAATCTGTAAGGAAAAAATAATTTTCAAATGTCTAGAGAGTTACAATTACTTGTAGACAGTGAGTTAAAGATCCATTACATTAGAATCGCCTCTCGTACATACATGTTATAACAATGCACCTGCCATACATGAGTCAGGCTAAATACGATTGACTAATAGTACTTCCCAATATGCCACGCAGAGCAGCGGCCGCGCCAGAAGGACTAATGCTTCTCCTGGAAATTGGTCTCGGATTTCCTGGACGCCGGCAATTAGGTCCCGTCTAGGTCACGCAAGCGTCCGATGCGATTTTAATGCACCGTGCCTTAGTCACCGCAACCCTCATCCCTTGTGCGCAATGCATCACACTCGCACTGTATTAACCGTACGGCGCCCATAATACGATTATATGATCGGACATCTATCCCGATCGTCGGGAACTTTTGGAGTCCGGTAGGTTACCTCCATTCACACAGGTGCTAACCAAAACTCAAACGCGTAAAATGTGTTCTCTTTTAAATAGGAACAGACATTTCTTAGTACAGGAAAGATAGATAGAGAGAGGGAAGGAAAGAGAGAGTGAGAGGGGGAAGTAGTGATGTAAATAGAGGCTTTCCTAGGCTACTGAGTGTAATAAACCATCTAATTATCTTAACGAGTATTACCTATAAGCTTAAAACACAACATCGCCCTATAATGGCTTGTTGTTATTTAATTAGGTGTCTAGATAATTTGTAATCCTATTCCACAAGTTAAACGGTCGTACTGCTCCTGGAAGGAGATGGATATCTTACCTCCCCTGATGTGAGCAGCTCTACTCAGGTGTGCTACCCTACCCTTTCCTCCCCTGATGTGAGCAGCTCTACTCAGGTGTGCTACCCTACCCTTTCCTCCCTAGATGTGAGCAGCTCTACTCAGGTGTGCTACTCTACCCTTTCCTCCCTAGATGTGAGCAGCTCTACTCAGGTGTGCTATCCTACCATTTCCTCCCTAGATGTGAGCAGCTCTACTCAGGTGTGCTATCCTACCCTTTCCTCCCTAGATGTGAGCAGCTCTACTCAGGTGTGCTACCCTACCCTTTCCTCCCCAGATGTGAGCAGCTCTACTCAGGTGTGCTATCCTACCCTTTCCTCCCCAGATGTGAGCAGCTCTACTCAGGTGTGCTATCCTACCCTTTCCTCCCTAGATGTGAGCAGCTCTACTCAGGTGTGCTACCCTACCCTTTCCTCCCCAGATGTGAGCAGCTCTACTCAGGTGTGCTATCCTACCCTTACCTCCCCTGATGTGAGCAGCTCTACTCAGGTGTGCTACCCTACCCTTTCCTCCCTAGATGTGAGCAGCTCTACTCAGGTGTGCTACCCTACCCTTTCCTCCCCAGATGTGAGCAGCTCTACTCAGGTGTGCTACCCTACCCTTTCCTCCCCAGATGTGAGCAGCTCTACTTAGGTGTGCTACCCTACCCTTTCCTCCCCAGATGTGAGCAGCTCTACTCAGGTGTGCTACCCTACCCTTTCCTCCCCAGATGTGAGCAGCTCTACTCAGGTGTGCTACCCTACCCTTTCCTCCCCAGATGTGAGCAGCTCTACTCAGGTGTACTACCCTACCCTTTCCTCCCCAGATGTTAGCAGCTCTACTCAGGTGTGCTACCCTACCCTTTCCTCCCCAGATGTGAGCAGCTCTACTCAGATGTGCTACCCTACCCTTACCTCCCCAGATGTGAGCAGCTCTACTCAGGTGTGCTACCCTACCCTTTCCTCCCCAGATGTGAGCAGCTCTACTCAGATGTGCTACCCCACCCTTACCTCCCCAGATGTGAGCAGCTCTACTCAGGTGTGCTACCCTACCCTTTCCTCCCCAGATGTGAGCAGCTCTACTCAGGTGTGCTACCCTACCCTTTCCTCCCCAGATGTGAGCAGCTCTACTCAGGTGTGCTACCCTACCCTTTCCTCCCCAGATGTGAGCAGCTCTACTCAGGTGTGCTACCCTACCCTTTCCTCCCTAGATGTGAGCAGCTCTACTCAGGTGTGCTACCCTACCCTTTCCTCCCTAGATGTGAGCAGCTCTACTCAGGTGTGCTACCCTACCCTTTCCTCCCTAGTCCCTAGATGTGAGCAGCTCTACTCAGGTGTGCTACCCTACCCTTTCCTCCCCAGATGTGAGCAGCTCTACTCAGGTGTACTACCCTACCCTTTCCTCCCTAGGTGTGAGCAGCTCTACTCAGGTGTGCTACCCTACCCTCGCGATATCATAGTTTCCCCCTCTTACCACTATCAGAGGACCACTATGCTTTTCTCTTAGTTTTACCTAATTGCATCTATACTTCTTTATTCTTTTTTCTAAACAAGTAATATAAAGGAAAGTCTTTAAAAGTCGATTCCTACTCAGGTTACAAAGAAAATTATATTTTAGTTTCTGTTTATTAAGTAATTTCAATTAATATAAATAAAGTAACATAACCTATGCGTTAAAACAACTGTTCTACCACATAACCTATAATATAAAATCAGCTGTTTTATGAAATCATGTTATCACTTTTTTTAAGCCAAATGGGACGAAATAACTAACTATATTACATACCTTGCCTCTTTTGTGAAAGGTTTTTCTTTCATATAAAAGTAAAATAATATCATCAAACTTAATTATGAATTAATTTTGTTTTAAAGTACATTAACAAACATTTAGCATCATCCACTACGATTTAAAAAAATGTATTTTAACTTGAGTGGATGAATAAAAAGAATTTTATCACCAACTAAAAATGCAAACAAGATATATGATGGGAGTGTGAACTGATAAAAGGAACTGAAAAAAGAGTCTAATGGGTAAACATTTCTTTTCGATCCCGATAAAGAGTAGGTCGAGTTGAGGTACGAGATGTGAATCCATAATATCTCTCACAAATACTGTTAATTTTCATTGGCTACACTTTTTAGTATTGTTATATTACCTGTTTTTTTTTTATAAATAACTGGTATACTATTATATAATAATAAATATATTATACTAATTTTTTATTTATTAATAATATAATAATAAAGGTTTAAGCCTACTTCTAACATTGTTGTACAAGTTTTAGTAAAATAACGCATTAAAAAAT
This sequence comes from Prosapia bicincta, assembly GCA_036971475.1. NCBI lineage: Eukaryota > Metazoa > Arthropoda > Insecta > Hemiptera > Cercopidae > Prosapia > Prosapia bicincta. Next base: position 47,504,856 of record JBAIZL010000010.1, read on the forward strand.
ATATAGCTTGATTCATTAACAGTCCAGTACATTCTATAACTACAGTTCTCCTTAACGTATTAAGAAATGTAGTTTAACGTATAACTTATTCTAACTTACTACAATCCAGAGAATAACATAACCTACGTGTATTAAACATACCTACCAGCTGTATGAAATAATACGTCATCACATAACTAGATAAGATTTACGATATTTCTAAATGTTTAGCAAGTTGTATTTGGAAGCTATTTGGAACATAACCTCCAAACTAAAACTAAATGAAAACATAAACAGCTGTTAGTATTAGCCGCAATGTTTTGTGTCAGGACCTTCTAGATAATTTTCATTGATTTCTTTATTATTATATTTTACTAATTCACTGCCATTTTAAGTTCTTTTCCCTGCAGACCATAAAAAGGTACTCATTGATAATTAAATTAATTGAAGTGTTTCGAATAGATGTTTGCAATTTATATTAACACAAATACAAAAAATACGATTTGAATTTTCAGACACTATACTCAGGACAATGTGAAAAATAATTAGCAATATTGATTGTTTTTAGGCCATAACAGGGGATGGGTTATCTACATTTTATGTTGTTAAATAGTATATTTAAAATATAAGGATAGGTTGAAGATTTTTCTTAAAATAAAAGTCTAGAAATTTCCCTTCGTCATAATAAGAATTTCCCGCCACGTCATCGCTCTCGCTCTGTCGCCTTCTCCTCGTAGGCCTACTCCATCAATCGTAGGAGCACGCAACTTCCTGTAAAACTAAATACGAGTTTGTATATAGTAGGTTAATACCTCGTCATTGTAGAAACTGAGACATTTAACCCCCTTTGATGTAATCAATGTAGGTAAACCTGACACAAACATTTCCTATATACAAACAATTCCTATAAATATTTTCTTTGTCAAAAATACGTCACTTGTTTGTAATTTTTATGCTATCGACAAAATAAATCATTCTAAAATAAAAACAAGCAAAACAAACAAAAATTGTTTTACTTGAATCCTACTAAGGAAAACATAAATGAAATTAATTTAGTTACTTTTTATAAAATAAAGTGAATTATATAAATAAAGTAACATAACCTATGCGTTAAAACAACTGCTCTACCACATAACCTATAACATAAAATCAGCTGTTTTATGAAATCATATGTTATCACTTGTTTTAATACCAATTGAATTAAATTAATAAATGTATATATTGCATACCTTGCCCCTTTTGTGGAATGTTTCTCCCATATGAAACTAAAACTAGGCCGTTATTAAATTTAATTAATGAAATAATATTTGAAAAAAAAACTGTAATAACATCAAGTGTCATCCATTACAAGTTTAAACAAATGTATTTGAACTTGAGCGGACGAATAAAAAGTATTTAACTAACGACTAAAATTTTGAACAAAATATATAAAGAGAGAAAGTGAGCTAATAGATAGAATAGAATAATAAAATGGAAATAATAGTATCAACAAAATTAAAAACGAATTTTTTTATATGTTATGTTAAAACGTGTTTTAAAGACAGGCTAGAATATCTACGATGTGTTAAGTTTTTATGTACGCCTAAGTTTAATAAATTATTAATAGCAGTTGTTTAACTAAGTATTGGTAGCTCTAATTTAGTAGTAATGTCTTTCATTCGGAAGTTAGGTGTAACAATATGATATATAACCACTTATATAATTTCCATTGTTTTAAAATCTCATATATTTAACGTTACATATAATGGTTTTATTTATAATATTGTTATTTTAAATTAATTTTCTATAAATGTTTATTATCAGAAAATCAGTATTTATACACCAAACACAGTGGCTATCCTGGAAAAACATGGGTATATACAATGCAGACTCAGATATAACAAGGCGCAATATAGGCAATTTAAAGTCATGGTAACTTAATAACATAATAACGAACCGATAACCCATTTAATTATATAACCCTAGACAATGCTAGTACAAAATAACACTACGAACGTTGGAAAATATGTGATTAAACATCACATAAGGTGACGTACTTTGCTTGGCTTCATGTGGACTACCTTATAGACTAATCAGGTCTCAATGTGTATTCATTCCATAATGACAATATTATTTTTTAGAGTTAAAGGCGGCAGATTTAACGAATTAAGAATTATAAATAAATAGGAACACGTTTCTACAATTTTTGTTATCCTCTAACCTATGCTATTTTATTAAAAATATTCTCTAAAAATAAAAAATCGACAATTCCTGTTAATACTAACACAGACATTTATTGATAGAATTGACTGAGGTGTTGTCGATGTTCGTTCTCTAGGCCTTAAGATTGATAATTATTTGAAAAGGCCCACAAACACGTTGTAGAAACTTCGTCCAATTAAATATTCATTCTTGACTTGTTAGAGCAATGCTTTTACCAAGCAATAACATACGAGGGCAAAATGGTAAATAAAAGTATTATTAATATTCGTGTTATATTATTTTTTTTATAAACTTTTTTTACACATAGTTGTTTTTAAATATTATAAATTACGTTTCAATAAATTCAAAACGTTTTAAAAACAAAAACCCAATTTCTGCAATTACATAAAACAAATTATGCAAGTAACATTAAGTAACCTTCAATCAGAACGGAAAGCTAGAAATGAATGCACAAATCGTGGTACATCTCCCAACCGATGTCTGATAACACTCTAATATCGGTAGTTAGTCGGGTGGTTCTAGCACCCCATGGTCGCTAGGCAACGCGGCGCCGCCCAGCCCCAATATGGGCGTCCACCGTTGCGTGTTATACTACCCTTATGGCTGCAAAAAAACTGATATCCAAAAGAATTCCTAGCTTCAAATTAAAATAAGCCTGTTTGAAATATGCGGCTCTGTGAAGGCGATATCATCGCCAGAAGCTATTTCATGAGAATATAAAACGACGGTTTCCCTCCCAAACTGTCCAGAAGGGGGGACACGACGGTTATTTTTTATTACTGCTGTCGGTTACAATGGTTTCTACTTTGGGTTATTAAAAAAATTCAAATATTACCCCATAACGTATTCACCCCAATACGTAATTAAGATTAATACTGGGGTTGTAAAGTTATTAAATTGAGTTTAATTTTTCAGTCACGCATTTTATTGTCTTTTATGTAGATTTAAGCTAACAAAATTATTCCTGAAAGTTATGAGACGCTTTTAAAGATATCTTTGAATTTGTTTTTTTTCCGAAACAATAATACAAGATTTAATTATTCATAATATTTTATTTAGAGTTTTCATATTTTTCTAGAACCTCTGTTCTAACCAACCACCTAGTCTACCGCGCAAACCAAACACTGTTTATTTTAGGTGGTTCCATAACTTTCTTGTTGGAATAAAGTAAGAAATAAACGCTGTATATAGTACATTTATAAAATATTTATATATAATATACGCACATAATATAAAACGCTTGATCAAAATTTAAAGAACTATTCATTAAATCATTAGTTATCTATGTGTGTGTGTTTTGGTTGAGTGTTTGTGTGTGTATAGTGTGTGTGTGTGGGTGTGTGTGTGTTGTGTGTGTGTGTGTGTGTGTGTGTGTGTGTGCGCGCGCGCGCGCGTGCGCGTGTGTGTGACATTAAAGGTGTACACGTTTTGGAACACAAATGTAATATTTTTTTGTAGTCTAGTTTTCGTAATCAAGTAAAACACGCCATTTTAAATTATTCTGTCGTCCTTTTAAATGCATTAGAGGGCTTGAAAGTAAAGTGACACAAATATATCTGAAAGTTAGCTCGCCAAGAAACAGAAAAATCTTTCTGTATATCATTTCTGTATTGTTAATAGAACTAAACAGTGTTGTATCAACTAAACAAATAGCTCCAAAAGACTTAACAAAGGCCGAACTGGTCTGCTTTTCTGAATATTAAAAAATACCTTCAAGTTGTATAAGAGAAAGGATACGACATAAGAGAGAAAACCCCAATAGGTAGCATCGTACTGCCCGATGGAAGTGAGTACTTCATTGGTAGAATATCGTTAATAGAGGGTTTATTAGAATCTAGTAAATGTAGATAATAATAAAGGAATATGATTAATAGAAAACCTTTGTGGGTTTTTGAAACAATCCCTGCATTAATATTTTATTTAACGAATTTGATTAAAATCGATTCTTAAAAAATATCAGTCGGATCTAAACAGTAAATAAATACACAAACGGTTTATAGTATGGCATAAACGTAATATGTTTTGTATTAGGTAATAAAATGAAGAATATTTTATAAACGTTTTACAATATCATTAAGTATATTCATGCTGCACCTCCATTATATTTCTGAACCATGTCCCATATACATTTTGTATACTGGGAGACCAGAACTGACGACTCGGTCTAATCAAGCCCGTACAACATCCTGCAAAACCTGACGCACCCGCTATCGAATATTTTGGCTAAATTGTTGCGTCCATGCGCGGTGAAGCCGGCCCCATCGACCACTGCTCGCCGTTATCTAATTTTAGTCGGTTCCACGTATAAATCATGCTCCGTGTCGCTGTTACAAGTTCACATAAAACACAACAGCGTTTCAGATAGCGAAAACAGTTCACTGAACGCGAATCTGCTATTGTCACTTACTTTAGACATATTGTGGCAAAACTGACCTGCTATTTATATTACGATTACATTATACTTACCCCACGTTGTAAAGGGGTAGTAAATTCGTAAAATTTGTTGTTCAGTACACGATGTGTGTGTGTGTGTGTGTGTGTGTGTGTGTGTGTGTGTGTGTGTGTGTGTGTGTGTGTGTGTGTGTGTGTGTGTGTGTGTGTGTGTGTGTGTGTGTGTGTGTGTGTGTGTGTGTGTGTGACAAATAAAGGAGATGAAAAAGCATAGATTAAGATATCGTGAGAAAGTAATAAAGGAAAGGATTCGTTAAAATCATAGATAAAACACGGAAGAGTAGAAAAGAAGTCTGTAAAAACATAGACAAAACACAAAAAAGTAGAAAAGAAAAGAAGCCTGTAAAAATATAGACAAATCACAAAAATGTAGAAAAGAATGGAGGTCTGTAAAAACATAGACTGATCTAAAAAAAATAGAAAAGAAAAGAAACATGTAAAATCATAGACAAAACACGAAAAAATAGAAAAGAAAAAATGTGTAAAATCTTATCCATCTGTAAAAGAAACTGATTCCACTAACAGGTTAGTTTTTAACATGCAACTACTACAGCAACATTTTTGTCAAACCAACAAAAATCTGTAATAATAAACATGAAAGAATAAAAACGAAAACAAAGAAAGAAAGGATAACGAATATTTCATTTGAAAAGAACACGCAAACAGAAAGATTCATTTAACTCGTGGATTGTAACTTGTGTTTGGTGAATTGAAAGAGATTCTTAGAACAATTCCCTGAATATTTTTTTAAAGAATGTTTCTTTGCTAAAATATTCGCTGAAATTGTTCAACCTCTGTGCTCATGGTCTGAAATATTGTAACATTTCAACATTAACTATTTAATATTTTCAGATTCTTTCAGTGAATGTTTCATATCCTTATGAATACATGGTAATTTTCATTTAACACGCCTGTTATTATCTGCATATTTCGAATGTTCTTCAACAGATTTTGTGCTATTTTGTTTTAGCGCTATAAATTGCTACTCACTTCCAAGGGCATGAATTTGCCTAGAAACTAAAAATTTATTTTAATTAAATTCCTTCTGTTAGTTCACACTTTCCTTTACACACACACACACACACACACACACACACATGCGCGCGCGCACACACGCACGCACGCACATACACACACACACACACACACACACACACACATATATATATATATATATATATATATATATATATATATATATATATATATATATATATATATATATATATAACGCATAAGTTATGTTACTTTGTTTATATTAGTTGTAATTAACTAAAAGTGACTAGAATTTGAAAAAATTGACCCAAGTGGAAATACACTTTAAAATATTTTTGTTTATATTACGAGTTTTCTATATACTTGATAGCTTGGAGTACGTTAATAAAATTTTTAATTGACCCCTTAGTAATATCTCATAGCCGGAGATCGTCCTGCGCACTGTCCTTCTTCTTCTACGAAATATTTCTCCTAACTTCGGGAGGTTTCGGCTCTCGTTAGAAATGTCCTCACTGTCGTATTCACATTAAAGCATCGAAACAAGCACAGCGATAATTTAGGGTAATTATATAGACATTAAGTTGGCCATTTTAAACTGGTTTTATCAAACATACTCCGGAGGATGTAATTAGTGAGAGAGAGAGACAGAGAGAGAGCGCCACCTGGGAACAACAGCTGTTGTCTGTCCGTCTGTCTATCTCGCCGGGACATGCAGCTCCGTACTTCCAGCGTTTTATTTTCTTGTCGTATATAACGATCACCGTGGGAAAAATAATATTTTAGTTTGTTTATTTTATTGAGGCTATCGCCAGACATGATAGGCTTGGAGGGGGTTACCTTGTTTACGCTACAGATTAAACGGGACGTATATTTCTCGAGCGAAATATGTTTTGCATAAAACTGTTACAAAGGGCGCTCCGGAAGAAGTGACTTATAGGCTGTGTATTTTTACAGGTGTGAAGGTTTTTCTCACTACTTTGTATTTATTTTCATTTGTCAGTACGTAACTATAAATATGTTTACATTATATATTAGCAATTAGCTCTCTCACGGAATCCATAATAAAAGGTATTATAACCCTAAGACGTAACATACGTAACATAAAGAAAAGTCTTGTTATAGTCACTTATTACTTAAGCCAACAAAGAAAAGTTTTGTTTTGGGTACATTTTATAGAAAATCATTAAATAAATAAAGTAACATTATTTATGATTTAAAACAGCTGTTCTACCATATAACCTATAACATAAATTCAGCTGTTTTATGAAATTATATGTTATCGATTATTTTAAGTTAATTGGGACGAAATAACTACATTGCATACCTTGCCCCTTTTTATAAAAAGTTTCTCTCCCTCATAAAACTAAAATTAATTCATTATTCAATTTAATTACTGAATTTATTATTTGTAGAAACTCTATTAACATCAAGAATCATCTACTACAAGTTAAAAAAAAATGTATTTGAACTAAAGTTGATGATTAAAAATATATTAACGATTGCAAATTTAAAGAAGATTGCTAAAGTCTATTAGTACAATGTAATGGTTTTAGAAATTTCGAAATTAATTTTTTCGTTTAGATTTATTAAATAATTAGTGGAAGTAATTAAATATTTTCTGTCGATGATCTAAGTTTCATTTAAGGATATATATATATATATATATATATATATATATATCACTTTCACTTATGTACTTAAACAAGAAAGTGATAAGTGTATACAAGAAAACAGTGTTGCATAATCTACAAATATATATATATATATATATATATATATATATATATATATATATATATATATATATATATATATATATATATATATTTATATATATATATATATATATATATAAAGAACAAAAGTCTAAATACAAATACAAGAATTATAATTGAATTTACAATTCTGTATAATTGTAAATGCAATTATAATTCTTGTATTTGTATTTAGACTTTTGTTCTTTATTAATACACAAGAAAACATACTGCGATATTTATATATATATATATATATTATAAAAACAAAAATATATTTGAAAATAGTTTATTACTTGTCATAAAATATTAGTATCCCAAAAAGTAATTTAATTGGCTAGTTAATGCAGCATAGTTATAAAATTGGTGGGTAAATGCTCATCGAAATATAAACAAATTCGGCATAAATTTGCGTTTTAAATATAGAACAATCAATATGTAAGAATTATGTGTACAATACGAAGGTAATAAACAATTTATAAAAGCGAATAAATGTAATGCAACCGTGAGTAATGATTAAAGCAATGTTAGTGGTTCTTACAGACCTGCAGTGTTTACATGTCTGCTCACAAATATATGTTTAAAAAGTAGTTACTGAGTATTTATAATTACTGATGTGTAAGGCGTTATCCCTTCTTCCGCTCCAATAAGTTGTAGCTAATCAAATATTTGTTTACCACAACTGATCACGAACAAAATTCTGCTTCATAGCGTTCCCATGTAAATATTGTTGTCTTGCCCAAGTAAAACTAATTTGCCAGAACGCTGAAGCTAAGATCTCGTCCTCTGTCGTACGCCGTCAGCTTGCCCCGCAGAACTGGTTCAAGGCTTAACGAGTGCCCCTACATGTCACTTCCTTTACAACTTAATCTTCAACAAAAGAAGCCACTGGTAGCACGATCGCGAGTATTGGTCAACCGTAAACAACTAGCAACGACATGTCTTTATGAGTAAACATAGAACATAAATCTATATTTTATAAATTTAATCTATAATACTTGGATCATTTCATATTCTTAGATATATTTGTTTCTTACTGAGAAAAATGTAATTCTATAACAAATAATATTAAAAAATGTTTTTATTTATCTACTAAAGTTCAAATACATTTTTAAAGCTTGTAGTGGATGACACTTGATGTTAATACAGTTTTTCAAATATTAATTCATTAAATAAATTTAATTAATTAATTTTAGTTTTACATGGGAGAAAAACGTTTCAGAAAAGGGGCAAGATATGCAATACAGTTATTTCGTCCCATTTGGTTTAAAATTAGTGATAACATATGGTTTCATAAAACAGATGATTGTATGCTATAGGTTATGTGGTAGAACAGCTGTTTTAACGCATAGGTTATGTTATTTTATTTATATTAATTTCAATTATTTAATAAAAAGTAACTAAAAATATGTTTCGTTTGTTAACCTAAGTAGGAGTTAACTTCTTACATTACTTGTCTTATTTGTAGGCCTATACACATAAATTTTATACTATAATATAATATTTTTTAAATTCTTGTGTTTAATGTGAGCTTTACTAAAAACACCGACATATCGTTGATTTATTTACCATTTGCCGCGCATTACTTCCTTGACCTGGTTACTGGAAGCCATTCCAGAAAGCACTGCTCCCTATCATAAATCTAAAGTTGCACAACTCGGGCCGCATACAATATTATGTCGATCCGTTTCAAGATGGCAGTCTGTCTTTGCATTATACGAAAGCAGGATAAATCGTTTTCCAGAGCAAGCAGACATCCAGGAACAGGTAATGAATTTTACGACGCCACAAATCAAAGTTTATTGAGGAAATGGTGCATGCGACGGAGCCATCTCATTTGGATGTATTTCCAGGCGGTGTTGTGTTCCGACGTTAATCAAATGGGCTCGTTCGAAAAACGCGGGCAGTGTTACGTTTTGTCAGAGGTAAAGTATGGCCATTTAGGGGGGGGGGGTTATGTCTACTTGTAAAGTTTGCCGTTGTTGATGAATCTTAGATTAGGAGACTTGACAAAGTGATCTAGGAACGAAATGTACGCTGTAGAGTGTAAATATAGGAAGCACATTACTGACGTTCAGTAACATTGGGCCATTTTGACATTGGCAATAGGTTTAAGGGAGAAAATGTGTTTTCCTAATGTCAAATAGCTTTAAAAGTTTTCTTCCTGATTATTGTCTAAGAAGACAATATATATTTATTTCACTCTTATATTTACTCACTTATTTATTTATATCA
>JBAIZL010000010.1:47519472-47549472 GCA_036971475.1 Prosapia bicincta
AAGGAAAATGTAGAAATATATAAAAATAAAATTAAAATACAATAATTGAGAACCAGCTACAGATAAAATCCAAACATGATACTATTTTTAGCATATTAATGAAATCGTAAGTGAAATTGAATAAAATTGATAAAGATTATTAATGTATTTTTAATCAGACAGATAACATCACCATAGTCTCTCTCTCTCTCTCTCTCTCTCTCTCTCTCTCTCTCTCTCTGTTTGTGTGCGTGCGTGTGTGTGCGTGCGTGCGTGCGTGCGTGCGTGTGTGTGTGTGTGTGTGTGTGTGAGTGCGTGCGTGCGTGCGTGTGTGTGTGTGTATTTTTCCAATGCTACTGAATTATCACAATTCTATTAATTCTTTCTTATGATAAACGAATATGATTTTTTTATAGCAAACAATCTTATTGTATGACCTTTTGCCATTCAAAGTTATTTTTAATAAACCTTAAATAGTAAGAATAATCCTGCTTTTATTTTATGGTCTATTTACTAAACATTATGATTTAAATTTACAATTATAAGATACATTTTATATTTGTTGAGAAACCATTTTTTAAAACTTGTTCTTAATGTTTGAGCTCAGAATGAAACACGTTTCTGAAAACATCCTTCATCATCAGACAGAAAAGTAAAGGGCTACATATTAATGTATGCCAAAGTGTTTAATGTTTATTTTAAAAACGTTTAACCATCTCAATTACGTCGTTTGTAAATAATCAATATTTTCCCCAAACTTGATCTGTCTAACGTAGGTCTTAATATCTTTTAAGTAAAAAGGTATACTATCGTAAAGGTTTTTGGACAATCCTTAAATATTATTTCGAGGAAAGAAAAGAATTATTTATTACGTATCTTAGACAGATTAAACACATAACGAGGAGAAACATATTTCCTTGTAAATATATTGTAAAACAAGTGGATACGTTAGCCTGGCCTAAGTATGACTCCGGCCTCCCACAGAATGTAAATAAAGTCTGCATTAAGAGGACAAAGCATTGGTTCCACTTGAGCCCCCCGCCGAGCACTACTTCACGCCGCATCATTTAACCATTACACCGCAACAATGACTGCTACAACCTAATTTCCCGCTTACAGCAGTCAAACGGCAACAATGCCACTTAGGGGGTAGACAGAGCGCTCCTGTTGGGTAAACACTGCGCTGGAAAGCTGCAGGTAAACGGACGGTGAATGAGGGAGAGAGAGCGGATGTAAATTGTTCAATCAATAATTTATTCAATTCAATATATATATAATAATAATAATAATAAATTACAAATATTACAAAAACAAGAATACTTTTAATGCATATATTATTTCGCCGATAAAACAGTACCAGCATCTTCAGGAAAAATAATTATCTAACAAAATATTTTTACAAATATTAAATCTGGAAAATCAGGAAAAATTAAAATAAGGATTAAATTTTTGTAAAAATATTTTGTAAGGTAATTATTTTTCCTGAAGATGCTGGTACTGTTTTATCGGCCAAAAGCTTTGAATAATATATGCAATAAAAGTATTCTTGTTTTTGAAATATTTTTAATTTATTAACTATATTACAAGAAAACATATCACCATATTTAATATATATATATTGGTGAAATTTTCAATCGTCAATAAAATACGTCTATTCATCCTTTTTTAAAACCTGTTCAAATTCCTTTTTTTAAACTTGTAATGCATGACACGGTCAAGTACAGTTAATACAGTTAATTCAATAACTAAATTTAATTCGTTAATTTTAGTTTTATATGGAAGAAAACATATCACAAAAGGGACAAGTTATGCAATGTAGTTATTACGTCCCATTTGGCTTAAATTAAGTGAAACATATGATTTCATAAAACAGCTGAGTTTATGTTATAGGTTATATGGTAGAACAACTGTTTTAACGCATAGGTTATGTTACTTTATTTATATTAATTGTAATTATTTTATAAAACGTAACAAAAATAATAATTTTCTACGTTGATCTAAATAGGTATCGACTTTTCTGTTAATATTCGTACACACAAGTCCACAGCGAATATTTGTTTTGTGGTGTTTGTGGTGAGACTAGTAAGAGCTGGATACGAAGAGATATAAATACTGTTTCTATTCACTCATAGATACATTTACCTCCTAGTTTATCTCTTACTCAATAAATCTTTGAATGATAAAAGACCAAATGTGAGTTGTCACTTCTAACCGTTAGCTAGCTTCTTTTGTCTCTAGCACGCTTTACCTACCTTGTCACAAAAGGTTACTCTGTACTAAATATTTTAAGTTACAAATAATTATTCCCAGTGCTCATATCACATGAGACATTGAGGCTGCAATACGTGACTGGATAGCCCCGGATCGATTTCTTCTTTGTGGCTTTATAGTTATCGAAAGTAATAACACGTTAACAGCGCGGGGATGTTCTTTCAGGTACATACTTCTGTATCATTGTATTGAAACATATATTACCGTTTTTATAGGGTGTGTATTGGTGATTTGTCGTGGTCCACCCCAGTCAACGCAACTCTTAAAATAATAATACGAATTGCACATCTTGCATGGTGACTGTGAATAGGCCAGAATAATAAGCCTGATGAACCTCACGAGACTATTACTGGATAATTTAGTTCCTCAGCCGGCGTTTCGGCCTTACAGTTATCATCAGGATACAAGCATTTTTAGGAAGTTAAATATTTATACTTATATAACCATGCTATTCTATTGGATCTTTCTTACTCTAGGTTTTCTTATACTGTAGGATCTCTTACAACTGTTGGTAAGAGAAGGAAGTGTTGCAGAAAGATTACCCAGTAAGTCTACTACGTGGAATCTGTGAGTCTATTACGGCCTCCAGTTGGCAACCTACGTGCTAGTTTCTGTAATTTTAGTTCTCTCATTCCAATCCTAATATTTATTGTATAAGGCCAATACACTATAATTTATGGTCTGACATCAAATGATGCCACCCAATACAGGTATTTAAGTTTAGTACCTATTCATTGAAATTTTGTAAAAATTTATATATCTAAATATACACGAAATTTAATTCACTTATTTAGTCAACTAACCGTTAATTAAAATAGGATGTAATTTTCAAAATTTTCTCCTATTGGTTCCCAATCTCCCTAAGATGTAACATCCCCTCCGGAAGGAACCCCTACTGAGACTACATATAAACGTAACCGCTAAGGTTCTGTTGGAGGTGGATCCGCGCCGTCTGACGAGACCCAACGTAGTCACCCGTCTTCGGCGTCCAGCAGATCCCTTAGCACTAATGAAGACATTAACACAAAGCGAAACCACGCCGACGAATGCGTCTATCCCGCACAGAAGAGTTAAAGAATAGGGCTTCTTCTTGCACCCATTGCTCCCCGGTTATAATTACCCCGGTATCTTTTTACCCGATGCTATCTACCGTCCAGTCCCTATCATTACGCGAACGCAGATATGCAATTGAAATTTATCAAATAAACAGATCTCACACACGTTATTAATGGCGGCCTGTAAGCTTAGTTAGCTGGCTGCCCCTTACACTTAATCGGTCTCATTACTTTCTCGAGGTCTATTAGGATGTTTGTTATTTAGAATTCAGCTCATTTGCATCTAAAAGTACGTGGCTCGTAGGCTAAGAGTAGCGTATTACCATGTTTAGCCTCGTAATAGGTCAGATCCGATATTGCGTTCAAATGTTGCGTTCCCAGATTCGAACTAACCATAGACAACGCTACTACTACTGTAGTCACTGTCACTTACCAATAAATGTGAAGAGCATAATAAAATAAAAGCATTGCACGAGCACAGACCAAACTATAACCGTTTAAGTGTTTAAATAAGAAGTATATTTCTTATATGTCACTTATTAAAAACCAACAATAGCCTTTCTCAAGTTCAAAATTAATAATACAAATAACTACAATGTGGCAGTTAGTGGAACTAGGCGATAGTAGCTATTATTAGTTTCAAATAAAAGATATAAAACCTTTATTAGATTGTTGAAAATTTTAACGAATTTAATTGCAATCAGTTTTCCAAAAGTGATATATGAATCTTAAGAAGTTTTAATTTTAAAAAAATTGGACCCTAAATATGTAACTCATCATCAAAATTGAATTTATTAATATTGACCGAAATATAAATAAATTAAAATATTTATTCTTGATAATAATATTTTATAACTAGCGATACGAAACCACTTTTTGTTTTGGCACTTCGAGGTTGCATGGATGAGAAATGCGAAACAAAAGCATACGTTTCTTAGAAGTTTAATTTTGCAATACTTCAGAGGCTAAGGCAATGCAAGGTTATGTAATTTTTTTTTTTTTACTGTACCGTTGCCAGAATTAACCTGATAAGAAATGTTTTACCAGTTCCTCTTGGCGCATGCAAGAAGATGTCACCCTCATTTGCATTATGCGACCATATATGTCGTCAAGTTCACTCGGTTATTTGGATTGCTGATTGGACGTAAGACTGGAGATCTGCGGTGTTGTAACTCTGTTCATGCCGCAAATCCACATCAGACGAAGCAGTCGCAGCTCGGGTGGCGCTGGTATTAACAAATAACCACTACTTAGTATTTGTCGAACGTCGCAGCTCGATCACACTTCAAAGTACCTCTATTAAGGTGAATAATTCAGTTTTGTATATTAACCTGAATGTGATGCAAGTGGATAAGTTTGTTTTTGTTAATAAACAATGTAACTGGGAACAGGTAAAGTTCAACACGTGACTGTGTTTATCGTTAGTAAGTATGGCGAGTGTTCCCTTCGCTTGCGGCAGATGTCGCGGTTGTTGGTACAGAGCTGATTGTTAAAAAAGCTGTTTTATCGTTGTCTTGGCTATGGTACTGATGCAAAAAAATACATAAAAACAATTTTTTGAAGGGTTCTATGTAGTATCAAATCGCTCTATGTAGAGTTTTGAGTTTTTAAGCATACATAAATCGACATAACATTTTTACATATAACAGTGACAAGTTAACTTAATAATATATGACTTCAATAAGTAAAATAACATAACCTATGCGTTAAAACAGCTGTTCTACAACATAACCTATAACGTTAAATCAGCTGTTTTATGAAATCATATGTTATCACTTGTTTTAATACCAATTGAATGAAATTAATAGAGGTTTATATAAGGTATATATTGCATACCTTGCCCCTTTTGTGGAATGTTTCTCCCATATAAAACTAAAACTAAGCCATTATTAAATTTATGAAATCTTATGTTATCAGTTAATTTAAGTTAAAATATAAAAGGCGTGTAGCGATGGAGTAAAGGGTAACTGATAAGATGCTTGTCCCGTGCAAAACATAAATCCATAGTCATCGGTATTACCTCTTACCGTTATTATCGGTAAGAGGTATTCACTTTAATAACGGATTCTCGACATTATTTATGGAAAACTTACCGGGACAAGAGGCTTTCGACCGCACCAATATATTTTTAACTAACAGTGTCTAATCATGACCCACTAAATATCACCTTACCAATCAAAACCATCGTGGTTCATTGTACTGCAGACTCATTATTATTTATAAAACTCAGCCTGAAACAAGAAAAACTTTATGGGTCGCTAGGAAAGAACTCAGAAAAGTATGGCCTGGAAATCACATTACAAATGGGGGACTTGTTTTGCTTGCATTTCTTCACTAGAATTTTGTAATAAGATGTTTTAGAAAACTTGAACGGGAGCTTCATTTGAAAAGAGTAGATTATTGTAATGGATAAGTAGTCAAACTATACCATAAAGCAGTGTTTGTGCAATAAAAATGATCCTATTCACATAATAATGTAGCTAAATGTCTTTATATATTGTTTCATAATTACTGATGAAGGCAACATGGCCGAAACCAGTCTGGTGATGTGAGTTTGAGTTTTAACATTAACTTTTCTGAACGTAGCTAAATTTTGTCGTCAAATATTTAGAAAAGTTAAGTTTGTTTCTACTCTGAGCGTTCATTGCCATCTTTATTATTCGGTAATGCAAATCAGCTACGGTCCGAAATAATGCATTCACGTATTTGGACCATATAACCGACGATTGTTATCGCGTATTATACGTTAAGCTAATTATGTGAGTTTGTTCACGCGGTGATGTTAATAATTCCATGCCTTGTTTCTAAGTATCGTATGTTTAAATACTGTACTAACCCCTATCATTATATTTAAGTTTAAAAAAACGTTTTTCTTCAAAATTACATTTTCACTTACGTCACCACCAACTTAGTTGATATTTACTAGCAATTAGTTTCTTATAAGGTATGAAAAGCTTTCAAAATTAGATCATTTTGTTATATGAGAATTAATTTATCTTTGAAACAGCTTGCGTGTGTCGTTTTGTACACTTGTGGACAGCGGTGTCATTGTTGGAAGATATACATGGGAAAGTTGAAAGGTGACCCATAATATTTTATATATTGTTTGGATAAAATACACACAATTTTGAAATACGCGTTTCGAAATAATCGAAGCTACTTATAGTTAATTCAGTGAATTCAAGTTGATTACAACAAGCAACTTTAATTAAAAATGTGTATTGTGTTTAAAATAAAATTTAAATTATTTTTCAATATTTTAAAATTATCACACAATTGATTGAATCAGATATTCGAGATTATTTGTGTGGTAAAATACTTTGTACTATCCAAGGTTGTAACATAATGCCAATATGAATTGAGTAATTTTGTTTTGAATAGATTTTGAGTAACTGTTTGTAAACTTCAAGTGAATATAGTCCAAATATTGGCGACACGTGTCCTGACCCCGGGCAGTCACGTCTCTACAACCAGGAAAGCGATCATGTCTACACGGTGCCATAGTTTTCTCTTATTCTCAAATACCAAAAGTTATTTTCTTCTTTCCTAGAATTTTTTTTTCCTTTACAAAGTGGAAAAAAACTTTATTTTTCCACGGAGGTGGTTCTCACTCCTGTTTCCAATTGGATTGTATTTCGAGTAAACAGGAAGCTGTATAGTCTTAATGGCCTAACTTTGTACCGTATTTGGATACGTTAGGTTTTGTAAGGAGCCTTATTTTGCCCACGTCTGTGAAGAATTAAAATTTCAGATCCATCGTTAAATATAATCATTTCACAGTATAGTTTTATAACATCAAGTACAATTTAACGAAAATTTCATCTACCATCATTTATTTATCATCAAGTAAAAATATTTTGTAACAACTGGGAGTTTAAAAGTAATTATATTCTTGTAAAATTAGTTAAGGTAAAGTCGGCAGAGTTTGTCAAATCCCTACGTCAAACCAATCCCTCAAAAACCCAGACTACTCCCATAAAACGTTTTTGTATTGAGGTCTGAGTTTTCTATTGACCGGAGATAGTTTTTTTAAGCTACATTTCTATTAAGGCACGTTTCTATTGAGTGGAGATATCTCCTCTATTAAGGTGATATCCCTATTGAGCTGAGTTTTCTATTAAGCGGGGGTAGTTATTCCCTTGGGTGGAAATATTTTTCTTTCCTTACTAAGCTGATATTTTTAGTGAGATACATTTCTATTGAGCTGGGATAGTTCTTTTATTGAGCTACTATTCAACTATTCCATTCAACTTTTCTATTGAGCTGGGATAGTTTTTTTATTGAGATACTATTCAACTATTCCATTCAACTTCTTTTCTATTGAGCTGGGATAGTTTTTTTATTGAGATATTATTCAACTATTCCATTCAACTTCTTTTCTATTGAGCTGGCATAGTTTTTTTTTATTGAGATACTATTCAACTATTCTATTCAACTTCTTTTCTATTGAGCTGGCATAGTTTTTTTTTATTGAGATACTATTCAACTATTCTATTCAACTTCTTTTCTATTGAGCTGGGATAGTTTTTTTATTGAGCTACTATTCAACTATTCCATTCAACTTCTTTTCTATTGAGCTGGGATAGTTCTTTTATTGAGCTACTATTCAACTATTCCATTCAACTTCTTTTCTATTGAGCTGGGATAGTTTTTTTATTGAGATATTATTCAACTATTCCATTCAACTTCTTTTCTATTGAGCTGGCATAGTTTTTTTTTATTGAGATACTATTCAACTATTCTATTCAACTTCTTTTCTATTGAGCTGGCATAGTTTTTTTTTATTGAGATACTATTCAACTTCTTTTCTATTGAGCTGGGATAGTTTTTTTATTGAGCTACTATTCAACTATTCCATTCAACTTCTTTTCTATTGAGCTGGGATAGTTCTTTTATTGAGCTACTATTCAACTATTCCATTCAACTTCTTTTCTATTGAGCTGGGATAGTTCTTTTATTGAGATATTATTCAACTACTCCATTCAACTTCTTTTCTATTGAGCTGGGATAGTTCTTTTATTGAGATACTATTCAACTATTCCATTCAACGTCTTTTCTATTGAGCTGGGATAGTTCTTTTATTGAGCTACTATTCAACTACTCCATTCAACTTCTTTTCTATTGAGCTGGGATAGTTCTTTTATTGAGCTACTGTTCAACTATTCCATTCAACTTCTTTTCTATTGAGCTGGGATAGTTCTTTTATTGAGATACTATTCAACTATTCCATTCAACGTCTTTTCTATTGAGCTGGGATAGTTCTTTTATTGAGCTACTATTCAACTACTCCATTCAACTTCTTTTCTATTGAGCTGGGATAGTTCTTTTATTGAGCTACTATTCAACTACTCCATTCAAATTCTTTTCTATTGAGCTGGGATAGTTCTTTTATTGAGATACTATTCAACTACTCCATTCAACTTCTTTTCTATTGAGCTGGGATAGTTCTTTTATTGAGCTACTATTCAACTACTCCATTCAAATTCTTTTCTATTGAGCTGGGATAGTTCTTTTATTGAGCTACTATTCAACTATTCCATTCAACTTCTTTTCTATTGAGCTGGGATAGTTTTTTTATTGAGCTACTATTCAACTACTCCATTCAAATTCTTTTCTATTGAGCTGGGATAGTTTTTTTTATTGAGCTACTATTCAACTATTCCATTCAACTTCTTTTCTATTGAGCTGGGATAGTTTTTTTATTGAGCTACTATTCAACTACTCCATTCAACTTCTTTTCTATTGAGCTGGGATAGTTCTTTTATTGAGCTACTATTCAACTACTCCATTCAAATTCTTTTCTATTGAGCTGGGATAGTTCTTTTATTGAGCTACTATTCAACTACTCCATTCAACTTCTTTTCTATTGAGCTCGGATAGTTCTTTTATTGAGCTACTATTCAACTACTCCATTCAACTTCTTTTCTATTGAGCTGGGATAGTTCTTTTATTGAGCTACTATTCAACTATTCCAATCAACTTCTTTTCTATTGAGCTGGGATAGTTTTTTTATTGAGCTACTATTCAACTACTCCATTCAACTTCTTTTCTATTGAGCTGGGATAGTTCTTTTATTGAGCTACTATTCAACTACTCCATTCAAATTCTTTTCTATTGAGCTGGGATAGTTTTTTTTATTGAGCTACTATTCAACTATTCCATTCAACTTCTTTTCTATTGAGCTGGGATAGTTTTTTTATTGAGCTACTATTCAACTACTCCATTCAACTTCTTTTCTATTGAGCTGGGATAGTTCTTTTATTGAGCTACTATTCAACTACTCCATTCAAATTCTTTTCTATTGAGCTGGGATAGTTCTTTTATTGAGCTACTATTCAACTACTCCATTCAACTTCTTTTCTATTGAGCTCGGATAGTTCTTTTATTGAGCTACTATTCAACTACTCCATTCAACTTCTTTTCTATTGAGCTGGGATAGTTCTTTTATTGAGCTACTATTCAACTATTCCAATCAACTTCTTTTCTATTGAGCTGGGATAGTTTTTTTATTGAGCTACTATTCAACTATTCCATTCAACTTCTTTTCTATTGAGCTGGGATAGTTTTTTTATTTAGCTACTATTCAACTATTCCATTCAACTTCTTTTCTATTGAGCTGGGATAGTTTTTTTATTGAGCTACTATTCAAATATTCCATTCAACTTCTATTCCACCCGTATTGAGCGGAATTAGATTGCCTACGGAGCTGATATTTCTATAAAGCCACATTCTTATTGAGTGCAGGTAGTTTTCCTGTGGGATACCAACTTCCACTTTAGAGCTGAAACCACGATATCAAATTATATTTTTCATTCTTCTCGAGTAAATGAATATTTTCGACCAATGTAAATTAAAAATTCAAAAGCCCGAAGTTATAAAACCTTATGAGCAGACAAAACCTTCCATAAGTAGAACGTTCCATAAAAATTCATTATAAACGTTAGGTGTTAGAAGAAACAGAAGTACAATACTGCACCGAGTTGGTAACGAACAACAGTCGTACAACTAAAAACAAAGGCTTCATGCGCGGTACACAGAAACAGTTGTTTGGCTCTAGCACAATTAGCTAGAGTGATTCACATTGTGGGGTTAGTTTGTGCTATCAATTTCCCGGTAACTGCCAGGTAAGGGTGAGGGGTGAGCATATGTTGAAGTCCAAGGGGTGGTCAGCACGCACTGTGAACCCTCACTGAGCGGATCGAGTGGGCACCACCCCTCATATTCCTTTCTAATTAACTACACTTTAAATGAATTTCTGGTATTGTATGCTGCCCGTTTGTGTTGGGTGGAATACCCGTTTGTGTCGGGTAGAATTGGGGCTTAGGGTTTACTTGTGCTTCTGACGTTGTCTACAGTTCTATATATATTCGTTACGTGTTTCAATTGCTCTTAATCGTATAATATATTTAATATATCGAATACATATTTTATGAATAAACAAGTAGTATAAACAAAAGTTTTTTAAAGTTAATTCCTGGCCAAAAACCAATTTTATTTCAGTTACTTTTTATTAAATAATTAGAATTATTATAAATAAAGTAACATAGCGTATACATTAAAACAACTGTCGTATCACATAACCTATAACATAAAATCAGCTGTTTTATGAAATCATATGTTATCACTTATTTTAAGCCAAATCGGACGAAATAACTATTTTGCATACCTTGCCCCTTTTATGAAAAGTTTTTCTCATATAAAACTAAAATTAAATAATGAAATAATATTTTAAAAAAACCCTGTACTAAGGTCAAGTATCATCAACTACAAGTTTTAATAAAAAGTATTATTATTATAGAAATGAACTTAATTAGATGTTGAATTATTAAGTGAATAAAAATTATATTTAACGAATTTATTGAAATCGAGTTCATGTAAGATCTATTTTAGCTACCCTTGCATTGCTACTTTGTGTGTTTAGGCCCTCATAAATTAAAATGTTATTAAATTGAAAATTTATACATATTTTTAATTAAACTATTTTTAATATCTCATATTAATAAAATAAAATTATATATTCTATACGACTATTTTACATATACTCACTTCATATATATTACATGAAAGCAAGACAATTTGAAATAATTAAATCAATTTTCTAATCAGTAAATTTTATAATCCCATTGCATAAACCTTGCAATCGAGTTTTCAATTCCCCCATGCCCCAATAAAGCATTTTAAATTCACTGAAACCTTATAGGCCGTTAATTTTTTTTTTAAAAGCAATAGTTAGGGAAACCGTTTCCAGACGGCTTGGAAGTATAAGAAAATAATTTTCTAAAGTGTGTCAATAAAATTATTCATACGTTTGCACCTAAGCGCGCCCATGCATGTAAGCGCGCCCAAGCGAGTACACATAACGGTGTGGAATTATAAGACACATATCTAATTGTGGCAGCGCTAGAGTGATAAAAAACGAGTTTGAAATTGTAACTACTGTTTATATAAAGAGAAATATATAAATAATAATGGGTGTAGCGTTATAAGTTTCGCACGGGTCATGGGCATCATTGAATGAGGCGTTACAGAAGATGGACTCGCAGATATCGAAACGTGTGCAGATACCGTTATTGACAGACATTGCACGAACAATACAGTAGCTTGCTCTCAATTTACCTGCAGCAACATTTCCTACTCCACTGCACAAGTCGTTTGGCAGTTTCATATCGGCTAACAAATTTACCTGCAGCAACATTTCCTACTCCACTGAACAAGTCGTTTGCCAGTTTCATATCGGCTAACAAATTTCAGTACGTTTATATTCAAGAGTTAACTGTGAAGTATTTGATTCGGAATCAGAATTTCAGGGTACTTGATCGGGGCTCAGGTTTTACGTAACTTTTCCCCTTTTTTGAACGATTAAGACGATCCGTTGTGGTTTATTGAGGATGGGAAAAGTTTTGCGAATATACATAAGATTAAGGGAGGTACAACTCTCTGATAGAGGATACAAAAAATAGAGGGGTCCATTCTCCTCCTATAAAATTTAATAGGATAGATATATAAACATTTTAGCATTTTATATAACAAATAATATCGTGTCACAAATATATAGGATGTTTCAGGAGGCATCTAACTTACTGCACAAGATTATTCCTCTGACCAAAATAATGAAAGCAATTCTTATAAACATGGGTTCGGGAACGTTTCGTTAGCGAGTTATACAGGGTCAAATGTCACCTCAAATACAGCTCCCTCAGTGAAATTAACTCACACTGAAATGTTTAGGGGGTTAATTGAGTTTGTTAATTAGATACGTTTTATGTAAAATGAACTGACGCATCGTATGGCACTTGTCCCAGAACCGTATCTTTAATAGTTTAGGAGAAAATTGTGGTAAAGCAAAAATTAGAGTCGAAAACACATTTGTTTTCGATTGGACTACAATAACACCGTTAAATTGCCTATAGAGAAAGAAAAATGTAGTAAACATTTATAGAAAAATAAAATTTGTAGAGAATTTATTTCTCAAAAAATAATGTAAATAAAGTCTATAAAAACAGAATAGTATTTTTAAAATTTAATTTATTGTCTATATCGTTAGCAATGCGTTAGTTTCATAATTTTTAGAATTGTGTGTTCCTTAATAAAATTGAATTTAAAAGAATGCTATTCCGTTTTTATTGACTTTTTTTAGTATAAAATTATCTACAATTTTATAGATCATTTTTCTTTGTTTATAGGCAATTCAACGAAATCATTGTAGTCCAAACACAAAAAGTGTGTTTTTGACACTAACCTTTTTTGCTTTAGTCCACTTTTCGCCTAAACTATTGAAGCCAGAGTTCAGGGACAGGTTTTATACGATTTTTCAACTCATTTTACATAAAACTTGTCTATTTATCAAACTCAACTAACAACCTAAAAAATTCAATGTGAGTTATTTTCACTGAGGGGGCGGAATTTTAGGTGAAATCTTTGACCCTGTATAACTCGCCAAAGAAGCATTTCCGGAACCAAGTTTATATGGACTTTTTCCATTATTTTGGTGAGAGAAATAATCTTGTGCATTGTGGCAGATTCCTCCTGAAACACCCTGTATATCAATTACTATTGATGCTAAAAAGGTTGAATTAATTAATTATCTTCACTGTAAGATAGGCTACATTTCTCGGTTTCTGTATGACCGCTAATTATAAATTTAGTCACCGAGAGCAGCACTTAGATTTGTTTGTAGGGTGCAGCCAGTAAGACTATCATCTCCCACGAAGGATTCTGGACATTGATAGGTTACGGTAGGAGATAGAACTACCCTGTATGTTACACGAATGAGGAGAATTATTCTCGCGTCATATACCTGTAGTAGGCTATATCTTCCTTTTGTTGGCGTTTTAAAAAACTGTCTACCGATTACATCAAATTCTTAGAAGGTTAGATGAAACTATACAGATTTAAAGAAATAACAACCTTAAAGACACCAATAATGATCCACTGGGATTGAGTATTGAGCATGCAGGGTTTCATCTGAACTAGACTTGGTTTCATCTGGGATGATTAAAAATGTCTACCACTTACGCCCCTTTGAGAATAGTAGGGCATGGAGGGGTAGTGGAATTAGTTAGCAGTAAGGAAAACAAATAGCTATTCCCTGGGATTGGGAGAACTATAGAGTATGTGAGTTGCGCATTTAAGAGCTTAAATACACAAGACCGGACCATTAGACATGTCTAGCACCTACGCCCCTTTGAGAATAGTAGGGCATGGAGGGGTAGTGGAATTAGTTAGCAGTAAGGAAAACAAATAGCTATTCCCTGGGATTGGGAGAACTATAGAGTATGTGAGTTGCGCATTTAAGAGCTTAAATAGACAAGACCGGACCATTAGACATGTGTAACACTTACGCCCCTTTGAGAATAGTAGGGCATGGAGGGGTAGTGGAATTAGTTAGCAGTAAGGAAAACAAATAGATATTCCCTGGGATTGGGAGGACTATAGAGTGTGTGAGTTGCGCATTTAAGAGCTTAAATACACAAGACCGGACCATTAGACATGTCTAGCACTTACGCCCCTTTGAGAATAGTAGGGCATGGAGGGGTGGTGGAATTAGTTAGCAGTAAGGAAAACAAATAGCTATTCCCTGGGATTGGGAGAACTATAGAGTATGTGAGTTGCGCATTTAAGAGCTTAAATAGACAAGACCGGGACCATTAGACATGTCTAGCACTTACGCCCCTTTGAGAATAGTAGGGCATGGAGGGGTAGTGGAATTAGTTAGCAGTAAGGAAAACAAATAGCTATTCCCTGGGATTAGGAGAACTATAGAGTATGTGAGTTGCGCATTTAAGAGCTTAAATAGACAAGACCGGACCATTAGACATGTCTACCACTTACGCCCCTTTGAGAATAGTAGGGCATGGAGGGGTAGTGGAGTTAGTTAGCAGTAAGGAAAACAAATAGCTATTCCCTGGGATTGGGAGAACTATAGAGTATGTGAGTTGCGCATTTAAGAGCTTAAATAGACAAGACCGGACCATTAGACATGTCTACCACTTACGCCCCTTTGAGAATAGTAGGGCATGGAGGGGTGGTGGAATTAGTTAGCAGTAAGGAAAACAAATAGCTATTCCCTGGGATTGGGAGAACTATAGAGTATGTGAGTTGCGCATTTAAGAGCTTAAATACACAAGACCGGACCATTAGACATGTCTAGCACTTACGCCCCTTTGAGAATAGTAGGGCATGGAGGGGTAGTGGAGTTAGTTAGCAGTAAGGAAAACAAATAGCTATTCCCTGGGATTGGGAGAACTATAGAGTATGTGAGTTGCGCATTTAAGAGCTTAAATAGACAAGACCGGACCATTAGACATGTCTACCACTTACGCCCCTTTGAGAATTGTAGGGCATGGAGGGGTGGTGGAATTAGTTAGCAGTAAGGAAAACAAATAGCTATTCCCTGGGATTGGGAGAACTATAGAGTATGTGAGTTGCGCATTTAAGAGCTTAAATACACAAGACCGGACCATTAGACATGTCTACCACTTACGCCCCTTTGAGAATAGTAGGGCATGGAGGGGTAGTGGAGTTAGTTAGCAGTAAGGAAAACAAATAGCTATTCCCTGGGATTGGGAGAACTATATAGTATGTGAGTTGCGCATTTAAGAGCTTAAATAGACAAGACCGGACCATTAGACATGTCTACCACTTACGCCCCTTTGAGAATAGTAGGGCATGGAGGGGTGGTGGAATTAGTTAGCAGTAAGGAAAACAAATAGCTATTCCCTGGGATTGGGAGAACTATAGAGTATGTGAGTTGCGCATTTAAGAGCTTAAATAGACAAGACCGGGACCATTAGACATGTCTAACACTTACGCCCCTTTGAGAATAGTAGGGCATGGAGGGGTAGTGGAATTAGTTAGCAGTAAGGAAAACAAATAGCTATTCCCTGGGATTGGGAGAACTATAGAGTATGTGAGTTGCGCATTTAAGAGCTTAAATAGACAAGACCGGGACCATTAGACATGTCTAACACTTACGCCCCTTTGAGAATAGTAGGGCATGGAGGGGTAGTGGAATTAGTTAGCAGTAAGGAAAACAAATAGCTATTCCCTGGGATTCGGGGGAACTATAGAGTATGTGAGTTGCGCATTTAAGAGCTTAAATAGACAAGACCGGGACCATTAGACATGTCTAACACTTACGCCCCTTTGAGAATAGTAGGGCATGGAGGGGTAGTGGAATTAGTTAGCAGTAAGGAAAACAAATAGCTATTCCCTGGGATTGGGAGAACTATAGAGTATGTGAGTTGCGCATTTAAGAGCTTAAATAGACAAGACCGGACCATTAGACATGTCTACCACTTACGCCCCTTTGAGAATAGTAGGGCATGGAGGGGTAGTGGAATTAGTTAGCAGTAAGGAAAACAAATAGCTATTCCCTGGGATTGGGAGAACTATAGAGTATGTGAGTTGCGCATTTAAGAGCTTAAATAGACAAGACCGGACCATTAGACATGTCTAGCACTTACGCCCCTTTGAGAATAGTAGGGCATGGAGGGGTAGTGGAATTAGTTAGCAGTAAGGAAAACAAATAGCTATTCCCTGGGATTGGGAGAACTATAGAGTGTGTGAGTTGCGCATTTAAGAGCTTAAATACACAAGACCGGACCATTAGACATGTCTAACACTTACGCCCCTTTGTGAATAGTAGGGCATGGAGGGGTAGTGGAATTAGTTAGCAGTAAGGAAAACAAATAGCTATTCCCTGGGATTGGGAGAACTATAGAGTGTGTGAGTTGCGCATTTAAGAGCTTAAATACACAAGACCGGACCATTAGACATGTCTAACACTTACGCCCCTTTGTGAATAGTAGGGCATGGAGGGGTAGTGGAATTAGTTAGCAGTAAGGAAAACAAATAGCTATTCCCTGGGATTGGGAGAACTATAGAGTATGTGAGTTGCGCATTTAAGAGCTTAAATACACAAGACCGGACCATTAGACATGTCTAACACTTACGCCCCTTTGTGAATAGTAGGGCATGGAGGGGTAGTGGAATTAGTTAGCAGTAAGGAAAACAAATAGCTATTCCCTGGGATTGGGAGAACTATAGAGTGTGTGAGTTGCGCATTTAAGAGCTTAAATACACAAGACCGGACCATTAGACATGTCTAACACTTACGCCCCTTTGTGAATAGTAGGGCATGGAGGGGTAGTGGAATTAGTTAGCAGTAAGGAAAACAAATAGCTATTCCCTGGGATTGGGAGAACTATAGAGTATGTGAGTTGCGCATTTAAGAGCTTAAATACACAAGACCGGACCATTAGACATGTCTAACACTTACGCCCCTTTGTGAATAGTAGGGCATGGAGGGGTAGTGGAATTAGTTAGCAGTAAGGAAAACAAATAGCTATTCCCTGGGATTGGGAGAACTATAGAGTGTGTGAGTTGCGCATTTAAGAGCTTAAATACACAAGACCGGACCATTAGACATGTCTAACACTTACGCCCCTTTGTGAATAGTAGGGCATGGAGGGGTAGTGGAATTAGTTAGCAGTAAGGAAAACAAATAGCTATTCCCTGGGATTGGGAGAACTATAGAGTATGTGAGTTGCGCATTTAAGAGCTTAAATACACAAGACCGGACCATTAGACATGTCTAACACTTACGCCCCTTTGTGAATAGTAGGGCATGGAGGGGTAGTGGAATTAGTTAGCAGTAAGGAAAACAAATAGCTATTCCCTGGGATTGGGAGAACTATAGAGTATGTGAGTTGCGCATTTAAGAGCTTAAATACACAAGACCGGACCATTAGACATGTCTAGCACTTACGCCCCTTTGAGAATAGTAGGGCATGGAGGGGTGGTGGAATTAGTTAGCAGTAAGGAAAACAAATAGCTATTCCCTGGGATTGGGAGAACTATAGAGTATGTGAGTTGCGCATTTAAGAGCTTAAATAGACAAGACCAGACCATTAGACATGTCTAACACTTACGCCCCTTTGAGAATAGTAGGGCATGGAGGGGTAGTGGAATTAGTTAGCAGTAAGGAAAACAAATAGATTTTCCCTGGGATTGGGAGAACTATAGAGTATGTGAGTTGCGCATTTAAGAGCTTAAATAGACAAGACCGGGACCATTAGACATGTCTAACACTTACGCCCCTTTGAGAATAATAGGGCATGGAGGGGTAGTGGAATTAGTTAGCAGTAAGGAAAACAAATAGCTATTCCCTGGGATTGGGAGAACTATAGAGTGTGTGAGTTGCGCATTTAAGAGCTTAAATAGACAAGACCGGGACCATTAGACATGTCTAGCACTTACGCCCCTTTGAGAATAGTAGGGCATGGAGGGGTAGTGGAATTAGTTAGCAGTAAGGAAAACAAATAGCTATTCCCTGGGATTGGGAGAACTATAGAGTATGTGAGTTGCGCATTTAAGAGCTTAAATAGACAAGACCGGACCATTAGACATGTCTAGCACTTTCGCCCCTTTGAGAATAGTAGGGCATGGAGGGGTAGTGGAATTAGTTAGCAGTAAGGAAAACAAATAGATATTCCCTGGGATTGGGAGAACTATAGAGTATGTGAGTTGCGCATTTAAGAGCTTAAATCGACAAGACCGGACCATTAGACATGTCTACCACTTACGCCCCTTTGAGAATAGTAGGGCATGGAGGGGTAGTGGAATTAGTTAGCAGTAAGGAAAACAAATAGATATTCCCTGGGATTGGGAGAACTATAGAGTATGTGAGTTGCGCATTTAAGAGCTTAAATAGACAAGACCGGACCATTAGACATGTCTAACACTTACGCCCCTTTGAGAATAGTAGGGCATGGAGGGGTAGTGGAATTAGTTAGCAGTAAGGAAAACAAATAGATATTCCCTGGGATTGGGAGAACTATAGAGTATGTGAGTTGCGCATTTAAGAGCTTAAATAGACAAGACCGGGACCATTAGACATGTCTAACACTTACGCCCCTTTGAGAATAGTAGGGCATGGAGGGGTAGTGGAATTAGTTAGCAGTAAGGAAAACAAATAGCTATTCCCTGGGATTGGGAGAACTATAGAGTGTGTGAGTTGCGCATTTAAGAGCTTAAATACACAAGACCGGACCATTAGACATGTCTGGCACTTACGCCCCTTTGAGAATAGTAGGGCATGGAGGGGTAGTGGAATTAGTTAGCAGTAAGGAAAACAAATAGCTATTCCCTGGGATTGGGAGAACTATAGAGTATGTGAGTTGCGCATTTAAGAGCTTAAATAGACAAGACCGGGACCATTAGACATGTCTAACACTTACGCCCCTTTGAGAATAGTAGGGCATGGAGGGGTAATGGAATTAGTTAGCAGTAAGGAAAACAAATAGCTATTCCCTGGGATTGGGAGAACTATAGAGTATGTGAGTTGCGCATTTAAGAGCTTAAATAGACAAGACCGGACCATTAGACATGTCTAGCACTTACGCCCCTTTGAGAATAGTAGGGCATGGAGGGGTAGTGGAATTAGTTAGCAGTAAGGAAAACAAATGGATATTCCCTGGGATTGGGAGAACTATAGAGTATGTGAGTTGCGCATTTAAGAGCTTAAATACACAAGACCGGACCATTAGACATGTCTACCACTTACGCCCCTTTGAGAATAGTAGGGCATGGAGGGGTAGTGGAATTAGTTAGCAGTAAGGAAAACAAATAGCTATTCCCTGGGATTGGGAGAACTATAGAGTGTGTGAGTTGCGCATTTAAGAGCTTAAATACACAAGACCGGACCATTAGACATGTCTAGCACTTACGCCCCTTTGAGAATAGTAGGGCATGGAAGGGTAGTGGAATTAGTTAGCAGTAAGGAAAACAAATAGCTATTCCCTGGGATTGGGAGAACTATAGAGTATGTGAGTTGCGCATTTAAGAGCTTAAATAGACAAGACCGGACCATTAGACATATCTACCACTTACGCCCCTTTGAGAATAGTAGGGCATGGAGGGGTAGTGGAATTAGTTAGCAGTAAGGAAAACAAATAGCGATTCCCTGGGATTGGGAGAACTATAGAGTATGTGAGTTGCGCATTTAAGAGCTTAAATAGACAAGACCGGACCATTAGACATGTCTACCACTTACGCCCCTTTGAGAATAGTAGGGCATGGAGGGGTAGTGGAGTTAGTTAGCAGTAAGGAAAACAAATAGCTATTCCCTGGGATTGGGAGAACTATAGCGTATGTGAGTTGCGCATTTAAGAGCTTAAATAGACAAGACCGGACCATTAGACATGTCTACCACTTACGCCCCTTTGAGAATAGTAGGGCATGGAGGGGTAGTGGAATTAGTTAGCAGTAAGGAAAACAAATACCTATTCCCTGGGATTGGGAGAACTATAGAGTATGTGAGTTGCGCATTTAAGAGCTTAAATACACAAGACCGGGACCACTAGACATGTCTAACATTTATAAAATTCGTTTCAGTCTACCCTAAAGTTCACAAGAATTGACCTGTAATGTTGCTACCTCCGTAATATTACGTTTCTGAATCGGATTTATACAAATCTAATCTATTCAAAACTCACAGCAGAAACGAGAATTTTTAGACCGCACAAAACAGTTTCATTTTTAATTCCTTGAAAAATTAAATTCTTTAATTATTAGTTCACACTCTCCATATATATATATATATATATATGTAGATAGATAGATAGATAGATAGATACACACACACACACACACACACACACACACACACACACACACACACACACACACACACATTTAAATTTTCAATCCTTAACAAAATTCGTTTTATTCATCCAATCAAGTTTAAAAACATTTTTTTTTTTATCTATTAGTGGGCGACACTTGGTGTTACTAAATATGAATTCATTAATTACATTTATTTAATTAATTTTTAGTTTTATATGTGAGAAAAACTTTTCATAAGAGGGTCAAAGTATGCAATACAGTTGTTTCACCCACTTTGCTTAAAATAAGTGATAACACATGACTTCATAACAGCTGATTTTATATTATTGTGTTAGAACAGTTGTTTCGACACAGGCTGTGTTGTTCTATTTATATTAATTGTAATTATTTAAGAAAAAAATTACTAAAACAACCTCTTTCTTTGTTGGCGTAAGCAGAAATTGATTAAAAAACATTTTGATAAATTAATTGTTTAGTGAGTGTTATTCTTCAAACTAGCATCGTCAATAGACATTTGCGGCCAACATGAAGTCTATTAATAGATTGTATCGAAGTCGTTTCTATTGGCATCTCGCACCAGTCGATATCCGACCACCAATCACTATCAATTAGGAAAATAATTGGCACAATTACGGAGATTATCTGAGGTAATTAACTCGATAACCACGTAATTCCGGCCGTTTCCATGGCGACCTCAAAGCAAACACTACCGTCATGCAATTCTATGTTCACCTTTTCTGATTCATATATAATGTAGGGCCTAAGTGTTGTGTGAGTTCAGCTTGAGATAACAGTGACGTCAGTGAAGCGATACCGTCTACGTGTCACCCTTTTTAATTTGGCGAATTGCATTGGTCGAATTGCGCTATAATTCCCTTCCATTAGTATTCAGTATAACTGCTATTGCAAAGCAAAAACCTATTGGATATCGATCGATATTGGGTTGCACTTTATTTATTTGGAAGCCATGTATCTACAAAGACGTAAATTAAGTATATGCTTTAGCCGGAATTTTGTGAATCACGGATTGTTTAGCTTTCGCAATTCCTTCTATTAGTTCACACTCTCCCTATATATATATATATATACATTATAAACAAAAATTTTTATATATATATATATATATATATATATATATATATATATATATACATTTTTAACAAAATTTATATTTATATAGGCTTATATATATTTTTTTTTAAACAAAATTTATATTTATATTTATATATATGTATAATAAATATGGTGATATGTTTTCTTGTAATATAATTAATAAATTAAAAATATTTCAAAAACAAGAATACTTTCAATACATATATTATTCGTATATAACAAATAATATATGTATTGAAAGTATTCTTGTTTTGAAATATTTTTAATTTATTATATATATATATATATATATATATATATATATATATATATATATACATTATAAACAAATTTTTTTATTTATATATTATATTTATATATATATATATATATATATATATATATATATACTTTTTAAACAAAATTTATATTTATATTTATATATATGTATATTAAATATGGTGATATGTTTTCTTGTAATATAATTAATAAATTAAAAATATTTCAAAAACAAGAATACTTTCAATACATATATTATTCGTATATAACAAATAATATATGTATTGAAAGTATTCTTGTTTTGAAATATTTTTAATTTATTATTATTATATTATATATATATATATATATATATATATATATATATATATATATATATATATATATATATAATATCGTTTAAACTTTGAATTGTTAGTAAAATATTTTTTATTCATCCTCTTGAATTTAAAAACATATTTTAAAGTTGTAGTGGGTGACACTTAATACAGTTTTTTCAAATGATAATTGCTCAGTGAAATTTAAGGAATTAATTATTTTCAGTTAGTTTAGTTTAGAGAAAACTTTTTCAGAGAAGGGGCAAGGTATGCAATATCGTTATTTCTTCCCATTCTGCTTAATATGAATGATGACATATGATTACATAAACAGTTGAATTATA
This sequence comes from Prosapia bicincta, assembly GCA_036971475.1. Lineage (NCBI taxonomy): Eukaryota > Metazoa > Arthropoda > Insecta > Hemiptera > Cercopidae > Prosapia > Prosapia bicincta. The sequence continues at coordinate 47,541,937 of JBAIZL010000010.1, forward strand.
AGAGCTGAAACAATGTTATAGGTTATGTTACTTTATTTATATTAGCCATACTTATTAAATAAAAAGTAACTAAAATAAAACATTTTTTCTTAACTTATATAGGAATTGACTTGATTTTCTTTATGTTTCTACTTTAGGTATTTAGCACTTTAATCTCACCACATTATGGAGAACGTATACATTAGATACACTGACGTAGGCGAATACAAAGTAGGCTTTCATAATAAATTATAAAACAGACAAGTTTAAATAAGCAAAATAAAGCTATATTAATAATTATAAACAGGACAATTAGATGAGTCAAAGACACTACTAGGTACATTCTTTGACTTTGTTTTGGCAATTACAAAAATTTCTTTTTGTTTTCCATAAAGTATTTGTATCTTACACCAACACATCTTGAGACTGCTAATTTTCCCCAGAAATATGTAACGCCCACAATTAGTGTAAACTTGTTTTTTTGTTCTTTTACTTTATTTTAGGTGTTTTTTGGATTTTGAAACAATGGGTTGAAAAAAAATTATTCTCAAATCTGAACATACTTGATTACTGACTTTAAAACATCAAATATTTTCAATGTTATAAATGTTATTAAATTTTGAAAAATTGTAATTTTGTAATTATTAATTATTTAAATTGAAAATGCGAGACAAAACCTTTTTTAAAAAACAACCTAATTCCTAAGGAACAGTTTTAGGTAATTTCCATTTCAAAATTTAGGTAAATGAAAAATCTACCACTTGCGGTTGTTTTCAATAAGCGTATAACAAATTTTAAAGAATGTATCGTTTAGGATTTTTCAATTTTCAAGCAGTATACATTTAATGGGCAGCAATGAACAAATAATCTCGTATATTAAAAATGTATTTCTGAAGATTTTTATACCTATTACCCTTTTAAAATATTAATAATATTTAATTATTTAATAGTTTTGATTCTGGTGGTTATTTTATTATTATTAGTAGGCCTAGTAGTAGATAGTAATTATTTTGGTAATTTTGATGATTTTTTTGTAGCAGTAGCAGTAGTAAAGATTAATGATTTTGATAAGTTTATTAGTAGTGTAATGTTTTTGTAATTGGTAGTATTGATATTTTTCTATTTAGTAGTAATGGTTTTGACATTTGTTGGCATTTTTAATTTATACTGAAACGTAAATAAATATCCGAAATTCAAATTAAACAACTGATCCAATGTTTAATAAAGACTTTTATTTAGGGCTGCTACCCCTTAATCCTCGTGTTTTATGGCTTAGAAAAACCTTTTTTTAACAGGTAAGCGCTCTCCAGTTTTACATAATTAGGTAAAATTTAACTGCTGCCCTCTCAACCACTGACGATATCCAGAAGGGTTGAAATTACTGGGTATTAATTCTACCAGAAATACGCAGGATTCTGTCGAACTTATAAATAACAATATTTAGTCCATTAATATTCTGTTTCTCGTTTCATGTTCATTTGACACGTTCCGAATGTTCTGCAATCAGAACTATCTGTGGTGTGACAGGAGACATATCTTTGGAGCGCACAGATGGTTCTTATATAGATACCGGTATATAATGTATAGGAGTAGAATATTATAGAAGTTGTAACAATATATATTAAAGAATTAACGATTAGAAAATACGCAATGCTCCGAGAAGAGTATGAGGAGATACCACCAGGAGCGCTGCTGTCCTCTTCTATATTGACCTTCTGAATATAATCGATTAAAATATACTCAATACCGGTGTTTTTTATACTTAGATTACATATATACTTTCTAAGATATTCTAAATTTAAATAAAAAATCTAAATCTATTGATTTTGTTAAAAAAGTTCCGTTACTTTTTGAACTTGGTAAAATAACAGCTTGCCAAACTTATACTGAAGGTAGCCTACATTTCCCACCAAGACACGACTTTTATGACCGCCCTGATTGTTCGTCGTTATACAGTGATATATAGTGCATGGTGAAGAGTTTTTCTATAAATTTATTTAAATTAAAAGTATTTTATTTATTAAGTTGAAATACTTGACATATTTAGACTTTATTTGCTAATGACTATGTATAAATTTTAAGAACTTTAAACATTTTAATTAGAGTGGTTTCGAAATATATATTTTCTTTAATAAAATATATTGAAGGAGCTGGTCCCTGTATTGACGTGCAAAACCATCGTGAAAAGTAACAGATAAAAGTAACACTACGTCTATTCAGGCTGTGGCGCAGTAAAGGCTGGAACTAGTTCCTGAAAGCGCCTGGACGTACGATTATCCGATCTCGTGCGACCGATACTCGCCACGTTGGCAAACACAGAAAGATAATTCTAAACAAGTCACCTGTGATTGTAGCGATACATAAAGGCTGGAACTAGTTCCTGAAAGCGCCTGGACGTACGATTATCCGATCTCGTGCGACCGATACTCGCCACGTTGGCAAACACACAAAGATAATTCTAAACAAGTCACCTGTGATTGTAGCGATACATAAAGCCTGGAACTAGTTCCTGAAAGCGCCTGGACGTACGATTATCCGATCTCATGCGACCGATACTTGCCACGTTGGCAAACACACAAAGATAATTCTAAACAAGTCACCTGTGATTGTAGCGATCCATAAAGGCTGGAACTAGTTCCTGAAAGCGCCTGGACGTACGATTATCCGATCTCGTGCGACCGATACTCGCCACGTTGGCAAACACACAAAGATAATTCTAAACAAGTCACCTGTGATTGTAGCGATACATAAAGCCTGGAACTAGTTCCTGAAAGCGCCTGGACGTACGATTATCCGATCTCATGCGACCGATACTTGCCACGTTGGCAAACACACAAAGATAATTCTAAACAAGTCACCTGTGATTGTAGCGATCCATAAAGGCTGGAACTAGTTCCTGAAAGCGCCTGGACGTACGATTATCCGATCTCGTGCGACCGATACTCGCCACGTTGGCAAACACAGAAAGATAATTCTAAACAAGTCACCTGTGATTGTAGCGATCCATATCAGAACTGTTAAGAGACACTCGAACATAACCTGACGAAAGGCAGTGAGAAACTGGCGTGAGTTTGTGTGGCATGTAGCAAGGTATCATGCACAGAACACAATACCCCGAAATGGCGAACGCGAACGCACGGAAAGCTAGTCCGTAGCGTGTTGCCCGTAATGGCCTGATGAAAACATCCGTGACTTATTGGAACGGCGGCAAACGGATTCAGTCAACTGGATAACACATACACAAGCACGCACACCAGACTGTGGCTTCGGATGGAGGTGGTTGAGATTGGACCATCTCGCCCCACTGCCGCTCCTGGGGACTGTTGCAACATTACTGGACGTGTAACTTTCCATTAATGTTTCTTTTTCAACAGAAAAATCAGTCGATAACACAAATTTGAAATAAATAAAGGAAAATTTAGACAAAAACCCAAGGGAGAAATATTTCTACTCATTATAAATAAAATATTAATAATTCTAAAAAAAAAAGTAAAAGTTTTTTTTAATAAAGTTACAACTGAAATTAAAATTTAAAATACTTGAAGAATATAGGTATTCTTACCATGTTGTGAAAAAACTCTTTCCAACCGACACATTAAGCTCGTTAATTTATTTTTAAAAAAACACAATCAGCGTTATTTTCTCATACGCGTTTCAATAACAAGATTATAAATAAAGAAATAACTGCACAAGAACTCACAAAACTATATTCGTTCTTTGATACGCGTATGAGAATAAAGTAGGTTATATCGCTTTTGTGAGTTCGTGTGCAGTTATTTATTTACCTATAACTTTATCTCACAAGCCTATTCCATTATTATTATTTGTCATCTTTATTATGTAGAATTTCTGCAGTAGTACTAACTGATGATGATTGGTTTGTCTTTCAAATGTGAAAATAAATTTGTTTAGATTGTTGGTTGGTGTTTGCAATTACATAATTGCTATGATCATAAGCTTGCTTCTAGTTTGTGTATTATGTTCTTTGCTTAGGAGTAAGGTCAAGCTTTCTGTTGGATTTGTAAACAAAATATAATATAACACATATAGATTAAAAATAATTTGGGGATATTTATATTCTAAATTTTATTAAGTTCATCATTAATCATTCTAAACTCGAATTTAGCCGAAACATTAGGTTTCTATATTTCTTAAAACAGAGAAACAGCTCAAATCTTATTAAGAATACAAAATAAAATAACATAAATTAATAAATTACAATAAAACTAAATAGTGTATTATTTTAGTAAAGTTTTCATAGCAACAACGAAACATTGTTTGAAAATGGTTTGCTTAAAAACGCCGTCCTAGTAAACGCATTCACAATCTCATAGAACATCTGTTAAAATCTCCATAATCTGAAACTACTATATAAATCCAGCAAACAGCGTTCGTATAGAATCCCCGTTAAAGTCTCCGTATATGAAACAGCCATATTATACTCGCTTACAAAACAGCGTTATTCTAAAATTTTAGGTAAAGTCTCCGTCATCCAAACAGTAATATCATACCTGCAAACAGCGTTCTTTTAGAATCTCCGTTAAAGTCTCCCTCATCCGAACCCACCATTCAGACCCGCAATCAGCGATGTTTTAGAATCTCCGTTAAAGTCTCCGTCATCCGGAAGAGCGGTGTCGGACTTAACAGCGTTTTTATAGAATCTCCGTTAAAGACTCCGTTCTCCGAAACAGCCATGTCAATTCTCCAAACGCAATTAATGTTTGTTGGAAATGTTTTTACTTGGCGCGTTTATAAGTTGCCCTGTAATTAGTTTATTGAGGAAGCCAGTTATTGCACATCGTGAAATTATCACTTTACAGCGCTCTGAGAGCCACTGGTGGTGAATCGCTGAGAGCCGCCAACACAAAACCAACAGCTGTGTCTGTTGCTTTACCCACACTATAAAATATACACGTTTTATTCCAACATGTTTACTATAACAGCTTTTGTTAGCATCTTATGGGTAATTTAGAAGATATGATTGAATATTAAAAAATATGATCAAAAAGCTTGAACTACAATAAACTCCGTTAACAACTCTCCGTAATGAGCTAACAATAAGGTAGATCTAAAAAATACTTGAAATTTTTTTTTTCAAATATAACATTTCGATAATTTGTTTTTAAAGACCGTTTAAAATAATTAAAGACAGGGAATGATTATAAATATAGGTGGATATGGCAGATAAATCCTCCTAGCGGGAAACATAAGGGGGATTATTATATCACGTTTGCAGAGCTGCACTCCTGAAATACACCTAATCCCCTATTTTGGCCTTAACGAGGTGTTTAACTGTTATTCCCCGTCGTCAAAAATGGAAAGAGGGATGGTAAATAGATTTAGGTCATACTATGGCGAGGATAAAATAACACGTTTAGGTACTGGGGAAAGGGGAAAATTACCACTTGGGTACGATAGTTTCCTTGAAGGTGACCGACGTCTAACCGATGCCTGGGAAATTTATACAGAGTAAACTAATCATATGATTCAATTCCCCAGTTCAGTTAATTTAATTTTTTTTATTCTGGTTGTTTAGAGTAGCATATATCGTATTTAGAGAAAAAGCTTGTTATTGCTGTCAATGCTTTAAAACGAGATAAAATATAGTAAAAGAAACCCCTTATCCGGTTTTCGAATACACTGAATATTTTTTGTCCAAAGGTTCAGATAAAAAAAGCAAAGAATTCTAAGTAAGATTGAATAAAAACCGTTTAGAGAGTAACTGTAAAGTCTGGATAGAATTGGAGTTTTGTAAAGGCAGTAAATATTCCAACTTAGCATCATATTCATACAGTAACTATTGGTTATAGCGTGTCTTGTAAACTGATGAACGACATTGGTTTTAATGAAATATATTTAGTTAATATATCTATACTAATTAGATCAGAGCTAATAATGACAGTAATCTACGTGATTAACGTCCAATAACTGGTTACAATAACAGTTCCCCTAGCAGCAATCCTACCCAGTACCCCAATCCTACCTATGGTAAACCAATCATCAGTTCTCTTTGGAGGTACAAATGTGTTTGTAGCCATTGATTGACAAAGATTTTTTCTTCAATTTAAAACACAGACAACTATTTTCTTTACGGGAAATTAACTCGGGAAATTTAAACGTAATCGAATAACTGAAATTTAATTTTTTGAATTTTCAATTCTTTTCTCCGGTATAATTTCATTACTTAAATACAATTCGGTGTTAGATAAATACATATATACGTAGTTAGATAGATAGATAAATAGATAGATAGATAGATAGATACAGCGAGAGAGAGAGAGAGAGAGAGAGAGAGAGATGAAGGAGAGAAGGAAGATGGAGACGAACGAGGATGGGAGGGAGTACAAAATTAAGAAGAGAGAGGAGAAGGTTGAGGAAAAGAAAAGGCAGAATAAAAGAAGAGCTGACAGAAGGGAGGAAGAAAGAGAAAGAAATAGAGACAGATGGTTAGAAGAGGGAACCCAGAAGAGGCGACTGGGGGGAAGAGAGACGTAGGCTATAGAGGGAGAGAGAATGGAAGAATAAGAACAAAAGAGGGAGGAAGAGATTAAGAGAAAGAGAAATATATCAACCTTTCATACTAGTATAGGCCTATTTTTTAGTTAACAAGTTTATATTGTTTTATTTAAGTGTAAAATTTAGTACCTGTCTCTTAATTGTCTACATCACAATAGTCAGTCCTGTCCTTACACTTGCTTGGGCAGTGATTGGCGACCTGCGAGGGCGTCTCAAATCCCCCTAAATCCAGTCGAAGGACTTTGCATAATTCCTACGGAAACCCAATAAGCCCTTGCATTGGGTGGCCGGCCCGGTGCACAAATATGCAAATCCCGGCGCAGACGCTGCAAAAGGACAACTGTTTGCAGGTATTGGGTTACAGCTCGCGGCCGGACTGGTTCCACCAACGCCGATTAATCAGACGTCGAATGACAGAAGACGTTACTGATGCGGAACTTAGTTAAAGTTAAGTCATGTTTATAGTGTCTTGTCATACAACACTCACTATGATCGGATAGTCATTGGCTGACCAGAAGTTAAATATCTCTATGCGTACTTCGCCATCTTTAAATAACGCAAGTAATCTATCATAAAACTTTTGAGCTAACACGTTTCTATTACAAAACCATCGTCATTCCTGATGATGTTGGTACTGTTTTGGCTTACCAACGACAAGCTTTGATGAAAACATTAATAAACAATTCTTGTGATAAAATATTATATATATATATATATATATATATATATATATATATATATATATATATATATATATATATCGCAGTATGTTTTCGTGTATTAATAAAGAACAAAAGTCTAAGTACAAGAATTATAATTGAATTTACAATTCAAAGCTTTTCGTTGGCTAACAGTACCAACATCATCAGCAAATGATGTTGTTGGTACTGTTAGCCAACGAAAAGCTTTGAATTGTAAATTCAATTATAATTCTTGTATTTGTATTTAGACTTTTGTTCTTTATATATATATATATATACATATATATATATATAAATATATAATACGTTTTCTTGTTTAATAATTTAAAACAACACAGGT
>JBAIZL010000010.1:47551972-47561972 GCA_036971475.1 Prosapia bicincta
AATAAATATATTCATTAAAAGTATTCTTGTTTTTGAAATATTTTAAATTTATTAACTATATTACAAAAAGACATATCGCCATATTTAATATATATATATATATATATATATATATATATATATATATATATATATATATATATATATATATATATATATATATATGTATGTATGTATGTAAATCCGCTATTTAAGTTTTGAAAATGGATTCATTCCAAAACGCGTCTACAAAGGAAAATATTGTAATGTCAGGAATGGCAGAATAATTTTCTCAAATATAAACAAATATTTATAAAGTTCCTCACAAGTTTATAAACAAGTAGGCTACAGTATGACCAGTCTGTGAGGATAAAAAACTTTAATTACAGTCACACTGTTTTAAATTCACTAGAAGCGCCTTGTTTAATTCCCTGCCTGTAAAGTTTAACATCTGAGGAAATAGTTTAGTGGGTTTTATGTACGTTGTATTGTTCTATTCGTACTGGATATAATGCTGAAATGTCAAAGTTGGCAAGCCTGATACGAGCAAACTCTTTGGTAGCATAGATTTTATACTTGGAAGGGTGGTACAATAACTGGAGTAAGTAATTGTCGTCGATTCACATGAATATTTATTACCCTGTCTAAGGCAATTTGCAGTATGATTTATCGCCGTCCGTTCCTATTTCGCAGTATGAATTAATTTGTAAAATTACCGCCAGAAGAAACTGTGACATTTCAGTAGAACATATGAAATCTGCAGCTTTTACCCGTGCATTATTCTTACTCTACGTATAGACGGGCCGCTTTATTTGGCGAATAAAGATCGATTGCCGACATTATCGAGGTCGTAATTAGGGAATTACAACGGTTACCTGGCAACGCAAAGGTCGCGCATGCGCACAAAAGCCAGCTCGATAATTGACAGACCTGTCATTAAAATCATTCGATTAAATGGGGCCGATTAAAATATATGAATAATTCATGAACGGAAGTAGGAAGGAAATAAAAGTCGGGCCTGGTTGAGCGGGCTCGTGCGTGCGCTATGTGACCGACGGCGGCGTTGTGTAGGCAGAGGAAGAGGGTTTGGTCTTGCGGCTGTGGCTTAAACATAAAGCCAGGCTGCTTTTACTGTAGAATAATAAAACGTGTTAACGACTCGGGAATGTACGAAGCTAAATCTATACTGATGTGTTCTAAATTTTAGATTCTACATAAACTTTTGGATTAATTTAATTATTTATAATGCTATTGTTGTACTTGTGTTACATTATGCGTTTGTAACATAATTCGTGCGATTACATCTTAAATCCTCGACGAGTTTACCACAATTCCGTTTAGCAACATAACTTGTGCGATTACATCTTAAATCCTCGACGAGTTTACCACAATTCCGTTTAGCAACATAACTTGTGCGATTACATCTTAAATCCTCGACGAGTTTACCACAATTCCGTTTAGCAACATAACTTGTGCGATTACATCTTAAATCCTCGACGAGTTTACCACAATTCCGTTTAGCAACAAAACTTGTGCGATTACATCTTAAATCCTCGACGAGTTTACCACGATTCCGTTTAGCAACATAACTTGTGCGATTACATCTTAAATCCTCGACGAGTTTACCACAATTCCGTTTAGCAACATAACTTGTGCGATTACATCTTAAATCCTCGACGAGTTTACCACAATTCCGTTTAGCAACCTAACTTGTGCGATTACATCTTAAATCCTCGACGAGTTTACCACAATTCCGTTTAGCAACATAACTTGTGCGATTACATCTTAAATCCTCGACGAGTTTACCACAATTCCGTTTAGCAACATAACTTGTGCGATTACATCTTAAATCCTCGACGAGTTTACCACAATTCCGTTTAGCAACATAACTTGTGCGATTACATCTTAAATCCTCGACGAGTTTACCACAATTCCGTTTAGCAACATAACTTGTGCGATTACATCTTAAATCCTCGACGAGTTTACCACAATTCCGTTTAGCAACATAACTAGTGCGATTACATCTTAAATCCTCGACGAGTTTACCACAATTCCGTTTAGCAACATAACTTGTGCGATTACATCTTAAATCCTCGACGAGTTTACCACAATTCCGTTTAGCAACATAACTTGTGCGATTACATCTTAAATCCTCGACGAGTTTACCACAATTCCGTTTAGCAACATAACTTGTGCGATTACATCTTAAATCCTCGACGAGTTTACCACAATTCCGTTTAGCAACATAACTAGTGCGATTACATCTTAAATCCTCGACGAGTTTACCACAATTCCGTTTAGCAACATAACTTGTGCGATTACATCTTAAATCCTCGACGAGTTTACCACAATTCCGTTTAGCAACATAACTTGTGCGATTACATCTTAAATCCTCGACGAGTTTACCACAATTCCGTTTAGCAACATAACTTGTGCGATTACATCTTAAATCCTCGACGAGTTTACCACAATTCCGTTTAGCAACATAACTTGTGCGATTACATCTTAAATCCTCGACGAGTTTACCACAATTCCGTTTAGCAACATAACTTGTGCGATTACATCTTAAATCCTCGACGAGTTTACCACAATTCCGTTTAGCAACATAACTTGTGCGATTACATCTTAAATCCACGACGAGTTTACCACAATTCCGTTTAGCAACATAACTTGTGCGATTACATCTTAAATCCACGACGAGTTTACCACAATTCCGTTTAGCAACATAACTTGTGCGATTACATCTTAAATCCACGACGAGTTTACCACAATTCCGTTTAGCAACATAACTTGTGCGATTACATCTTAAATCCACGACGAGTTTACCACAATTCCGTTTAAACATAAATGAGTCCATTAACAAATATTTACAATATTAGTGATTGCTCTACCATTATAAGAAAAGTAGACAAATAGGCGACCAAAGTAAAAGCTTTAATACATTATCTCAGGGATTGTGAGCTTTTAAGTTGTTTAAAGTACTGACAGTGAAAGTTGGTGAAAGTAATGACTGGAAAACAGTGACCATTAAGCTAAAGGAGCTCGATAGAGATGTTAACTTAAGTTTACATAAGACTACAACTGTCTTGTATTTCTGGGGGTCTCAAGCGGAATAATTTTTCGGGTGTTTTGTTTTTAAATTTCTTACAAATTTACATTAATAAGTTAAAACATAATCTGTAAGTATAGTTATTATATATTGAATACTGATCTAATAATTATCAAATTTTATTACTACACAAGTAATATAAAGGAACATTTTTTGAAGTCAATTCCTCCTTGGGCAAACAGAGACAAATTTTATTTGAGTTACTTTTTAATAAATAAAGACAATTAATATAAATAAAGTAACATAACCTATTCGTTGAAAGATCTGTTCTATCGCATGACCTCTAATATAATATCAGCTGTTTTATAAAATCATCTTATCACTTGTTTTATGCTAAATAGGACGAAATAATTATATTGCATACCTGCCTCTTTTGTGAAACGTTTTTCTCCCATATAAAATTAAAATAATTCATTATTATATATATAATAAAACCACTTTCATACAAGAATAAAACCTTTTTTTTATTTTATTACAAAAGTTTAAGCTTTTCGCCGATTAGCATTATCGGCATTATCAAAACTAACTTAGCATACTTCTAACTTATTCTGTTCCTACATTAAGAGTAGTACATTTAGTCTTAATGTAGGAACAGAATAAGTTCCGTATGCTAAGTTAGTTTTGATAATGCCGATAATGCTAATCGGCGAAAAGCTTAAACTTTTGTAATAAAATAAAAAAAAGGTTTTATTCTTGTATGAAAGTGGTTTTATTATATATATATATACATTTTACCAAGAAACATTTCATCTTAAAAATACAATATATATATATATATATATATATATATATATATATATATATATATATATATATATTTATATATGAAATTATATATATATAATGAAATAATATTTGAAAAAATTACACTAACATCAAGTGTCATCCACTGAAAGTTTTAAAAATGTATTTGAACTTGAGTGGATGAATAAAAAGTATTTTATTAACGATTGAAAATTTGAACAATATGTATATATATTTATAAAGGAAAGTTTGTGCTAACAGTAGGAATTGAAAAGAACGTAACCTTTATTAGAAATTATTGTACTGTTATTTAATAGAAAAACGAATAAAAGTATCTACTTACGAAAATAATCAGTGAATAAAATCAACAAATACAAGAAAGACTAATTAATTTTCCAAAGTCCTGAAGAACAAATAAATCGTGCTCGGACATAAATACTCACTTTTAACGATTCCGGTGTTTAATATCTCCCAAACAGATCAATTACCGGCTCCCGGTGAAGTGTCGCCACAGATACGCATCTCGCGTCCTGGACCACTGCCAGAGAGCTCTGCTAAACGCAGATAGATTGGAGTAAAAACGTCACTGGACGATGCAAATACACGGCCTTAACTATATATTGTCATCCGCTGGGCTCCTTGATTAACCCGTTCCAAACGTCCTGATTCCTGGATAAGTGGAGGCAGTGCTGCCAATTGTTGAAAGACATTTCTGAGCTAAACTCTACGCAACCCTGTGGTAAATTTATGTGACTGGTGTAGGTTCTTATGAAACGGTTTTGCTACGTTCTCCTTGACCAACCACTCGTCGAGACACTTGGTAACACGTTTAGTTAATTTAACAAATCCCTACAACAAACAATAGCAATAACAATAGATTCTCGTACCTGATTGCTTTGTCAATAACAATTGTAACAATAAAATTGAAAATAATCGTCATCACAGTCTTGTGAAAAAGTTACGGAAGGGTCACCATTTTGTTATAATAGAGGAATATGTATACTGTATCAGCACTCTGACGTCATTATAGATTTATAATCTGATTTAATTACTAATTTTATTGTTAATCAGATTTATCGTTTATTAAATTTCATTTAACTGGCCTCCGTTTAGTTAATTTTTGATCGCTTAGTAATTAATTTGTTTTTTTTTTACTTAGATGATTATTTTTATTGCAGTTTTTTTATATTTTACTCAACCCTACTTGATCCTGTATTTATTTCCTTTGATTTTTTTACTTAGATAATAAATTTTATTGTCTACTGTTTTCATGTCTTGCTCAACTTTATTTGATCGTTTACCAACTCTTTTTTTCTTTTACTTTAATAATTATTTTATTTTCTTCAGATCTTATATCTTCTCAAGCATACAGCTAACGTCAGTTTGCATATTAGGTTGCAGAATATTCTTTTAGACGAGAATATTAAAACAAAATTAATTTTGATGACGTCTATTCTCTAAATCTATTTCTATAATTTCTTTTTTCAATTTACTGCTTTCAAATTGGTTTAATTGGTTAGATTATTTTATCACAATGTTTCCGGTAAGAATGTTACATTATTTTCACACTTTTTCAATTCCTTTTAACTTATTAGTTCACACTCTGCCAGTAAATATCTTTTACAAATCTTCAATCGTAAATTAAATACTTTTTATTCATCCACTCAAGTTCAAATACATTTTTTTAAACTTGTAGTGGATGACATTTCATATTAATACAGTTTTTTAAAATATTAATTAAATTTAATTGATTAAGTCTTTAGTAAAATAGTTCTTACTCATCCACTCAAATAATTTTTTTTTAACTTGTAGCGGAAGACACTTTATGTTCTAACAGTTTTTTTCAAACATTAATTATTCAATTAAATTTAATTAATTAATTTCTGTTGTATATGGGAGAAAAACTTTTCACAAAAGGGGTAAGGTATGCAATATCTGTTGAAATGAAATAAGTTTTGTTGAAATGATTTCATAACAGCTGATTTTATGTTATAGGTTATGTAGTAGGACAGCTGTTTTATGTTATAGGTTATGTAGTAGGACAGCTGTTTTATGTTATAGGTTATGTAGTAGGACAGCTGTTTTATGTTATAAGTTATGTAGTAGGACAGCTGTTTTAGCACGCAGGTTATATTAATGTATTTAAATTGATTGTAATTATTTAATAAAACGTAACTGAAATAAAATTTGTCTACCTAAGGAGGAATTGACTTTTTAAAAAAATTTGTTTAAATTGTTTTTATAAATAAAACCGTCACACACGAAGGTAATAAAACCTTTTTTCAGTACCAATGGAATACTGTGCAGGAAAATAAAAATAATATTTTTAGTGCCTGAGCTTCTAAACTGTTTCATCATTTATGGAGCCTAAAAAACCTGAAACGCTTGTATAAAAACTACTTTTACGGTCGGTATAGTTGTTATACGAGTATGAGCCTATGCGTTTAGGACTTTTAAGGAATCGTACTTCGCCTCTGATGAAGTTATGCATCATTACATCGCTCGTAACGTCAGGTTATTTTCCAATGCACGCATAAATCCTTAACTACTTTATGAACCCCAGCGTCGGGAAATGTCAATTTTTAGCCCATTAACACTGTCAATAATTTGTCCACGTTAATAAGCTTGAAGCCATAAACGTACCAAATATGGCCCGCGGCCGCAGGTGGTAATGCCGTAAGAAGCCGCTAATTATGACCGCAAGCAGCGTCATTACACGTAATAGAATTTAAAATACTGTATATCATTGCGAAATGAGAGTGCGACGACGAGGTGCCATAAACTCGCAACGCTATTCCAAAAACAGCGCCGCCAATTAACCTACGACCCGAGCGTAGTTAGGCTCGTCCGTTAACGGAACGTCTGGTCTATCCGTCTGAGGGAAACTCGAAGGAAAACGCGGTTTATGGCGTCGGTGATGTCATCGGACTATTAGACACCGTGGGACGACCGAGATCTGCCCGATGTAACCACGGGTACGTTGAAGATACGTCTGTATAAAACCTAAGGATGGTTGATTGTATGCTGAGATAATAGCATAGCTTATGGAGCATCACAGAAATTGAGTTTTATTACTAGAATAAATATGTTACTGTAGAAACCCGTATAGTGGTAAATTCTAAAATTTTGATGTTGCACCTTAGGGCTATGAAGCATCTAATGGTAAAAATTCAAACTCTGCTGTGATCATCGCTCATTTCTAATCATACACTAAGTAAATCTTAGATAGACGGTACATGTTACCTAACCTAACACTTTAATGAACGTGTTCATTACTAACAAGAAAAATCATGCATAATACGATCCGGCTAATCGAGCACTGGCCCACTCTCGCTTTCTTGTGTACTACCCCTTCTGAAAACATGTTACATTTTCAGAATAAACTATACATCTACACCTTCTGCATCCGATATGTCTACACATATTTCACGAATGTTTGTTACGTCATACTGAAACTAATTTATGTAATATCTACAGTCTCATGTATGTCAGTGTTATGACAGCCCCTATCATGTTTGTAGGAAAGTATTCATACTAACCTTCTACCTCCCGTCTCGCCTATGATCTCTCAAGGCCAAGTGCACGGTTATGGTCCAAAATATACTATCTGTCATTTGTAAACACTTCCATCCCAAAACCTCTAGTAATAATAACAAGAAATTAATATCGTCTCGTATTTATATAATCAAATTTACTGACTCACTTTGGTTGCCTGACTTGAAACGTTAACGAGGAAACAAAGTTTAATAGAAAATTATATTTAGTTCTCACTATCGCCACAAGATAGCGACGCTCCGCAGAACGTAACGTAATTCAATTTACCGCCAATATTACTTTATCCCACAACGTGCAGAACCGAACAAGCCACCAGATTGATTTCATATGGAATATATCAGATGACATTTTCATTATAAAATTAGTAATTAAATTTACATCTTGGAATGATGAAGAAGATTTTCCGTGATCACCCACCAACCACCTCCGTCCAACTACAGGAAAAAATGTCCATGTGTAGGCCTATAAAGAGCATAAAACAACCCCTCTTCACCAAAATGATGCAAAACCTTTCAAGAACGGTGCGAGTGTTGTCCCAAATTGTACGGAGGTCATAAAGAACAACTTTATACCTGAGTCTAACCGATTTAGCTTCTTTTTACTTGTACGTGTTTGTAAAACTATGTACGCTAAATTAAATAAAATGAAGTCTCACAACTGTTTCAGTACTGTTTATTTTGACGCATACTGTTTTTTGTACACCGTCCACGGTACAGGGAGTGTAATGTTTCTAAACTCTGTTTGAAAGGGGGGCGTCTATATTTTTGTTTCGGAGCAGTTTAACCCTCATACGGGTCCCAGTACAGTTAGGTACCTGCACAGCCTGCAAACACTTTTCCTCGGGCTACAGCGGCTCGCTGCGAGATGCACGACAGTCCAGTGTTACAAGACTCTCGTATATCGACTGAACACATTCGGCACTCCAACAGAACCTGTATCTGGTATCCGGCCCGTACGGCTTCCTGACCTATATCAACCCCTTTAAGCTTGGCTAATGCTATTAAAGACTATACAAACACATTTCATTGGTTTATTGTTACAAACATAATGCCGTAGCCGTTATCTCCGGGTCCTATTGTACAGCCAGATCCGTTTTAAAAATGTTTCCTTCGGTGTTTACACTTCAAAGCTATTTTAAATTGTTCATTTAACGAATATTATGTATTTGTTACGCAATACCTCCTATTAATTCACACTCTCCTTAGATAAATCTTGTTCAAGTTTTCATTCTTTAATAAAATATTTTTTATTCATCTACTCAAATTCAAAAACATTTTTTTAAACCTGTAGGGGATGGTACTTGATGTTAATACAGTTTTTTCAAATTTTTAATAATTAATTTTACTTTTGTATGGGAGAAAAGGTTTTCATAAAAGGGGTAATGTATGCAATACAGTTATTTCGTCCCATTTTGCTTAAAATAAGGGATAAGATATGATTTCATTAAATAGCTGATTTTATGTTTTAGGTTATGTGGTCGAACAGCTGTTTTAACGCATAGGTTATGTTACTTTATTCACATTAATTGTAATTCTTTAATAAAAAGTAACTGAAACAAAATTTGTTTTGTTGACCTAAGTAGTCATTGACTTTAAAAAAGTTTTGTTTATATTACTTGTTTTCATTTGACCACACAAAGGTATATATACATATATATATATATATATATATATATATATATATATATATGTATGTATGTATGTGCGTGTGTGTGTTTCGTTTAACAATTGGTGCAAAGCATTTCTCATTTTCATCTGTGCGTTATAAATATGAATATGTGCGTTTAATCTGTGCCTATTTTCTTCCCTTTATAATTATAAATAAGTCCTTTTCATCAACGCGTAACATTGCAATAGACATAAATAAGCGCAATTCATTTGTATTTTTGTATATGTGCTAATATTGTGTGGCAAATAATTTATATTTATTACAAGGTGTGTTTCATCCGTGTTAAATGTTGCGAAAGAAATATGAATTCCTTTGTTTCATTTGTATTCATTACACCTGTGCGTATTATTGCGTAGTAAATATAAATACGCACATATTATCTGTGCTCCTTCCATCTGTGTTAATATTGTGTAGTAAATAATTTATATTTACTACAAGGTGTGTTTCATCCGTGTTAAATGTTGCGAAAGAAATATGAATTCCTGTGTTTCATTTGTATTCATTACACCTGTGCGTATTATTTCGTAGTAAATATAAATACGCACATATTATCTGTGCTCCTTCTATCTGTGTTAATATTCTGTAGTAAATATTTTATATCCTACACAGTGTGTATCATCCGTGTTAAATGTTGCGAAAGAAATATGAATTCGTGTGTTTCATCTGTGTTCATTATATCTATGCGTATTATTGCGTAGTAAATATAAATACCCATATTTTATCTGTGCTCCTTCCATCTGTGTTAATATTGTATAGTAAATAATTTATATCTACTACACAGAAGTGTTTCATCCGTGTTTATTGTTGCGAAAGAAATATGAATAATCTTACTTGCGTTTCAATTTTGCTCAATACATCTGTGCGTATTATTCGGTAGTAAATATAAATATAGTGCGTTTTATCTGTGTTTATTGTTGCGACAGAAATATGAATACCTGCAGCCTT
>JBAIZL010000010.1:47564472-47609472 GCA_036971475.1 Prosapia bicincta
AATAGAAGACATTGAATAAAAAGATGTTTTCCTGAAGTATGTATTTTTCCTTTTCCTTCCTACATGAGCCTGAAGTAGAAGTATTTCCTTACGATAACAGAAAATTTTATTTCTCTAAATTGTTTTTTCTGGTTTAGGGTTCAATATTTTAAGAAATAATTTATCATTCATTTTGTCTGTAACTGAAAATATTTACACCCTGGGAAAGACTTTTCGACTTCATCTAAAATAATAACCTGCATGATAAAGTTTTTCAATAATAACGTATTTTTCTCCTTCAGAGGTATGGAAACCCAAGTTCAAAAACAGTTAACCTAACCTAACCGCCAACACAGCGCAGAGGCGACGAAACCTCAGCGAATGGTGAAAAATCTGCATGGATAGGCACTATATGGGCTTGTCTGTTGTATGGCCTCTCCTATCTACACTCGGTCGGGCTAATCGAATTGTAATCCGGATTTAGTCTGTCACAGTTGGCTAAAACTTACAACAGTGTAATGCGGACGGCGATCATCTATCGATAAAACTGAGCACGGCTAAACGGCGGTAAATCGCTTCTAGTCCGGATGGCTTCTCGATTTGTACGGGCAGTGTAAACAAGGGATTTGTCCGACTCGCGGATAAACGATGGTTCGCTAATGTAATTTGTATATAGACAGACAGGCGCCCTGAATCTAATGTCCCTACACTTGAAGTTGGCTCTAGGGTAACTAGTTTGATTCTTATTTCGTTTGGGTGCATTTAGTAAATTATTTTATTAAATCTGAACATAATTTGATATAGACATAAAATTAATTTACTTCATTAAACACAAAATGTAGTCAATTCTTAGTCCATATAGCTCATAGTCTACATTTCACGATTTGGTAAATTTATAAAACTTTCCCCATAAAATATTTTATAAAGTAAGCTATTTTCAAATTTATAAAGAAAACCAAAAGTTTTTTGGAAAATAGATCTGAAAAACCTTTTCAAATATACAGTATCTTACGGCATAATTTTGTTTTGAGTAAATACATTATTATTTAGGCATTGAGTATAATCTATATTTGTGATTTATAATAGGTTCAACCACTTTTCATTTAAGCCTGTTTAATTTTTGCCTATACGCTATTATTATAGTTTGTTGTTGGCTATAGGCCACGCGATAATGGTTTTTTGTAACTATAGGCTATGTGATCATGGTTTTTGCCATGTAATTATGGTTTGTTGTTTCTATATGATAATTGTTTCCTTAATTGACTTTAGGCTATTTGATTAAGTCTCATTCTTCACTACTGGCTACATAAATATACTCCATTGTTGTCTTTAGGTTGGTTTGTTGATAGCTATAGACTATGTGATTACGGTCTCTTGTCGACTATAGACTATGTGATAATGGTTTATTGTTGGCTATGCCTCTGTAATTATGGTTTGTTGTTGGTTGAAGGCTTTGTGATGTTTCACTCTTCTCTACGGGTCATATGATTATACTTCATTGTTGTCTATAGGATGGTTTGTTGAGGGCTATAGACTATGTGATTATGGTTTATTTGTGCCTATAGGCTATGTGATTATGGTTTATTGTTGCCTATAGGCTATGTGATTATGGTTTATTGTTGGCTATAGGCTATGTGATAATGTTTCATTATTTACTATGCGCTATATGATTATGTTTCAATGTTGGCTCTAGGCTTTGTTATTAAGCTTCATTGATGACCATGGGCTATGTGTTTACTTTTCATCGTGGACTATGGGCCATATGATTAGGCCTATACTTCGTTGTTGGCTATAGGCTATGTGAAATGAAATTATTCTTGTAGTAAGATGAAATGTACATCAGCACCTAAATCATAGGCTTTTGTGGTGCAAGACGTTTTAAATATTTATAAATAAAAATTACACCCCAGTCGCTCCAAGTTATTATTACTTCAGCAGTTTTTATATAACAAAACAGATTTAACACAACTAAACTTTGCTGTTTTAAACAATCAAATTTAAAAACAAATATAAATATTGGATGCAATTAACGCATGCAATCAGCGTGAAGGGACCATCGCTGGAAGTAATTCGACAAAAGGACGCCTCAACAGTCAATTATAACCTCAGTTCCTGGCAGGTTGAGGTAAGGGTGGCCACAATGCAGCATCCTCTAGTTGCCTAATTACCTGGCTCGGCCAATACAACATGTGTTCTGGCTGTTACTCTCAGGATGTCCCGATAGTTGTCGTCTTATTAATTACCTATCCATGGACCCGGCTAAACGTTAGTTCCTGGTAAGTTGAGGTAAGGGTGACCACAATGCAGCATCTTCTAATTGCCTAATTACCTGGCTCGGCCAATACAACATGTGTTCTGGCTGTTACTCTCAGGATGTCCCTGTAGTTGTCGTCTTATTAATTACCTATCCATGGACCCGGCTAGACCTTAGTTCCTGGCAAGTTGAGGTAAGGGTGGCCACAATGCAGCATCCTCTAGTTGCCTAATTACCTGGCCCAGCCAATACAACATGTGTTCTGGCTGTTACTCTCAGGATGTCCCGATAGTTGTCGTCTTATTAATTACCTATCCATGGACCCGGCTAAACCTTAGTTCCTGGAAAGTTGAGGTAAGGGTGGCCACAATGCAGCATCCTCTAGTTGCCTAATTACCTGGCTCGGCCAATACAACATGTGTTCTGGCTGTTACTCTCAGGATGTCCCTGTAGTTGTCGTCTTATTAATTACCTATCCATGGTCCCGGCTAAACCTTAGTTCCTGGCAAGTTGAGGTAAGGGTGGCCACAATGCAGCATCCTCTAGTTGCCTAATTACCTGGCTCGGCCAATACAACATGTGTTCTGGCTGTTACTCTCAGGATGTCCCTGTAGTTGTCGTCTTATTAATTACCTATCCATGGACCCGGCTAAACCTTAGTTCCTGGCAAGTTGAGGTAAGGGTGGCCACAATGCAGCATCCTCTAGTTGCCTAATTACCTGGCCCGGCCAATACAACATGTGTTCTGGCTGTTACTCTCAGGATGTCCCTATAGTTGTCGTCTTATTAATTACCTATCCATGGACCCGGTTAATGCGCACGAAACTACGCATTATTTGTGTGCGTTGCCGCGTATCGTGGACTGGACGCACTCTGCGTTCCCAAACTAGACAATGGTTTGTTGTAAACGCAGCTTTTTACGTTTGACACTGAAGACAGTGTTTATTTAGCTTCCTTAATTAGCCACGGCCTGCAGGCTGTACCAGTTAATACGTAATCTCTTCTCGAACCGTAACGGTTTTATTTGTATGCAATAAATTTTTTTTTTTATTAAATTCCTTCTATTAGTTTACACTCTTCTTACACATATCTTGTTTAAATATTCAGTAGTTCATAACTATTTATTCATCCAATCAAGTTCAAATAATTTTTTTATAAAAGGTATGTAGTGGTTGACACTTGATGTTGTTACAGTTTTTTAAAACTAATAATTCATTAATAAATTTAATGAAGTAATTTTAGTTTTATATGGTAATAAAACTTTTCACAAAAGGGGCGAGGTATGCGATATAGTTATTTCGTTCCTTTTGGTTTAAAATAATTGATACCAAATGTTTTAATAAAACAAATAAAACACGTACACAAGACTTATAAATTAATCATTTATTTACTTATACGCGTTTCAATGACAGAGTCATCATCAGTGCGTATTGCTACTACAAACTGTAACTTAAAACTGTAAAAGTAAGGTTATAATGGTAAAGTAAGGTAAACTAACATTATAACCTTACTTTCACAGTGTTAAGTTGGAGTTTGTAGTAGCAACACTCACTGATGAGGATGACTTTGTAATTGAAACGCGTATGAGTAAATAAATAATTTATTTATGAGTCTTGTGTATGTTTTTTTTGTATTTGTTTTAACATAAGCTCAAAGAATAGTTATGTTTTAATGTATAGGTTAAGTGTTACTTTATTTATGTTAATTGTAATTATTTAATAAAAAGTCTCTAAAATAAAAAAAAATTAGGAAAATGTAATTAATTAATTTTAAAAAAAAAGTAGGGGTTGACTTGGTTGTTTATATATCGGCCTATATATTTGATTATCGTGTTTTATTACTAGGAATAATTTTTACTATCAATTCCTGCGAAGGATTGTGCACTTCATACACAGGATTAGAGAAGGCAAATAAAAAAGCATGTTGTGATGTGCAAAGGAGTTATACACACATGCACAACTAGGACATCAAGTAGTGTCTATACATTACATGCCCTTTAATATAACGAAAGATATAATACAAATAAGACAGATTTAGTGTAAATTAATATACATAATATAGCCTATACATCTTACATACGAGAAACCAAATTTTAAAAAAAATACTACAATTTATTACCTAAATACAATACAAAAATCTGATAATCAAAATAAAATTAATATATTCAATATAAATCAACTCCTGATATACATTTCGGTTAAAATTTACCACCTTCAGAAATACGTGAAGAATACTGAATATGTGCTTCTGAAGATTACAATGTAACCGAAACGTATTTTCAAAAATTGGAATGAAAATATATATTGAATTAACTGTAGTAAGATATTCGAAAAACATATTAAAATAATCAATTACTAATTAAGAATAGTAATCTAGATTCTAAACGACTAAAAATTCAGGTCTTAAAAAATTAGAATGAAGTTTTTATTTAAAAATTGGAATAAATATGTATAACCCGTTATAATTATAATGAATCAACTGTAGTAAGATTTATTAAAATACAAATTAATGTTGATTATGTTTTACAAATATTGAATAATAACTTAATAATGTAGAATAAATAAAGCGACATAATTTAAGAGTTAAAACAGCTGTTCTATAACATAAAATCAGCTGTTTTATGAAATTATATGACATCACTTACTTGAAGCCAAATGGGACGAAATAACTGTATTGCATACCTAGCCCCTCTTTTGAAAAGTTTTTCTCCCATATAAAACAAAAATTAATTACGTAATTAAATTTAATTATTAGATTATTATTTGAAAAAAAAATAAAATAACATAGGCCTAGTAAATTGTTACTATATAAAAAAAAGTACAAGTAATATTAGGTTAACAAGGAGAAATTTTATTTTATCTACTTTTTAATAAATATTTACAATGAATATAAATAAAGTAACATGATCTACTAAAACTATTATTACGAATTCAAAGAGTTAGGCTGTGTAAAAATCCAAGTTAACTCTTGGGATATATAAAGATTTAACCAGTCAGTGTTTAATGTCTGTGCTACGCTGGTTGAAACATATAAAAATATTTTTATCTAATTCTTTCAATTCCTCCTATATATATCTTGTTCAAACTTTCAATCGTTGGTAAAATACTTTTCATTCGTCTACTCAAGTTTAATTTTTTTCAACGTAGAGTAGAAGACATGTCCATACAGTTATTCCAAATAGTATTTCATTATTTAAATGTAATTAATTAACTTTAATAATTAATTTGGTTACTTATTTTGCCACTATATATTGAGTATATGTCATACGAGCTGTTTTTTGAAATCATATGTTAACGCTTGATTGGACCTAAAATAATTGTATACAGCGCACACAAAACTATACAGATGTGTTGGAACGTGAAGCCTACTTGAGGATTTACCACGTACAATTTTTCAGTTCAAGCGCTAAAAGAAAAATTCACCTCAAAAACTTCATAAACTACAAAGGTACTTTGAGTTACAATATCCGGAGAATTTTATAAAGACAAGATTTCTTTGTAAAACATAACAAGATATTATAATACGTTATAATAATATTTTAACTTGATAAAGCAACATAACCTACAAGTTAGACCAGCTGTTACGTACCACATAGAACACTACCACATAACCTAAAACATAAAATCAGCTGTTGTATGAAATCATATGTTATCACTTAATTTGAGATCAGATATTCTCGTCTCGTGGTTAAATGAAGCGAGACGAATTAGTTGTTCCGGTTGCTTTTCACTAACATTTGGTCAATTATTGTGAGTAATGTATTGAGGAAACCAGTGGAGCCGTAGTTAGGCCTAAACCGGTTGTAACTCAGTGTTGTGACTAGCTGTGTATTGTTTGGTGATCGCATTACAGCCCGATGAAGAAATAGGTTTCTCTGCAGCCAGCGTCGTGGCCTGTGATTCAAATTGTAATTACACGCAATTATTCAGCTAATTAATTGTTGAATATTGATTGAGAACCTTATAGGCCTTTATTTGCGCAATTTAATTACAACGCTTCTCACATTTCTAATTAGATAATTAAACAGCTTCCTGTTAAGTTCTAATTAATTGCTTTGTTTCGAAAGAGTTTTTCAATAATAGTATTGCCACATTAAAGTGAAAAGTTTTTAGATCTCATTTATACACCTTCATTCTTGAATAGTTACTTTCGAAATAAATAAATAATCTCAATTATTTCAAGTACATGAATATATTTTTTGAACAAGTAAAAATGTATCAACGATTTTGCTGAATTAATTAGCATTATCAAAATCATAGCTTCATAATATATATAAATAATAAAATCTCTATTCTTGTGTGTCAATGAAAAAAAGATTTAAAAAAAAATACAAATACCATAATAATTTATTGAATTATACAATTCAAAGCTTTTCGTTGGCAAACAGTACCAACATTATCAGGAATAATAATTTACTACAGAAATATTGTCAAATATTGTAATAATTTATTACAATATTGTCAAATTTAATAAGTTGCTGCCTTAAATTCTAAATGTGGCAATATTGTAATAGATTTGGCAACACTGTTTGTTAGATCTAACTAACACTTGTATGAATAACATTCTTTATTATTCCTGAGAATGTTAGTACTGTTTGCCTACGAAAAACTTTGTATAGTTCAATAAATTATTCTTGTATTTCTCTTATATATACATGAGTGTGTGTGTGTAAATGCGTGCGTGAGTATGTGTAAGTTTTTTTACCTGCCAGCGCGTGAGAGTGTTTCACAGGGTAATTCGCGTGGAAACGGAAATCATTAGGGGATAGAATCTACTCCGAAAAACATCTTAAACGTCAATAGGAACATAACACCAGAAAGGTTTTGTTGCAAATAGCTAGAATTTCAATGAAATATCAAGTAACATTAAATAAAATATTGCTGAGGTTTCCAGGGCTTTAATTAAGGTGTGTAAATGTTGGTTCATTATGGGCGTTTTTGCCGGTGAAAACAAAAAAATAGTTTCCAGATCTTAAAGGCTTTGAGATATTGGTGTCAAGTGGATAATACTATAAAACCTTTGGTTTTTATGTATGACAACAAAATTTGTAATGTTGGTAACGAACACATGATAGTTTTAAATACAAATTAAATATCGTCGTGAAAAAAATTGATGTAAAGAAATTCAACATACATAAATTGATGTAAAGAAATTCAACATACATAAATTGATGTAAAGAAATTCAACATACATAAATTGATGTAAAGAAATTCAACATACATAAATTGATGTAAAGAAATTCAACATACATAAATTGATGTAAAGAAATTCAACATACATAAATTGATGTAAAGAAATTCAACATACATAAATTGATGTAAAGAAATTCAACATACATAAATTGATGTAAAGAAATTCAACATAAATTGATCAAACATTTAAATGACAGTGCATCTCTACTCTCTTTGAAACTCCCCCGATAAGCGACAATAATGTCATGAAAATAAATTCGTAATGGAAACAATCTTGCATAAACTGAACACAGACTGAATATAGAAGCGTTTAAATCTAGCACCGTTTTTTTACAATCCAAAGACTGCACATTTAAAGCTGTATCGGTTGTGCATAAAGCTGAACACAAAGATAGGAAATGCTTTCCTCAAGTAGTCTCCACAGACGTAACGCGCTGTAAACGTTTCGCGTTTAAAATCTAATTGATTCAAGTGGCCGTGGTGTGTTTCTTTGTTGGTAGGCTGCTTACAGTAAATAATGAGCGGGGCAGGGTGTGAGAGGACGGTCGTAGCTGATGAATGAGCGTGATTACCCGTGCAAATAAATAAGCCCAACTCGACCAATAAGTGTAAGCCCTGAGAGCTGTAACTCAAGCCAAGATGTGCTGCACAGATTGCCAAGTCTCGTTTTACATACGGGAAATCAATTAGGTGGAGTAGGGACACGTCCGTGGCAATTACACTATCTGAGGCACCTGGGCGGAGCGACTCGATAGTAAGCAGCATTAGGCTAGTAGGGTTGTGTCTACACTAAGTACGCCATGTTTTCATAAAAACCTCTAAATATTATTAATTAATTATTATATCACAACTTGTATTAAATTTGTAATTATTGTGATAAAAACAGGATTTGGTTACATATATATATATATATATATATATATATATATATATATATATATATATATATATATATATATATACGGATGGAAAAATATGATAATTAGTTACTACCCGGAGTATATCCGTTCATTCTTCATTCTGCAGAGCATAAAATCCCAGTGTCGACGTTTCGTTAGAATCTCATCCAGCATTGAAGTTTCGCACTTCAACTGTTGTTGGGTTAACCTCGTCAATGCTAGATGAGATTCTAGCGAAACGTCGGAACTTCGAATTTATACACTGCAGAATGAACGGATGTACTCTGGATAGTAACTATTCATCGTATTTTGCCATCCGTGAAGAAATACGTATCAGCATTTGTATATATATATATATATATATATATATATATATATATATATATATATATATATATATATATATGTATATATGGTATTTCTTAAAGTAAAGTATTCTGAGAAGGGTAAATAACTAATAATTCAACGCTATTCACGCTATGTAACCTCTAAATGAATTTTAATAGGGTATTAAAAAATCAACCTTTTTTGTTATTGGTTCCAAACAGTTTCAGAAAGCCCTGTCATTTTTATAACTCCTCCCAGCTGCAGTACAGAAATCTTTGTTTACACCAGAGAAACAAATACAATAAATGGCCTTGAACAACACAACTATTGCAATAGGTAAAAAGGCCTGTCTCTGGTTTCCTTTATATCTCACTTTTGCCAGCTCTTTCTTCGTCACATTTCTGATTAACGTTTTCCATTCACTTACCATAGAGCACTTAATACAAGTGTTATTTGTATTAAGTGCTCCGTGTCACGTACTCGCTAAAGGTAATCAAATGAGGTAACCGAAACACTGCTATTGATATACGGTGGCTTTGGGATTTTTAATTATTTCCTACGAAAATTAGATTTATTTGAGTCATTTGAATAAATAGTTAAAAGTATATAAAAACCAAGACAAATGAAAACACAGAAAAACTGTTTTTTCAGAGATATGAAGTTTATAATTATTGTCTCTTCATGTCAAAAACAAGCAAGGAAAGTGATCGAACAAAGACGTTACACTGTACGGCACTTACCTTGGAAGTAGCTTTTGGTGCGAAGGTAACTGACAGAGAGCCGGAGGATGGAGAGCCTGTCCAACTTGGACAGGATGTTCTGTTCGAACGGAAGCAAGTTGGCGAGCGTGTCCAGCTCGGCGTTCAGGCGCTCTCTGTGCCTCTTGCTGGGGTTGCTCTTGGTCACTCCGTCTTTTGGTGGAGGCTTTAGACTGCAACAAATGTAAACAGCAATAAGAAAATTTCAATGGCTATCACAAATAAAAACAATGAGTAGATTAAACACTTGGTAAAACATTAGGTTATTCACGTCATTAAATAGGTTCTGGGCAAAGACCTTCATTATATACTCCAGGCATACATAAAACCTTGCAACGAAAATTTTATTTCTTGGTAATATACGGAAATATTTTTTATGGGGATGATTTGGTGTTTGATATTGTACATATTTACCATTTTTTGTTGTGTGACTGTCTTCTTCTATTGTGTTTTTTTTTGTCAAATAAACGTCCCATTTCTGTCACTTTCCTGTCCCAATAATCCTCTCATTCCTGCCCCATTGATCGTCCCATTCCTGCCCCATTAATCCTCCCATTCCTGTCCCATTAATCCTTCCATTCCTGTCCCATTAATCCTCCCATTCCTGTCCCATTAATCCTCCCATTCCTACCCCATTAATCCTCCCATTCCTGTCCCAATAATCCTCCCATTCCTTCCCCATTAATCCTCCCATTCCTGCCCCATTAATCCTCCTATTCCTGCCCCATTAATCGTCCCTTTCTTGTCCCAATAATCCTCCCATTCCTTCCCCATTTATCCTCCCATTCCTGCCCCATTTATCCTCCCATTCCTGCCCCATTAATCCTCCCATTCCTGTCCCATTAATCCTCCCATTCCTGCCCCATTAATCCTCCTATTCCTACCCCATTAATCCTCCCATTCTTGTCCCAATAATCCTCCCATTCCTTCCCCATTTATCCTCCCATTCCTGCCCCATTAATCCTCCCATTCCTGTCCCATTAATCCTCCCATTTCTGTCCCATTAATCGTCCCTTTCTTGTCCCAATAATCGTCACATTCGTACATTATTTATGGACAATATGTCACTTCGACTAGCTTTTAAAATTTAATTTGTATGTAATTTTTGGCCATTAAGTAAAATTTCGAGTTTTCACTTAATTTACTTGCAACATTATAGCACACATGCAACTAAGACCACTTTTGTTATAATCGAATTATCACAACAAATTAGCTTAAAGTAGTTTTGCCTGTGACTTAAGTCGGCGTGCTTTGCCCACGCTTTATCACCACATCGGCATTTTATATTAGTGAAGATAACCGCTGCGCCTTCACCAAGTCCAGCCGCAGCGCGAGTTATGCGTGCACAATGGTTTATGCCGTTTGGTAGTGAGTGTTTAATGCCAATCAGGCGAAACACAATATTGGTTGGTCGAGGATTGATGGGGTGTTAGAGGTTAATCGCCATTTAACCCGCGGCCTAATGAACAAGCCGCAAAAATAAGGCGCATCTGTGCGGGCCGTAAAACCGACGCGCCGGCCGCAGTGCAAAGCGATGCTATGGATCCGCTCGGGGAAACGATCTGCTCAGTTAAAGGATTGTAGTGCTGTGCTTTACCAGGAGGTCATTTGTCCATCGCCCGCTTATACTGTACCTGCCAAGATGTAATATTAAACTGCGAACACCCATTAAGAAATAATTTTTCAAATTCTATTAGTTCACACTCTATTGTGTATAATAATAATAATAATAATAATAATAATATATATATATATATATATATATATATATATATATATATATATATATATAGTTCAAATTATCAATCGTTAATAAAATACTTTTTATTCATATACGCAAGTTCAAATACATTTATTTTAAACTTGTAATGGATGTTACTTGATCTTACTATAGTTTAGCAAATATTAATTATTAATACAATTTAATTAATTAATTTTAGTTTTATATGTGGAGAAAAACGTTTTACAAAAGGAGCAGAGTATGCAATATAGTTATTTCGTCCCATTTGGCTTAAAATAAGTTATAACATATGATTTCATATAACAGTTGATTGTATGTTATAGGTTATGTGGTACCTGTTTTAACAGTTATGTTAATTTATTTATATTAATTGTAGTTGTTTAATATAAAGTAATTAAAATAAAGTTTCTCTTTAGTAACGTCATCTAAAGGGGGTGAAAGGAAAAAAAACTATCTAGTCACACAGGCTGTGCAGTGACGCTGGAGTTGGAATTTGACGGGGGATAGAATTTTGATTAATATCGATAGCAAGGATGGGGGGTGGATTGTGAATGAATGTAGGATCGAACCAAAAGCATAGTTCCGTTGACCGAGATATAAGACATTATTATCACTTCGTTAAAAGGATATACCTTCGAAACGTAAGGAGTCTATTGCAACTCTGTCTATCAATAAGGTTAAAGAAAGTGTAACTAAGGAGGCAAATAGTTATCCCGTGGAAACAGGGAGATGTTAACGCTCAACTGAATAAGTTGCGTTCCTAAGGGATGGTAAAGCTATTTTTGCCCGCTACAAGAGACTTACCTTGGAAAATGGAGAAAACACTAAGTAACAGTTATTCTGAAATTTAATGCCGGTAGTGATAATATACAACGAGTGCAATACAAAACATAAATTATTTAAAGAAATAATTTCAAGTCTAATGTTCACAATTAGTTTTACCTGTTCAGTTATTATCTTTGGACAAACAATGTTCTCAAGTTACTCGCAGTAAAAGAATTGGTTTGCTGCTATATTAAATAGGTTTATCGCTTCTTTATCGAGTTGATTCCACTGAGTAGATAACTAAATAATAAATTATACACCTAATATTAATATCTACAGTGTATGTAATATAAAATATGCGCAGATAAAATGCTTTACAGCTATTAGTAATAAAGGTATAGGGTTGGTCGGGTTCACAGAACTTCCAATGGTCGCTTGTATCGACACGAAGCTCTAATAATGTAAACGATATAAATCTTACACCCGCCCTTATTTTTCACTTGTATTTTATTCAATTCAGTTGATCTAGAGCCTTACGGGATTATCCCCGCTGCCGCTGGAAAGAAAGAACGGGCCGGGGATTTTCCGTTACATTGTGAGGTACTTAGTTGTGTTCGTGGGAAGAAAAATATTATTATTTTGTGTTGCTTTTGATCTAAAACTGAAAACCTTTTAAAGTCATAGCGGCGAGGCATTCAAAAAACTAATACTTTTGCAAACTTTATGTTTCGAAATGGGTAGAAAATATTATAATTGTTAAGTGGCCAAATGTGGATCAAAGTTATTTATTTCAATTTCTTGCAAGTTTTAAATTTATAACGATTGTATTAAACAAGTTAACGCGTTTATAATTTAAGTAAATTTATAAAAACCCTAGACATTAATATTACACTAACTAACGACTAAGTGTGATTGGTGTAATTAACTTATTAATAATAATTAAGCTCGACAAGTCGGTAATTAGCTTAGTACAAACGTCACAGTTCTTTCGTACGTCGTGGACAATAAAATCTCTGAGTAAACAAATTACTAGTAAAAAACGTTTTCGATCAGACCAAATTATTTTCGTTTTTGTTAGGCCTAAATACAATTCAGTATTCGAGACTTACTCAGATACGTTTTCAGAAATTTACGTAAAATTATAAATTTTAATAATGCATAATCATGTTATACTTAACGTAAATTTTTAATAGAGGGTAAGGCATGTAGGAAAACGCGATTGGAGAATATTGGGATAGGAGTAGGAGAAATGTTAGATAAAAAATCTATGAAAATGAGAATAAGGATTGGTGAAACACCGAAGTAGGATAAAGAAGGATATTTAGTTGTTGAATTTTGTGTCCATTACGTTCGGCGAATCTTTTAATCACTTAAACTCAACACAACACCAACAACAAAGATAAACTACAAGCACCAGGCGTATTCAAACTAAACTGCGACGAGTGTAACAAATTCTACATTGGACAAACAGGTCGCAGCTTTAAACAAAGAGTCGAAGAACACAAACATAACATCATTTTACAATCACTTAAAAGAAACAGGACACAAATACACAGACATTTATCATAATTTAGAAATCCTACACGTCAACAAAAAAGGACCACATCTCAACACACTAGAACAATATGAAATTTACAGACACACAAAACACAAAGTAGAAACATAATTATCGAACAAACACAATACAAATCACACATACTCTTTGATACTATCGAAAACCTACCTTTAAAACCGTCACCGCTTGACCGAACATCTCCAAGCAGAAGACACTGATGAAGATCGGCACATAGCGGTCGAAAACGTTCTGTCTCAGTAAGTCTTAACAAATTTACTAAATATAAAGTTCGGAGTCATAAACTATTGTTTAAATGATATTTAGTTATTAGCGGGAGATGAGGTTAGAAACAACATCAGCCTACTCATTGTTGAATCTTTGAACACGAAGATAAATATTCTCCGTAGCAACTATAAAATAAATAAAACCAATAAACACAAAGCATTTATTCATTCCCTTTAATAAACGCTTGATGTATATTTCACGGTAATACGCAAGATACAAAATTGCTTCTTAAACAAGTTTTACAACAAAAAAACGATATTTTTATTATTTTAACAAAATCTATAGACTGGAATAAACCGTAACAAACATTTTAGATTTGTACATTGCTAATTAAAGTAATGAAAAACTCACAGAAGTAATAATATTTTCATAATTATTCAAATTTTAAAATTGAATATGTAAAAAATTAATTTAAATGTAGTTTATCCGGATGTCCTGAAGATAGTGCGCTTCTAGTGGGAACAGAAAACGTGCTGGTTTCGAAGTCTTATCTAACTACTGGTGGCAATTAATTGCTAATAAGGGGATTTACCAAAACTTATTCTCTGGCTATTAGTGCAGCCACGGCCTTCACAATTAGAGTAGGCATTTTCTAATTATTTCAGTGGCAACTAACTTTGTGGTTTTAATTAAGGCGTAAGACTTTGGGAACAGTTGCTAATTAATGAATTAATCCTACTGCCCGCCTGAAGCGACCTTTCCCCTTGAGTCACTCCTCTGACTACATCAGATGCCCATCCTTCATAGTTAGCAGTATCGGTTTGGTTGTTGCACTCCTTCAAGTTGTGTAGTTCCCTTAACAGATTCAAAGAACATGAAAATACCTTCCTTGAATGTAAATATATACCTGTGGGTGTGTGTGTGTGTGTGTGTGTGTATTCTAATACACACAGGCCGGATCTAATACATGCTCCCTTACTACTAATCATAATCCCTTTTCCCAGCTTTATTTACGCTCGACGCATTTTGAGATACTTTATAACACATTATGTAGTTGGGAGTTGCCTGAAAAAACATACTAAACTGGCAATGGCAAAAAAAAGGAATTAGTGAAATAAATGAATACAAATGTATATTATTTTTTTATCATTCAAGCCCACTAAAATATCAGCAAAGTATAAAAATAAAACTATGTATCGTAGCTTGATATATTTATGTAAACGAGTCCCAAAAGACTTATATAAACACTGTAAATATAAGTGAATATTTTGAGATTTAAGTTAGGTAATTTATTGGGTAAGAAGAAGTTATAAATTGTTTATTAATAACAAAATCAAAAAGTACGAAATTTGTAAAATAACTATTTGTGTTATAACAAGTAAAAAGAAATTAAGGTCCAAGTTCTACTTTGGTTAATAAAGAAAAACTTCATTTTAGTTACTTAACCTATGCGTTAATATATTTAATATTTCGAAAACATATTTTCTGAACAAACAATTAATATAAACAAAAGTTCTTTAAAGTCAATTCCTACTTAGGCCAATAAAGACCAATTTTATTTTAGTTACTTTTTATTAAATAGTTAGAATTAATATAAATAAAGTAACATAACATATACATTAAAACAGCTGTTCCACCATTGTAACCTATAATATAAAATCAGCTGTTTTATGAAATCATATGTTATAACTTATTTTAACGCAAAGGAGACGAAATAGCTATATTGCATACCTTGCCCCTTTTGTGGAAAGATTTTCTCCCATATAGACGGAACACTGGTCGTGCAATATTTCAAGAGAACAGGGTTAAGTTCGCTGAGGGTGTCACTCACATTGCGGCCACGTCCGCTATGTATGCAATACACAGATAACGTCCACACATGTCTAATATTACGCGAAGGCCATCGTTAAGGGAGACAATTATACGGCGCGAAGAAAACGATGCCGCCGAGAGCGCGAAGAGGTGCCGTGCATGCAGACATTTTTAATTCATCACAGCCTTCTCGAGTAACGGTAAATGGTCCTCCTCACGAATATCTGTAGCGTAGCGTAGCGTAGGTGTGCGTGCGCGCTGCATGAATGGACGGCCACTCCATTGAGAAGGTTAGGCACGTCAAACGATCATTTATTTCCATGTCCCAGTGACAACCATGCAAGAAGATCTGCAGTCTCAAGGTCGCCCGTGTCTAGGTAGCCTAACAACGAATAGTTATTCAGTTCCTTCTATTACTTCACACTCTCCTTATATCTTGTACAAATTTTCAATCGTTAATAATATACTTTTTATTCGACCGCTCAAGATTTGAACTTATTTTTAAAACATGTAGTGGATGCCATTTGATGTTAATACAGTGTTTACAAATAATAATTCATTAATTAAATTAATAAATCAATTTCAGTTTTATACGGAAGAAAATGGCGCAAGGTATGCAATATAGTTATTTCGTTCCATTTGTCTTAAAATTAAAGATAACAAAACAGTTGATTTTATGTTATAGGTTTTGTGGTAGAAGTTGTTTCAAGGCTTACGTCATGTTACTGTATTTATACTTATTGTGACTTGGAATTTTTTATGTTATTTGTTTTTAGAACTAAACCAAGATAACATAATTCAAAATTACGTTAATATTAATATAAATCAAAATAAATCCTCTCTTTTAATTGAACCATGCCCATATTTGAGGAAACGGGTGCAAATATAAAATTTCCTTGTTCATAAACACGTATTCTATTAGTGTTTTCGGTAAATGTAATATTAAAGAAGCAATATAGGCCTAAACAATAATTGTTAAAAGTGAATTCCTACATAGGTCAACAAAGAAACATATAATTTCAGTTGCGTTTGATTAAATAATTACAATCAATATAAATACAATAACATAACCTATTTGTTAAAACAGCTGTTCTATCACATAGCCTATAACATAAAATAAGATGTTTTAAGAAATCATATGTTATCACTTATTTTAAGCCAAATAGGACGAAATAGCTACATTGCCTACTTTGGCCCTTTTGCGAAAAGTTTATCTCCCGTATAAAGCTACAATAAATTCATTAAATATAAATTATTATCTGAAAAAAAACTATCAACATCAAGTGTCATCCACTAAAAGTTTAAAGAAACGTATTTGAACTTGAGTAGGTGAATAGAAAGTATTTTATTAACGATTGAAATTTTCAACAATATATATATATATATATATATATATATATATATATATATATATACATATATCGGAGGGTAGACGGTATCTGAATGTAAGGTTCTACAGAAAACAACAAAACTGTATGACCCTTTCACAGGTAATAAAACACTACTGTCAACCTTTGTGTAATGAAGCGTTAGCCCCCATCGAGATGCTTCTAGGTACTTTCATTTTGGAAATTCCATAAACTCTATAGGTTGTCCGAAATACTAGACTTGCACTAAACAGTCATTTGCTCTGCAACTCTCGGTGCAACATGGAGTTCCTTCATAGTTTAACAAAATGTGAAAAATATTTAAACCATAATCACGTTTTTATTAATATACAGGTTAATTGCGCAGCGAAGAATCTGTCCATCGTGTGGTAAAAACCAAACTATACAGTCAAATGGGAAGTATTTTATAAATTAGTATAATTATTAATATTTTACATTTTATAAATTGTGGTATATTGTCGCTAATATTATAAATAATAGAGAATAGATTTGTTGGAAATCATGATTTTATTTCTCTTTTTTAACATTTTTTTTTTTAATTAACTGTTCTGTAATTATTGTAAAACATAATTTTGAACAAGAAATTACACTATCAAATTTATTGAGTAAGTTTAGTTGATATATAAAAGTTAGTTTTTAATGTAAGCTATTTATTAATGTTTAATTTCTGTAGTCTATCTATGAATTTTGTATATGCGACTAAAACCATTTGACTGGGGGCTAACTCTTAGCTATTGTTGACTGATGACAAGGGTTGACAGGGTGGTGTCGTAAACTCAACTGGTGTCATAAAAGGCTATTGTTCCACACACAATCTATATATATATATATATATATATATATATATATATATATATATATATATATATATATATATATATATATATATATATATGAGATTGTGAACTAATAGAAGTTATGATGCTTAGAAGGAATATAATTTTCAAAATATGCAAACAAAGATTAATTTGTATAGCTTCCCGGCTCCTGCTCTGCCCATTCTGCCACTATGTTTCCTTTTTCCAGGAACAGAACATCGATAGGGACTATGTTTATCCTTAGTTTCTAACTAAATCCTGGTCTTGGAGCTTCTTCCTTGTCCTTCTATTCGGTGGCTCAAGTGTCTTGCTGCTGGACCCTAACATGTACCGTTCTATTATACTTGAATGGACGAGCCATTGCTTGTAATAACCCTCTCACATTTCTCATTTTGAAAAAGTGTGTTCATTCAATGCTATACGTCCGAAGCTCGGTTCAGTTGTTCCTGTTTTTTGGACAGTTTTCTAGTGGCCAGACATTAGAGTCAAACATAAACTTGGCCAAGCGCTAAACGAGCAAATAGGATTTCTTAAATTTGTGTTAGTTTTCATTCGGTCAGCTTGACTAGTATCGCCTATGAAGGTTGGGAAAGGTCTATGCATATAGGAAGATTAGGATAGGGTCAGGAAACTCCCTGAAAGATAATACAAACAGCATTTATTACCTTTGTATAGTCAAGTATCAGATTGGGGTCTGATATTTTTATTGGGGCGATACAGCGGTGTCCACCCGAAAAAAAAATTAGACTCTGGGGTAAGGTGTCTGGGGTAGGGTAAAGTGTCTGGGTAAGGACTCAGGTGTTTACTACCCCATTCCTTCTATAAAATACATGCATCGATATCTATATTTGGGTAATATAGGATAACCTTTTCCAACACTCATTCATTGTTGATCTGACATTAAAGTTTCTATCTTCTAGGAATATACCGTACAAAACTCTTTACATAAATGTATTTATATGTAAGCCAATAAATCACTGATAGGGCTTGCCTTAACGTTCTCTATCAATGTGTAAGTGATTGTTTGCGTGTGTATTTTGTCAATGCAGTTAATTGATACTGCATTAATCTTTATTTGAGGCATGAGAGTAAGATAGCGTGCAATAAGTAGAAGGCTAGACGGACCAGCTGATCTCGCATGTAGCTCGGGGCTTTCATTCACACGATAAAAGGCGGGAAGTTTAACCTTACCAAAACGCATACACTTTCTTTCCCTTTAGTTTCGGGACATTTCTCGCTTCCGCGGGATAAATTGTTCTGAATTTCAACACAAGGTACTGTATTCCAATGTATCCAATACATTGGGGACTCATATTACGGCAATTGTCTAATTTGAACGACTTCAACTTGTTTTGTAGTATCAAGGATTGTTATCGCTTACGGATTACAAGAAAGAATTGTGAATTCAAGGAGGAAGAAACATCCCCCTAGTAGAGGACACAGGGCCACGTGCCTGAACTATATCTACTCTGTATCCTGTGTATAAAGAGATGTATAGACACTGCACCACCTTCTAAGAATAATGATAAGAAAGGGTAGTGGGTATCACATATAACTAGCGAAAATATGTAATGATCCCCTGGGGCTTGAATTTGTAGAAAATTATGACATCACGTGAACAGGCTCGTTTTCCTGATCTATACCTACTATCATAGAGTGTCAAATATATATATATATATATATATATATATATATATATATATCTACTTGCTACACCTCTTTGAAAGAAGAAAAACTAAGACGGATGGTTAGAATTAGGCAAATGAGTGCAATGGACATAATGATCTGGTACTTGAAACAGTGGAGAACTATGGTATCGCGATGGCAGTGATACTTAACCGAAGTGATGGCAGTGTGCCAGAATAAGCTCGAAAATGAGAACACGTAATTAATAGTTCTCGAAAGTCGACTTCCATATATACCAAGTAGGATTCTTGTTTAAGAACATTAAAGTGTAAGTGATAAGTGAATACAAGTAAACGGCGTGCCAAAATTAAGTATATAGGCCTATATATATATATATATAT
Organism: Prosapia bicincta; assembly: GCA_036971475.1. Lineage (NCBI taxonomy): Eukaryota > Metazoa > Arthropoda > Insecta > Hemiptera > Cercopidae > Prosapia > Prosapia bicincta. The sequence continues at coordinate 47,584,213 of JBAIZL010000010.1, forward strand.
ATATATATATATATATATATATATATATATATATATATATATATATATATATATATGTGTGTGTGTGTGTGTGTGTGTGTGTGTGTGTGTGTTCTTGTGTATTAATAAAGAACTAAGTCAAAATACAAATACAAGTATTATAATTACAAATTCAATTATTATATATATATATATATAGGCCTATCAAAATCTTGTTATTGTTCATGACGAGCTGGTTGTTAATTACTTTTTACACTTTTGATAATACTTGCGACCACACTTTTTGTTAACTAATGGTTGTTAAATCCCCAGAAGGCTGAAGAAGTCGTAAGACGAAAACGTTTCCTCCAAGTGTAAGTTAAGAATTTAACAATCTTTAGTTGTATATATATAGTTCTCGAGGTCTGACAGGATTGGTTTATGTTCACCCAAGAACAGTCCCGAGTCTAAGGGTCCGGCATTTATGTAAGGTTGACCGAGAGTTGATAAAGGTTTGACTGCGTCACCTGGACCGAACTAATCAGACCGGGTATTGCGGTACGGACACTTGGTCAAAACCGTAGTGTCTGGTTGGAGTTCATCCCGTCCCAGGAGGCGGTCACCAGTCCAGGTCGCTAGACTCTTGTAGACTGGTACCATGGACTCATGTCATCCGGGCGGGAGTAGTGGAAGAATGGTTTCAATAAGCTGGACTGAACAATTTCCCCATAAAGCCACTAATCTTTATCCTCTTCTAAGCAGGTCAAGTCGCGAGACAGGTACTCGTTACCATTCTTCTTCTTCCCTATATTTTCCCCTTCGTCACTTCTAAACACAATACACTGGCTAATGTATGATAGAGACGTGGAACCTAGGGAGATTATTTCGGAAAAGAATGTAAACGTATTGAAAGGTAGAAGACCTATATCTCTGTATAAGGCGTTTTTATCAGCTCTCGTAGAATATATATTGAAAATATTATTGAGTAACATTCCCTTGAAAAGATAAAACTTTCTAAAATAAACCACGTGTTGTGATATTGGGTAGAAGGTTAGTAAACCATAATTAAATATTATTACTTACATTACAAATGTTTTGGATTTGTTTTTACACTATTTGTTTTTATTTGTTTTTACACATTGTCACTCATGATTCGACAATGGTCAAGTGACCGAAAGGTGCCTCATCACTCAAGGAAAAATCATTGCACTTAAAGTGGATAAAATTACTTACAATAGTTATATATTAACACACACACACACACATATATATATATATATATATATATATCTTGTTCAAATTTTCAATCGGTAATCAAATATTTTTATTCATCCACTCAAGTTTAAATAATTTTTACCAACTTGTAGTGGGTGGCAATTGATGTTAATACAAGTTTTTTAAATATTGTTTCAAAAAATCAATTTAATGAATTTATTATATTTTTATACGGGAGAAAACGTTTCACAAAAGGCTCATGGTATGCAATATAGTTAATTCGTTCAATTTGGCTTAAAATATGTGATAGCATATGATTTCATAAATCAGCTGATTTTACGTTTAGGTTATGTGGTAGAACAGCTGTTTTAACGCATAAGTTATGTTACTTTATTTACATGAGTTGTAATTATTTAATAAAAAGTAACTAGAAAAATGTTTTTTGATAGAAGTATGAATTGTCTTTAAAAAAATGTTCTTTGTATTGTTACACTTAAAGTTGTTGAATTTCGTTCAGTGACTTATGGCAGTGAGTAGCATGTGAATAACTTGACATGACATTATTCTCGGTGGGGGGAGAGGAACCACAGCGCAGGCGCAGGCTGACAACCGCCTGTGTGTCTAACGGAAAGCCTATCTGCCGGAACGAACCTAATGACAGATGGCATACTTTTGGTAGCAATATTTTGCCGTAATTCTGACGTCACATTTAGATCGTATCTTTTTAATAATTACAATGTAATTGGTCCGTAAAGGAAGAGCGAAATTTTGGCGGTTTCGATTGCAAAACTTAGCGAAAACCGTTTTAATTCTCATAATGGTTCGGCTGATCGAAGACAAATATAGCCAAGACCATGTTGTATCTGGGTGCATTTGCAACGTGCCTCAATGCTTCTGATAAGTGAAACCTAGATCACGTGTGGATAATCCACAAACATTCGCGTGTATGTATGGAAGTAAATATTAGCATTACAGTGTATTACATAATTCTTTGAAACGTGTTTTTGTGAGCGAAATAGTGTCGACTCACTTACAACATTCAATACATATCCTAAAAATTTCTGAAAATTATGTTAAACTTATCGATCGTTTTTCATGAAACGTTTACTGGAAATATAATTTTTGCATTTTTCCTAGTTGGAATAAATTAATAAGTTAAAAGTATTAAAAAATAGAAATATTTTCTGTTTATAGTGTAATCCATGAGTTATAATTTTATTTATGTCATTTTTTAGTGTATCATTGTTATTTGGTTAAAACAATAATGTACTGAGTATTGCGTGTAACGTGTGCTAAGTACTAACCCTTTAAGGGAACTAATACATTTTTTTAATTTTGTAATGGATGGCACTTGAGGTAATACAGCTTTTTCAAATATTTATTCAGATTAAATTTAATGAATTAATTTTATTTAAATTGGAGAAAAACGTTTCACAAAAGAACCAAGGTATGCAAATAGTTATTTCGTCCCATCTGGCTTAAAATAAGTTATAACATATGATCTCGTAAAACAGCGGCTTTTATGTTATACGTTTACGGCACAACAGCTGTTTTAACGCATAGGTTATGTTATTTTGTTTATATTAATGGTTATTATATAATAAAAAGTAACTCAAATAAAATTTTTATTTATTGACCGAAGTAAAAATTTACCTTGAAATTTTTTTCTTATTCTTCTTTATAATATTCTGACATCAAAGATTCTAAATTCTCGTAATTATTAAACTAGTAAACTCTAAGATTTCCCAATATTAAAGCTTTTATTGTAACATGAAGAAAAAAGAAAACATTTTAATGTTTTAATAAAGTTATTGTTTAACTATTATATTTCATTTAAAAAATTAAAATCTCGATAATATAGTAATCGATTGTAAAGAAATTTCCAATTAATTCCTTTAAGATTTTTCTCTGAAAAAACTTTAAAATTGACGAGAATTTCGAGAAAACACTTTGACTTTATCAAAAACCATCCTTCACTCACTAACAACTACACATTATCCCGCGGTCCCGGGAAACAATGACGTTTAGAAAACAAAGATATTGTGTAAACAAAACCAACCAACCGCCTTAAGTGGGCTTAACACGATTATAATTGTATTATACCCCCGTCGGGGGGAAGTTTTTTGCACCAGTCTTTCCGTCAGTTCACTCTACTACCGTTCCAAAAACATTCAGCTGTTTAGATTATTATTCATGGGGTATTGTTCTCAACGACTTCGGACAAATGACGGCGTCCCTGGCTTTTTACACCAATAAAGTTATGTCAGTTGAACCAAACAGGGGAAATGTCATTCCGTGTAACGTGCGCTCGTGTATGAGTTGTGTGTGTGTGTGTGTGTGTGTGCGTGCGTGTGTGTGTGTGTGTGTGTGTGTGTGTGTGTGTGTGTGTGTGTGCGTGCGTGCGTGCGGGTGTGTGTGTGTGTGTGTGTGTGTGTGTGCGTGCGTGTGTGTGTGTGCGTGCGTGCGTGTGTGTGTGTGCGCGTGTGTGTGCGTGTGTGTGTGTGTGTGTGTGTGTGTGTGTGTGTGTGTGTGTGTGTGTGTGTGTGTGTGTGTGTAAATTTCCAATTATCCTATATCGAACTGCAAAAGACGATAATGGGTGTTTTGGTGTGGCTCAAAATGTTAACTAGCTTTAGATATTGCTGAAAATGAGTTGATGATAATTTGATGATTAGAGCACCGTAGAGTTGTCTGCGGTGGTGTGTGTGTGCATGTGAGTACGTGCGCTCGCTCGTGCATGTGTATTTAGTTTTTTGTCTATTTTAACGATAAACTAATTATACTTTCTATTTGTATTAACTTGGCAAAAAACTACTACTTACTGATTTATTAAGGAGACGCTTTTCACACTAGGTCAGCGCATTATTCAATGCTGTGAATCACTCACAAGACTGTGTGTTGTTCTGGTGTGAGTCTGTGGTGTGTTTCTGTTCTGTGGTGTATTTCTGTTCATAGAGTAGTTGTTAATTATTACTCTATATCATAGAGTAGTGTCTGTGTAATAGACACCAATCTAAAAATACAACACTACATCAAAAAAAAGGAACAAACTAAATACAGTAGAAAACTATGAGATGTATAAACGCCATAAATAAATACTATCCACAAGATATTCTAAACTACAAAACACACTCACAATCAAATACTACATTTGTGCACATAATTAACAACTACTCTATGAACACACCCCAGAATAAAAATACACCACGGACTAATACAAACACAACACACTAGAGCAACAGTCTTGTCTGTAATTTACAGCATTAAATAATGCGCTGACCTAGTGTGAAATGTGTCTATGCTGAATAAATCAGTAATTAGTGAATACAAAAAAAGTATAATTTACAAAAACCTCAAGATGTAGGTACAACACAAAAACTGCAAGATATACTAATATTATACACTTTTCGTTTTTTATTATTTTATAATATATTGTGGTATTTTTGTATATACAATAATCTTTTACATTCACCTTTGTTAAAACGATATTAGTTAGTCTCTATATACGCTACTCTACTGTAGTTTGTATTGTTCATTGCTTCTGTTTGCCTTTGCAGGAGAATTTTTTAACTCGTACAATTTTATCGTTTTCTGCATCATTTACCCTCGCTTGTATTTAATCGATCCTTTACAAGTTATTCTTTTTATCTTTATCCAGTTCTCTAGCCTTCTTGGGGTAACTCAGTGCTTCTTGTTCTGACGCTTAACTACGCCCTCTCGTGCGAAACAGACTTGCGTTTTACCTCTCCATTCATATTCTGCCTTTAAGATTTTTGTTGTAATTAGTAGTCTACAAAAATAATAACTGAACCAATCATAATAATAACTGAGCCAATATTAAATTTTCAAAATGTACTGAGAGAATGTTTTTTCTTTGCAAAGAAAATATCAGTACAAATCATAATATGGCGCATCGCATCAAAGAGTGTGTTGCTAAGTACCAGTGCTCTACGGAGAAGATGCTGCTGCCGTAATGCTTAATAAATGCTGACTTCTTGACATTTCTGTGTACTACTTTTTATTAATGAGACACATTCACACACAATAGTAATCTGTATACAATCTGTATACACTGCAATCAAATCCCCCCCCCGTAAAGTTAAAATATCGGCCTAGATTCAAATCTAAGTTAACGTTTCTGCTCCAGACTACTAACCTTAAATCTCCGATACAACCAAGCACGCTACATAGCCTGCATTATCATGTGGTACTTTAAGGTCTCTTACTAGACGGGGAATCCACACAGAAGTAAGTAATATGACCTAAACAACTTATCATTCTGGGTACTGCGGAGGGACTTTTTGAACTGCATAAGTATACATATAACTTATCATGTAAAACCTTGATTCTGCTAACCAGCGCTCTAGTATTGCAAACATACAGCCTAACCGCAATGACTACAAACGTACATTCCTTTCCAATCGTTGAAATTATAATTCCCATCAGGGAAATGAAAGTTACGCCCATCGGCACAAAATTATTAACTGAAGTCTAATTGCCTAAGTATCATTAAAATAAAAATGGTAAATATAAATTAAAACATACATCATTTAGCTGGGAGCGTTTTTCCTTTTAATTTCTAAGATCTATGATACAGTTATATAATTCAGTATCTGTTAAATTAGTAATGTAAAATCAACTAATAAAGTGTTTTCTCTTATCAACGGAAGTGAAGGATCAAGTAGAGTAAAGAAATAATGCCACAAAAACAAAAGAAACAACACAGATTAAAAGAGCGTGCATCTGTGCTTTAGTCTGATTTACTTTAGCTGTGCCTAATTAATTAGTTTTAATTATTATAATTATAAGTTCGTGTTAGAAAATCTAATTCACAGAACTAGAACATGAATATTATTATAGCTGTTTAGGCCCACAGCAACACAAACTCCTTAATATCTCGTAAACAAAACTAGAACTTTAAAAGAAATAATCGAATGAGTTTAACTAGAACCAAGATGGAACTATTTTACGTAACGAGTTAAACCTTATTTACATTTGTGGAGTCAGATATGAAGGAAGGGGGGGAAAAGTATTAATTAATTACATAAACAGAAACTGAATCATTAATCGTACTGTATATGCAAACTTTAGTAAGAACTAATGAGATTCTAACGAGAAGTGTTTCACAACTAAATTATTTATTTTTCTTTTGTTTTAATATAGCCTGTTGGTGTGGATCGGTACGAGGAATGTTTAAGAAATCAGCTAATCAAAGGTAACTATATGTTTTTTATTTCTAATCAGCTCTTGATAATAATGAAACTTTACAATGCCTTATTATTTAACTACTGTTAATTTCACGTGGGACCCCCATCCTCCAATAGAATAGAATAAAAACTGACACACCGTTTTTACTTTAAGAATTTAAATACATATATCACTTATTCGATCCATAACAAGTTATATCTGCCTTTACAACGCTCTTTAAAAATAAGTGTATTGACGCCTTTTTTCAGTTTACACACACCCAGCACCCCTGCTGGCTAAACCTCAAAACACTCTTAAGGTACTGGATGTCATAAACGATTGTAACCAATGTTTTAAACTTGGTATTAAATGAAAAAGGTTTTAAATGGTTTTTTACTTTAAAATTATTTAAAACGTTTATGTTAATAAGTTTTCATCACTATTTGTTCAGAATTTTTTATAATCTAAACACTCTAAGTTTACAAAACATATACTTCTCTAAAATACCCATTTACTGTTTGTCTTATGGCTAGGGTATTTCGGTACGGGTACAAATGTATATGTCTTTATAGGAAATAGAGAATTAAAATAAAACGTTTTATTTAAGTGCTACTATATTATTTCAAATACACTGGTAAAATGACCTCATTACCGACGTACAGCAAACGGTTCCTCTATATATTTTGTCAATGCAAAACGTTCAAAAAAAATAGAAACTTTTATATGTTTGAAACTAAATTTTAAAAAATATATAAGCTACACATATTTAGGGACTGATGATAATAATTGGAATCTGGCTAAACTAAACAAATGTCGATAAGCCTTTATTATGAACTATATAAGCGGCTCGATCAGCTACAGTAAAAGCATTAGAATTGCGAATAACAGATGCAACACTGTCATGAATGTCCTGTAAGATTTTTCAACACAATTTCTGCCGTTAACGCTAGTTCCCACTTCTACCCTTTACAGTTAATATTTCTGTTATTTAGTCGCTTCTATTATTGAGATCTTCCTATATCATTGCCCATACATCTGCATGAAAAAATTGTTCACTTCTTTGCCCTAAATTGAACCACTTCGAACTGTTTAATCCTCCCCACAATACAACAATCTGTAATCATACCTTCACTTCTGCCAGGCTCAGCACTACGTCACCAAGACCACAAAATTCCCTTTGTTCAAAACTTTGTGTAGCTTAAAGACTTTGACCGTAGCGCTGTTACCGCCGCCTAAGTATAGAAAATCATTCCGGACAGAGGTAAGATTAGAATAGAAACTTCAGTAGTAAGATGTAGGAGGCACCACGGTAGGGATGCGTTCCTGAAGTAGAACTCCTTCCTGACGAGGTACTAAACAGGCGTCTCCCCGATGCACCTCCTTGTAAGGAGCAGAATAGGGAAAGATAGACAGTAGGAAGATGTAGGAGGCACCACGGTAGGGATGCGTTCCTGAAGTAGAACTCCTTCCTAACGGGGTACTAAACAGGCGTCTCCCCGATGCACCTCCTTGTAAGGAGCAGAATAAGGAAGGATAGACAGCAGGAAGATGTAGGAGGCACCACGGTAGGGATGCGTTCCTGAAGTAGAACTCCTTCCTGACGAGGTACTAAACAGGGGTCTCACCGATGCACCTCCTAGTAAGGAGCAGAATAAGGAAGGATAGACAGTAGGAAGATGTAGGAGGCATCACGGTAGGGATACGTTCCTGAAGTAGAACTCCTTCCTGACGAGGTACTAAACAGGCGTCTTCCCGATGTACCTCCTAGTAAGGAGCAGAATAAGGAAGGATAGACAGTAGGAAGATGTAGGAGGCACCACGGTAGGGATGCGTTCCTGATGTAGAACTTCTTCCTAACGAGGTACTAAACAGGGGTCTCACCGATGCACCTCCTAGTAAGGAGCAGAATAAGGAAGGATAGACAGTAGGAAGATGTAGGAGGCACCACGGTAGGGATGCGTTCCTGAAGTAGAACCTCTTCCTAACGAGGTACTAAACAGGGGTCTCACCGATGCACCTCCTAGTAAGGAGCAGAATAAGGAAGGATAGACAGTAGGAAGATGTAGGAGGCACCACGGTAGGGATACGTTCCTGAAGTAGAACTTCTTCCTAACGAGGTACTAAACAGGCGTCTCACCGATGCACCTCCTAGTAAGGAGCAGAATAAGGAAGGATAGACAGTAGGAAGATGTAGGAGGCACCACGGTAGGGATGCGTTTCTGAAGTAGAACTCCTTCCTGACGAGGTACTAAACAGGGGTCTCACCGATGCACCTCCTAGTAAGGAGCAGAATAAGGAAGGATAGACAGTAGGAAGATGTAGGAGGCACCACGGTAGGGATGCGTTCCTGAAGTAGAACTCCTTCCTGACGAGGTACTAAACAGGCGTCTCACCGATGCACCTCCTTGTAAGGAGCAGAATAAGGAAGGATAGACAGTAGGAAGATGTAGGAGGCACCACGGTAGGGATGCGTTCCTGAAGTAGAACTCCTTCCTGACGAGGTACTAAACAGGCGTCTCACCGATGCACCTCCTTGTAAGGAGCAGAATAAGGAAGGATAGACAGTAGGAAGATGTAGGAGGCACCACGGTAGGGATGCGTTCCTGAAGTAGAACTCCTTCCTGACGAGGTACTAAACAGGCGTCTCACCGATGCACCTCCTTGTAAGGAGCAGAATAAGGAAGGATAGACAGTAGGAAGATGTAGGAGGCACCACGGTAGGGATGCGTTCCTGGAGTAGAACTCCTTCCTGACGAGGTACTAAACAGGCGTCTCACCGATGCACCTCCTTGTAAGGAGCAGAATAAGGAAGGATAGACAGTAGGAAGATGTAGGAGGCACCACGGTAGGGATGCGTTCCTGAAGTAGAACTCCTTCCTGACGAGGTACTAAACAGGCGTCTCACCGATGCACCTCCTAGTAAGGAGCAGAATAAGGAAGGATAGACAGTAGGAAGATGTAGGAGGCACCACGGTAGGGATGCGTTCCTGAAGTAGAACTCCTTCCTGACGAGGTACTAAACAGGCGTCTCACCGATGCACCTCCTAGTAAGGAGCAGAATAAGGAAGGATAGACAGTAGGAAGATGTAGGAGGCACCACGGTAGGGATGCGTTCCTGAAGTAGAACTCCTTCCTGACGAGGTACTAAACAGGCGTCTCACCGATGCACCTCCTAGTAAGGAGCAGAATAAGGAAGGATAGACAGTAGGAAGATGTAGGAGGCACCACGGTAGGGATGCGTTCCTGAAGTAGAACTCCTTCCTGACGAGGTACTAAACAGGCGTCTCACCGATGCACCTCCTTGTAAGGAGCAGAATAAGGAAGGATAGACAGTAGGAAGATGTAGGAGGCACCACGGTAGGGATGCGTTCCTGAAGTAGAACTCCTTCCTGACGAGGTACTAAACAGGCGTCTCACCGATGCACCTCCTTGTAAGGAGCAGAATAAGGAAGGATAGACAGTAGGAAGATGTAGGAGGCACCACGGTAGGGATGCGTTCCTGAAGTAGAACTCCTTCCTGACGAGGTACTAAACAGGCGTCTCACCGATGCACCTCCTTGTAAGGAGCAGAATAAGGAAGGATAGACAGTAGGAAGATGTAGGAGGCACCACGGTAGGGATGCGTTCCTGAAGTAGAACTCCTTCCTGACGAGGTACTAAACAGGCGTCTCACCGATGCACCTCCTAGTAAGGAGCAGAATAAGGAAGGATAGACAGTAGGAAGATGTAGGAGGCACCACGGTAGGGATGCGTTCCTGAAGTAGAACTTCTTCCTAACGAGGTACTAAACAGGGGTCTCACCGATGCACCTCCTAGTAAGGAGCAGAATAAGGAAGGATAGACAGTAGGAAGATGTAGGAGGCACCACGGTAGGGATGCGTTCCTGAAGTAGAACTTCTTCCTGACGAGGTACTAAACAGGCGTCTCACCGATGCACCTCCTTGTAAGGAGCAGAATAAGGAAGGATAGACAGTAGGAAGATGTGGGAGGCACCACGGTAGGGATGCGTTCCTGAAGTAGAACTTCTTCCTAACGAGGTACTAAACAGGGGTCTCACCGATGCACCTCCTAGTAAGGAGCAGAATAAGGAAGGATAGACAGTAGGAAGATGTAGGAGGCACCACGGTAGGGATGCGTTCCTGAAGTAGAACTTCTTCCTGACGAGGTACTAAACAGGCGTCTCACCGATGCACCTCCTTGTAAGGAGCAGAATAAGGAAGGATAGACAGTAGGAAGATGTAGGAGGCACCACGGTAGGGATGCGTTCCTGAAGTAGAACTTCTTCCTAACGAGGTACTAAACAGGCGTCTCACCGATGCACCTCCTTGTAAGGAGCAGAATAAGGAAGGATAGACAGTAGGAAGATGTAGGAGGCACCACGGTAGGGATGCGTTCCTGAAGTAGAACTTCTTCCTAACGAGGTACTAAACAGGCGTCTCACCGATGCACCCCCTTGTAAGGAGCAGAATAAGGAAGGATAGACAGTAGGAAGATGTAGGAGGCACCACGGTAGGGATGCGTTCCTGAAGTAGAACTTCTTCCTAACGAGGTACTAAACAGGGGTCTCACCGATGCACCTCCTAGTAAGGAGCAGAATAAGGAAGGATAGACAGTAGGAAGATGTAGGAGGCACCACGGTAGGGATGCGTTCCTGAAGTAGAACTTCTTCCTGACGAGGTACTAAACAGGCGTCTCACCGATGCACCTCCTTGTAAGGAGCAGAATAAGGAAGGATAGACAGTAGGAAGATGTAGGAGGCACCACGGTAGGGATGCGTTCCTGGAGTAGAACTCCTTCCTGACGAGGTACTAAACAGGCGTCTCTTAGAGTTAATACAAGTTGTTAATAATCATAACGAAATGTTTTGCAAATAAATATATAGAAATTATTGTTTAATAAAAAGTATCAGGTAAGATACCAACATGGTTAAGTGTTTTAGTTAATGGTTTAGTAATGAATATTAAACACAAGAGAAATATGTACCAAAATTTTCAGTTCTTTCTATTAGTTCCCACTCTTCCTATATGTATGTATATATCTTATTGAAATTTCCAATCATTAAAATACTTTTTTTTTCATTTACTCAAGTTTTAATATATTTGTTTAAACTTGTAGTGGATTAGAATTGATGTTAACAAATCAAATATTAATTTATTAATTAATTATTTTAGTTTTATAGGGGAGAGAAGCTATTCACAAAAGGGGCAAGTTATAAATAAATGGGTTACAGTTATTTCGTTCTGTTTAGCTTAAAATAAGCGATGATTTATGATTTCATAAAACAGCTGATTTTATGTTTTAGGTTATGTGGTAGAACAGCTGTTTTAACGCATAGGCTATGTTACTTTATTTATATTAATTGTAATTATTTAATAAAGAGTAATTAATATAAATTTATTTTTCGTTGACTCAAGTAGGAATTGACTTTATAACATTTTGATGATATTACTTGTTTAGCTAATTAAGTTCATAATATTTAAAAGTTATTTAAATTAAAATATATATTTACTTGACCGCACATTTTATTAGAGGCTGTAAATTTAATTTAGTTACGAATGCGAGAGAGATAACGGAATTGTTAATTGAAAGTATCCATTGCATAAAATAGTTTTACAACAGGTAGTAGTGGCGGGACTAATGTCTTTTTGAATGATAGTTGTGGTGGAGCAGCAAGCGGGTCCCGCTAACGCGTAACAAATAATTTTAATCAAAGCAGTAATGATAAGGTGGTCACATGTACAGGCATAGGGATAGACAGTTGTACAGTTGCCGGGCCTGTTAGTTTTACCTGATTATACGCTGCTCGTTGTGAAACAGTGTTGCCAACGTACGGACGCGGACAGTTTATTGCGAAATGTGGGAAATTATATGTGTTACATTATAAAACCTTTGAAAGGAAAAAAATATAATTTACTTATAAGAAATTTAATTGTTTTAAATCTCATAAAAACGATAATTTTGTGGTAAACGTAGTAAATTTACCGTTTTGTAACAGGTTTTCCTTAACGTCCGACATTTTCCTTCTTCTGAGCAGATTGAGTTATTACTTTATTAAATTAATATGAACACTAACTCGCAACCAATGTTTATGTCAATAGAATTTGTTACTTTATCCAACTATTCAGTATAAGTATAGACTATACACACACTATAGAACCGTGATAGACAGTTCTAGCATAAATTCTGGCTATACTCACTGTTAATGACTTTGTCTTTGAAACACGCGCAAGAAAATAAATTATTAATTGGAATTTGTGTTTGTGATTTAATTATTACGTGTTAAGAAGCTTAGCTCAAATTCTGTTATAACCCATTGGTAATTTACTATAACGTATATGTACCCTATATTAATAATATGTCTCTATATTACCCTGTATGGAAACCCTTTTTTCTTGTATTCACTTAACACTTACACTTTTACGTATTTAAACAAGAATCTTACTTGGTATATTTACGAGTCGACTCTAGATAGTTTAGTAGTTATTTGAGTCTTCTAAAGCTCGAAAATGAGAGGGATAAGCTCTCGAAAATCGACTCGCAAATATACCAAGTATTCAAAGCATAATAATAACGGATAAATCTTGTCCTGGGACTAACGACAGAAGGGATGTTTTAAATAATTCGGATTATAAAATATAATCGTATAAATCATTTAGAAATCGATAAGATCGTTACGTAACCTTAAAAAATCTATAATAGTTCGATTCTTCAAATATAATTTTGTCGTACAGAGTATAACATAAAACTTGACATAATTTTATTTCCTAACATCGTAAGTTTTATATTTACGAAATTATACTAACCTCATAAAATTATACTTAAAAAACTGCAAAATTTACGTGGAATAATAGACCATTTTAATTCTAAAATATACATTTAAAAAAATTAATAATGGTATTATATTAGAGTTCTTACATTTTCATTTAAACATCCAAAAACTTTGAATAGTCTGTGAAAAGTTTTCATTTATTATCTTACATCTAAACTTTACATTTTATTTAATGTTCATAATTCTGTGTAATCATTGTCGACACTATGTTTAACAATACACGAGAATGTTTTTAATGTTTCCATAAATCCCAACACACATGGTTTAATTTCAAACTTTAATTTTGTATTGCCATTTATTTTACACATTTTACTTGGATTTTATCTTAATTTCCTTACGTTGCCTGTTGCAACAACGTACGCTACCTGTTGTGACAATGTGCGCTACCTGTTGCGACAGACGATCTCCTGCGTGACGTCACAACCCCGTTTGCCAATGTTAGGTTAACTGTGTACCTAACAAGCTGAACGATGAACGCATGTTAATGTCGAAACCGTTATAATTACTTGTAACATATTTAGTAATTAATTCAAATAGACAATATGGTTGCGCAAACTTGGAATCATGCTGTGCCTCTGAAGGATTAGAAAGTTCTTAACTCATATTTCGTATGTGTTGTTATTTTATGGAGAAACTATGGAGTGGAGATTTTAATGATAGGTTGGTGAAAGTTTTTAAAAACAGTAATTTTAATACAGACCTGTATTTATTTCTATTTAGGTGCTTTGTTTACATATAATTACGTTTCGTGAGTTTGATAACTTTTTAACTTGATGAAAGTTTTGTAGGTATATGGAAATTAAAAACTTTGTATCAACTAAGATGGAATATTAGATTTTTAAAAAGAATATAAAAAATATATTTTAGAGTACATTTCATCTTATTATCATCTGGTTATCTTGTATAATTTTATCAGTTGTTTCATATAGGTTGAACACACTTACTTAGGGGAGTGAGTGAAGTATAACCCTTGCAACATATAGAATACTTATTCACACACAAAACTACATACCTAAGACATCCGCCATTACACTTTAATTATTTATATAATTGTTTAACTATCTTAATCTTTTTGTGTAGTTTAAAGGTATTCTAATAGATCCTAGTAAGGACAGGAGAGGCTTGTGAATATTGTTGGGATTAAGGAAGAAGGAAATCTCCTGGTACATGATATAAGGTGATGATAGCGTCACTTGTAAAGACCTCCGTACCTGAAGTGAACACATTCTCTATCGGCGACAGAAGGAAGTTTCTACCCGCTTACGCCCTTTGTACAAAGTCGAATAAAGAAGATTAAAAAGGGATAAAGAAAGGTCATAGAGATCTTCTGCTACTATAAATAGAAGAAATTTATCTCATCTCGTGGCCAGAGTTACTTACCTGAAATAGAACTCCTCTCAAGAAGAGAGGGGGTCAGAAAGCTGACGAGAGGTGGAAGAGAGATGGAAGATAGGCGAAAGAGAGGGGGAGAGAAGCTGATGAGAGGGAGAAGAGAGGGGGACAGAAAGATGACTAGAGGTGGAAAAGACTGAAGGTAGGCGAAGGAGAGGGGGAGAGAAGCTAATGAGAGGGAGAAGAGAGGGGGCAGAAAGCTGACGAGAGATGGAAGAGACGGAAGATAAGCGAAGTAGAGGGGGAGAGAAGCTGATGAGAGGGAGAAGAGAGGCGAAAAAGAAAGGACAGAAAGCTGACGAGAGGTGGAAGAGAGACCGAAGATAGGCGAAGGAGAGGGGAGAGAGGTTGATGAGATAGAGAAGGGAGGCGGAAGAGAAGGGAGACAGAAAGCTGACGAGAGATGGAAGAGACGGAAGATAAGCGAAGTAGAGGGGGAGAGAAGCTGATGAGAGGGAGAAGAGATGGGGACAGAAAGCTGACGAGAGGTGGAAGAGAGACAGAAGATAGGCGAAGGAGAGGGGAGAGAAGCTGATGAAAGGGAGAAGAGAGGCGAAAGAGAGAGGACAGAAAGCTGACGAGAGGTAGAAGAGAGACCGAAGATAGGCGAAGGAGAGGGGAGAGAGGTTGATGAGATAGAGAAGGGAGGTGGAAGAGAGGGGAGACAGAAAGCTGACGAGAGATGGAAGAGACGGAAGATAAGCGAAGTAGAGGGGGAGAGAAGCTGATGAGAAGGAGAAGAGAGGCGAAAAAGAGAGGACAGAAAGCTGACGAGAGGTGGAAGAGAGACCGAAGATAGGCGAAGGAGAGGGGAGAGAGGTTGATGAGATAGAGAAGGGAGGCGGAAGAGAGGGGAGACAGAAAGCTGACGAGAGATGAAAGAGACGGAAGATAAGCGAAGTAGAGGGGGAGAGAAGCTGATGAGAGGGAGAAGAGTTGGGGACAGAAAGCTGACGAGAGGTGGAAGAGAGACGGAAGATAGGTGAAGGAGAGGGGGAGAGAAGCTAATGAGAGGGGGAAGAGAGATGGATAGAAAGCTAACGAGAAGTGGAGAGAGACAGAAGATAGGCGAAGGAAAGGGGGAGAAGCTGTTGAGAGAGAGAATGGAGGCGGAAGAGAGGGGGGACAGAAAGTTGACGAGAGGTAGAAGAGAGACGGAAGATAGGCGAAGGAGACAGGGAGAGAAGCTGATGAGAGGGAGAAGAGAGGCGAAAGAGAGAGGGACAGAAAGCTAACGAGAAGTGGAAGAGAGGCGAAAGAGAGAGGGACAGAAAGCTAACGAGAAGTGGAAGAGAGACGGAAGATAGGCGAAGGAGAGGGGGAGAGAAGCTTATGAGAGGTGGACAGAAAGCTGACGAGAGACGGAAGATAGGCGAAGGAGAGTGGAGTGCCGACGTGTTACCCGGCTATACTCGTTATTTCACCTTTTCTCTCCCGACTTACATGAAGCATCACCGAGGAGAGAGTAACACACATTGGGAACAATATTCACCAAAGTTTTCTTGACCAGTATAGAATTAACTTTATTATTAACTGTATTCTATTTAAACCTGTATTAAATACATCCTTCAAATGATGTACTGGATCCACGTCTGGAGGCCAGTTCCACTAATTGGTACAATTTTTTTTACACTCGAAAAATGTAATTTTTGTTGTTGTTATCTCTGAGTGTGAGTTCAATACAAATAGAAATTCCTAAATACAGTACTAAGTTACAGAAATGCTTGTTGGTTAACCTCACCTAATCTCTCCGAATTTCATAACGGATATAGACTCATTGTAATTTCATTGGTATTCGATTAAAATCATCCGACTCTCGATTTAGCACATGCGCGACTCTCTGTTAGATTCTAAACGGAATGTCCCTAACCTCAAACAGTGCGATTACTTGCAAAATAAATTAAAGAAGATGTGTAGAAAGAAACAAAAAACAACACGATCCGAGGTGTTGAATGGCAGCAGAAGCGACAATGGCTTGTCCAATTATTCCAAAACAGAAGTCTTGCGTTTTTTAAAAGGACATTCTTGTTTTATCAGATCGCAGCGAGAGTGGTGTCCGGCGTTTTATTTTAGCGAACGCGTTCGAATTAAGACACGACCTAATGGGACGCAGCTACCGTTCGCGTGGGTAGCACTGCTTCTATTTAGATAAATGGACACGTCGGCGTCTTGTATTTAAAAAGTGAAATATACTTCCCTGTCAAAAGAGTTATTCTTGTTGCACAAGGCTTCACATCTTGTTTTAGGCGGTCGAGTGCTAAATCAGCCTGTCGCCATTTAGCTACCACTGATTACAGCGTATCTGCTGCATAACTTACACCCGTATGTCCCTGCTCCACTAAACCTGCCCGATACTTGATTAATTTGCCATTTAGTGAGGCAATACAGGCTTCATGCTATAACGTCGGATTGCTATTACTTAATAATGTTTCATCTAACATTGATTTCTTCGTCCTTTCTAAACGATTACACATTCTATACAAGTAATATAAACAATTTAAAAAAGTAAATTCCTACTTAGGTCAACAAATAAAAAGTTTATTTTAGTTACTTTTATTAAATAATTACAATTAATGTGAATAAAGTAACACAACCTATGCGTTAAAACAGCCCTTCTACCCTATAACCTATAGCATAAAATCAGCTGTCTTAAGAAATCTTACGTAATCACTTATTTGAAGCCAAATAGGACGAAATAACTATATTGCATACCTTGCCCCTTTTGTGAAAAGTTTTTTCCCATATAAAACTAAAATTAATTAATTAAACTTAATTGACTATTAATGTTTGAACAAACTTTATCAACATCAAGTGGCATCCACTACAAGTTTAAAAAAATGTATTTGAACTTGAGTGGATGTATAAAAAGTATTTCACTAACGACTGAAATTTTGAAATATATCAGTATAAGAGCACTGTAAACACATAAAAGGAATTGAAAATGTGAATTAATATGTCGCAAATTATTAATAGTGCTTAATATATGAAACTATACGTACATTTCCTCAATAAACGTGAACTACAATAAACCTGTATATTTCCTTACTAAACATTAATACATTTTATAATAAACTATGGTAATATACGTATTAAAAAGTGGAAAACTATAAAGAAAAGAAAGTTATCTTTATTATTTGGGGCATCCTGTAGTACGAAACTATCTTTATAATGAAAACAATAAACATAACGCTTCCCTCTCCTATTTTATTCCTGAATACGATTTTATACTCTGAAGCATGGTGCAGACGAGACATTGTAGAGCCTCTTGCTTAGGCCACAACATATCCAAAGGTGATATTGAGGCCAGAACTACGCTTCCATCCCATTACTACCCTAGGTTTAACCTATTTACTCATTTTCGTTTGGTCATTACGAAAACTTCATCTTTTTATTTGAGTACATACACACACTTCATGGTTTTCGTTGAGTACTTATAAACTCTTCATCGTTTTCATTAAGTAACTTACTTAGGAATATTTCATTGTTTTCGTTGAGTACTTACGAACACTTCATCGTTTTCTTTGAGTATTTACGAACACTTCATCGTTTCCTTTGAGTATTTACGAACACTTCATAGTTTCCTTTGAGTATTTACGAACACTTCATAGTTTCTTTGAGTATTTACGAACACTTCATCGTTTCCTTTGAGTATTTACGAACACTTCATAGTTTTCTTTGAGTATTTACGAACACTTCATCGTTTCCTTTGAGTATTTACGAACACCTCATCGTTTCCTTTGAGTATTTACGAACACTTCATCGTTTCCTTTGAGTATTTACGAACACTTCATCGTTTCCTTTGAATATTTACGTACACTTCATCGTTTTCTTTGAGTATTTACGAACACTTCATCGTTTCCTTTGAGTATTTACGAACACTTCATAGTTTCTTTGAGTATTTACGAACACTTCATATTTTTCTTTGAACACTTTGTTTTCGTTGATTACTTACGAACACTTCATAATTTTTGTTGAGTACTTACAAACACTTCATGCTACTTATAAATACTTCTTCGTTTTCGTTGAGTAGGGCCGAACACTTACTTACTTATACTTACGAACACTTCAAGTTTGTGAGATATCTCTGAACGCGTGTGACGAAGCAGGGGTTGTTGGATAAATATATATATAATATATATATATATATATATATATATAATAAATAAATAAATAAATATATATATATATATAATCCCTTACAGTAAGCCTAGGATATTAATGGTTGGATCCAATGGAAAGCTAATATAAAAGCATATATTTCATCACTTACAAAACTATGTTACTTAAACACCTAGAGGTTGGGTTTAAAGAATAGAACAGTATGCTAACGCTGATTCAGGAGCCCGAATATTGCGCATCCTTACAAGTCGGCCCACCTGCAGATGCCCTAGTAACTCATGGGCTACTGGGAACATAAACATGTAATTTCTCATTCAGAATTCGACCGTAACTAATGTAATTATAATTGCTTAGCAACCAATTATTAAAATAAAGTCACGTGGTAGTGTACGTCACATGTTTCTTAAGAAAACTATCAGTGCGTCAAAACTTTGCTTAACATTTTCGATTTTAGTTTTAACGTTTTTATGAAACTAACGAGATTTAAAATACTCCGATATCCTTCATGCTTTGAGTTTAATTCATTTTATGTTGTCAAATAAGGTAATTGTAAGAAGTACTCGTGCAAAAAGATATTCCAAATATTCGTTTCCGCGAAGCTCTGCAGGACCGTTGTCTGTGCAGAAGGAGGCGCGTGGATATACTCGTGCTGTAGAGGAGGTATACAACTCTGTTTCTAATGCACTGTCTCTCACTCTACATTCAATGAGCCAACCTAGAGTGAATAAAACCTCGATTGCACTACCTGGACCAAACAAATGAAACTTGCTATCGAGAAACGAAGAACCTGGTCGTTCGTAAGGTTCTAATAGTTCTGTAGTGTCTGGTTGGCGCTAGTCTCGTCCAATGGGTGGACCTGTCATTACTCCACGCTTTACATGAAGGTCGCGAGACTACTGGTCGTGACACCAAGCCTCCCGTTGGTCTCAGGTCTGGCCGGGGTTTGATAAGCTTTAGTTTACTCTTTACTCTCTTCATATATATATATATATATATATATATATATATATATATATATATATATATAGTAAACCCCCGATTATCCGTGGAATAGGGTGGCCCGGCAACGCCGGATAACGAATTCCCCGGATAATCCGTTATGAACAAAGAATACGCAAAACTATCGATAATCTATTATTATACCATAAGTTACACAAATAATGACCCCGGTTAGTGCAATTCACAAATAATCTTCAGAGGACAAAATAAATACAGAAAATAATTTAAAATGTCGATGTATTTGACGGATTATAACATGTACATTTATATGTCTAACTATTTACAATACGTACATAAGTATATGTCAAAAGTAAGTATGTATGTACATATGTAATTTCCTTTACACATAATACTTTCACTTTTTAACAAAAAAATCTGTCACTTTCGTCTGTTTTTTGTGAGCATTGATTTAGCTTTAATGTGCGATCTAAGTTTCTTGAGAATAATTTTGTCGCACAGTGTCTACTTGTGTCACGTGTGTCACAAAGCCATAAAGATCGATAATGTATATGACAGACATGGATAATGCATATGTCACGTCCTAGACTATTTATAGCCGAGATTAGCTGACATTTGTTTACAATCTTATGATACACATTAGGTTTTCGGGCGTCCAAGCATTTTGTCACTGTCTCTTATATACAGTAGTCTGCTCGCCCCTTTTATTTCGCTGGCCCGCGTCGGGATGCTTCCCTTTCAATGTACAAATTAGTACGTACATATTTTCATATCTATTCCCTTCATCTTAAATTCTATTAAGCCTTATATGTATTTACGTCGCAATTCACAGTTTGGAAATTTAAACACATGAATCTGATTGGAATAAAAATTGGATATTTGTAAAACAATGGCGGACCCCGGATAATCCGCAAACCGGTTAATCCGCCCACGGATAATCGGGAGTTTACTGTATATAGTATATCGTTGAAATTTTCAATAGCTAATAAAATTCATTTTATTCAATCCACTCAAGTTCAAATATATTTTTTTAACTTTTAGTGGATGACACTTGAATGTTGATACTGTTGTATTCGAATAATAATTCATTAATTACAAATAATGAAGTAATTTTAGTTTTATATGATAGAAAAACTAAACTTTTCAGAAAAGGGGTATGGTGTGCAAAGTAGTTATTTCGTTCCATTGCTTAAAATAACTGATATATGATTTCATAAAACAGCTTATTTTATGTTACGGGTTATGTGGTAAAACAGCTTTTTCAATGCATAGGTTGTGATACTTTATTTTCATACAATGATAATAAAGTATTTAGTAAAAAAGTAATATTTGTAATTAATAATTAAATAGTAACTAAAATAATGGTTTTTTTTACCTAGGTAGCAATTTCTACCTAGGTTGGTACCGACTCTGCTTTACAACTTCTCAACTTCTATAACGATGAAATACAACCCGAGTCTCCGTCCAGCATAACCAAAACACACTGCCTAACTGCACCGCCAATAAATAAGATCGGGCCGTCTGTAATTGTGCCTAAGTGCTAGACCCGACCACGCTTTACAACTTGTCATTCTGTAACGATGAAATAAAACCCGAGTCTCCGTCCAGCATAACCAAAACACACTGCCTAACTGCACCGCCAATAAATAAGATCGGCCCGTCTGTAATTGCGCCTAAGTGCTAGACTCGGCCACGCTTTACAACTTGTAATTCTGTAACGATGAAATAAAACCCGAGCCTCCGTCCAGCAAAACCAAAACACACTGCCTAACTGCACCGCCAATAAATAAGATCGGCCCGTCTGTAATTGCGCCTAAGTGCTAGACCCGACCACGCTTTACAACTTGTCATTCTGTAACGATGAAATAAAACCCGAGTCTCCGTCCAGCATAACCAAAACACACTGCCTAACTGCACCGCCAATAAATAAGATCGGCCCGTCTGTAATTGTGCCTAAGTGCTAGACCCGACCACGCTTTACAACTTGTCATTCTGTAACGATGAAATAAAACCCGAGTCTCCGTCCAGCATAACCAAAACACACTGCCTAACTGCACCGCCAATAAATAAGATCGGCCCGTCTGTAATTGTGCCTAAGTGCTAGACCCGACCACGCTTTACAACTTGTCATTCTGTAACGATGAAATAAAACCCGAGTCTCCGTCCAGCATAACCAAATCACACTGCCTAACTGCACCGCCAATAAATAAGATCGGCCCGTCTGTAATTGCGCCTAAGTGCTAGACCCGACCACGCTTTACAACTTGTCATTCTGTAACGATGAAATAAAACCCGAGTCTCCGTCCAGCATAACCAAATCACACTGCCTAACTGCACCGCCAATAAATAAGATCGGCCCGTCTGTAATTGCGCCTAAGTGCTAGACCCGACCACGCTTTACAACTTGTCATTCTGTAACGATGAAATAAAACCCGAGTCTCCGTCCAGCATAACCAAATCACACTGCCTAACTGCACCGCCAATAAATAAGATCGGCCCGTCTGTAATTGCGCCTAAGTGCTAGACCCGACCACGCTTTACAACTTGTCATTCTGTAACGATGAAATAAAACCCGAGTCTCCGTCCAGCATAACCAAATCACACTGCCTAACTGCACCGCCAATAAATAAGATCGGCCCGTCTGTAATTGCGCCTAAGTGCTAGACCCGACCACGCTTTACAACTTGTCATTCTGTAACGATGAAATAAAACCCGAGTCTCCGTCCAGCATAACCAAATCACACTGCCTAACTGCACCGCCAATAAATAAGATCGGCCCGTCTGTAATTGCGCCTAAGTGCTAGACCCGACCACGCTTTACAACTTGTCATTCTGTAACGATGAAATAAAACCCGAGTCTCCGTCCAGCATAACCAAATCACACTGCCTAACTGCACCGCCAATAAATAAGATCGGCCCGTCTGTAATTGCGCCTAAGTGCTAGACCCGACCACGCTTTACAACTTGTCATTCTGTAACGATGAAATAAAACCCGAGTCTCCGTCCAGCATAACCAAAACACACTGCCTAACTGCACCGCCAATAAATAAGATCGGGCCGTCTGTAATTGTGCCTAAGTGCTAGACCCGACCACGCTTTACAACTTGTCATTCTGTAACGATGAAATAAAACCCGAGTCTCCGTCCAGCATAACCAAAACACACTGCCTAACTGCACCGCCAATAAATAAGATCGGCCCGTCTGTAATTGCGCCTAAGTGCTAGACTCGGCCACGCTTTACAACTTGTAATTCTGTAACGATGAAATAAAACCCGAGCCTCCGTCCAGCAAAACCAAAACACACTGCCTAACTGCACCGCCAATAAATAAGATCGGCCCGTCTGTAATTGCGCCTAAGTGCTAGACCCGACCACGCTTTACAACTTGTCATTCTGTAACGATGAAATAAAACCCGAGTCTCCGTCCAGCATAACCAAAACACACTGCCTAACTGCACCGCCAATAAATAAGATCGGCCCGTCTGTAATTGTGCCTAAGTGCTAGACCCGACCACGCTTTACAACTTGTCATTCTGTAACGATGAAATAAAACCCGAGTCTCCGTCCAGCATAACCAAAACACACTGCCTAACTGCACCGCCAATAAATAAGATCGGCCCGTCTGTAATTGTGCCTAAGTGCTAGACCCGACCACGCTTTACAACTTGTCATTCTGTAACGATGAAATAAAACCCGAGTCTCCGTCCAGCATAACCAAATCACACTGCCTAACTGCACCGCCAATAAATAAGATCGGCCCGTCTGTAATTGCGCCTAAGTGCTAGACCCGACCACGCTTTACAACTTGTCATTCTGTAACGATGAAATAAAACCCGAGTCTCCGTCCAGCATAACCAAATCACACTGCCTAACTGCACCGCCAATAAATAAGATCGGCCCGTCTGTAATTGCGCCTAAGTGCTAGACCCGACCACGCTTTACAACTTGTCATTCTGTAACGATGAAATAAAACCCGAGTCTCCGTCCAGCATAACCAAATCACACTGCCTAACTGCACCGCCAATAAATAAGATCGGCCCGTCTGTAATTGCGCCTAAGTGCTAGACCCGACCACGCTTTACAACTTGTCATTCTGTAACGATGAAATAAAACCCGAGTCTCCGTCCAGCATAACCAAATCACACTGCCTAACTGCACCGCCAATAAATAAGATCGGCCCGTCTGTAATTGCGCCTAAGTGCTAGACCCGACCACGCTTTACAACTTGTCATTCTGTAACGATGAAATAAAACCCGAGTCTCCGTCCAGCATAACCAAATCACACTGCCTAACTGCACCGCCAATAAATAAGATCGGCCCGTCTGTAATTGCGCCTAAGTGCTAGACCCGACCACGCTTTACAACTTGTCATTCTGTAACGATGAAATAAAACCCGAGTCTCCGTCCAGCATAACCAAATCACACTGCCTAACTGCACCGCCAATAAATAAGATCGGCCCGTCTGTAATTGCGCCTAAGTGCTAGACCCGACCACGCTTTACAACTTGTCATTCTGTAACGATGAAATAAAACCCGAGTCTCCGTCCAGCATAACCAAATCACACTGCCTAACTGCACCGCCAATAAATAAGATCGGCCCGTCTGTAATTGCGCCTAAGTGCTAGACCCGACCACGCTTTACAACTTGTCATTCTGTAACGATGAAATAAAACCCGAGTCTCCGTCCAGCATAACCAAATCACACTGCCTAACTGCACCGCCAATAAATAAGATCGGCCCGTCTGTAATTGCGCCTAAGTGCTAGACCCGACCACGCTTTACAACTTGTCATTCTGTAACGATGAAATAAAACCCGAGTCTCCGTCCAGCATAACCAAAACACACTGCCTAACTGCACCGCCAATAAATAAGATCGGCCCGTCTGTAATTGCGCCTAAGTGCTAGACTCGGCCACGCTTTACAACTTGTCATTCTGTAACGATGAAATAAAACCCGAGCCTCCGTCCAGCATAACCAAAACACACTGCCTAACTGCACCGCCAATAAATAAGATCGGCCCGTCTGTAATTGCGCCTAAGTGCTAGACTCAACCAAGCTTTACAGCGCATGCTATATAATGCACTATTCTTGTCAGATTTTATCTCGGCCAGCAATTAAAAACACATTAATTAAGGCAACCCGTTCGTAACAATCGGACGCCTATGGAGACGTAACTTCGCGCGGTTGCATTTATCGCGCAACTCTTCATAAATTAGAAAGATGTCTTTGTTGGAGTGGGGCGATAAAGACGCTGTCCCGACATTACGACGGCCACTTAAACAGTCATTAAGTTGGCCGTTTATCTCGGCCGTGGCTCGGACGAATTCTTAATTAATTTATAGGCCCGACTTCGGACACAGATTCCGCGCCAATGTTACATCACCTTGACTAACTACGTGTTGAAGGTTTTGTGAATCACTTAAATTCCTTTTCGTGTTTCGGGCGATCCGACCAGCATGTATATCATCGCCTAAGAAGCGCAGTACATGTTTGTCAGTAACAGATGGACAAAAGCTACGGTCAGAGAGTGCTCTGGTATAGGATGTACATAAGAGGGTCACGTAACTAAGAGTGACTTACTCTCTATCAGGGACATAAAGAAGT
>JBAIZL010000010.1:47614472-47631972 GCA_036971475.1 Prosapia bicincta
GTGTACGACGAGTTAGAAGAGATATTGTTACAGATTTCTTCAGAGTGATTGAAAACTTACAATTTTATTTCGCTTCCTAACTAACACGCTTGAACTGTCACTACACCCGCGCATGACCAGGAGCGCGCGCGCACTTAGGCACTTAAGCTATTTCGTTATTCATGCCTACCATTTTATTTCTACTTTTTATTTCTTGTACCATAACAACCTGTACTTAAAGTATTGTACAAAAATTAAAACACATTCCGCTTTATTTATCAACAATCTAAAAATGTCGTTTCAAAGCCTTTATTGTATATATTAACTTCAGTTTTATTCTCACTTTAATGTATATTTTAATTATGGCAGGTGATATGAAACAGGCCACAGGTGAATATTCAGCGATTCGTACAGAAACGGTGTTCCGGAGAGCCCATTTGTCACAGATAAGATAGACAGACGTTCGAGCACTCCGTCGCCCTCGCTAATTACTAAGTATTTGCATCTAGTAACGGCTGTGATACGCCCGTTTCCTTCGAGCCATCGCTGCCTTTCCGAATGTCAGGACTTATTTCACGTCCATC
The DNA here is from genome assembly GCA_036971475.1 of Prosapia bicincta. Lineage (NCBI taxonomy): Eukaryota > Metazoa > Arthropoda > Insecta > Hemiptera > Cercopidae > Prosapia > Prosapia bicincta. The sequence continues at coordinate 47,615,036 of JBAIZL010000010.1, forward strand.
ACTCAAGTCTCAGATAGCAGGTGTCTACTATCGCGAGAACTATCTTACGTAGTGGAGGAAGTCTATAAAGTTACAACGGGTGATAAACTGTCCATTACACAATGCGGGAGATTTATCAAATTGTAATTTTATGTTATTTTGTCTCTTTACGAGAGAAGAGAGAAGGTAATTCGTTTTAAAGTGAACACTTTTTTGGCGCCTGAACGGAATTATTGTACGCTGTTGTATAGATTTTTGCGTTGGTATTTATTCCGAATGCTACCATATTTTATTTGATATATTTTTCCGCAGTCGACGGGTTTTATTACAACATATAGAGTGTTTCAGGGAGAAATTGTATGCTTATGGAGCAAAATTAGGAAATAATCATATAACGTAGGCTCTGAAATGCAACGTCAGCGAGCGTCATGAAATAAAGTCGTAATCTTTAGAAGCTGGAATAAGGGACGTAGAGGGGGTGCTTTGATGTTTTATTGGGTAAATTATTTATTTATCTTCACTTTTTTAATTTAGTTTCTCCATTGTATTAGTTTAAAACACAAGTAGAGTGATTTAAAATGGGGAATTTGTTTGCAAAAATAAAAATTTTACCTTTGAAATGCAATGATTTTTTTAAATTGTAGTTAAATAATTATTTCTTTTAATTGACTACACTATTTTTTCTTTTTAATTTTTTTATTTAACTAAAACATTCATCCGATTTTATGTTATAGATTTTGTGGTAGAATAGGTTACCACATAGGTCTACCTGTGGCAGACTATTATGTCTTAACGCAAAGGTTATGTTATTTTATTTATACTAGTTGTAATTATTTAATAAAATGTAACTAAAATAAATTTTTCCCCGTTGACCTAAGTAGGAATTATTCTTATTCTTCTATTCACAAAAAATTATGCTTCTTATTACTTGTTTTCATTTAAGTAAAACATTCATTATAAGCTATTTTAAAGGTTTTAATATTTACAAAAACCAATAAATAAATTGGTAGAATTGTACAAATTAATATTAGTAACCTAATAAAATAAGTTTCAGTTCTGATTAACTACCGTTAAAGGTTTGGCGAAAAACGAACTTTTTACACCGTACATTTTTATATTTACACTTGTCACATTTTTTCAAAGTTTTTATTAAATTTTCTACAGGTTTGTAAAATATTTCAGAAGGATTTCGTTTCACCAGTGAAGATGAAAGCCGAGCGTTAAACTCGCTAACGAAATGTTCCAGAGCATATGTTTATATTATCAACAATTTTGTTAGTTTTTATGTCACAGAATAATTTGCCGAGCTATGAACCTCTCCCACCCTAAAACTCTCCGTATATTACCTTTATGTTTGCTGTGTAACTAATCGGCTATTCCCCTAAAACTGTAACATTTACAGCTCATTTTGTGGCTTTGTTTTGGTCACCGAGTTGATTGGGTGTGCACGTGACTCGTGCGTCACAGAGCCCCGCTTAACCCTTTCATTGTGGTCGGTAAATCATGGTTGCATTGTGTGCATAAGGCTGTATATATTGGACCATTGGCAGGATCAAGGCAACCATTAGTTTGGGAAAGTACGTTGCAGATTGATCAAAGTATTACCTCGCCATATAAAGACGGGTTTATCCACTGTGGGAGTACTTAGTGCCTTCGGAACATTAGTAGAAATCCAATATTTATTTTAAAATTACTTCCACAATCAATTCCGCCATCTAGATATGCCAAAAGCCGATCATATAATTTCGCTTAAGTACGCGTAAAATTACAATTAGTTAAACCGTATACATTTATAAGTTGCATTAGTTAAACATATTCAAACTGCCCCATACGTACTTTGGCTAGTTTAAATATTTTAGTAAATTTGAAAATTTACATTAAATAAGAATGAACATGAAGTTGATATTGTCGCACTTAATCGCAATGTTATATTTTATATTAAAAAGTTGTGCATATACAACTATTCTTTCAGCTTAGCTTGTGAGGTTATGTTAATATAAATAAACAGGTACACAAATCTCACAAAATAATCATTTATTAAGTCATACGCGATTTAATAAGAAGCCATCATCATCAGTGAGTATTGTAAGTTAGAGTGGATCTTGTGTAAAAGGCCTTGAAGACCCCTGCTTTAGTTTACTAAATAAGAATTCATTTTCAATTCTAGGTAACAAAATAATGTAACAGAGTTGTAAATTAAAAAAAAACCAAATAATAAAATTATAACAGATATTTGCATGTTGAGCAACATAATATATTTACATTGCCTTAACTATCCATTTCACTTTAAATAATTTATTAAAACTTTAAAATACCAAAACTGTATTGCATATAGATATTTAAATCTCAACACTATTGCTATAAATGTCTCATTGATTAGTGAGAATGAGTTATTTGTAAGGTTTACAAGACTGGAAGGACAATAGAAGCAAAGCATAAGTATCATTCCGTCTCAATGTTTACGATTAACCACTGGTTTATTTCGCAGACACGCAATATAACAGATCATTCACGGGAAGATTAATTTAAGCAACAGTCGTGCCAACATAACAAACTGAAATATCTGAAGCAAAGCACTTACTTGTAGCCGGTCGGGTTGAGCTCAGGTGTACTCTCGCTATGCATGGCCAGATTGAGTGACAACGCAGGACGCCAGGTAATCCTGTTTGCAGGATCTCACGGCGCAAGTCCCCCGTCCATTATTGCCCTACGTAATCGCGTTAACACACTTTAGAAGGACTATTGTTGGATGCTAATATTGATTTAATTAGATGTTATCTGCACATCAGCAAATAATTACTAACTTCGCTTTAATTGTTTTACTCTATTGGAAGTTTTGTTATTCGAGCACAGATACAATAAAATCGACGATCCAAAATAATCTTTGTAGACGAACATTAGGTTTTTAGTAAATTTGATAGATTTAAAACCTTCCAGTTTACAACTAATGGTTGAACTATAATGAAGTCACGTACCATACATAAGGTAAAGGGATTTAGTTACGGAATACAATCATATGTGTGTGTGTGTGTGTGTGTGTGTGTGTGTGTGTGTGTGTGTGTGTGTGTGTGAGTGAGAATGTGTATGTGTGTGTGTGTGTGTGTGTGTGTGTGTGTGTGTGTGTGTGTGTGTGTGTGTGTGTGTGTGTGTGTGTGTGTGTGTGTGTGTGTGTGTGAGTGAGAATGTGTATGTGTGTGTGTGTGTGTGTGTGTGTGTGTGTGTGTGTGTGTGTGTGTGTGTGTGTGTGTGTGTGTGTGTGTGTGTGTGTGTGTGTGTGTGTGTGTGTGTGTGTGTGTGTGTGTGTGTGTGTGAGTGAGAATGTGTATTTGTTTGTGTGAGAGAGTGAGAATGTGTATGTGTTTGTGTGTGTGGGTGTGTGTGTGTGAGAGAGAGAGAGTGAGAATGTGTATGTGTTTGTGTGTGGGGTGTGTGTGGGGGTGTGTGTGTGTGTGTGTGTGTGTGTGTGTGTTAATTGAATACAAAATGTTTAAATTTTCTTTGTGAATATTTTTTTAAAAATTTTCTCTACGTAAACTAAATCCACTAAGCCGTAAAGGTGCACTGAGTCGCACAGTAAAGTCCTCTTGGGTTTATACAGGTTGCAAGGAGTTTCTGCAAAATAGGAAAGTCGGCTTTTTATTAAATTTCGTCATTCACTAGTTAATGTCATCAGGTCCCGCCAGTTATTACAAGAGTGTATCAGATGGGGAGTATAAATATGCATTACAAAAGCGACAATTTACCTTTTTTAATTCCTTCTGTTAGTTCACACTTACCCTATGTATATATTGCTAAAAATTTCAGTCGTTAATAAAATAAGTTTTGTTCATCCAATCAAATTCATATACATTTTTTAAAACTTGTAGTGGATGACAATTGATGTTAATGAAGTTTTTTATGTAATTATTCATTAATTAAAATTTAAATGTATTAATTTTAGTTTTATATGGGAAAACATTTTTCACACAAGGGCCAAGGTATGCAATATGGGTTTTTCGCCCCATTTGGCCCAAAGTAAGTGGTAATATATTATTTTTATAGAGCAGCTGATTTTATGTTATAGGTTATGTGGTACAACAGCTGTTATAACGCATAGGTTATGTTACTTTATTTATATTATTTGTAATTATTTAATAAAAAGTAGTTAAATTATGTCTTTGTTGACCTAAGTAGGAATTGAATTTAAAAGATTTTGTCTATATTACTTGTTTATAACAAAATCTATCCTAACCAGAAATTTTGTAGCTATATTTTAGTATATGTAGACCTGTATATTAATGTATAATTCTGTCTATATAATTATGTTTTGTAAAGTGTGGCTATGTTTATATCATTATGATTTATATATTTTCCGATACCAGTATTTTATGTTTTGAGGTATTGTTTCTACCACTTCGTAGATATTAGCAGATAGTTGACAAATAAATAATTCACAAAAAACTTCTAAACACAGATATTTTTACCACTTTTCTTGCCCCCACCCATAAGTAAGTAAGGTTTACCATAAGTAAGGAAATTGTGTTGTATTAGCCATTACTTTGTGTCATGTCTTTGACGATGGTTACTAGGTAACCGAAATGTACATTAGGGTAAAATAAAAGTATTTGTTATTAGGGGTTCATGTGTATTATTTATTATTAAGTAACCACAGTGAATTATTCTAAGTAATTAGGGAATAGTTAAACAAAAATTTTTTTTAAACATCATACCTCTAAATAAACAGAATTGCGTGTGGTGCATAGTCTATATATTGCAGAGAATGCCAGCAAAGCATACATGTAGGAAGTCACTAGTTGTTGTCAGTAGGCCTCAACTTATTTATCACTTTGTAGATTATTAAAAATAGAATTTGACAAGTAATTTTTTTTAATTGATAAGTATTAACAAAGTCCCCTTGTGGGGAAATACAGTACAAGTTTCTTTTCCGTTAGTATAGGCTTATCTATATGAAAACATAACCACACTATCGACACATAATCCTGTTGAAAGAATTCTTTGCCTATTACCACACTATTTTACAGTGCATTACTATATAACTGTAATAAAATATAGCCAAAAGTATCTGGTTAGGGTAGGTTTTATAAGAAGTAATATAAACAAATAAATGTTTAATGAAAATGGTTACCTTGGTTAACAAAGAAAATTATAATGTTAGTTACTTTTTAAATAATTAGGCCTACAATTAATATAAATAAAGTAACATATCCTTTGCTTTTTAAACAGCTGTTCTACCACATAACCTATAACATAAAATCATCTGTTTTATGGAATCATATGTTATCACTTATTATAATCCAAGTGGGACGAAATAACTATATTGCATAAGTTGCCTCTTTTTGTGAAAAGGTTTTCCCTCAATATAAAACTGAAATTAATTCATCTAATAAACTTAATGAATTAATATTTAGAAAACTATACTAACATTAACTGTCATCCACTACAAGTTTAAAAAAAAATTATTTGAACTCGAGTGGATGAATAAATAGTATTTTATTAACGATTGAAAATTCGAACTATATCACTTTCACTATATGCACTTAAACACGAATCTTATTTGGTATTTATGCGAGTTAACTTTCAAAGATTCTTAGTATCTCCATCATAGGGCATTACTGACCGGGGGTTGTAGTAGATTGCGAGCTGTGTGGAATTTCCGTTGTCAACTCGCATACATACACATACCAAGTAAGATCCTTGTTTAAGTACATATAGTGGAAGTGATAAGTGAATACAAGAAAACAGTGTTGCAAAACTTAGAAATATATATATATATATAAAGAATGGGAACTGATAGAAGGTATTTAGAAAAATTTAGCATTTCTAAAGTGAAGCACGGTCTTTATTTAAAGAAATTCATTTCCCCACGCTTGCAGCCCTCTTCTAATAAATTCAGACCTGCTGACCATAATTAGGGAATATTGACATTTACTATCTGCTAGCGCTCTGTAACGTATATGCACCACCGATGGAAGTGTTTCTTTAGGTGGGGAGGGGCGTTTGAGTATAAAACTTGCCTAAACATCTTTAAAATAGGTTTGGGTATTCTATATTCATGACTACTTCCGACTTTATTATCTGTATAGTGTTTTAGTTTCTTATCCACATTTCGGCAGGGTTTTAACCCAGTGATTCTCCTGTTGGACACGGCCCTACCATTATCCTAACCTTTTCGGAATAATCCGTTGCTAAATATCTGTAGTGGTCAGGTGGTGTAAGATCGGGGGAGTGGGCTGGGTAAGGAAAGTTTGTTCTAAGGGAAACGATGTTCTCTAAGGCGATGTGGCTGGTTGCGACGTCTTGCTGGAACCATTGTGGACGAAATGCCAGGTTTCGGTGGCAACAAAATCTCCTGAGCTCTCCTATTAAACGACCAAGAATCACCCCATAACTAATGGAAGGTAACTGTAGGTGATTTCGGCTTCAGTACTGTCTATATTGGCGGGCAGCGTAATTGCTGGCATCCTCTGTGTCGTATGTACGCCACAGGTATAGGTTTTTCTTAAGAAGGTTGACGTTTTGAAAATTTCATATAAACAAAGAGGCTTGACAATGTTAGCTTCATGACAGCTTCGGACTTTATTATTTGAATAATTATTAAGCTACATTTCCACCCAGTGATTCCTTCCGTTGGACACGGCCCTGCCTTTAACCTAAACTTTTCAGAATAATGCGTGCTTGTTATGAACGGTTTGATAAATTAGGTTTGCATTTTCTACGCCCATCGATGCTAAATATCTGCTATACGCACCAGCAGGTAGCCAAGGTTTGGTTTGATATAAGGCAAACATAACAAACTGTTTCTCCAACGGGACTAGACACTACTGTGCAGGTAGAGCGAAGGACCCCCGAGGCACAACCCGCCCACGCCAATCACTCGCTACCTGACGTTGATTTGTTTCAGCTGTTTAAAATAAGGTTAGACATAAACTTAATCTTTCTAAGCTTTCACTTCCTCTCGCATAGGCAGCAGCACTTGTCACACAGCCAATATCGGTTACTACTTCATAAACTCTGCCATATTTACACTTGCCTCGCGTAAGTGTGACCCTTTAGGGCATTTATGTTGTTACTCTGTGTCTATTAATAGTTTTACGAAAAGAGAAATAAATTGAAAACCATTTTACCTTGGATGGAACTAAACCCTAAAAATTACTATTTCAGACAGTTTTATCTATTTGAAAATAAATCCAAATTATGTACTGTTATACAAGGAGATGAGGATCAACTGTGGCCTGATGATATCCGTGCTTTATTTCTACCCGTAAATGTTAGCGACTGAAAAAAAGCAATGTAGGCTTAAAAAAATATATATATAGTTAAGCCTACTGTAAAGCCAAATCATGAAAGGAAATAAAAAAAGGTAATATTAAGTAAGTCAAAGTGGAATAAAGTCCTGAGTCATGATGAAATGGCACAAGAAACTACTGAAGGCAGTGATGACGAGAATGAAATGAGGGTTCGACTGAGACAGTACAAGAAGGGGAAATAGTCACGCGGAAGAAATGGCCGCCTTGGATACTGTACTGCGTTGTATTGAATAACAGACACCACGTCAACAGATGTGCTTCCGCCAAGACGTCTATGCGACCCCGCGGTTCCATCAGAAAACTATCTGATAAGCAGACGTAGAGGAGACTTAATAACTTTTTTCCAAAAATGTACTGTAGTCATTAACGTTCTGTAAACGTACTTTGTACATTCTTAATAATAGTATTAGGCTTCATAAGGATCCCTGTTTTTTCTAATGTACAGGGACGTATTTCCGTTTATACGTGAGTATATATCCGAGTATATATATTGGCGTGTATGTGAGTGTGTGTGGAATGTTAAGGAATTAGTTACACACTTAAATGTACTAAATCGAGTTTAAAGTCAAGTGATTAAGTAGACCTTATTAAAACATAACAATAAACACGTGACGTTGCGTGCCGAGTCACGTGCCTATGGAGCCGTACGATATTCGCATTCTTATCGCCACACACAACTTTTGCAACTTGTTACGATCGTAATGCGTCGCTCAGACCAGATAAACTCTTTTCAAATCTTTCCATCGCGTTTATACACAACATCGTTAGCAATGCCAACAATAGAAAACATTGTTTACATTTTCTACAGTGAACAACCTTGTTTTTATTTTCTGCAATTGATATCGTTGTTTTTACAAAAGGCAATGCTGTTTACATTTTCTACAATGGGCGATGTGGTTTCAATAGGCAATGTGGTTTACAATTTTATAATGGGCAATGTTGTTTACATTTTCTACAATGGGCGATGTGGTTTACAATTTTACAATGGGCAATGTTGTTTACATTTTCTACAATGGGTGATGTGGTTTACAATTTTACAATGGCTAATGTTGTTTACATTTTCTACAATGGGCGATGTGGTTTACCTTTTTCTACAGCTTAGTGTCTCCTAAAAGTCAATGAATGGCGTGATAACATTAGCTAAACTCAATTTAGTATTTTATTAGCGTAATAATAACTGAACTTCTAGTAGTCGATGAGGATATGTGTAACAATAAAAGTTCTTGATTGAATGTTATTTATTGAAGTGCACTTGGATATACAATATTTGTTATGCATTGTTTGAAATATGTTGGAAAATAATTTTAGATTGTTGATTGTTGCCTAGCGACCAAACTTTGGAATGAATTCAGTGATATGTCTCAAGATAAGATAGAAAGTCACATTTTATAGTATTTTCGCACTTAAAAATTACATGTTGGAAAATAATGTTATGTCGCCAGAAACCTTCCCAGGAATGTACTCAACAATTTCCCAAAGTTTCATGGCTATCGCATTAGTGGTTTAGTAATGCATAAGGCTTATACAAACATAGGCCTATATACATACATACATATACATGTTTGCATATATATATATATATATATATATATATATATATATTTATTTATTTATTTATTTATTTATATATATATATGTAGAAGATGAGTATGACTCGAGTTTTCCTACAAAAACAAAACGTCGAATTTTAAAGTGTCAAATTTTTTTTTAATATCATATATTTTATTGTTTTTTAAGTTACAGAAACATAATAATTAATTTCGTTCGCTTAACGTTTGTCGACCAATGGAAGACTTACATTCTGCACACATAGTATGTACGAACCTGTCAATAGCACTTTCTCGTTAAGTTCAAACGAGGACTCCTGTTTTTGAAAGTGTTTCCCATTATCAACTCAGAATGTAACGGTCTCCTTCAAGGGCCTAATTGTTGAGAGCTGTAGCAGGTGTTTGCATATTAATATATGACGTGTGTGACCTTGAGGATCAAGTTAAGGAAACAAAACATTCAGTTATTCAGCGCATAGTTCTACGCTGTTAGAAAAGATGTAAAAGTTCTACGCTACTCGGCCCATGCTACAGATTTTATTTAAAACGAAGCCAGTAATGTCTGCGATTAAACATGAGTCAGGGATAAAGAGGGAGAGTGTCGTGTGGTGGAAGGGAGGTGAGTTGATTTAATGCGCGACACCACGCGACAATCAAACCGCCGAAAGAAATGAGCCTCTCGGAGTTGTCCACGTGCTAGACAACCCTTGCTCAACCCCACCTGGGAATGGTTTATTGTAAGACGCTTTGGTCGTGGTGTAAACGCAGGCTCGCTGAATCAGCTTACAATGCCTCGCGCCTTGAAGGGGAAGGGAAAGCATGGCCTATGTCGCGGAATCACAATTTAGAGGAGACTTTGGAAGTAGTAAAACAGGTTTTTTTATTTAGAAAAGTGTTTTCTTCATAAGTCACCTAGGTTCTATAACAAATTTCATTTTGAAATTAAAGAAATCATGTTTCGAAAAACATTTACATATTTTCTTTACATTGAAATCGTTCTTAAAATTGTTCTTTACAGTACCTTCAAGTTCAAAATATTAGCGGTCTGTTTTACTTAAAGTGTTCTATATGTTTTGGTATCAATACAATCCGAATTTTTTACAAAACACAAAAGGTACAAAATTCTCACTGAAATAGCTATTGATTCAGGGAGAATATTTATATATTTATATAGCTTATATATTTCATTAACAAGAATATTTATAAAATTATTTCCTCAAAGCTTTCCATATGTTTAACACTTTAATATTTTCTGAATATTCCCAAACCATTAACAGCTAAAACAGATTTAAAATAATAAAGAAATAATTTTTAAACATTTGTGCATGTGAAAAACATGTACACTAACACAATTTTTTAAATATATGTTTAAAACAAACAATATGATTGCGTGTGGTGTGTGTGTGTGTGTTTGAGTGAATGAGTGTGTACCACATAGTAATATCGTGTTTCTTTTCAATTGTCTTATTTTTGTTATCTGTAACTGTATCCTTGTAAATTTCCAATTATCCTCAAGTATTCATCTTTAAGCCTTTATCTCTTTTACTAAATTAATATTTATTAATTTAATTAAAATGTCTGTCGTCCTTCAAGTCACTAATTGCTTTGATTCTAAGTCTGCCATAATGGCGATTATTTAATTGTGTTTGTTTACGTTCCAATTAGTCATGTGTAATGTTTCTTTAATTAATTAGGCTACTCGTAATTACTATCGGAAGAGCTATATTTAGATCTGGTACCGGATAATTTAAGCTATAACTGATGCATATATTTTCTAATCCCCTTCTTCTAAAACACCGCCATTATTCCGTTTTATGAAATGAATCTGGTATGTTTATTTGTTATAAATAAAGGGAATAAAAAAGTAGAATGTAAAAATAAGAAGGTACTGGGCATTCCTGAGCTAAGCCAGTCGCAATGCGGCGAAATGAAATTCATTTCCTGCAATAACCGGGCAACAATGCGCGATGTTCATTTATTGCTCATTACCCGTTGCTAGGCGACAGCACCATTGTTGACAACATTCTGTAGACAAACCTCTCGAGCAGACAATGCTGTATTGTTTTGCTCAAAGCATTTTATTATTTTAATTTTGCACGCTTCTTTCTTGTGAACAAGGAAACGTTATTTTAATTAAAGCGTTGTTTCGGCCATTTCGGGCATCATCTTAGAATTAATGTAAAAGAACAAACTTAATCTCTGAACTTTGAAAAGATAATTTAGCACTGAGTGTAAAGAGGGAAATAAATTAGGAAGACACTTTGACAATGAAAATAAACCATTTAAATCATTTACTAGGAAACACAAAACTTGTATGGCATATACAAAAACTTAAGTCGTAACACTCGGGGGAGTACCGACAGAAGTTACAACTTTTATTGTCACGTCTACAAACGTTTTGATTTGAAACCATTTAATTCTGCTTAGTTAGAAAATACCTAAATATTTATTTTCAGACGCCCCTAAATGTTTTCATTTCAAAAATTGCATAAAAATACATAACTTATGATTATAGTTATATAGAGTTATTTGTATTGAGACTGTATTGAGTCAAAGATATTTATTAACTAATTATAACGTTTCCCTTAACAATGTTCAATAAATAACGTAACATAACCTACGTGTAAAACACCTGTTATACAACATAACCTATAACACAAAACCAGCTGATGCATGAAATCATATGTTATCATATAAGTCACTTTGAGGTGACTAGCCTGATGGAAATTTTACTGTAATTTAAATTCTGTGTTTATGTATAATTGTGTTCGCGAAAATTGAAGAAATGTAAAAAATGAAGAAAACGAACGGTACAAACCTGGGGCGTATATTAGGGGTTTGTTAAATATTGGTAGTCTATCTTGCAGTGTGATAGAATCATATTGTCAGGCGAACGTAACGGAAAGTGAAAAAGCACGAGAACTGCCAAAAAAATATCAAGTTTTTTTTCCGTCATAACTTTTCTACAAACTTCTATTGACAAATTGAGCCCCGACGTTCACAACTGGCGCCACTCTGTGGAAACGAACTGCCGAATTTCGTCGGTTGCTGCGTGTCCCACCAAGGACAGCTAACGGGTGCCGGGTCTGATGTGGGAGAGACACGTAATGTGACGTGAGAGTGCTTGGCGTAGGTCAGTATCACAGCCCAATGCGTGCACAGATCAGCTGTCTCATCATGCAACATCGGTCCACTAGCTCTTCCGAGTTTCACAACGCACGAGTCAAGGATTTGCAGATACGGTACGATTCTTTAAAGTGTTTCTTCCGAGATAGGAAGAATTTCTTGTTCTTTTATCCCGGTTTTTAAAAACAATTTTAAATTCAGGTCATTTTGTTTGATTCTTAGCTTGTTCCTTGTGTTATCCTTATAAGCATCGATTTCGTCGAGTTTAAATTTCGCATTTAAAATTCTAAAATGTCTAATAAACATTTATAAACGTATTTGTTCAGAGCTTTACACTCTACGGTTCAGAGGTATGGGATGTTACCATTGTTAATAATTCACAATATCAAGAGCACAGTGGTACAATATATTACAATAAAAATATTGAAAAGAACCCCAATACCACAAAAATAATAAAAAATAACAAATAAGACAAGTTACTTAAGATTAAACCCTTATGTACATTTCGATGACCATGTCATCATCATCAGAGGGTCTAGTTACAAAACACAATCTAGCACACAAGAAGTTACAAACTAGAATGATGAGTTTCATTCTAGTTTGTAACTTCTTGTGTGCTAGATTGTGTTTTGTAACTAGACCCTCTGATGATGATGACATGGTCATCGAAATGTACATAAGGGTTTAATCTTAAGTAACTTGTCTTATTTGTTATTTTTTATTATTTTTGTGGTATTGGGGTTCTTTTCAATATTTTTATTGTAATTGTTAATAATTACAAATTAATAACAATGAAATTGAACTATTTACGACGAGGCTGCGGTTAATCGAGACTTGTAAGGGTCAGAAGTAAAAACATTTGTAACGAAATGGAAATGGATAAGAATATAAGGGAGGAGATAGAGAGAAGGTAATTGGCATGGTTTGGACGTGTAAAGAGGAGGGCAGAAGACAGAGCGGTACGAAGAAGTTACCGTGATGACATTGACGAAGCAATGACTGCAAGAAACCTAGAAGAGGCATTCACGTATGGCAGAAGAAATTGCAAATTAAGGACGGAGAGGCGGTGACAGCTGTAATAGACCCGTTACACACATACATACACACACACACACACACACACACACACACACACACACACACAAACACACACACACACACACACATTTATATACACTCACACACATATTGCCAACGAAAAGCTTTGAATTGTATAATACAATAAACTATTGTTGTGTTTGTATTTTCTCGTATTTTCATATATATATATATATATATATATATATATATATATATATATATATATATATATATATATAAAATTATGAATGTTAATGTTGAATTTTATCTGTCTTGAATCTGAACGTCTTTAATGATTTTCTCGTAATTCCAGCTCTATTTGAAGTGCTAGGGAACAAGACAGTACAATCAACCCACGTGCCTTTAACCCACGTGTCTGTCTTGTCAATCCTTTGGCTTGTTTCTGATCTCAATTCGATCTATTTTTGTTGTAATCTCTAATTTTTAGAAAATTATGCTATCAACAACGTTTTCTGCAGCATGGGGATAAAAACTACGTTGTGATAGAGAACTATCAGAGATGAAATCAACTGCTCCTAAAATTATCATCTAAAAGTAGGCCTAATTGCTCTTCCTCTACTAAACTAAAACAAGCTCTTGATTGTGTAAATTCCATCTCTTAGTCCACACTCTCCCTATATATAGTCTATATATTTATTTATTTATAAATATCGTTCAAATTTTCAATAGTTAATAATATACTTTTTATTCGCCCACTCAAGTACAAATAAGTTTTTTAAAGCTTGATGCTAATACATTATTTCAGATATTAAATCATTAAATAAATATAATTAATTAATTTTAGTTTTATATAGGAGAAACCCTGCACAAAGGGGGCAAGGTATCCGATATAATCATTTCGTCCCATTTGGCTTAGAATAAGTGATAACATATGATTTCATAAAACAGCTGATTTTATGTTATAGGTTATTTGGTAGAACAGCTGTTCAATGCATATGTTATGTTACTTTATTTATATTAATTATAATTATTTAATGAAAAGTAACTAAAATAAAATTTTTCTTTTTTGACCTAAGTAGGAGTTGACTTTAAAAAATTTATGTTTGTATTCCTTGTTTAGTCTTTTCCCACTACTTTAAATTAATTGTTTTAATCAAACTCTACGATAGATACTTTAACTGGAGACTACTTTTCCTATCCACCATTTCTATCTCTGTTACCTTATATTTTACACTATCGCAGACAACGCCATTTTCTGAAGTTTTATGGATTGCTCGAGTCATACAGATTCGTCTTCTATATTAAAGAAGTAGGAATGACAAAAGACGAAACACGCTCAGAGAATTCAGGCCGAAACTATAAAACAACGTCAGCTCAAAGACAAGGACAAATATCAACACCCGAAGCTTTCGATTTGTTTCTAATTCCGTGCGACACTACAAACTATCGATTAGTAAAGTTCTCTTGATACCTCTTGCCGTCTGCAACCCGACTATAACCCATCGTGCAATACTCTCCCTGGCATATTTCTTGGTTGTATACAACACTGTACGAGAATGACCGTTCTCTTCACGGACTTTGTATCCGAGGCGCTTTCTTGGTCTGGAAACTTCCCGCCTCCCTCTATAAAACTCGCCACGTTTCCAGTTTTATGGTTCATCCAATAAGAATAATTATTTAGTTTTAGAAATACATCTCTGTAGGGCTTAATGACGTCTTTATAGACCTGTAAAATGGATCCCCGACACAGGTGTAAAAAGAACCCCTTTTTATTTCCCCGCTACGAACGCACATATTTATTGACTGGCGCTGCAGCTTCGCGCTAGCTGGGGTCTGAGGCTTTGCGACAAGATATAGACTACTGATTTTGCGTTTATGTTCATGAACATCTTTCTTTTATAATTTATGATACACTTTTTAATTATTTTCCTCTTTAAAAGTTTGATTATGTATTGAACGTCCTTTTTTAATAATTTATAAATTATGATCGACTTTATGATTCCCCCTCAAAGTTTGATTTTGTTTTGAACGGACATTTTTAATAAATAATTTGAAATTGTGATGGACTTTATCATCTCCCAAAAGTTTGACTTATTTTCTTCAACTCATTCTCTATTCAAAGGCAAATCATTTGAACTTTTCCTTCTTTACAATTTGTGAAATAAATCTATTTAAAATTGTTAATTTCATAGTAATGGATTTTGTATATTAAATTATCAACAACACAAAATGTCTGAAAATACGTTAAATTGTTTAAAAAGTTAATATTATCTAATTGCAAACAGTGATTTATAAAAACTCATTCTTAGATGAGTCGGTGTTGCTCGTGGAAGCGTAGTTGGGAGTAGTAGAGATCAGTTCAAAGTGGTGTTGGTAGCAGTAGATGTCAGTTTGGAAGTGGTGTTTTTAGCAGTAGAGATCAGTTTGAAAGTGGAGTTCGTGCCAGTAGAGATCAGTTTGGAAGTGGTGTTGGTGGCAGTAGATATCAGGTTGGAAGTGGAGTTGGTGGCATTAGAAATCAGGTTGGAAGTGGAGTTGGTGGCATTAGAAATCAAGGTAGGGCTGCTGGCAGTAGAGATCAGTTTGGAAGTGGAATTGGTGCCAGTAGAGATCAGTTTGGAAGTGGTGTTGATGACAGTAAAGATCAGTTTGGAAGTGGTGTTGGTGGCAGTATAGATCAGTTTGGAAGTGGTGTTGGTGGCAGTAGAGATCAGTTTGGAAGTGGAGTTGGTGCCAGTAGAGATCAGTTTGGAAGTGGCGTTGGTGGCAGTAGATATCAGGTTGGAAGTGGTGTAGGTGGCAGTAAAGATCAGTTTGAAAGTGGTGTTGGTGGCAGTAGATATCAGGTTGGAAGTGGAATTGGTGGCATTAGAAATCAAGGTAGGGCTGCTGGCAGTAGAGATCAGTTTGAAAGTGGAGTTGGTGCCAGTAGAGATCAGTTTGGAAGTGGTGTTGATGACAGTAAAGATCAGTTTGGAAGTGGTGTAGGTGGCAGTAGAGATCAGTTTAGAAGTGGAGTTGTTGCCAGTAGAGATCAGTTTGGAAGTGGTGTTGATGACAGTAAAGATCAGTTTGGAAGTGGTGTTGGTGCCAGTAGAGATCAGTTTGGAAGTGGTGTTGGTGGCAGTAGATATCATTTTGGAAGTGGTGTTGGTGGCAGTAGATATCAGGTTGGAAGTGGTGTTGGTGGCATTATAAATCAAGGTAGGGCTGCTGGCAGTAGAGATCAGTTTGGAAGTGGAGTTGGTGCCAGTAGAGATCAGTTTAGAAGTGATGTTGGTGGCAGTAGATATCAGGTTAGAAGTGGCGTTGGTGGCATTATAAATCCAGGTAGCGCTGCTGGCAGTAGAGATCAGTTTGGAAGTGGAGTTGGTGCCAGTAGAGATCAGTTTGGAAGTGGTGTTGATGGCAGTAGATATCAGGTTGGGAGTGTTGTTGGTGGCATTAGAAATCAAGGTGGGGCTGCTGGCAGTAGAGATCAGTTTGGAAGTGCAATTGGTGGCAGTAGAAATCAGTTTGGAAGCAATGTTAGGGGCAGTAGGTATCATTTAGGAAGTGGAGTTGGTGATAGTAAAGATAAGTTTCGAAGTGGTGTTGGAGGCAAGGTGGTCCGGGTGGTAGTAGAGATAGAGCGGAAGTGGTGTTGGTGGCTTTTAGACAGATTCAACATTTTATTCTGATTGAAATCTATTGTCCATGTACGTCCTTTTTATAATTTTTAAGTTATGGTAATTTTGTCATTATTTTCCTCTCCTAAAAGTATTTATATGTTTATATGCTAAAGTTCATGCGTTTATATGGTGAGGTTTGCATGTTTACAAAAGTATAAACTCGCAGAGATCCGGTATTAAATGATTACTAAAATAGATCCATATCGCCTAATGATTTGTATAAAATCTTCTATTAACGTTATCTAGTGGAAAATGTATTAACTAAA
>JBAIZL010000010.1:47636972-47804472 GCA_036971475.1 Prosapia bicincta
CTTAGACCTGCATATAATTATATACGTGATTTTTTCTTGTACAGAGATTTTTCTGATACTAGGTTATTACGTGGTGTAAGATTCAAGGTCAAAGATAAGAGATGTATAAGTTATAATTAACTGCACCATCTCAATTCTTTCACCCGCTTGTAATGGTTCTTACAAGACCACTTATGCAAGATTCTTTGCTCGTATTTCACGCGCAAAAGTAGGCTATTGTACAATTCTGTTATTTGTAGCCTATTTTAACCCACCAGCCTTCCTACTATAGGCAGCATGTTCATTTATTCACTGTGATAAGCAAGTTTTAAAGAATACACAGCTGTATCGATTCTCGTCCTTTTTTAACCTCAATGTGTATATTACCGATTATAAGCTCATGATAACAGCTGATGGGTTAAGTAAAGCAGCTGATTTTTCGTCTATAAAACACGATGCATCTATTAGGATCATGTTATATTTTTATATTCTTCAACTTTTTCTATTAGTTCACACTATCCTTATGTATATATATATATATATATATATATATATATATATATATATATATATATATCTTGTTCAAATTTTCAATCTTTAATAACATAGTTTTTATTTCATCCACTCAAGATCATATACATGTTTTAAAACTTGTAGTAGATGACACTTTATATTAATACAGTTTTTCAAATATTAATTCATTAATTAAATGAAATTAATTAGTTTTAGTTTATGTGGAGGAGAAACTTTTCCCAAAAGGGGCAAGGTATGCAATATAGTTATTTAGTCCCATTTGAAATAAAGTAAGTGATAACATATGATTTCATAAAACAGAAAGCAGTTGGTTCTACGTCATAAGTTATGAGGTAGAACAGCTGCTTTAATAGGTTATGTTACTTTATTAATATTAATTGTAATTATTTAATAAAAAGTAACTTGAATATAAATTGTCTTTTTGACCTGAGTTAAAGTTGATTCAAAAATTGTTTGTTCATATTACTTGTTATGAATGTCTGCAACTTATTAAAACAACAACCTTAATTTATACATAACTTTTAAATATTGCTCAGTTTTATTACAATTCCGTATTTTTTTTGTTCCAGGTAGGTTCTAAAACGCAGATTTTTGTCATGGCGAAACCATAAAACGTTTTTCTGAAGTCTGCCTTTAGAATCGTATTTTGTTTATATAAACTATATAAATGTGACGTCACGTAAGATGAACGAATTTGGCTCAAAGTTTTATGAACGACGGTAAGCTGATTTGTTCTTTACTTAGAGGTAATTTGAAGGTTATGTTTAATCATTGTAAATTGCCATTTCTTATATATTCATACACAAATTTCCTATTCCCTATTGCATTTCCTAGTTCAGTCATAACCTATATACGTAGGTATTAGCGTATATTTGATTAAATTAAGTGATATCTTGATTTCATTACACAACCATTTTTATTACTCGTTGATTATGCTACTGCCTATACTATACATTGTAAGTAAGTTGAAATGTAATTCCGATGAAAATGTATTATTATTTTGTGAATGTAGTTATATAATAATTACACTCCTTAAGACCTTGCTATAATTATTAACTAAGGTAAAGGTAGCGTCCAGCTAACCGTGCTCTTGATCACTCCTCTTTCCCCTATACTACCACTTCTGAAAACATGTTACATATTCAGAATGTTCTATGGGTCAGCTTCTGCATCCGATGTGTCTACATGTATTTCAAGATTGTTGTTATTTCATACAGAAGCTAATTTATCATCGAATTTTTCTAATATCCGTCGTCTCATGCAAGTCAGTGTTTTGACAGTCCTTAACATGTTTGTAGGAAAGTATTTAGACTGACTCAATGTAGCCTTCCACCTCTTGTCTCGCCTATTGCAATCTCTCAAGGTCACGAAAGGGACAAAGACCCTAGTATCGGGAATAGGAGGAGTTGTCCACTTACTATAGGAGGCTATATTAAAAATAAAGAGAAGAAAATTTTCCAGGCCGATCACTTAAACATTACGTAGACCATATAATAGAAGAAGTTGGTTACAACAAATAGACAAGATATAAGTAGTTAATGCGTAACCGATTGAACACTTTTGAACACACTTGCTAACGCGTTTCGAAATAATCGTTTCATTGACGAAGCCAACGTTACACGTTCCATTGACGACGAAAAGTAGCGGGGTGCCTTCATCAAAGAAACGATGTTTCGAAACGCGTCATCAAGTAAGTTCATAAGTTTTCACTCAGTTACGCAATAATTACTTATA
The DNA here is from genome assembly GCA_036971475.1 of Prosapia bicincta. Classification (NCBI taxonomy): domain Eukaryota; kingdom Metazoa; phylum Arthropoda; class Insecta; order Hemiptera; family Cercopidae; genus Prosapia; species Prosapia bicincta. The sequence continues at coordinate 47,639,220 of JBAIZL010000010.1, forward strand.
ATGCATTAAGTGAATTCAAGATGATTACACCAAACAACTTAAATAGACAAAGGCAATGTAATGTCTAGAGTGCTGAACCCAATCAGTGTAAAAACATGACGATCATGAGAACATATGATAAATTTACACTTCTGAGCGGCCACCACTCGCCACGGTAACGCTCAATTCGCTTTGGTCTCCTTACGAATCAATGCGAGCAAATTAACGAATGATCATTATAAACCCGAAATAATACAGTCGGGCATGTAAATAAGGCCCGTCCGTCCAGGGATAAGTGAACAATCAGCAAACAAGCTCTAATTAATCCAACCGTCGGTCGGCCGCCGCGGCTCCGGAAAGGTTATTACGCCCCGGTTTTTGTTTTTGTTGCATCGGCTATTAGGCCGTTTCTTAATGCGATCATAATCGTGCTCTCCGTTCCTTGTCTATAAAACTGTGCACATGTCTCTGCGTTACGTCGGTTGGCCGTCGCTAAGCACCCTAGACGCGTCTGTTACTACGAAACTCTCTGGTGACGTAGTCAAACTGGTTAGAAATAGCTGATTTGTATTGGGAATATTTTCTCAAAGGCAAGCACTATCTTACTATTAATATTGCTTTTCTACTCATTAAAATCTCCAAATTTCTTTTATCCATCATTCCCACATAAATATAAAAGCTAAGAAAGGGAGGTAAAGAAAGAACTTTCATTTATCATCTTTATTAAATACTAGCTTGTGCCCTAGTAAAGCTTTGCTGTGGCAGAAATGAGGAACAAAACAAAGTATACGTTTTATAGAAGCTTAACTCTGCAATACATCAGAGGTTAAGGCAATACAGAGTTAAAGTGATCTCAATTTTTCATCGATCCATGTCAGCATAAATCTGATAAAGTTTTTCCAGGTCCTCCTGGAGCATCAAAGATAAATATCCCCCCAACTCCCTCTTTTATCATGTGCATTATGCGATCATTATTTCTTGACCATTCTGTTCCTTCGTCATTATTCCTTGATCACTCTGTTCTTACATTATTCCTTGACCTCTTTCTTCCTTCCCAAATATTCCTCTACCCGCTTGTTCTTATTTCAAATATAGTTTTAACAATGTTTTAGAATCAATTCCTACTTAGGTCAACAGAGAAAATTTTTATTTTACTTGTTTTTATTAAATAATTACAATAATATAAATGAAGTAACATAACCTACGGGTTAAAACAGCTGTTCTACTACATAACCTATAACATAAAATCAGCTGTTATATGACATCATATGCTACTACTTATTTTAAGCAACATTGGACGAAATAACTATATTACACACTTTGCCTCTTTTATGAAAAGTTTTTCCCCCACATTAAACTAAAATTATGTCATTAAATTTAATTATTGAATTAATGCTTGATAATGTATTAATATCAAATGTCATCCACTACAAGTTTTTAAAAAATTTATTTGAAGTGCATTGGATGAGTAAAAAGTATTTTATTAACTATTGACATTTAGAACCAGATACACAGAGGAAGTTTGTGAACAAATAGAAGGAATAGAATAATAAAAACTAAAATGTAAAACAATTGACTTTAAAAGAATTAATATCGAGTTTTTGACACATAGAGAAAGTTAACGCACAGAAAGATACGAATGTGCGTAGGCTAAATGTTGGTACATTTTAACGTAGGGTAAGGTTCATATTTTCCAGATGGTCAAAGAAGTAGAGGGAGCACAATAGCTATTAAAAGATGCCTTTAATTCGAATCTATAAACCTTTGCAAACTTTCTGTAAAGGAATTTACAATAACAGGATAGATTTCGGCTTTTCGCTATTGAACAACTTGACGGGATTCATGAAGGTGGCGTAATGTGCTGCCGGGATTTGCTGAGAAACGTTTAGACCGGCGCAGCGACTATCACTGGCCTCAAAGTAATGGGAGTCGCGCATTTATGAAATATAGGAGGCCGAGTGGTTTGCCTTGATATAGCAGACAGTTCCCACACTTGAAGGGTTGTAAGGAAAGCCAGCCGTCCAATCACGGCACATTGTATTAATCAGCCGCAATGTCTCGCTTTTCCTTTTTGTGTTTTTGGTTTATTGCAACTATTAAAGTCATTAACAATTTATTAACACTTGGGTAGTACGTTCACCGCCGGGTTAGGTTTCTCGGATAAACAAAGAGTTTATCGAGTCAATAAAATCAATTTAGTGTAATTCTACGGATAATTTATAGTAACATACCTGATTGTGACGTATTAATAAATAATGTCTCATGAGTAGAAATGACAAACCTGAAACAGTAAAACACAACAATTATACTCTTGTAACATCCTATTTTAGTTTCTTACAGCGTAAAATATTGTTAATTGGTAATATTAACAGTGCTAAATATTGTTAAAATAGTGAAAATAATGTCCTTTTATAATAAATCCAAACATTCTTTCAGCCCAACGCTTCCACGTTGAATAACACTCTTTTCAGTTCTTCTGTTAAAATCCCAGTGCTTGCATATTGTTTAACGCTCTTTTCTGTTCTTCTGTTAAAAACCCGGTACTTGCATATTGTTTATCCCTCTTTTCAGTTCTTCTGTTAAAATTCCAGTGCTTGCATATTGTTTAACGCTCTTTTCAGTTCTTCTATTAAAATCCCAGTGGTTGCATATTGTTTAACCATCTTTTCAGTTCTTCTGTTAAAATCCCAGTGCTTGCATATTGTTTAACCCTCTTTTCAGTTCTTCCGTTAAAAACCCAGTACTTGCATATTGTTTAACCGTCTTTTCAGTTCTGTTAAAAACCGAGTACTTGCATATTGTTTAACCCGCTTTTCAGTTCTTTTGTTAAAATCCCAGTGCTTGACAATGACATTTTTCACTCAGAAACACAATTAATCAATTCTCACAATCTTTATTTATACACTTTACCATAAAACATAATTAACGCTGGTAATGGCAAGTGGCTGCAGAAACATATTCGATAACACAAAGATTGTAAGACTTGAGTAGTAGTGTAATTGAGGGTTTAGCATGGGATCTAATAAATGTTTTTGTTACCCACATTATTTTTATTAATAACCACAGTTAAAATAAGTCTTTATTAAATACATTTCCCAAATAAAGATATAAAAATTGAATAAAAAATGTATAAATCCATATTTTCGGCAATTTTCATTGAAAATTATGCAAAACTGTTAGCTCTAATTTGTTATTTGTAGTTCAAACTTTTGTGTTGAATGTAAACATTTTTTTTTTTACTTCAAATAAATAATACTTAACTAAGTGAATACGTAAGGCCTTACTTGCTGACGCGTTTCGAAACAAACATTCCTTTTACGAAGCAAAGCCTCTACTGGCGACGTCTCCACTAGGTACAAAGGTTGTCGGTGTGAGATTTATTGTTTTAATTGTTTCGAAACGCGTCAGCCCTTACGTATTCACTTAGTAAAGTATTATTTAATTAGAGTTTAATCAGTGAATTCAAGATGATTATAACAAGCAAATTGTTATTGATGATTCTTCATCTTTTATATTTTATATTTTTCGTTTTTTTCTTTCTTCTTGGACACTTTCAAACCCTAGAATATTAACTCCAGAAATACATTACCTTTTAATATTCATGTTTTACTGTATTAATCTCTTGTAACTTTCAATGATTTTTGTTACTTTCCTGCGTTGCTTACGTCATAAGACAAAGCGCACCAATTAGTCACCGGAACCGCTGGTAATTGTAACACTGTTACTACCAAGTACCCGCCTTCCTCGACCAGTACTACCAACTTGTTAAATGTTTTTGCCGGTCGCGGACAAATGGAACCGAACAAGTTTTTCGCCTAAAATCAAGGAAGCAGTGCAGAGGCACCAGGCGCCTCTAATGCGCCGCAAAAAACAAACCGCAGACTTAGAGTTAAATCGCGGCTAAACACAGATATTAGCGGCCAGTCACAGCTAACGAACCACGCCGAACCTTAGCGTTGTCTCCAAGCCAGTTCGCCAGCGCCGAGGGAATTATCTCTGCTCTCATTCTGCTAACATTTAAGAACGCAAAGGGAAATTTTCTTATTATATTCTGATTTACTCTCATGCTTTTAACAACACTCTTTATATTCAATGGGATCTAACATTTATTTTTTTTTATCACACTGTTTACTGGATCCATATGGGCAAGATGTTTACAGCTTATTGGGTTTTTGAGGCTTATAAATGAACTCGTGGATGGCACACGTAAAGAGGATGGCAGAAGACAGATGGCCACGAAAGGAACTAGAGTGCATTCCTCCTGAGAAAAGGCCACGAAGGAGTTGGCGTGATGGCATCTACGAAGCAATGAATGCAAGAAACCTAGAAGAGGCATTGGCATATGACAAAAGATATTGAAAATTGGGGACGGAGATATGGCGACAGCTGTAATAGATCCGCTATATATATATATAGGTAGTCTTGATGTAGGAACAGAATAAGTTAGAAGTATGATAAGTCAGTTTTGATAATGCCGATACTGCTAATCGGCGAAAAGCTTAAACTTTGTAATAAAATAAAAAAAGGTTTTATTCTTGTATGAAAATGGTTTTATTAAACATATATATATAAAATAGCCTAATAATATTTCGATTCTACTTTCGACTTATTAAAACCTGATCAAGTATACTTCTGCTACATATTATTTTATTTACATTTTTAGGTGAAAAAAATGTCTTACCCCTAATTAACTCTTTAAGAAATGAGTTATGATTATATTTCCTGTTATTAATTAAGTTCTTTTCTTGGCCGTTGATGAACATGTTTATGTCAACGGTTTTCTTTATTTTTACATGTAGAATGAGTTTCCAAGGTTTGCCATGCCTTTGTAAATCATGCTTTACAAATATAGGTATAATATAAACCGATGGACCTGAAAGATTCAACATACAACTTATACCAACCTCTTTTTAAATCTTATATAAATCAGAAACCGATTACAATTATTTATATATGTAGGCTATATATATATATATATATATATATATTTCTGAAGGTTAATTTATATATATACAATAGCTTGAAAAATGAACAAAGCATACGTTTTATAGAAGTCTACATACTACACGCTGTTATTTTGCATACTTCAGAGACTAAGGCAGTACAGAGCGATGACAATGCCATTTTTTTATCGAACCGCTACCAGAATCAATCCGATAAGAAATGTTTTACTAGTTCCTCTTGGCGCATCCAGTCGGAATTTCCCCCCAACTCCTTCATTTATTATTTGCATTATGCAAATAATATGCCTTTACGTTATGCTTATGCCTCTATATTTCCGCGTTAATTTGGAAATGCTAGATTGGACACGCGACTGGAGAACACCGGTGTTGTAAGTCTGTTCCCGACGCAAATTCACATTGAAACAGTCGCAGCTCTTGTGTGTGCTGGCGTTCCCATTTGGCGAACGGCGCAGCACGATTACACAAAAATACCTCGATTAAGGTGGATATTTAATTCAGATTTTATGGGATGCAAGTGGGTACGTTTGTTTTTGTTATTAAGCAATGCAATTGGGAATAGGTAAAGTTTCACTAGCGTTAGCTACTGTGGCGAGTGTTCCCATCGCTTACGACAGATAACGCTGTTGCTGGTGCACAGCTGATTGTTGAAAAAGCTGTTTTTTCGATGTCGCAAGTTTGGTACTGCCGTGAACAATACATACAAACAATCTTTGAAGCGAGCTGTATTATGTGTCAACATTTTAACTCAATCGCTGATGAATTTTTTTAGTTTTTGAAGCGTACACAAACCAAAATAACATTTATATTTATATAAAGATATATATATATATATATATATATATATATATATATAAACTATGTATATTTTGCTTTATATATAGGCCTATATACAAAGAAGATATAAATATGGCGAGTGTTAGCCTCACTTTCGGCAGATAGCAGTGTTGATAGTACGCTGCTGACCGTTAAGTAAGCTTTTTTCGCAGTCTTGGTATGTCACAGTCGCGATAAATATCCCTATTAAAAAACTCAAACAAACATAACATTTCTATATATAAATGTAAATTTATATTTTGCTTTGTATTTATATATAGTAAAAAGAGTATGTCGTTTCTAACAGCGCATTTTCCATCATACAGACTTTCTCTCTTCGTAATTGTTCTGCATCGTGTCAAACCTTCGTACCGTCTATTCTTTCGTACCAAAACCAATAAAAAGTTGTTTACATTTAAAGATGTATGTTATGCAGTATTTTATACATCTATCACCGTGTGTACCTTATGTACTACATGTATTTCGGTCTCCTTATGCATGGTGGATACCTTTCGCCGTGTTCTTGTGCATACCGATCGAGTGTACATACGGTACAACATGGCTACCGATCGCATACAGTAAGAATTTCGTGTGCAAGCCATGCAGCGACGCTTTGAAACCTTTCGCCATGTTCTTGTATATACCGATCGAGTGTACATGCGGTACAAAATGGCTACCGATCGCATACAGTAATAATTTCGAGGGGAAGCCATGCAGCGACTCTTTGAAACCTTTCGCCATGTTCTTGTATATACCGATAGAGTGTACATACGGTACAACATGGCTACCGATCGCATACAGTAAGAATTTCGAGGGGAAGCCATGCAGCGACTCTTTGAAACCTTTCGCCGTGTTCTTGTTCATACCGATCGAGTCTACATACGGTACAACATGGCTACCGATCGCATACAGTAAGAATTTCGAGGGGAAGCCATGCAGCGACTCTTTGAAACCTTTCGCCGTGTTCTTGTTCATACCGATCGAGTATACATACGGTACAACATGGCTACCGATCGCATACAGTAAGAATTTCGAGGGGAAGCCATGCAGCGACTCTTTGAAACCTTTCGCCGTGTTCTTGTTCATACCGATCGAGTATACATACGGTACAACATGGCTACCGATCGCATACAGTAAGAATTTCGAAGGGAAGCCATGCAGCGACTCTTTGAAACCTTTCGCCGTGTTCTTGTATATACCGATCGAGTGTACATACGGTACAACATGGCTACCGATCGCATACAGTAAGAATTTCATGGGCAAGCCATGCAGCGACTCTTTGAAACCTTTCGCCGTGTTCTTGTATATACCGATCGAGTGTACATACGGTACAACATGGCTACCGATCGCATACAGTAAGAATTTCATGGGCAAGCCATGCAGCGACTCTTTGAAACCTTTCGCCGTGTTCTTGTATATACCGATCGAGTGTACATACGGTACAACATGGCTACCGATCGCATACAGTAAGAATTTCGTGGGCAAGCCATGCAGCGACTCTTTGAAACCTTTCGCCGTGTTCTTGTATATACCGATCGAGTGTACATACGGTACAACATGGCTACCTATCGCGTACAGTAAGAATTTCGTGGGCAAGCCATGCAGCGACTCTTTGAAACCTTTCGTCGTGTTCTTGTGTATACCGATCGAGTGTACATACGGTACAACATGGCTACCTATCGCGTACAGTAAGAATTTCGTGGGCAAGCCATGCAGCGACTCTTTGAAACCTTTCGTCGTGTTCTTGTGTTTACCGATCGAGTCTACATACGGTACAACATGGCTACCTATCGCGTACAGTAAGAATTTCGTGGGCAAGCCATGCAGCGACTCTTTGAAACGTTTTTCCATCGAACCTTGCAGAAAGAGTTGAAGTATTGATTAGCGAACTAGACAGAGGTAATGGCGTGTTATTAGAGGCCATCAGGTTCGGGACTTTGGCTGTGTTTAACTTGGACAGGCCTCCATCAGTTCCAGCACATAAAGCTGTGCATTACTCCCAACTATTATTCAGCGGCGCTGCCCTGGTGATGAGCAATTCATTAAAAATTGATTAACTTCGCTTTCTACCGTCGGATAATCACCGCGTTGTACCGCGGCCGTGCTATTAAAACTTACGGATTCAATATTGATGAAACAATCGAAGAGCCGGCTGTTGGGTTGATTGCTAAGCGGTGCGATGCGGCTCCCGGTCGGGTAGTGGGCACCATTTGGACACGCTCTGCCCTCATCTATTTCTGTGACCTACTGAAACTATGACGTAAGCTGAGGACCGGTTCGTGTACCAACTATCAAACTATGTTCTTAGTTTGCAACGATATAAGACAACTGAAAATTTCCAATAATTGTATTTTACTGCATAGTAATAATATTTTTGATATATATCAATTAAACATATTTTTTTAGATATTATATTAAATAATTAAAATGATGACAGTTACAAGAATAACAACAAAAAATTTCCCGGAAATTTTAACGATCCTACCCATGTCAACAAAGAAACATTTTATTTTAAAGTTGCTAGTTGTAATCATGTTGAATTCACTGATTAAACTATAATTAAATGATACTTAACTAAGTGAATACGTAATGGGCTTACTTGCTGACGCGTTTCGAAACAATCGTTCCTCCTACGAAGCTAATCCTCAACGTATTCACTTAGTTAAGTATCATTTAATTATAATTATAATTTTATTTTAATTTGCTTTATTAAGTAATTACAATAAATGTAAATAAAGTAACACAGCCTATGCGTTAAACAGTTGTTCTACCATATACCATAACATAAAATCAGCTGTTTTATAAAATCATATGTTATCACTTAGTTTAATGCAAATGAGACGGATTAACTAGAATTGCCTATCTTGCCCCTTTTATGGAAAGTTTTTCTCCCATATACATCTAAAACTTATGCATTAAATTTAATTAATTATTATTTGATAAAACTATCAACATCAAGTATCATCCACTACAAGTTTTAAAAAATGTATTTGAACTTGAGTGGGTGAAAAAATATATTTTACCAACCACTGAATACATGAAGATACATAATAAGGGTGTGGGGTAATAGATAGAATTGAAAAATAAATTTTAATAGGCTTATATTTTTGAAAATGTTATACATACTTTTTAAAATAATTTATCTGAATAATTTTTATAAGTCAAAAATTATTAATCAGTAAAAATATTTTTGCATAATTTTCGTTTATAAAAATAAAATTCTAAGCGATATAACCTACTATATCTAAAAACAAATTTCAAAATAAATGCAATATTAGAAATGTATATATATGCATCTCAAACATTTAAAACAATAAAAAAATAACTTCCTAATCCGTTTCCCTTTGATTAAGCAATATAAAACTGGAATCTGAGCGATTTCCATAGGTAAAGGCTAATGAAGCTTGTGTGCCCGGCCAATGATTACACCCTGTAAGGCGAACATTGCGAGGTGCCTATGCATAATGCATGCCCTAGTATCTACCTGTGATCAGGCCGGCCGGCAGCTGAACCCAAGCTAATCTACAAATTGAAAATTACTGTTTTTATCCTTTGATCTAGTATTTTCCATATCGCTCCTAATACCACCAGATGTGCACGAAATCAACGCAAGACCGAAACTAGGGTTTGACGGAAGGTAGGCACAGAATATATACCCTTAGTTTGCCATGTGTATCCTTCGAACATTTATTCCTTTTAATGTTTAACGTTCAAACAATTTATTTTTTAAAGACCATTATTTTTAAATTCCTTCTATTACCTCACACTCTCTTGATATATATATATATATATATATATATATATATATATATATATATATATTTTGTACACATTTTCAATCATTAATAAAATACGTTTTTATTCATCCAATCAAGTTCAAATACACATTTCCTAAACCTATAGTGGATGACAATTGATGTTTTTACAGTTGTTTCAAACATTTATTCTATAACTAAATTATAATATTTGTGGGGTCCAGTCGGATTCGAACTGGGAATCTTCATATTCGTAGTCTAGCAAGCTTAGGCACTGTGCCAATTTTCCAATACCTATATATATATATATATATATTCCTCAAAGTTGTATATGAATGTTCTCCCCGTCTGGTTGTCGTCGAAACCTTCATACAACCTTAAACTGTTGCCATGGTTACCACACAATATCATAAATAGTGCTCTAGGGTAGCTAGAATAAAATTGTTCTTTGTTAACCTCAGTAGCAATTTACTTGATTTTTTTTATATTACTTGTTTTTACGTTTCTTCTTACATTAAATTCTTTTCAAACCATATTTTCTTCATTCAAATAGTGAAATGGTTTTTATATAAATATTTCTTTTTATTGAACAATTGAAAAATAATTCTTAATTTATTAAAATAAGAAAACTGTTTCTTATTGAGTCAAAGTTATTTATTTTATTATTGCAATGTTTCGACCACTAAGTCCTCACTAAGAGGCAAACCCTCAACCCCTACACCTCACTATGTACTTCCTTTGCGCTATAGTTCTGCGCTTTAATACTAATTTTCAGTACAGTAGTATTACAAGTACTGATAGGAAGGTTAGTACAGGAAGAAGAAGATCGTGAGCTAATAGAAGGAATTTGAAAACACACTGGAAGGAAATTTTAAAACGTTTATGCTTCTCGATTATGAGAGATAATTTTTAAAAAATTACATAAAAATAATTATTACCCGATTTAGACTATTAGGTTTGCTATATAATGTTACAATGATGAACGTTTCTGCTAGGTTCAAGTTGAGTACGATGGCTTTTAACTTTCTATCAGTTAAACAAGACCTCTACAAACGCAATAACGTTATCAGGAAAGTCGGTCTATATTAAAGTGTAAAATCTGTAAATATGTAATACACGTATAACATTAGCGCGACTTATGCGCGCCTAGTGGAGAATCCGATAAGCTTATTTTAGTGAAGTAACATTGTTTTGTCGCCTTATCTTGGTCTTAATATGGTTGCGTTGTCTAAGACAGTTACAATTTAATGTGTGTGTGTTAATATAATAATATTTTAGTATCTGAAGGCTGCACATGTATTCAGTTCTTTCTATTAGTTCACACCTTTTATATAGACCAATGGCTTTCAATCTTTTTTAAAGACTCTACCCCTAAATAAAAAATTTAAATTTTCCGTTACCCTTTGTTGTTGGGGAGGGGTCGGTAAAATTAGAAACACAATCATCAAATACATTAAATACACAATCCAACACCGATCCAAAAATCTAACAACGTAGCTTGAAATATTTTTTTTACGTCGTATCACATCGTAGAACGAAATAAAAATGGTTTAAGGTTGTATCACCTGCCACGCGTACCCCTTGAAAATGTTCGTACCCCAAGGCGTACGCGTACCACAGTTTGAGAACCACTGATATAGACTATATTTTGTACAAATTTTCCGTTACCCTTTGTTGTTGGGGAGGGGGTGGTAAAATTAGAAACACAATCATCAAATACATTAAATACACAATCCAACACCGATCCAAAAATCTAACAACGTAGCTTGAAATATTTTTTTTACGTCGTATCACATCGTAGAACGAAATAAAAATGGTTTAAGGTTGTATCACCTGCCACGCGTACCCCTTGAAAATGTTCGTACCCCAAGGCGTACGCGTACCACAGTTTGAGAACCACTGATATAGACTATATTTTGTACAAATTTTCCGTTACCCTTTGTTGTTGGGGAGGGGGTGGTAAAATTAGAAACACAATCATCAAATACATTAAATACACAATCCAACACCGATCCAAAAATCTAACAACGTAGCTTGAAATATTTATTTTACGTCGTATCACATCGTAGAACGAAATAAAAATGGTTTAAGGTTGTATTACCTGCCACGCGTACCCTAAGCGTACCTTGAAAATGTTCGTACCCTAAGAGGTACACATACCACCAGTTTGAGAACCCCTGATATAGACTATATCTTGTACAAATTTTCAATCGTTAATAAAAATACGTTTTTATTCATCCAATTAAGAACAAATATATTTTGTTTAACCCTTTAGTGGATGACAATTGATGTCAATACAGTTTTCTCAAATATTTATTCATGAATTAATTTTTAAAAGTTGATGTCTTTGCCGGATTCGAACTGAATGTCTACATGTTTGAAATACGGCACTAAGCCAACTTTCCATAGCCAGAGATCTATTACTTAAAGATGTATGTGAAATTATAAGAGAAAGGTTCCCTCTAATAATGAAGCATTACAAGAGATTTATAGTATGAGAAATAATAAACCGTCATCTCAGCTTCATAAATTAGAAACGAAAAAAAGAAAGCGAAATAATAATCCAAATTCTGGAAAATTAAAAGGAAATTTTCTTTCTATTTTGCCATTTTATATTGTGATTCAGTCATATGTTACTTTATTTATGTAATTTAAATTATTTAAAAAGTATCCAAAATAAAATTTTATTTCTTGAATTAAGTAGAAATTGGCTTTTTTTTATAGATTACTACTTATAGATACTTGTTATAGATTATAGAGGCTATAATCATAGATTACTCTCGACTTATCTGCAATAAACACAGATGTTCTGTTTGCACTAATAAACGTGGATGTTGCAGTCCTGCTAAAAGCCCGGAAGCGCTCACTTCCTGGGACAACTAAACTCCTTGTAAATGGTTTGGAAAGACCCATAGTGATCTAGAGACGCGCAGATAAACTGTTTCCTTTTGTAGTAACAAGGACAAGAGGCCGAATAGGAGTCGTAAAACAGAATCAATAAATAAATAGGAGAATGTATTTTAGTTGTTTCGGAGATTTTCTCAGTTAATATGCTAATGCTTCTAATAGAGGAAATCGGACCCGCATCATTTTATATTACTTTAACACGCTGCTTGTATGCTGTACATATTAATATGATGCATCAGCGAAATCTACCCCTATACAATGCACAGCATTTATAATTAAAAAGTTAGAATAAATCCTAAAAATGATCGAGAACTTATAAACACAAGAAATATACACAACTCACAGTTATAAAACTTTAATTTCCTACGCGTTTCAATGACTTATGTCGTCATCATCAGTGATGCTACCACAAACACTAACTCCAATTAAAGGAACTGAACATACCCTATCATATTTTTACAAAAGTTAGAACCGGATCTAACAGAGGGTTTGGCAGTTCTACATGAAGATACTGGGCAGGGCAAGAATTAAACAGTCATTAACGTAGTGAAGTATACAAATACCTGGACATAGCAATGAACGAAGGCGGTAAAAATGAACAAGGTAGGCCTATATTGCAGATATTAGTTTCAGAAGACCCATCACAAGTCACTTAGATCCACTATGATGGAGTAAATACACACACACACACACACACACACACACACACACACACACACACACACACACACACACACACACACACACACACACACACAAATAAGCGTATTTACACCGTTGGTGGGAAATATAATGAATAAATGGTTCCAAGTATAGACAGTGAAAAAAAAAAACAAAGATACATCACATTGCATTAGAAATATGGTGACATCACTTATAACACCACAGAGAGTGAAAAGCTTTCCTGGTGCGAGTATATGAGAATAATGCAGAATGATAAATTGCCAATGTAAGAGACGAACAAGAGTAGGGAGTAAACAAATCACGACATAGAGGGATTGGTGTAGCTATGGGTAGAAGTACTGTGTATGATTCATGGGGAAAGGAACATGTAGCATCGGCTTTAGAGTACGAGTGCAGTGACGTCAAACTTTAAACGTAATTATTAAAACGTTATAGGCCTACTTATTAAAAAGTTAATATTGCAATTTTCTCTTACGCAGCCACTACATGGTTTATATGTATGCACATGTAATTAAATTTTATAAATTAATAATATACATTTGTTTTACTATTTAAATTAATTACGTAATTTATAAATACACATACACATACACATACATACACAAACATACATAGTTTAAATGATATATATATAGTGTGTGAGTGTGCGCGCGCACACACACACACACACACACACACACACAAATTCACAAACACATAAACACACACACACACACACACACACACACACACACACAGAAACTTACACACACACACACACACACACACACACACACACACACACACACACACACACACACACACACACACACACACACACACACACACACACACACACACACACATACACACAAACACACACATACACTCACACACACACAAACTCACACTCACATTCACACACAAACACACACACACACACACCATTCAAGATATTATTAATAAGGATTGTCCTTTTTATCAAGGATAGTGACCTTTTAAATTAAAGACAGACCTTTTCGACTAAAGGCGTTTTTAACCAACCAGTAACCTCTAAATAGTTTGTTCACTCATGTGTAGCTTTAGAATCACTGAGAACGCCTTTACCATATATTTGATGCCGTTACAAAGTTTAGTCAGGTATTTAAAGCCTCCACGCCTTACATTGGTCGCGCCGTACAATTTTGTTGTTCCCGAAATAACAATTAACGAATAACAAATAATGTTATCGGTTATGTATCACTGGTATAACCGATAATTTCCCGCTCTGGCCTGTAATCTACCGGTTTGGAGGCAGGCCTAGTTCTAGAAAATTACTGTGGAGCGCTAGTATCGATATAGAGTTTTACAACGGCGGGCTGACCACAGTCAGACAGGATGTCTGTAAACTTTATTTACATAAACTAGCAGAATTACTTACGAACAAGTAACATAAACAAAAAAATTGTAGGTCAATTAATACTAAGGTCAGCGAAGAAAAATATTATTTTAGTTACTCTATATTAAATAATTACAATTAACATAAAAAAATAACCTAACCTATACGTTACAGCAGTTGTTCCACATCATGACCTATAATATAGAATCAGCTGTTTTATGAAATCATATGTTATCATTTATTTTAAACCAAATGGGGTGAAATAACTATATTATATACGTTGCCCCTTTTGTGTAAAGTTTTTCTCTCATGTATAATTAAAATCTATTCATTAAATTTAATTATAGAATTAATATTTGAAAAATCTGTATTAACATCAATTGTAATGCACTACATGCTCAATGTATTTGAACTTGAGTGGGTGATTAAATGATTTTTATTAACGATCGAAAATTTAAACAAGATATAAAAATATATGAGAGTGTGAACTAATAGAAGGAATTAATTACTTAAAATTTGATTCGCTGATAATCGACAGTTTCTGGACCAATGATTTAATCATATTATTTCTCACTTAAACAAAAATCAGGCGTAATTGTTTAGAGCAAATAGAAAATAAGTGTACTAAAATCACTTAAAAATTCCAATTATGAACTAATGAAAAATAATTATGAACTTATTTAAAATGTTTAAATATTTTTCAGTTTACAAATTTTAACGATTTAAAAAAAAATATTAATACACTTTGACTGAAGGAAAAACTTTTCGTCTGCCTATTTTTTTTTCTCTAGACTTAACTATACAACAAGCATAAACTAAACACAACGTAAGATTTCAGGTTATGAATAACGGCTGACTTTATGATCGTTGGTTATGATACTTCCTGTATTGTATAGTTAGTCATTTAAATGTTATTATTTGATAATAATTAGCATTAATTATAAACAATAATTTATTTTGCAGTAATAATTAAATTATTTAGTATTATGATAAATTAATTATGAACGTTTTTACACTCTCATATTATTTTTACAACCAAGTTTATTTGATAAATCATTGCTTATTGAATTAACGACAGTTTAATATCTAGTAGGCTGTTGTCAATGCAAATAATATTTTAAAATTAGGTTGGGGTGTCACTCTTGAAAATGCTAACACTGTGTAACGGCGAAAAGCTTATAGCAGATTGTTATTATTATGTTTGTGAAGAAATGTTTGACAACTGTATCAAAGTAGTGTGTGTGTATACATAATACAAATTTATAAACATAAAAATAGCATAAACATAAACGAACAAATGAAATTTAAAAAAACGATAAGTGAATCAACTTAATAGAGAAAATAGACCTTAAGACAAATTAAAAAGATTCCCACAGTGCAGTGAATCCGAAAATAGAACAACACCAGTATACCAAGTGAAAACGGAAATCCCACACACCTGGTAATCTACTACAACACTCAGTTTCAGTTAATGCTCGACAATTAAGATACCGTAATTAATTCTCGAAAGTTAACTCGCTTATATACCAAGTATTCTTGTTTAAGTACATTACAACAGTGTTGCAAAGTTTTATATATATATATATATATATATATATATATATATATATATATATATATATATATACATATATATATATATATATATATATATATAATCCTATATATTATATATATATATATTATATATATATATATTATATATATATATATATATATATATATATATATATATATATATATATATATATATATATATGCACATAGTAAGTGAGTTCAGACGATGGGTGCGTGAGCGTGTGTATAGAAATAATGAAAGATAAGCTGAAACAAACTCTTACGTCATAAAGAAATCACAAAAGATTTCTGCAAATACAAAAAAGGGCTTCGTACTTAGGTGTTTTGTAATTTCGTAACAAGGTGTATTAGGAACAACCAGTATATAATTTAGACGGAATTTACATATAAACACGGAATTAATTACGCCCGATAGAATCTGAATCATTTGAATAGCAGTGGCAGAATATTTGAAGAGGTAAATAAGCGAATGCAGAATTTTAATGTACGTACTGGCCCTAATGTGGAAATAATGCATATTAGCGGGAACTGTTACGGTGGAACGCAGGGTTCGAAGGAACCGTTGTTACAAACGTTGCATTGCGTGATATTGTAATGCGTTACGTCACTATAGGAGCCGCCGCGTTTTAGACTGACGATATTGTCTTAAAATTTATAAAAATTACAAATAATAATATTTTTAATTAATATATTTTTCAACTACGAATGTAGTTGATAATGTTTAGAATTTAAAATAATTATGATTCATTTGATTCAACCACCTGGAATAAATTTCTAAGAGATACATTATTTTCAAATACATTAGAGCAATTTTACTTTGTATAATTTATACAGTCATACTTGTAATTAAAACAGAGATATAGTACTTTTTATAAACATAATCAGGCTATAATTAAGAGGGACAAATAACCGCTTGTTGGAAGAAATCAAATGAAAGAGAGAAAATCCTATTCTACAACTACTAGTATTTAAAGTTCAGAATAACCAGAATAATTGAAAAAACGCGAAAATATGTTCAACAATTAGGCTCCCAATAATTTAAAATTAATGACTCAATTATTCCCAACCATTAGAATCTCTACTTTCGTATAATTTTACGAGACTCACCCGCCTCTAAGATGTAGAACAGTATACCACCTCCAGTGCTTCTAGGTCATATTGCCTTAGAACACTAGCAAAACTAATACACCTGTGTAGAAAGGAATTTAATTTTGCACTTGAACAAGCTATAGCGAAAGAAACTTTAACGCACCTAAGTGAGTACGCGTTCCAAAGGACGGAAATCAAGAAGGAAGTGAATCCAGCGCAGTAAGTGAGAAATGGATGGTAGAGAATATTCATATCGGTTTATCGCGCAATACTAATGCACTGCACGACCTGGTATCGCTCTCTGGGAAAATATTTTATCTGCTTATCTCGTCTTGATTAACGACTGTCAAAATCAATAATAATCATTAACATATTTGAATTCAAACGAACTAGTAAAATATATGCACCACAAGTGTATTCATTTTAATTATTTTTTTTCAATAATAGGCCAATAATGTACTCTTGAAATTATCTTTTAATTTCCTAAGTGTTAAATTCCTTAAGTAATTATTTAAGTAAAATAATTCCTTAAGCTAGTAAATTATATTACTATATTAGGTTATAAAAAAAAAGAAAAACACAACTTTGTAAACAGAAAATGTTTCATTTTTTTATTACTCTACATTTTAGAATTTTAATTTTGAAACATAAGCGATATGAATTTTATATGTAACTTGTATTAAGTGGGAAATTAAATCATACCCTCTCAATATAAATCACGTGTTGTGTGAAATCATATGTTAAGTGATTAGCATGTCTCAGAATTTATTTTTTCATTCAATTCCTTATATATTAGTTTACACACTCTCTATATATATATATATATATATATATATATATATATATATATATATATATATATATATATATCTGTGTGTGTGTGTGTGTGTGTGTGTGTGTGTGCGCGCGCGTGTGTGTGCGTGTGTGTCTTGTTCAAGATTTTCAATCATAAATAAAATACTTTTCATTTATCCACTCAAGTTCGAATACTTTTTTTAAACTTGTAGTGGATGACACTTGGTGTTAATACAGTTCTTTCAAATGTTAATTCAATAATTAAATCTAATTAATTTATTTTATTTTTATATGGGAGAAATCCCCTTTTACAAAAGGGACAATGTAAGCAATGTAGTTATTTCTTCCCGTTTGGCTTAAAATATGTGATAACATATGATTTCATAAAACAGCTGATTTTATGTTATAGGTTACGTGGTAGAACAGCTGTTTTCACGCATAGGTTATGTACTTTAGTTATCTTAATTGTATTTATTTAATAAAAAGTAACTAAAATCATTGTTTCCTAAATAGGAATATTAGCCTACTTTAAAAATTATTTAATAATACTTGTTCACCTTAAACATAGAATAAATACAACTGTTAGTCACAAATGGTTTAAATCGTCCGTTACAAACCACAAAAGTCCATGTATGAATCATTTCTGATATAAACAAAGTTTTACAACTTTTTCCGCATCATAATATTTTTTATCTTGAACACAGTGAAACTCCAAATCCTAAATATTATTTCTGTATTTGCTCTAAGCGTAACATAACCTTATAAACAAAATGTTTCATTATTTTTTTTATTTTTAATACACATTTATTTTTAATTTTATAGTTTGTATATATTATGAATTTTGTGTTTAAATTTATTAGATAGGGGATTCAAAACATAACGTAACAACACAGTTGGAATAGAAATCAGCTGTTGTGTGAAATCATATGTAAAGCATTCCCACCTATAATGTCGGTGATCTTGCACACAGTTACACTGCAATCCTAAACGGTTTATCTGTGTTTGCTCTATGCGTTTGTATTAACAATCTTCCACCTGACTCGAGCAGCCTAACTATAAAAGAACCTTACGAAGGATGCGAAATCGGTAATGTTTACTTTGTCGGCATCAATCAAACGGCAACCAGTCTTCCACTGCCTGCTAACGATTGTTTGGACGTGCTTGTATGATAATTAAAAGAAACGAGCCGGCAGATAGGTGCGATCAGCTCGTACAGCCATAAACACTGTAATAGCCGCTGTCCGACCTTCCTCGAGATAGAATTAGGCACTAAATGATATGGCTACAGCTGCAGTAACAGTCTGTCCCAGATCTGTTTCGCTGTCGGTCGAAAGTTACAGAACATAAACACTTCGTTTTAAATGAAATCAATGCCAAAAATTTCTGATGTTTAAACCTCCTCTTACGTCTAGCAATGTTTTCTACGGGAGTAAAACTTTAGAACTTTGAGCTTAAGATTTTTTGAGAAGAATGAATTTTTCTGAATATTTAAGGTTAGGTTTCCATATTTATATTCGGGTTTGTAGTAAAAGGTGTTTTGTACTCCACTTTGGCGTTATTTGGAGGTTATGTTTAAATTATTTTAAATTCTAATAACCTCTATTGATACGTGTTAATGATAAAGAGATTTATTTTTGGAGAAACCGAATTTTTATCTAATTTAGTCTAAAATTAAATAGAATGACTTACTGTAGACTAGCTTCTACTACAGTCTAAGTCTTCTATACAACTTCTACAATGCGAACACTAAAAACTATTAGTATAGTAGCTTAATAGTACATTGGTATATTAATCTTTGGTACAATATCATACTAGTAGTTATATATTGTTATATTGGTATACTACTATAACAATATTAGTGCTATTAATGTTTGTGTTGTTTCCTATTTATTTATTAATATTCTCTTTTTGTTTTTAGATTTACTATTTATGTATTTAACAATGTCGAAAGTTTTTCAAATTCTTTAACTTAGAAAATTGCAATGAGGATAAACAAAAATTAAATTTTAATATAAAATCACCTGTAATCTTTTGTCTTGTATAAACTGAGACAAGTTAAAATATTCAAATCAAAACGATTACCGAGTTTAGAGAAAATGTTCGCTTATTTTTGTTTTTAAAATGCAAAATATAACTATAGTATTTGTTAAAATTTTCAACTGTTTTATCATTTTTAAGAGAATATTACTCTAGCGACGCCCGGAAAATCCATTTTATGGACATAAACATACAATTTCACAGTATAATTTCCGTCAGGTTACTCTATGACATACCTCAAAGTGAATGTAATGATAACATATGATTTCATGCAACAGCTGATTTTGTGTTATAGGTTATGTTGTAGAACAGCTGTTTCAACGCTTAGGTTATGTTATATTATCTATTGAACCTTGTTAAGGAAAAAGGTTATCAAATCGTTTTCATTAGTTAATAAATATCGAAATCTTATTGCTGTTTATGACGAGCTGGGTGTTAATTACTTATTACATTTTTGCTATTACTTGCGACCAGACTTTTTGTTAACTAAAAGTTGTTAAATTGTTAACTTACAAGTTGTAATTTAACAACTTTTAGTTAACAAAAAGTCTGGTTGCAAGTAATAGCAAAAGTGTAATAAGATAATAAATATATTAATTTATTTAAATTTTGATAAACCTTGGTACAAATAATTCAATATAACGATAATAATAAGTTATATATTTTTAATTCAATTTTTTAATTGGCGCGTCTGATACTTTTTAAGAACTTATTTCAATTAAAAACGTGTGTTCAGTAAACATTTAATGTACGTTTTGTTACCTACACTATTACATTGCCTACAATAAATATTAGTCTTTATTTAATTTATCAAGCGTGGCAGCCCTGTTTATCAGGTGGTCAAATCTCTTGCTCCCATAGCCAGGTCACTCCGAATATATCACTCCTGCAGTGACCACATAATCTATTTCATATCTACTTATAGAATAAAATAATTATTAACACAGCACGAAATGACGTCAGAACACAACATTAGTCAAATATCCAGAAATTATCCACATATGAACGCTTTACCTCGAAATGTGCTTAGCTTTGTTTAATTGCTCTCAGAATTTCTAACCGTGTGAAATCCTATTGTGTTTTTTCCTTTTGATAAAAATGTGTTTTTAAATCTGAAATCAGAATATTTCGACATGGAAGCAGAAATGCTGGATTCTCAAGGTCACAGAACCGGTCGTATGCGTGATTTAATGGCAGGGATCCTGGGAATCATTAAGTAAGAGTAATTATATACAAACATACAAACGAAACAGCCAAAAACATTTGAAATGTGTAAAGTACTTACCAATATGTTGAAACTCAAGTCGTTTCCTAACAACGTATGACCATATTAATCTCAAGAGATTGCCAATAGTCAACCAAAAATTAGTTTTTAATACTGTTAATTTCAAATAATTGAACTTATAAAATAAATCCCGTAAGTGATACAATGTTCATTATAATTAAAAATGACCTTATAAAAGGCCTTAATTTGATTTTCCCCAGATAAATATAGCACAATCTAATTTCCTGGACTAAAGGGATAAACGCATATAATACATAGTGTAGCATAAGCTTATATTTATTTTAATTCAATTCCTACTACCAGTTTACACTTTCTCTACATATATTTATACACCTTGCACACATTTCCAGTTGTTAATAAAATACATTTTATTCGTCCACTTAAGTTCAAATACATTTTACCCTTGATGTTAATACAGTTTTTTCAAATATTAATTCAATATATAAGTTTAATGAATTAATTTTAGTTTTATATCGAAGAAAACCTTTTCACAAAAAGGGCATGTTATGCAATATAGATATTTCGTCCCATTTATCTTAAGTAAGTGGTAACATGATTTCATGAAACAGCGGCTTCATGAATGTGTTAGAACAGCTGTTTTAAAGCATAGGCTATGTTACTTTATTTATATAACTTGTAAATATTTAATACAAATTAACCAAAATAAAATATTTCTTTGTTGACCAAGTAGTAATACTTTAAATAAATTTCATTTACATTATTTGTTTACATTATTTGTTTATATTATTTGTTTATATTATCTGTTTATATTATTTGTTTACATTATCTGTTTATATTATCTGTTTATATTATTTGTTTACATTATTTGTTTGCATTATTTGTTTATATTATTTGTTTACATTTTTTATTTATATTATTTGTTTATATTATCTGTTTATATTATTTGTTTACATTATTTGTTTATATTATTTGTTTACATTATTTGTTTATATTATCTGTTTATATTATCTGTTTACATTATTTGTTTATATTATTTGTTTGCATTGTTTGTTTATATTATTTGTTTACATTATTTGTTTACATTATTTGTTTGCATTATTTGTTTACATTATTTGTTTATATTATTTGTTTGCATTATTTGTTTATATTATTTGTTTACATTGTTTGTTTGCATTATTTGTTTCCATTATTTGTTTATATTATTTGTTTACATTATTTGTTTACATTATTTGTTTATATTATTTGTTTATATTATTTGTTTACATTATTTGTTTATATTATTTGTTTGCATTATTTGTTTGCATTATTTGTTTATATTATTTGTTTACATTATTGGTTTGCATTATTTGTTTATATTATTTGTTTGCATATTTTGTTTACATTATTTGTTTACATTATTTGTTTATATTATTTGTTTGCATTATTTGTTTACATTTTTTGTTTATATTATTTGTTTACATTATTTGTTTATATTATTTGTTTGCATTAATTGTTTACATTATTTGTTTACAATATTTGTTTACATTATTTGTTTGCATTATTTGTTTATATTATTTTTTACATTATTTGTTTATATTATTTGTTTATATTATTTGTTTGCATTATTTGTTTATATTATTTGTTTGCATTATTTGTTTACATTATTTGTTTGCATTATTTGTTTATATTATCTGTTTATATTATTTGTTTATATTATTTGTTTACATTAGTTGTTTATATTATCTGTTTATATTGTCTGTTTATATTATTTGTTTACATTATTTGTTTGCATTATTTGTTTGCATTGTTTGTTTATATTATTTGTTTATATTATTTGTTTACATTTTTTATTTATATTATTTGTTTATATTTTGTTTATATTATTTGTTTATATTATATGTTTATATTATTTGTTTACATTTTTGTTTATATTATTTGTTTATATTATCTGTTTATATTATTTGTTTACATTATTTGTTTATATTATTTGTTTATATTATTTGTTTATACTATTTGTTTATATTATTTGTTTACATTATTTGTTTATACTATTTGTTTATATTATTTGTTTACATTATTTGTTTATATTATTTGTTTACATTATTTGTTTATACTATTTGTTTATATTATTTGTTTACATTATTTGTTATACTATTTGTTTACATTATTTGTTTATATATTTTTTGTTTACATTATTTGTTTATACTATTTGTTTATATTATTTGTTTACATTATTTGTTTACATTTTTTGTTTATATTATTTGTTTATATTATCTGTTTATATTATTTGTTTACATTTTTGTTTATATTATCTGTTTATATTATTTGTTTACATTATTTGTTTATATTATTTGTTTACATTATTTGTTTATATTATTTGTTTACATTATTTGTTTATATTTTTCAATTATCTAAAAGGTTGACGATTATGAGTCATTCTATTTAATTTTATTATTTAATTGTACATTGAAGATAATAAAAGGTACAAAACGTGTGAATGGAATCTTGTTGTCAATGGAAAGCAACAGCTGCGGTGTGACTAATAACATAAGTGGCCTAACCTTAAAAACGCAGGGTTAATAACATATCTAACCTATATTTCCAAACGTAGAAGTGTTTAAACCGGGTGATGCAAGTGAAATCTCCACAAGGCAACAACGGCTTCTTCATGTTTTATATGAAGGTATCTCCTCTCCCAGACTTCACTGATAATAATGAATTAGTGATGCAAGTATTGACAGACACTAATATTTGTCAAAATATTAAATGGTAAAGTAAGTCAATTCCTATTCAGATGAACTTTTTACTTACTTTTTATTAAGTAATTCCAATTATTATGAATAAAGTAACATGACTGCATTAAAACAGCTGTTTTACCTCATAACCTATAACATAATACCAGGTGCTTTATGAAATCATATGATATCACTTATTTTAAACCACGTGGGACGAAATGACTATATTGCATACTTTGCCACATTTCTGAAAACTTTTTTTTCCATATTAAACTAAAATTAAATAATTAAATTTATATAATGAATTAATATTTAAAGACACTATTAACATCAAGTATCATCCACTACAAGTTTTAAAAACATGAATTTGAACTTGAGTGGATGAAGAAAAAATATTTTATAACCGATTGAAAATTTGAAGAAGATATACGATTCTATATACGATATATATATATATATATATATATATATATATATATATATATATATATATATATATATATATATATAGGGGAAATAGTTTTAAAATCATTTTCATCAAAGTTTGAATATATCCCTTAATAAATACAAACCCTACCACTAACATAATTATATGGATCATTTTTATTATTTTTTTTTCAATAAAAAAGAATATTTGGGCTCGAGAAAATATGAAGAAACCAACTGTGCCAACGTTACGGTGCCAGAAAGATAAGCCCCGATCAAGTTATCACCCAAATCTCTAGGTGTTCTATGTTTTGGTCACGTGACTTCAGTCACGCGATGGCGTGATGCGCATGCGTGGATATATCCGAGATGGATTTGATCGCCCGTTTGGTTCGACTAGCCCAACATGGTTTACGACTTTGACAAGCTAACGACTCTCGTCGCTGACTCACTGCATTGGTTTACCAGAGGAATCGATTCATTCCGATTTTTTTTATTTTGTTGTGTTATAATAATGGTTTCGACTATTGACATCTGTAAGTTTTACGCGTTATAGAATCTCTACGATTGTAAAGATATTCAACCACTCTGAGGTATATCCGAAATATTACATGTTCATTAAAGGCCTTAAATAAAATTTTGTAAAACTAACCTAACCTAACAAATTCACAAAAAAAACTTATTATAACACAGTTTACAACAAAGATTAAAAACCACATCCAATATACAGAGTGACCCAAAAAGAATGCCGGGACTTCTAACGAGCGTGACTGAAAGATTCTTCAAGATAACTACATGATTTAAATGTGAAACTTAAATGAAAAGAACCAAGTTTTTTCATGTTTGTTATGTTGTTCAATGTCTTTTATTTGAATAAACAAAAAAATTGTTCTGGCATATCAAGATAATTTATACCGTTAATTGTTTTTCTGGTGTAAAATAAAGGGCCTATCACATACATTAACCCACTCCACACGTTCACATGTTCCTGCACAACGCTATGATGTTCTTAACTCCACATCCGACAGGTGTGACGATAACCAGCACCAATTGTTTGGAATGTAGCTTCGTCTGGGAACAGCGCTCTTTTAACAAAATTAGGGGTTTTCATCAATCCCATTGAGCACGAAACTGGCGAAAACTGTAAATAAAACTTACTTATTTCAATCTCAGATTGATATTTAAATCGTTTAGTTATCTTGAACAGTCTTTCAGTACCGCTCGTTAAAAACTCCGGCAATAATTTGGAACACTAAACATTAAGAAACCGCCCACGCTTATACGGACGTGAAACCTAACCTGGACGTTCTACATTGACAACAAAACAACATTCCAATACGCTAAAACAATACAAAATTTACCAAAACAGTTAAAACAACAAACCCAACACAAGCGACATACACTATTGACCACATAAATGAATACTTGCTTTCAAAATCTGGCGCCACCTATATCGCGCTTTCCAGAGGCCAAACTAGACATTGATGGAGATCTCGAAGTGTTATCAAAAACATCAAGGGCCAGTAGACGACTTTAATTATATATTGGGCAGTTGTTTTTTATAATTTCGTATCGGTTTCGCAGTTCGTCATGGACAACAAAACTATTTCTTATAGATTTTGACATCTCGCAATTAATTTCATAATTATAAAATATATTTTCAGAATATAAAAATACATATTAAAATGAAATTTTAAGTAAAAGAGTTAAAAGGATATAACTTGTAGCTATAATGTCAAAATGTCGTTATTTTTTACTACTTTAAAAACTAATGTAACCTCTAAAAGTTAATCCAAAGGCTTTCAGTGAAGTCATATATGAGTTTTATTAATTTATTGGATGTTTATATAAAAATCCTCACCACTCTCCTATACATATAGGCTACTTAAACTACCTTACAAGAACACCTTACTACACGAACAATAAAATCAGGTATTTTAACACAATTACATTTCTATCACATATTTAATTTGTGCAATTCCTTCTATTAATTCTCACTTCTCATACAAATCTTGTTTAAATTTTCAATCGTTAATAAAATACATTTTATTCTTCCACTAAAGTTTAAATACATTTTTTTAAACTTTCAGTAGATGTCACTTGGTTAATACAGTTGTATCAAATATTACTTCCTTAATTAAATTACATGAATCAGTTTTAGTTTTATATGGGAGAAAATCTTTCACAAAAGGGGTAAGGTATGCAATATAGTTACTTCAACTGTTATGTCTTAAAATTTTTGATGACATATATATAATTTAATAAAACAGCCGATTTTATGTTACAGGTTATGTGGTAGAGCAGCTGGTTTAACGCATAGGTTATGCTACTTTAATTGTAATTATTTAATAAAAAGTAAATAAAATCGTCTTTGTTGACCTAAGCAGGAATCGATTTTAAAACATTTTTATTTATATTACTTGTTTTGATTTATTAGTTTGATGAACAATCCAAGGTTAGTAAAAATCTGTTAGGTCATCTAAGCCGAATAATGTAAATGGTTGGAAACAACAACCGTAAGAAAGAATGCACACTAACACGGTTCTTGAATCATCCTTCACAGATGTAACTATCTGCATATGAGAGAGAGAGAGGGGGGGGCTGGGAGAGAGAGAGAGAGAGGGGGGGCTGGGAGAGAGAGAGAGAGAGAGAGAGAGAGATGCTTGAAGAGGTAAAGTACTAGGATGGTCGTGATATTACCAACAGAATTGTAACTCCCTATAATTTCATTTAAAAACGAAATAATATCTGTCGTTAAGAAGTCTATAAATTCTTAACAAGCATGTAAAAGACTTTATTAGATCAATTCTTCTTAAATATTAATTATATATCGTATTGTCCTACAAACAAGCTATCCTCATACAATTTAGAATATAGCATAGCATAGTTGTTATTGTAACTCAATATTTATATTTTGAAATTTCACAATTTATTATTTTTATATATTCCACTTTTCAAACATGCCCTAATTTGTAATTAAATACAACTCAAGTAATTAATATATCAGAATAATAAGGATTGCAGTATTCGCCGTTAATGTGTTCAGAATTACTTTGATTTATCTTTCTGTAAACTTGCAATACAGAAAGTGGCATTGCTACGAGTATTAATAACAGCCGTTATCAGAAGTTATACGTCGTCACTAATTCAAATGGATGATATTTCTGTAGGATATTGCATTTCAAATTATTTAAACATAACCTTTAAATAATCTCTGAGGGAGGACGAAATATGATGTTAGTAAAAAACGGCGGGTTTTGCATTCGGAAATTTTCGGAACGTTTCGTTGATCTCCGGATTCCAAAGTGACGTCACATCCACGCATGTTAAGTTCCTTAATGCTCCGCGATGTTAATGCTTGTTTACGTGTGAGGGTCGCTGGAAGGGAGAAAACCTTTTCTGAGCAAGCGTTAAAGGCAAACCGAAGACGAGTAGGGAGAAATAACAGTTGATGTTCTCCTTGCTATCCTAAGGAATTTGGTGCGTTCCCGCGCAAACAGGACGCGAATATTCGGAGGAAACGGGTTCCTTTCTACAGCAGGACCAAAATAATTATAGTTCGTGATGTAGAAGAAAAAGCGGAGCAGAGAGAACAGACCTGTCGCAATGAGCCTGCCCTGCTTAGAGGATGTCAGATTTCAATCCATCGGATATATACTGATGATACTTCACTATCTAATTTCATTCATAGTTGCATGTTTCGGCCTTTATAAAAGCCGTTGTCAATTAATTTAATCATACCAAAACACGCCTAACGATTAAAACCTTATACCATAAGTTAATAAACTAAGTTAGCCTTTAGGGCTTCTAGAGATAATATGAGAAAATAATTTATACAGTTGTCTTCTATGTATTTGTGGAGTAGCCTATAATAAAAGTAAAATATGTGTTTATCTGGCCTGTTATAAGTGTTTCAATTATGTTCTTCGTTAACAAATGTTTGTTTAATAAAGCTATGTGTATATTTTGCTTTTCATACATAGGAGGTATTCTAGAAACGCGTAGTTTTAATTGGTTCAACAACGATAGATGTGAGTATATGGAACTATCACAAAAGAGTGTACAATAACTTTTACATGAGTATGTATATAGGTTTATAATTTTACAGAACGAAATAAGTTAAAACAGCTGGAAAATAGAGTTGTCTGATGACTTCGTAGAACAAAGGTTACAACTGTTTTTAAAATTTGTGAGGGAAGAGAAAAATAATAAACTATTCTTAAACACCACAAAACCCCTCTAAACACAATAATTTCTTATCAAACTTAATGAACATTTCGGATTCAAAGCAAACATCTTCAGAAGCAACAAAAACAGTGGCTAATAGTAACATTATTTACCCCTCCCCTTTCCTCCCTAGGATTCGTGGTCTCGCGATAAGTGGAATGGTGGGAGTAACAACGAATATATCACTCAAAATTATACATTGAAAATAAAACTCACATAGTATTTTTTATTAATAAAAGAAACCCAGTCTTTTCCACTGAAATAAAAGCTAATATCTTGAAATTATCAAAAAGCCTAACCCTATTCAAAACTAAACGTTTCAAATGTTTTGTGTTAAAGATTTTCCTGAGCGCGATATAACCATCGCCAAAAACAGAAATGTAAGCAGGCCTTTAAATGTCTCTTCGCCCTGTTGCGAACATTTTGGACCTAGTTTTTCACCAACGACGAAGTTGGTCACCAATGCCTCGGTTATGCAACGAGGATGCGAGATAGAAAGGACGATTAGGAGAAGGAAAAGAGCATATATAGGTTTTCTTTGAGTCACAGAAAATATAGGAATTTGAACGGATAATTAAAGAAATCTTTGAGAAATAACACGGTGTCCTTTACAATTACTTGCATCCATAGTTAGGATTCTCATCTACCCAACTATTCAGATCCACGCAAATAAAATTCAAACTGCCTTGTAAATACCATTGTTAACAGACAAGTCAGAAGAAGGCACGTCATATTAACACGGGCAACGTTTGCCTCAACGAAACTACTTTCGGCATATCATTGCACCGAACATCTCGTCTGCCTTGCGTTAAAGGCACGTCATATTAACACGGGCAACGTTTGCCTCAACGAAACTACTTTCGGCATATCATTGCACCGAACATCTCGTCTGCCTTGCGTTAAAGGCACGTCATATTAACACGGGCAACGTTTGCCTCAACGAAACTACTTTCGGCATATCATTGCACCGAACATCTCGTCTGCCTTGCGTTAAAGGCACGTCATATTAACACGGGCAACGTTTGCCTCAACGAAACTACTTTCGGCATATCATTGCACCGAACATCTCGTCTGCCTTGCGTTAAAGGCACGTCATGTTAACACGGGCAACGTTTGCCTCAACGAAACTACTTTCGGCATATCATTGCACCGAACATCTCGTCTGCCTTGCGTTAAAGGCACGTCATATTAACACGGACAACGTTTGCCTCAACGAAACTACTTTCGGCATATCATTGCACCGAACATCTCGTCTGCCTTGCGTTAAAGGCACGTCATATTAACACGGGCAACGTTTGCCTCAACGAAACTACTTTCGGCATATCATTGCACCGAACATCTCGTCTGCCTTGCGTTAAAGGCACGTCATATTAACACGGGCAACGTTTGCCTCAACGAAACTACTTTCGGCATATCATTGCACCGAACATCTCGTCTGCCTTGCGTTAAAGGCACGTCATATTAACACGGGCAACGTTTGCCTCAACGAAACTACTTTCGGCATATCATTGCACCGAACATCTCGTCTGCCTTGCGTTAAAGGCACGTCATATTAACACGGGCAACGTTTGCCTCAACGAAACTACTTTCGGCATATCATTGCACCGAACATCTCGTCTGCCTTGCGTTAAAGGCACGTCATATTAACACGGGCAACGTTTGCCTCAACGAAACTACTTTCGGCATATCATTGCACCGAACATCTCGTCTGCCTTGCGTTAAAGGCACGTCATATTAACACGGGCAACGTTTGCCTCAACGAAACTACTTTCGGTATATCATTGCACCGAACATCTCGTCTGCCTTGCGTTAAAGGCACGTCATATTAACACGGGCAACGTTTGCCTCAACGAAACCACTTTCGGCATATCATTGCACCGAACATCTCGTCTGCCTTGCGTTAAAGGCACGTCATATTAACACGGGCAACGTTTGCCTCAACGAAACTACTTTCGGCATATCATTGCACCGAACATCTCGTCTGCCTTGCGTTAAAGGCACGTCATATTAACACGGGCAACGTTTGCCTCAACGAAACTACTTTCGGCATATCATTGCACCGAACATCTCGTCTGCCTTGCGTTAAAGGCACGTCATATTAACACGGGCAACGTTTGCCTAACGAAACTACTTTCGGCATATCATTGCACCGAACATCTCGTCTGCCTTGCGTTAAAGGCACGTCATATTAACACGGGCAACGTTTGCCTCAACGAAACTACTTTCGGCATATCATTGCACCGAACATCTCGTCTGCCTTGCGTTAAAGGCACGTCATATTAACACGGGCAACGTTTGCCTCAACGAAACTACTTTCGGCATATCATTGCACCGAACATCTCGTCTGCCTTGCGTTAAAGGCACGTCATATTAACACGGGCAACGTTTGCCTCAACGAAACTACTTTCGGCATATCATTGCACCGAACATCTCGTCTGCCTTGCGTTAAAGGCACGTCATATTAACACGGGCAACGTTTGCCTCAACGAAACTACTTTCGGCATATCATTGCACCGAACATCTCGTCTGCCTTGCGTTAAAGGCACGTCATATTAACACGGGCAACGTTTGCCTCAACGAAACTACTTTCGGCATATCATTGCACCGAACATCTCGTCTGCCTTGCGTTAAAGGCACGTCATATTAACACGGGCAACGTTTGCCTAACGAAACTACTTTCGGCATATCATTGCACCGAACATCTCGTCTGCCTTGCGTTAAAGGCACGTCATATTAACACGGGCAACGTTTGCCTCAACGAAACTACTTTCGGCATATCATTGCACCGAACATCTCGTCTGCCTTGCGTTAAAGGCACGTCATATTAACACGGGCAACGTTTGCCTCAACGAAACTACTTTCGGCATATCATTGCACCGAACATCTCGTCTGCCTTGCGTTAACTAGTTTTTGTTCACGTAAATATGAATAATAAAGTATTGAATTAATTAGAAAATATTGTTGTGTATAAAAATGGCCGGAAGTTCTATTATTACTAATTTCCGGTATTTTACTGCAAACCAGTTTAATTTCCTGCTGCAATGTAGGATCATTGAATCTGTCTATAAATTAACTTATTAAAACTTTAGCGTCCAGAGTAACGCTTTACTGGTCCAGTCACCCACAACCGGTTGTCTGTGCAGCCGCAGGACAGGTAGCTCTGTAAGCGTTTTGTATGGATTGATGCTAAATAAATTAGCTTGCTGCATTACAAATTCATTACATGTCTATCGATATTTATTACATTGGATCACATATTTGTATATTATTTTGTCATTTTTTTGTATAGCTTCAGACAATTCGCGTGGGCATGTGGTAGGTTACAACAAATTTAAGGCTTAATTCTTAGGTTTAAGATTAATAGTTTAAGGCTTTTAAAATGTTGTTTAAGCTTTTAAAGCCTATA
The DNA here is from genome assembly GCA_036971475.1 of Prosapia bicincta. Taxonomy (NCBI): domain Eukaryota; kingdom Metazoa; phylum Arthropoda; class Insecta; order Hemiptera; family Cercopidae; genus Prosapia; species Prosapia bicincta. The sequence goes on from JBAIZL010000010.1 coordinate 47,671,197, forward strand.
AATGTTAACAATTTAGTTTACAACACTAAACATTTCTGTGAGCTTTTTAAATTTAAAAGTGATATTTCATTACTAGTACCGAAAGTGGTGCTTTCACGCACCGGAAAAGCACCCACGGTATGTGAAGCTTAACCATAGTACAAGAGAAACACAATAAGCCTTGGGTAATCAGATAAAATTTAACAATTTCAGTAAACTTAATAAATGCCTCTTATACTATCGTGAAATATCTTGTGTTTTGTCATTTGTAAAGCTTTTTAATAACTAATCTGTTATTTTTTTATTATTCATTTTAAAAAAAAACATAAACACAACAGTAATATTTAAAAAGAATAGTTTTACAATATTTCTAAAAATTTAAGATCAGCTGATTCCAAACGCACGTTAATTTAAAAAAAATTATTACCCAGAGGGAGCAAATATGACACTTAATTATAATAATGGCTAATTCACCTGATTGCTTTTCTTTGCTTTAAATTTGAGGATCGTAAACTACCTCCTCAGAAATGGAAGTTACTTATAATTGAAGTAACCGTGCACTTGGCCTTGAGAGATCGCAGTAGGCGAGACGGATGGGGTAGATGGTGAGTATAAATACTTACAAACATGATAAGGACTGTCTTAACATTGACTTACACGAGACGGTCGATATTAGATAAATTAGTTTCGGTATGAAATAAAAAGCATTCTAGAAACATGTGTAGGCATATCGGATGCAGAATCTGTTGCTGTTTCGATGTAATATGTTTTCAGAAGTGGTAGTACACGCAAGGCAAGTCCGTGGCCGCACTATACTCCGTTATCATACTTTAGCGTGATATGGCTTATATTCTTCTCACCCGAAAGCCCACTCAGCGCTCACGAACCTGTATCACCACACTGGCAATTCTCCAGACGGTTCAAGCATCATCTTTCATGTTGCAATGAAGAGGGATCCAACTAGACCTACTTCAGCACAACTCTGGCCACTCTCTCTTTTCCTCGACAAAAAGAACATCCTACGTCCTTGGAGGACGTCTTAACGCTTCGAAATGTCTTGCGGATGTGCAGAATCCAATTATTTTGCCCAACGAAACTACGACTTCAATCTTCTTGATTTTTATCACAAGAAATATTTGCACTCGTGCGCTAAACAGACTCAACCATCTCTTGCGCTGGACGTATGGATACTCTGCTTGTAGTGTAACACGCACGCCCCTACATTTTTGTGTGTTGTATGCTTTCTACACAAGCTATATAATACAATACCGTGGGTGATTTACCCAAACACAGATTAATTGCCTCTTGTTTTTCCCTCATCCTGGAATCGGCCACGCACTTTCATCATTAAGGTGCACATTTTTGGCTCAATTCGCTTGACAAGCGCATATTTCTGTCTTTATATGGGTTGTAACAAAATCTGTACGTACTGAGGAAGTAACGAACTGTCTGCAAATAGTTGTATTGCCATTCTCACCTTTTGTGCCTTGACGTTGTCTCTGCAAAATATTTATTCTGATTGTGGAACGAATTTTCTTGGGACATAGAATGCACTTCAAACCATCATCACCTCATCAGGCCAAACTCCACCCCTTGAAATCTCACCACAACACTTCGACCCCCTCCAGCTCCCCATCAAGGCAGTCTTTGTGAAGCAACCGTCTAAAGCGCAAAACATCTCTATCGCGTTAATGTGTAAACATATTTCAACTCTTTTTTTATTAACTTGGGAGCGGGTTTTAAACTGCCCGAAGCACTGCTACCTTAAGGTATATTGTACTTACCTCCCTGATCTAGTCAAATAACCCCTTCCCTCTTACCAGGTTTAGGAGTTTCCTGACTAGTGTTTTACCTTCAGCATCCACCAGAAGCTGTTCCATTACCAAAGAGGTTAAAGCACCTCTCGGCTAGTGCTTCACATCTGTAAATAATGTGTGTGGCAGTCTTTAGTTCCTGCCCGCATAATCTGCACACTGGTTCATCTTTGTAGATACCCATTTTATGCAGATGTTTCCTTAGTCCACCGTGTCCCTTGAGTAGACCTGTGGCTATCCTCAATTCCTGCCTAGACAGATAGATGAGACTCTTCTGCAGCCCCAAGGAAGGTTTCCTAAGGGTTAGCTTACTGTGTCTCATCCCTTCAGCCCTGATCCAGTGCTCACTCTACATTTCAACTCTACATGAGTTTATTAACTTTATTGTTAACCTTTTTCATTTCCTTCTATTAGTTCACACTCTACTTATATTTAGGCCTATCTTGTTCAAATTTTCAATCGTTAATAAATACTTTCTACTCATACACTCAAGTTCAAATACATTTTTTAAAACTTGTAGTGGATGATGCTTCATCTTAATTCAGTTTTTTCAAATATTAATTAACCATTAAATTTAATTAATAATTTTAGTTTTATATGGGAGGAAAACTTTTCACAAAAAGGCAATGTATTCAATATATAGTTATTCACGCACCAGTTATATGTAGTTATTCCGCCCCATTTGGCTTAAAATAAGTGATAACATGATTCCATAAAACAGCTGATTTTATGTTATAGGTAATGTGGTAGAACAGCTGTTTAAACGCATAGGTTATGTTAATTTATTTACATTATTTTAAATTATTGATTAAAACTTGAATAAAAAACATATTCTTTGTTGATCCAAAAGGGGGTTTAAAATAAACCTTTTTGTTTATATTGCTTGATATTTAGCTTAAAACAAATAACATAGATTCGATTGTTTCAGGCAAACCAAACGCTGCACCCGATCGAGCGTAGACCGTTGTAGCAGAGCGAGGTAAGGACTAGATGACAGATTAGAGGCGGGTAATTGGGAATCCTTACAAACATTCTTTCAGACACTCACGTGTTGCTTTGCTACTGAAGGAACGCCTAGAGAGATCACATCTAGATAAAACTATCCTTATTTTACTATTCATAGACCAAGTAAATCGCCCTTTTAGTGATTTAACTACAGTTTTACATGCTTACATAAAGTTGAGCGAATTTAACATCATTCAAAGTTCTAACGAGTTTCAAGACGTAATTGTGCCATAACAAGTAATAAAATCTTAGCAATAAAGATATATGCCGCCTACTGTATGGCATGGCAGGAACATTTACTTCTTTAGATACGTGTTTTACGCCTAAAGAGGTAAGCACTAATTCCATTCATAAACATCATAAAACCCTATGTCTTGCAATTCCTTCTATTAGTTCACACTATCTTGTTCAAATTGTCAATCGTTAATAAAATACTTTTTATTATCCACTCAAGTTCAAAAGCATTTCTTAAACTTACAATAGGTAATAATTATGTTAATACAGTTTTTCAAATATTATTCCATTGATTAAATTAAATGAGTTAATTTTAGTTTTATATAGGAGAAAAACTTTTTTTTCAAAAGGGGCAAGGTATGCAATATAGCTAGTTATTTCGTCCCATTTGGCTTAAAATAGATTATAACCTATGATTTCATAAAACAGCTGATTTTTATGTTTTAGGTTATGTGGTAGAACAGCTGTTTTTACGCATAGGTTATGTTGCTTTACATTAATTTTAATTATTTAGTAAAAGGTAAGTAAGATAAGATTTTTCTTTGTTTACCTAAGTAGTAATTGACTAATTTTTTGTTTTTATATTACTTGTTAAACTTATATTGGATGACACTTGATGTTGGTACAGTTTTAAGATATATTAATTTATTAATTAATTTCTCTTTCTATTTTGCCATTTAATATTGTGATTCTGGCATATGTATACTCTTATTTATATTAATTATTGTAATTATTTAATGAAAAGTAACTAAAATAAAATGTTTCTTTGTTAACCTTAGTAGGAATTGATTTTAAACAATTTTATTTATATTACTTGTTTCTAAAGCACCTATTTGGGAGAATAATTTTCAAATATATTCTGTAACTGGCTCGAGTAACTAGAATATAGATAAGCAAAGGTTCCCAGTGACTGGTTACTGGATCTTCTATGGCATTCGTAACTCCCAACCAAAGTGCATTTTATAACTCACTCGGCATTAAAGTTTCCGTGAAAGTAGATGCTTTAATGCTCGCGTATAAAGAGGTTTTAAATAAATAATTCATACTACGCAATCAACATTTATACCCTTACTACTTTGTGTTGCATAAAGAATCCAGATGAATATTTTTAATATACAAATAAAATGTATGTACATAAAGAATCCAGATAAATACTTTTAATATACAAATAAAATGTATGTACATAAAGAATCCAGATAAATACTTTTAATATACAAATAAAATGTATGTACATAAAGAATCCAGATAAATACTTTTAATATACAAATAAAATGTATGTACATAAAGAATCCAGATAAATACTTTTAATATACAAATAAAATGTATGTACATAAAGAATCCAGATAAATACTTTTAATATACAAATAAAATGTATGTACATAAAGAATCCAGATAAATACTTTTAATATACAAATAAAATGTATGTACATAAAGAATCCAGATAAATACTTTTAATATACAAATAAAATGTATGTACATAAAGAATCCAGATAAATACTTTTAATATACAAATAAAATGTATGTACATAAAGAATCCAGATAAATACTTTTAATATACAAATAAAATGTATGTACATAAAGAATCCAGATAAATACTTTTAATATACAAATAAAATGTATGTACATAAAGAATCCAGATAAATACTTTTAATATACAAATAAAATGTATGTACATAAAGAATCCAGATAAATACTTTTAATATACAAATAAAATGTATGTACATAAAGAATCCAGATAAATACTTTTAATATACAAATAAAATGTATGTACATAAAGAATCCAGATAAATACTTTTAATATACAAATAAAATGTATGTACATAAAGAATCCAGATAAATACTTTTAATATACAAATAAAATGTATGTACATAAAGAATCCAGATAAATACTTTTAATATACAAATAAAATGTATGTACATAAAGAATCCAGATAAATACTTTTAATATACAAATAAAATGTATGTACATAAAGAATCCAGATAAATACTTTTAATATACAAATAAAATGTATGTACATAAAGAATCCAGATAAATACTTTTAATATACAAATAAAATGTAATTACATAAAGAATCCAGATAAATACTTTTAATATACAAATAAAATGTATGTACATAAAGAATCCAGATAAATACTTTTAATATACAAATAAAATGTATGTACATAAAGAATCCAGATAAATACTTTTAATATACAAATAAAATGTATGTACATAAAGAATCCAGATAAATACTTTTAATATACAAATAAAATGTATGTACATAAAGAATCCAGATAAATACTTTTAATATACAAATAAAATGTATGTACATAAAGAATCCAGATAAATACTTTTAATATACAAATAAAATGTATGTACATAAAGAATCCAGATAAATACTTTTAATATACAAATAAAATGTATGTACATAAAGAATCCAGATAAATACTTTTAATATACAAATAAAATGTATGTACATAAAGAATCCAGATAAATACTTTTAATATACAAATAAAATGTATGTACATAAAGAATCCAGATAAATACTTTTAATATACAAATAAAATGTATGTACATAAAGAATCCAGATAAATACTTTTAATATACAAATAAAATGTATGTACATAAAGAATCCAGATAAATACTTTTAATATACAAATAAAATGTATGTACATAAAGAATCCAGATAAATACTTTTAATATACAAATAAAATGTATGTACATAAAGAATCCAGATAAATACTTTTAATATACAAATAAAATGTATGTACATAAAGAATCCAGATAAATACTTTTAATATACAAATAAAATGTATGTACATAAAGAATCCAGATAAATACTTTTAATATACAAATAAAATGTATGTACATAAAGAATCCAGATAAATACTTTTAATATACAAATAAAATGTATGTACATAAAGAATCCAGATAAATACTTTTAATATACAAATAAAACGTATATACGGTATTTTATTGCGACAATATCGTCCAATTTATGTCCTACCACCCTTCCTGTGTTTTAGCCTCCATAATTTAATCAAGATTGAACATTTATTCCGTTTGATATAATATATGTTAATGGGGCCTTAAAAGAATTCTGCCTGATACTATCGCTGACGTAGACTAGTGGAAAGATATCCACCTGTTTATCATAACTAACATTTAATTGCTCGGACTTAGTTCCCGACCTGTCACTCAATGAGGAGTTACATCCATCCAACAGACCATTTCATGCGCATATGACGAGGGAAACGTTTACATAAATTTGATTATGAATCATTGATGTTCATATACACAACTGCAAAGTATTGATATACATTTTTTAAATATTTTTTTTTCAATTCAGAAAATAAATTTGAATATTTGTGAATTGATATGTAAATCTTGACTGAAGATTTACAACGATTATTTTTATTGTAGAAATTAATTTCTAGTTTTTGGGTAGACGAAAAGGAAAAACTGCAAACTTGGTATGTGGACGTTAAGAGAACGAAGGACAATAGGAGGCCAGAACAGGGGTTTCCCGTCTTAAAAAATTTAACGTGGGTTGGGTTTTAAAATTATTATTACACATATGGAATATATTTGTAAATTAATAAAACTAATTCGTTTTAAAATAAAGTGTGAAAATGTTTGGATATTCTAAAACCGTGGTAAAAAATAAAGTAATATAATCAAACATTTTTCATGTCAATTCCTACTTAGCCAACAAAGAAAATTTTTATTTTAGTTAATTTTTATTAAAATAATATAAATATAGTAACATAACCTATGCGTTAAAACAGCTGTTCTACCACGTAACCTATAACATAAAATCAGATGTTTTATGAAATCATATGTGATCACTTATTTTAAGCGAAATTGGACGAAATAACTATATTGCATACTTTGCCCCTTGAATGAAAGGTTTTTCTCCGACATAAAACTAAATTTAATTAATATTTGAAAAATCTGTATTAACAAATCTGTATTACAAGTAAAAAAACAATTAATTTTAGTTTTAGTGGATGAATAAAGAGTATTTTAGTTGAGATTGAAAATGTGTAAAGAAGAGTGTAAACAATAAAAGGAATTGAATAAATTGTACTTTTTATAATAAACAATGCTAAATAATGTAACAAATTAAATTTAGTCGTGTATTCAAGAACTTTACCTCATCATAAAATTAGTTGAATAATTTACATCAGCAGAAATAAAACAGCAAAACTGTCGAAATAAATAATAAAAAGTGACTTCAGAAATTTATTTGTTAAACGTAGCAATAAACATTTCAGTGGGCTCGCGCTCTGACAGGGCCAGAATGTTGACGTAAAACCAGCTGATACACTGCCGAAACTTGTTATTACTTTCAGTGCCATCAGTCATTAGAAGCGGTCAGGTGGTGAGACAGCTGCCTCTGCTTAATTATTTAAAGATCAGGGTTTCTGTTTTAATTATTGTCCGACAACATTTCCAGACCAGTATTTTGTATGTTAATTCGAGCAACGGAGGCCGCTGTGATGGAACAAGTGTCAACCTTTGATAACTGTCACTGCCACTCTGGCACGACTACGAGGTGGTGGCTTGTTACTTGCTAACATTGCCGTTACAGGAGGCTGTGGCCCCTCTTCTACCTTAGACACGGTTCCAAGTCTTGCATGCACGACTACGAGGTGGTGGCTTGTTACTTGCTAACATTGCCGTTACAGGAGGCCGTGGCCCCTCTTCTACCTTAGACACGGTTCCAAGTCTTACATGCACGACTACGAGGTGGTGCCTTGTTACTTACTAACATTGTCGTTACAGGAGGCTGTGGCCCCTCTTATACCTTAGACACGGTTCCAAGTCTTGCATGCACGACTACGAGGTGGTGGCTTGTTACTTGCTAACATTGCCGTTACAGGAGGCTGTGGCCCCTCTTCTACCTTAGACACGGTTCCAAGTCTTACATGCACGACTACGAGGTGGTGCCTTGTTACTTACTAACATTGTCGTTACAGGAGGCTGTGGCCCCTCTTCTACCTTAGACACGGTTCCAAGTCTTGCATGCACGACTACGAGGTGGTGGCTTGTTACTTGCTAACATTGCCGTTACAGGAGGCTGTGGCCCCTCTTCTACCTTAGACACGGTTCCAAATCTTGCATGCACGACTACGAGGTGGTGGCTTGTTACTTACTAACATTGTCGTTACAGGAGGCTGTGGCCCCTCTTCTACCTTAGACACGGTTCCAAGTCTTGCATGCACGACTACGAGGTGGTGGCTTGTTACTTGCTAACATTGCCGTTACAGGAGGCTGTGGCCCCTCTTCTACCTTAGACACGGTTCCAAGTTTTGCATGCACGACTACGAGGTGGTGGCTTGTTACTTACTAACATTGCCGTTACAGGAGGCTGTGGCCCCTCTTCTACCTTAGGCACGGTTCCAAGTCTTGCATGCACGACTACGAGGTGGTGGCTTGTTACTTGCTAACATTGCCGTTACAGGAGGCTGTGGCCCCTCTTCTACCTTAGACACGGTTCCAAGTCTTGCATGCACGACTACGAGGTGGTGCCTTGTTACTTACTAACATTGCCGTTACAGGAGGCTGTGGACGCTCCTCTGCCTTAGACATGGTTCCACGTCTTGATATTTATGTTACAAAATACGAATGAGTATACATATCGCTAATCACACACCGTTTTGTGATTGTCCTTGTGGAAAATAACTGTTTTATGCAAATTGAAAATTATAATTACTATATTAAGTGTGATATTTTTAAACATAAAGTTAAAAACAAACATTAAGACAGAAGTCGCTTATGCATACAATAAAACGAAGGTAGACCTATCATTGCTTGTACTGCAATCATCCCTTCTCCTAAATCAACCCTTTATCTATCGATAAAAACCTTAAATAACCGTTTCCGTAACTTGAATTATCGATTTGAAAGAATGTTTCAATATAATTTCTTAAATTAGGTTTGAAGGTCCGGCACAATAATTTGATATTAAGACCTATATACAACAGTATAACATTATAAACTTAGAAATTTTCAGTGCTCCTATTTTGAAGCTGAAAGTGATGTTTCTCTGAAACGATTTAATAAAAACATTTTTCTAAAGAGTAACTTTTGTGTAAAGTTTGATTTTGAATACTTTAGCCGCTTTATAGCTCTGCGTGTTGCCTATTTTCAGCTCCCCTGTCAAACTACGGGCCACGGTCCACATACGACCCGACCAAGACTCTCAAGTGACCCTCTTAAGTATTAAATGTTTACATAGCGGAGAAACTTAAACAACATCGTACATTTGAAGTAATTCTGTACTTAATTATCTAGTAATACTGTCCGGAAGGCAGCGCATGGATAGGAGCAGTCACCCACTATATTCCTTTCAAGTTACAGCCCTTAATAATGACAATAATAATTGTTTATGGATCTCAGGTCTGAGAAAGGAGTGGAGATTAGGGTGAGGGGTAAATGGGGAGGATAACCTTTTTGGTATTAGTCCAAGGAAAAAGGAAACAATAATAGAATTATATTGATTAATGAATGCCAAAAATAATGTGACCACATAGGGCCAAGTCCCGAATCTGAGGATCCGACCCTTACGTCAGGCCAATAGAGAGTAGATAGAGATCCGATTTCACCATCTGGACCAGACTTATAAGACGGGGTATTCGCCTGGTCGTTCGCAAGTTTATACGTGTTGGGTAGTATAATAAATATTGTTTATGGACCTCAGCTATGAGAGATTAGTGATGGTTAGGGTAAGTGGTATTGGCGATGATAACCTTATTTGGTTTGTATCTCTGAAAAAGAAAACAATAATAGTCGCCTATTACCAGTGTTTGTATCGCAAAGCTCTCGAGGTCTAACGGAATGGGCTTATGCCCGCCTAGTACCAGTGTCTGTATCGCAAAGCTCTCGAGGTCTAACGGGATGGGCTTATGCCCGCGTAGTACCGGTGTCTGTATCGCAAAGCTCTCGAGGTCTAACGGGATGGGCTTATGTTCGCCTAGTACCAGTGTCTGTATCGCAAAGCTCTCGAGGTCTAACGGAATGGGCTTATGCCCGCCTAGTACCGGTGTCTGTATCGCAAAGCTCTCGAGGACTAACGGGATGGGCTTATGTTCGCCTAGTACCGGTGTCTGTATCGCAAAGCTCTCGAGGACTAACGGAATGGGCTTATGCCCGCCTAGTACCAGTGTCTGTATCGCAAAGCTCTCGAGGTCTAACGGGATGGGCTTATGCCCGCGTAGTACCAGTGTCTGTATCGCAAAGCTCTCGAGGTCTAACGGAATGGGCTTATGCCCGCCTAGTACCGGTGTCTGTATCGCAAAGCTCTAGAGGACTAACGGGATGGGCTTATGTTCGCCTAGTACCGGTGTCTGTATCGCAAAGCTCTCGAGGACTAACGGAATGGGCTTATGCCCGCCTAGTACCGGTGTCTGTATCGCAAAGCTCTCGAGGACTAACGGAATGGGCTTATGCCCGCCTAGTACCTGTGTCTGTATCGCAAAGCTCTCGAGGTCTAACGGGATGGGCTTATGCCCGCCTAGTACCTGTGTCTGTATCGCAAAGCTCTCGAGGACTAACGGAATGGGCTTATGCCCGCCTAGTACCGGTGTCTGTATCGCAAAGCTCTCGAGGTCTAACGGGATGGGCTTATGCCCGCGTAGTACCGGTGTCTGTATCGCAAAGCTCTCGAGGTCTAACGGGATGGGCTTATGTTCGCCTAGTACCAGTGTCTGTATCGCAAAGCTCTCGAGGTCTAACGGAATGGGCTTATGCCCGCCTAGTACCGGTGTCTGTATCGCAAAGCTCTCGAGGACTAACGGGATGGGCTTATGTTCGCCTAGTACCGGTGTCTGTATCGCAAAGCTCTCGAGGACTAACGGAATGGGCTTATGCCCGCCTAGTACCAGTGTCTGTATCGCAAAGCTCTCGAGGTCTAACGGGATGGGCTTATGCCCGCGTAGTACCAGTGTCTGTATCGCAAAGCTCTCGAGGTCTAACGGAATGGGCTTATGCCCGCCTAGTACCGGTGTCTGTATCGCAAAGCTCTAGAGGACTAACGGGATGGGCTTATGTTCGCCTAGTACCGGTGTCTGTATCGCAAAGCTCTCGAGGACTAACGGTATGGGCTTATGCCCGCCTAGTACCGGTGTCTGTATCGCAAAGCTCTCGAGGTCTAACGGGATGGGCTTATGCCCGCCTAGTACCAGGTCCCGAGTCAGGGCCTTAGGTAATGCCAACCAAGAGTGGTTAGAGGTCCCATTGCATTACCTGGACCGACCTAATCAGACGTGGTATCGAAGGTATGGAAAACTTACAGACAGGTAGAAAGACTCTTGCAGACTGATATCACGGGTCACGACCGCCCCGGTCTTATCCTCACTCTGGTCACTTTGGAGGGAGTAAATTTTGAGGTGGGATTTGTGGGAAGCGTGGATTCAAAATGCTTGATAAATTTATACTTCCCAATATGCATCTATCTTGGTGTTATTTGTGGCTTAGATGTGAAAAATGAGATGAAAGATCCAAAGACTTCTAATTTTCAGCATCTTTCTTGCTTCTTACAGAGTTTCACAATGCCAAACTTGGAAAAGTCTAGCCCATACATTAATATTTTCGGAGCTAGTGTCGCGGTAACATGTATTTAGTTCGCAGGGGATGCCACTGGTACATGAGTTAAGGTTTAATACGTGGGGTAGTGGATTCGTATTCTACAGTAGACTCTCAGTTTCTGTTCTAACCTATGTATTTTCGAGAGGAGGATTAAAGCCGTGAGGCTAGGTATCCTTCCACTCCCTTTCTCTTTCTTCTTTCTCCTGCTTCTTTATTTTCCCCTGACTCTGTAGGTTCGTCCCGCAAACATTTCTTCTCCTGACTATCAGCACTCCATACAAGAAGGTTGGAGCGCCCCTGACTCTGTAGGTTCGTCCCGCAAACATTTCTTCTCCTGACTATCAGCACTCCATACAAGAAGGTTGGAGCGACCCTGACTCTGTAGGTTCGTCCCGCAAACATTTCTTCTCCTGACTATCAGCACTCCATACAAGAAGGTTTGAGCGACCCTGACTCTGTAGGCTCGTCCCGCAAACATTTCTTCTCCTGGCTATCAGCACTCCATACAAGAAGGTTGGAGCGCCCCTGAGTCTGTAGCTTCGTCCCGCAAACATTTCTTCTCCTGGCTATCAGCACTCCATACAAGAAGGTTTGAGCGCCCCTGACTCTGTAGGTTCGTCCCGCAAACATTTCTTCTCCTGACTATCAGCACTCCATACAAGAAGGTTTGAGCGACCCTGACTCTGTAGGTTCGTCCCGCAAACATTTCTTCTCCTGACTATCAGCACTCCATACAAGAAGGTTTGAGCGACCCTGACTCTGTAGGTTCGTCCCGCAAACATTTCTTCTCCTGACTATCAGCACTCCATACAAGAAGGTTGGAGCGCCTCTGACTCTGTAGGTTCGTCCCGCAAACATTTCTTCTCCTGACTATCAGCACTCCATACAAGGATGTTGGAGCGCCCGTGACTCTGTAGCTTCGTCCCGCAAACATTTCTTCTCCTAACTATCAGCACTCCATACAAGAAGGTTTGAGCGACCCTGACTCTGTAGGTTCGTCCCGCAAACATTTCTCTCCTGGCTATCAGCACTCCATACAAGAAGGTTGGAGCGCCCCTGACTCTGTAGGTTCGTCCCGCAAACATTTCTTCTCCTGACTATCAGCACTCCATACAAGGATGTTGGAGCGCCCCTGACTCTGTAGCTTCGTCCCGCAAACATTTCTTCTCCTGACTATCAGCACTCCATACAAGGATGTTGGAGCGCCCCTGACTCTGTAGCTTCGTCCCGCAAACATTTCTTCTCCTGACTATCAGCACTCCATACAAGAAGGTTTGAGCGACCCTGACTCTGTAGGTTCGTCCCGCAAACATTTCTTCTCCTGACTATCAGCACTCAATACAAGGATGTTGGAGCGCCCCTGACTCTGTAGCTTCGTCCCGCAAACATTTCTTCTCCTGACTATCAGCACTCCATACAAGAAGGTTTGAGCGACCCTGACTCTGTAGGTTCGTCCCGCAAACATTTCTTCTCCTGGCTATCAGCACTCCATACAAGGATGTTGGAGCGCCCCTGACTCTGTAGGTTCGTCCCGCAAACATTTCTTCTCCTGACTATCAGCACTCCATACAAGAAGGTTGGAGCGCCCCTGAGTCTGTAGCTTCGTCCCGCAAACATTTCTTGTCCTGGCTATCAGCACTCCATACAAGGATGTTGGAGCGCCCCTGACTCTGTAGGTTCGTCCCGCAAACATTTCTTCTCCTGGCTATCAGCACTCCATACAAGGATGTTGGAGCGCCCCTGACTCTGTAGGTTCGTCCCGCAAACATTTCTTCTCCTGACTATCAGCACTCCATACAAGGATGTTGGGCGCCCCTGAGTCTGTAGCTTCGTCCCGCAAACATTTCTTCTCCTGACTATCAGCACTCCATACAAGAAGGTTGGAGCGACCCTGACTCTGTAGGTTCGTCCCGCAAACATTTCTTCTCCTGACTATCAGCACTCCATACAAGGATGTTGGAGCGCCCCTGACTCTGTAGGTTCGTCCCGCAAACATTTCTTCTCCTGACTATCAGCACTCCATACAAGGATGTTGGAGCGCCCCTGACGCTGTAGCTTCGTCCCGCAAACATTTCTTCTCCTGATTATCAGCACTCCATACAAGAAGGTTGGAGCGACCCTGACTCTGTAGGTTCGTCCCGCAAACATTTCTTCTCCTGACTATCAGCACTCCATACAAGAAGGTTGGAGCGCCCCTGACTCTGTAGGTTCGTCCCGCAAACATTTCTTCTCCTGACTATCAGCACTCCATACAAGAAGGTTGGAGCGACCCTGACTCTGTAGGTTCGTCCCGCAAACATTTCTTCTCCTGACTATCAGCACTCCATACAAGAAGGTTGGAGCGCCCCTGACTCTGTAGGTTCGTCCCGCAAACATTTCTTCTCCTGACTATCAGCACTCCATACAAGAAGGTTGGAGCGCCCCTGACTCTGTAGGTTCGTCCCGCAAACATTTCTTCTCCTGGCTATCAGCACTCCATACAAGGATGTTGGAGCGCCCCTGACTCTGTAGGTTCGTCCCGCAAACATTTCTTCTCCTGACTATCAGCACTCCATACAAGAAGGTTGGAGCGCCCCTGACTCTGTAGGTTCGTCCCGCAAACATTTCTTCTCCTGACTATCAGCACTCCATACAAGAAGGTTGGAGCGACCCTGACTCTGTAGGTTCGTCCCGCAAACATTTCTTCTCCTGACTATCAGCACTCCATACAAGAAGGTTGGAGCGCCCCTGACTCTGTAGGTTCGTCCCGCAAACATTTCTTCTCCTGACTATCAGCACTCCATACAAGGATGTTGGGCGCCCCTGAGTCTGTAGCTTCGTCCCGCAAACATTTCTTCTCCTGACTATCAGCACTCCATACAAGAAGGTTGGAGCGACCCTGACTCTGTAGGTTCGTCCCGCAAACATTTCTTCTCCTGACTATCAGCACTCCATACAAGGATGTTGGAGCGCCCCTGACTCTGTAGGTTCGTCCCGCAAACATTTCTTCTCCTGACTATCAGCACTCCATACAAGGATGTTGGAGCGCCCCTGACGCTGTAGCTTCGTCCCGCAAACATTTCTTCTCCTGACTATCAGCACTCCATACAAGAAGGTTGGAGCGACCCTGACTCTGTAGGTTCGTCCCGCAAACATTTCTTCTCCTGACTATCAGCACTCCATACAAGAAGGTTGGAGCGCCCCTGACTCTGTAGGTTCGTCCCGCAAACATTTCTTCTCCTGACTATCAGCACTCCATACAAGGATGTTGGAGCGCCCCTGACTCTGTAGGTTCGTCCCGCAAACATTTCTTCTCCTGACTATCAGCACTCCATACAAGGATGTTGGAGCGCCCCTGACTCTGTAGGTTCGTCCCGCAAACATTTCTTCTCCTGACTATCAGCACTCCATACAAGGATGTTGGAGCGCCCCTGACGCTGTAGCTTCGTCCCGCAAACATTTCTTCTCCTGACTATCAGCACTCCATACAAGAAGGTTGGAGCGACCCTGACTCTGTAGGTTCGTCCCGCAAACATTTCTTCTCCTGACTATCAGCACTCCATACAAGAAGGTTGGAGCGCCCCTGACTCTGTAGGTTCGTCCCGCAAACATTTCTTCTCCTGACTATCAGCACTCCATACAAGAAGGTTGGAGCGACCCTGACTCTGTAGGTTCGTCCCGCAAACATTTCTTCTCCTGACTATCAGCACTCCATACAAGAAGGTTGGAGCGCCCCTGACTCTGTAGGTTCGTCCCGCAAACATTTCTTCTCCTGACTATCAGCACTCCATACAAGAAGGTTGGAGCGCCCCTGACTCTGTAGGTTCGTCCCGCAAACATTTCTTCTCCTGACTATCAGCACTCCATAGAAGAAGGATGAAGCGGCCCTGACCCTGTGGGGTCGACTCGCAAACCCTTCTTCACATATCTATAGGCACTCCATACAAGAAACTTTGAATGGCCCTGACCTGCAAACCCTTCTTCACATAACCATCACCACGCCATACAAGAATGGTTGAGCGGCGCTGACCCGCAAACCCTTCTTCACATAACCATCACCACGCCATACAAGAATGTTTTAATGGCGCTGACCCGCAAACCCTTCTTCACATAACCATCACCACGCCATACAAGAATGTTTGAATGGCTCTGACTCGCAAACCCTTCTTCACATAGCCATCACCACGCCATACAAGAATGGTTGAGCGGCCCTGACCTGCAAACCCTTCTTCTCATAAATATCGCCACTCCATACAAGGTTTGAGCGGCCCTGACCCTGTGGGTTCTAAATAGTTATGTCTCAGGATATTTCTTCTCCAGAATTTATTTCGACAAGTTTTAGGTAATGTTATAAACATAAAGGCTCCGGCGACAGTGGAATATACGCCGTAAATGGAATTACTTATTATATAAGGAAAACCAATCGATATTAAGCAAGCAGAAAAACGTAATCTGGAGATGGCCAGATAATAGCACTGGCTCAGTCCACGACATGCTATCGATACCTGGAACTGGTATCTGATACGATAGATGATTGCTGAGTTTTAAAACTTTGTTAAAATGTTATCATCCCTTAAAACCATAGGTTCCCAAACTCGGGGGACGTGAAGGCAAGTCAGGGTCCTGCGAAACCAGTTAGAAAATAGATAAATCCTCATTTAGTTTAAACTTAAATACACAATTTATCAAAATTTAAAACTAAACTAACACCGCAGATTTTTTTACATAGGTAATTTTATTGAATATTATGTTCAGAAAATTTAAATGAAATGTATGCATTTATAAGAGAAATATAAGTAAAGGTTGTGCAAATTTTGTAAACTTTGTAAATTAAATCAATATGACAGCTTAAATAGAATAGTAGTACAAAACTATCGTGAGATGAATATTTGCGTTCAATGTGGCAACAGCTCCACAATGGACACAACTTCATTTTGAATAAAACACTCAGGAGTGTATCACATTCAGCTCTTCTATTTTACTTGCCTTTTTCAAGCACCTACTTGTGCGAAGAAACATTTTCAGCACTTGTTGCAATAAAAACAGAATATAGGAACAAACGTGATGTTGCTAATGAGTTGCGTTGTGCCCTTACTAAAATACAACCTCAAATAGGCAGTGAAAACAATGCAAGCCCATCCATCTCGCTAACAAATTTCCAACATATCAGTTAAAGTTTAGCTTGCGAATTAAAACTTGAAATGTTATATCATGTTTCTTGTGAAATTATGTATATTAAGTAAATTGTTATATATATATATATATATATATATATATATATATATATATATATATATATATATATTTATATATTTGTTTTTTTACTATGTTTATATCATTTATTTATAGTGTAAAGTAAGGCTTTGATTTCGAGAAGAGGAGGCTTGGTATATATATATATGTGTGTGTGTGTGTGTGTGCGTGTGTACTGTAAAAGGAAAGTGTGACCTCATAAAAGGAATTGAAAAATGAAATGATTAGTTTTATTCAAACAAAATATAACATTAATTTTAACCTTATAAAAATATTTCTATCTACAGTTCAACATTGGATGTTAATACACATTATGATTTTAGTTTAATTACATTTAATACAATTTGTAAGGAAAATGCCTTATAAATATTTCGGGAGGTACTCGGCCCCCTTGACTCCACTATATATGCGTCACAGATAACAAACGCACGCGCACACACTGAACGAGCTCCCGTTGCGTTACGTCCAGCAATAAAGGACCCAATGGAGTAATCATTTAAAGTATATCAAGGCAAGTATCATGTTAACAATAGGGGAACAAGTAGACTAGGAATGCACGGGTCCTGAGGGGGAACATGGCTGAACGTAGGATGATTGCAGGTCCTGGTCTACATTTACATATACTGTAGAGCTTCTATGGCCCCCATACACGCTTTCCTTAATAAAGATGTAGTCGTTTTTTTTACATTGTTTTATTGAAAAATTACATTTCCATAATGATTTTAATTGCACTAGTGTCATTGCACGAGCAATGCTTCCATGTTTTTATTTTATTATCTTTGGTTATTATTATTATTTTACTTTTTCAATTTCTCTTATTAGTTCGGACTCCCCTTGTATATCCTTTCAAATTTTCAGTCGTTATTACTTTGAAACTTGTACTGGATGCCACTTGATGTTAATCG
Source organism: Prosapia bicincta (assembly GCA_036971475.1). Classification (NCBI taxonomy): domain Eukaryota; kingdom Metazoa; phylum Arthropoda; class Insecta; order Hemiptera; family Cercopidae; genus Prosapia; species Prosapia bicincta. The sequence goes on from JBAIZL010000010.1 coordinate 47,688,938, forward strand.
GCATTTTTCAAATTTTAATTCAATAATTAAAATTAATGAATTAATTTTAGTTTTAAATGGGAGAAAAACTTTTCGCAAAAAGGACAAGGTATACAAAATAGTTATTTTGTCCTTTTTGGCTTAAAATAAGTGATAACATATGATTTAATAAAACAGCTGATTTTATGTTATAGCTTAGGCCTATGTGGTAGAACAGCTGTTTTAACTCATAGGTTATATTACTTTGTTTATTTTAAATGTCATTATTTAATAAAATTAAAACTCAAATAGTTAGGAATAGACTTACTACAATTTTTGTTTATATTGTTTTGTTAGTTAGAAACGATTTGGGCACCATTATTATATTTTTTACAATTTTTAATTGTTTTATTGTATTTTATGATCATGTCTACAATGTAAATTGTTAAAAAACACTCTGTGTAAGATATAGTGAGTTGGTAAATGTAAGGATTTTATAAATCACAGATTATTGATAGAGATATTTTTATTAGAGTTTTTGAGATGCTAGGTTTTACTAATGACAGCTGGAAAATATTTGGCTTTGGGAAACGAAAAAATAAGTATATTTTAACACTTTAAGGTTAGGCTAGGTAACACTTAAGAGATTCACCGAGTGTATGCTGGTATAGGTTCGTCAGGAACGCTGATCACAGAAGAGTTCGGACTTTCATCATTTATTGATGATTGACTGATACACGAGCCTTTACAGAAACATATAAATGTTACAATGTTTATAAGACACGACTAAAAACATCAGCTGTTTCCAGTTTTGACAGTCAGATGACGGGGGCCTCTCTAGACTACTAAAGTTGTCGCACACAATTACTCATTTAGACGATAGCAACAAATTATACCTTTCTTTTTGTTGGGACTTTTCCCTATTGTACTCATTTTGCATTGTGCTAGTTGGCCAAAGCGTCTTTACTTACACTAACGTCTGGTAGTTCATTAGAAGTGGCGGATAATTTCCTTCAAGAAGTGCGTTAAAGTTGCGTTTAAATATAATCAGGAGAAATAATCTGAAAGTGTTTCCATATTATGGGATTTTCCTATGTTATAAGCAATAGCGCAGTAAATGTACGTTTCCATAATTTAAAGTAACTTTGTATTTTAAATCAAATGAATTGAATTCGGGGTTGCAATACCGCCTTTTAATCGGGATCATAAAAACCTGCTACCCTCTCGTCCCCTTGTAAAGAAAACTATAAGAAATGGTACATAGATATAGTTACGACTAAGTTAAATGCATATCAACTGGATGATACTTGGAGTAACTCTCAACATGGGTGAAGATAAATATGGGCCTACTATATTCCTTTATTCTGTATATATATATATATATATGTGTGTGTGTGTGTGTGTGTTGTGTTGTTGTGTGTACGTGTGTTGTGTTCTTGTGTGTGTGTGTGTGTGTGTGTGTATGTGTGTGTTTGTGTTCTTGTGTGTGTGTGTGTGTGTGTGTGTGTGTGTGTGTGTGTGTGTGTGTGTGTGTGTGTGTGTGTGTGTGTGTGTGTGTGTGTGTGAGTGTGTGTGTGTGTGTGTGTGTGTGTGAGTGTGTGTGTGTGTGTGTGTGTGTGTGTGTGTGAGAGTGTGTGTGTGTGTGAGAGAGTGTGTGTGTGTGTGTGTGTGTGTGTGTGTGTGAGTGTGTGTGTGTGTGTGTGTGTGATGTGTGTGTGTGTGTGTGTGTGTGTGTGTGTGTGTGTGTGTGTGTGTGTGTGTGTGTGTGTGTGTGTGTGTGTGTGTGTGTGTGTGTGTGTGTGTGTGTGTGTGTGTGTGTGTGTGTGTGTGTGTGTGTGTGTGTGTGTGTGTGTGTGTGTGTGTGTGTGTGTGTGTGTGTGTGTGTGTGTGTGTGTGTGTGTGTGTGTGTGTGTGTGTGTGTGTGTGTGTGTGTGTGTGTGTGTGTGTGTGTGTGTGTGTGTGTGTGTGTGTGTGTGTGTGTGTGTGTGTGTGTGTGTGTGTGTGTGTGTGTGTGTGAGTGTGTGTGTGTGTGTGTGTGTGTGTGTGTGTGTGTGTGTGTGTGTGTGTGTGTGTGTGTGTGTGTGTGTGTGTGTGTGTGTGTGTGTGTGTGTGTGTGTGTGTGTGTGTGTGTGTGTGTGTGTGTGTGTGTGTGTGTGAGTGTGTGTGTGTGTGTGTGTGTGAGTGTGTGTGTGTGTGTGTGAGTGTGTGTGTGTGTGTGAGAGAGAGAGTGTGTGTGTGTGTGTGTGTGTGACAATTTTTACATTTTAAGATTTTCCAGCAAAAATTAAGTCCTAATTATTCTGCGATATTAACTTTCGTTCGTATTTAACCGTTATTATCCAGGTTTACACCAGTTAAATCTTAGGCGTTACCTTAGAGACACGGTAAATGTTACCTAACCTAACCTAAAATTGTTAAGATATACTAATTTTTTCGTTTTCATAATCAAATACAGTAAACTCCCGATTATCCGTGGGCGGATTAACCTGTTTGCGGATTATCCGTGGTCTGCCATTGTTTTACAAATATTCAATTTGTATTCCAATCAGATTCGTGTGTTTAAATTTCCAAACGGTGAATTACGGCGTAAATACATATAAGGCTTAATATAAGTTAAGATGAAGGGAATAGATATGTAAATATGTACGTACTAATTTTTACATTGAAAGGGAAGCATCCCGACGCGGGCCAGCGAAATAAAAGGGACGAGCAGACTACTGTATATAAGAGACAAGGACAAAATGCTTGAACGCCCGAAAACCTAATGTGTATCATAAGTTTGTAAACAAATGTCAGCTAATCTCGGCTATAAATAGTCTAGGACGTGACATATGCATTATCCATGTCTGTCATATACATTATCGATCTTTATGGCTTTGTGACACAAGTAGACACTGTGCGACAAAATGGTTCTCAAGAAACTTAGATCGCACATTAAAGCTAAATCAATGCTCACAAAAAAAACAGACGAAAGTGACAGAGTTTTTTGTTAAAAAGTGAAAGTATTATGTGTAAAGGAAATTACATATGTACATACCTACTTTTGACATATACTTATGTACGTATTGTAAATAGTTAGACATATAAATGTAGATGTTATAATCCGTCAAATACATCGACATTTTAAATTATTTTCTGTATTTATTTTGTCCTCTGAAGATTATTTGTGAATTGCATTAACCGGGGTCATTATTTGTGTAACTTATTGTATAATAATCGATTATCGATCGTTTTGCGTATTCTTTGTTCATAGCGGATTATCCGGGGAATTCGTTATCTGGCGTTAACGGGCCACCCTATTCCACGGATAATCGGGAGTTTACTGTACTTAGGAAAACCTAGCATCTTCCAAACTCTACTAAAAATATCCCTGACAATAATATCTTGCTTTATAAGAACTTGCTTGAAAATGACTTTTTCTTTGCAGCGTTCTCACTCTGAATGATGGAGGTCTTTCGAAACGCGTCAAGACAATATCACAAGGCCTGAACAATTTTAATCCCATAATTTTGTATTATTATTATTCGAGTGAATTTTGTTCTGCTTTTTCGTTCCGTGTGTGATAACAAAATTTATTAAACTAAATGCTTTCTAATATGTGTCACTTTTTCTACAATACTGTTGACAAAAATAACTGTTATAAATAACCGTGAAATGTACGAGATTCGAACGTACAATTGATGAAATCAAACCAAACTACATCCAAACACCAGACATGCCATGTTAAATGCACATTAATTACACTGTGGAAAGTTGGTAAGGAAAATAGGCGAGGCGGGCGAACTGTCGGGTTACGCGGAGCCGCTAGTCTGAAGGTCTCCGTACCAAGGTAACAAACAATTATCGAAACCTATAATGAAGGCAAAACTAGGCCTAATTGTGCAGGAATGTGGAGCTACAGACACGGGCGAAATATTGTCTCCGTTCCCATAGCCTATACTGCATTATGCAAATCACACGTTTTCGCTTGCGCGGTGCAGTTTGCCGAATTATCTGTCCGTGGGAACTACTTTTCGCGGCGGCTGGATGGTTATTAGAGTCACGTTAATTAAACCGTCTTTAGTATTAGAATTAGATTTAATAACTCGGTTGTTTACGGCGGATGTCTGTCAGTGAGTTTCAAACCGCTGGTTGTGAACGAAATACTCATTTACTAAATGTGTAGGTTATAATTTCAAAAACACATTTAAGTTAACAGTAACCCTTTCTGCCGTCGTATTTCTCCACTTCGTACATGTAGGTTAAATAAACCAGTTAACATTTTGGAAACATTTAGGGAAAACATTTTAAAATGCAGTTTTTGCGTAGTGAATCTTGAGGTTCTTATTAATATTACTTGGCAAAAACCACTACTTACTGATATTTTTTCTGCAGTTGCGTTTCGCACAAAGTTAGTGCATTGTTCAATGATATGAGTCACGGACTCAAAGTAAAATTATTTACTTTTTATTAAATAGTTACAATTATTATGAATAATCCGAACATGACTTATGCGTTAAAACAGCTCTGCCACATAACCTATAACATAAAATCAGCTGTTTCATGAAATCATATTTTATCACTTATTTTAAGCGAAATGGTACGAAATAACTATATTGCATACCTTACCGCTTTTGTAAAAAGTTTTTCTCCCGTATAAAAACTAAAATTAATTCATTATTTAATTAATTAATTAATTAATATTTGAAAAAAACTGCATTAACTTAAAGTACCATCCTCTTCGAGTTAATAAAAATGTGTTTGAACTTGAGTGGATGAATAAAACTTATTTTATTCACGATTGAAAATTTGAACAAGATATATATATATATATATATGAGAGTTGAACTAATAGAAGGAAAATATATAAACAGGTTTCGTGATTCTTGTTTTCTTTGTTGTCAGCCGAGAACAAGCGAAAATAACACTTTCTATAGGTGAAGTTTGCAACAAATAAATAGATTTTAAAAAATAATAAATTTATTTAAAATTAAGTTCGAACTGGCATTTCGGTTTCCCAGATACTTCTTAGATTAGGTATGACGTTGGATGCCAACCTGCGGGGGAAATACTCCTACAGGAAGATACTTCCTTGTGTGTGTTTTTGCTTTACCAACCCTTATGAACCGATCCAAAATGGAATTTGGCTTTGGACCTGTACGAATAGAAATACAGTCTAAACATTTCAAAATGAAATGTTTCTTGAAATTGTACATGTACGGTCTTGCATAAGGAAATATTATTCTGCCCAGGGAACTAAAAATTAAATTTACCAATAATGAAATCAAGAAACTTGCTCAGAGTCCTAAACCATGCCAACGTCGAGGTTCGCCAGCCCCTGGACGATAGTACTTTGCACTCGGAGCATTAGGCGACCCTCACACACACACTCACGTTGACCCGGCCCGGTGGCTTACCCGCAGACGTTGAGACTACTAGGCCTCTGTCTACAAAACTAAATGTTCAAACTCTTACACTTAAGTAATTTTTGTTGACATTTTTTTAACCTATACATCATTCCTTGGGTAGAGTCTAAACACGACGTAATTGTGTCATTTCTAAAGATAACATTCTTAGTAACTGCGTTGAATATTCAATAAATATCGACATAATCCCATCGGGTTTGGTCCCTAATCGTAAGGAATAATCTGTGAAAATAAAAAATAACAATAGAAATTACCTAAATATTAGGGATGGGCCTAGTTGCTTTGAATGGATCAAAACAATAACGCAATTGCCGATTTGGTATGACGAAAATATTAGGCTATAATTATTATTTATGACGCAACTACAAAAACAATTGAAAGCATTTCTGGTTTGTTTGTTTGTTTGTCTCTCTCTCTCTCTCTCTCTCTCTCTCTCTCTCTCTCTCTCTCTCTCTCCCTGTCTACCCGCCACCGTAAACACAAAGAAAAATTAGTTCCAATTTCTCCAGTTATACAAACTGAAATGGCTGTTACTCAAGTTATATCGCAATTTTAAAGAAATCATCCTTTCTATCCGATGTTTGTCACCCTTTCAGAAATTCCTATTCATAAATCAAGGATGAACGCTTTGTGTAACCTATTACATTAAAACTAAGCTTTTAAAAGGTTTCACCATACGACCAAGATGTTAACTAAATTCATTATTAGAGAATATCATGTAGGCCTATATAACTTAAAAGAATTGAGAACCTACTTAAAAATCGAGAAATCGAACGAATAATTTTTAAATCAGAATCGAAAATTTTAGAAATTTACTAAATATAACAGTTTTGAAATGTTTTGTTTTGTAGAAGAAGGCCTAGTAGGTGACTCATCAGAGGCAGCACAGCGCGTGTAGGTACAAAGAACGAGTCCGGATGACCCATAGTGGCAAGACTAAACGGGGTGGAATCTTGAGACAACTATGCCTAACCACCCAGACAACAATACGCTCTCGACTCATTGTTAGCGACAAGATGACGCGGCGAGCGACAACAATGACCGCGACATTTCAGACAAACGCGGCAGATATTTTCGGCAACGACAAAGCGGCTACGGTTACCGCAGACGCAAACGCTCCTTCCGATTACCAGGAGCTACTTGACAACAGGCCATTCGCTACACTTCATTACGCCCGACGTCCATCAGTAACCCGATACAGACCATCCAACAGGTTATTTACAATTCGGATGTCGTCAGACCAGATTTTTTTCGTTGAAATTCTTTTTTAAGCAACAAAAACCCAAAGAGAAAACTTATCCTTGCGTATATTTTGTTTCACTCTAGCTCGTATATTTAGTGTCAATTAGTGTTCTCGTTTGGATTTCCATCACTGGCGCGTACCGGGATGCGTTTAGGTTTCAGTGGGGTGTAAGCCAAATTTCTTATATAAATATTTTTTTTAAAAAAACATTCCTTATACAAAAGCAACTATGCTTTAAAATGTGTAGAAAATATCAGCCTGTAAAATTTATAAACACTCTTAACTTCATTTCTACCTCCACTCATGGCATCATCGGCCCGTTGCCAACTTCAGCTCTATTAGGCCTACATATGATTGCAATAAAAACCTGAGTGTTTTTTTCTTTAAATGTAGGCCTATGTTACATTACGGCTATGTATGTCCAATCGATTTACAAAGCCTAACATATAAGAATATCACATATGCTGCTATCTACTTGAGCAATTAGAAAATTAGGTTTTTTTAATTTCTACCAATTAAAGATAACAAGTAAGCCTAATATAAAAAATCAATTCCTGCTTAGTTCAAAAAATGGAAAATTTTATTTCAGTTACTTTTTATTAAATATTTACATTTAATAGGTCTATTATATGTAAATACATATGGCAGAATCACAATATTAAGTGGCAAATTAGAAAGCGAAATTAATTATTAAATTATTAGTAACTGTATTAACATCAAGTGCCATCCAATACAAGCTTTAAAAAATGTATTTGAACTTAAGTAAATTTATAAAAAGTATTTTATAAACGGTTGAAAATTTGAACAAGATATATAAATATATAGGTCTATAGGGAGAGTGTAAACTAATAGAAGGAATTAATAACAAAAACATCTAACTTATAATTAGCTTTTAATATATTGATATTCGTTTTAATTCCTAAGTGAATAGCTCTACATTTTAGAGTAAACTCTAAGGATGGACCGATTCCGATACTCGATTGCAGGAGTCGTCGATTCTAATGCTACTGAGCGATGGTCGATACTCGATTCTCATCTTTATTTTTCAAAAGATAAGAAATTAAATTAGTCATGTAAGACATTTGAAATAAAGATAGAGCCAACTTTATTCCAGCTTTTGAACCAGATAAAAATAATTACCTAAATTCAATGGGTAAATTTATTTGAATGTTGAAATTGGGGATGGGCCGATTCCGAATCCCGATGTCGGGCATCATCGATTCTAATGGTATTGAGAAATCCTCGATACTCCATCCTATCATTGATTGAAGTGCCGATTCCAATTCTTGTTTTTTAGCTGTTAAAATTCGTGTGCGGTGTAATTTATAGGAAAAATAATTAACTATCGACTACGTCTTACTTACGTATTAGTTGCTTTGAATTAATTAAACGATTAAAGCAATTGCCGATTTGATATAACGAAAATTTTGTTTATGACGCAACAACAAAGATGGTCGGGAGTATTTCCGGTCTCGCTCTGCTGTCTCACTCTCACTCGGGCGTACTGGAAGCTTACTCCATGTCTCTGGCCTCCGCGACTCCGCCATCGCCTCGTATGTGTTAAAACAAAACACAAATAAAATGTACTTCCAATTTCTCCAGTTATACAAACTGAAATGCCTATTATTGAAGTTATATTGTAATTGGGAACTGATGTTAACATTTACCTTTATCCGATATGTTTGTCACCTTTTCAGAAAATCCAATTCATGAATCAAATTTGGACGTTTAGTTTAGCTTCTTACATTCAAACAGAACTTTTTAAAGGCTTCACCATATGGCCAAGACGTTAACTAAATTCATTATTAGAGAATATCATGTAGAACTATATAACTTGAAAGAATCAGAAGAAAAGTTTTAGAATCGAGATCGGAATCGAAATAGGAAGTTGTAGGTAAGGCCCATCCCTAGTAAATTCGGAAAATATACTCCTAGTAGCCTACTATGCTAGTTCTGTACAAGTACACAGTGAATAATAAAAAGGTTGTGTATTTCGTAATTGTTTAAGTAATAATGCATTCAACTAGTGAAACATTAAAATCGTACTTATAAATTTTGTAAATTGTTTGTAGGCCTTCTAAATAATTAAATATATGACTTTAGCAGAGATTATCCCATTCGTCGCCATTAAAGAACAGGTAAAGATTGTAATTTTCCCAAATTTTTAAACTATTAAGTCCAATATAAATTAATAATCTATTTGTCGACCACTATTTCCATTAGCACGCTCACGTTTGAAGCCAACCAAACTCTACGGCCAGCGTGTTATTATTTTCAATTAGCTCTGCGCGTCAGGACGGAATTATTTTGTCAAGGAATGACAATCAAAGCCCCCACTGAGTGCAAACACATTATGCCCCCCCCCCCAAATACACCTGATAAGTGAGTTTTTCGGCTTTGTCATTAGGCGGACGTTGGCCACACAGGAAACACCTACTGTACGAGCCTGGTTAGAGCAGGCTGTAATTTAACCGGCCGTTATCATTCCACCTTAATCCAGAGAAACAATAACTGTACAAGTCATTACACGGGCAGGATCTGTTTGTTAGCGCGCCACACTTAATCGCATGCCTGCTTAAGTGATTCAAATATCACAGATTCTATTACGTAGAAGCTCAATGTGGAAAATATATAGTTACAGTCTTTCTACGTTTATGCTCTGATCTAAATAAATATATTTAGTACAATATATAGGGGTTTCTGTCTGTCTGTCTCTCTCCCCCCCCCCCCACACACATACATACACACACACACACACACAAACTCACGCACACACACACACACACACACATACATTCACACACACAGACACTCACACCCCACTCACACACACACACACACACACACACACACACACACACACACACACACATATATATATATATATATATTTATATTACTGTGTATATATATAAATACACACACATATATATAAATATATATATATATATATATATATATATATATATCACAGACACTCACACCCCACTCACACACACACACACACACACACACACACACATATATATATATATATATATATATATATATATATATATATTTATATATATATATATATATATATATATATATATATATTACTGTGTATATATATAAATACACACATATATATAAATATATATATATATATATATATCACAGACACTCACACCCCACTCACACACACACACACACACACACAAACACACATATATATATATATATATATATATATATATATATATATTACTGTGTATATATATAAATACACACATATATATATATATATATAAAGTTATATATCCATATACATGTGTGTGTGTGTGTGTGTGTGCGTTCCTGTGTACTAAATAAAATATTTCATATAGCCCTACATTGTAATAGGTACGGATAGTTCGAGGGAGGGCCGTGAAAAATGAAGTACATCCGAAACGCGTCAACTAATTTCAAAGCTAATAACATCTAATAGAGTGGATGACGTTCATGACGTCAGAGCTATAGCGAGGAGGCGGGTTGGGATTAACCTCCTTCCCATAAGGATTATAAAAGTTTCTTTTTGATATTCCATGAAGTAAAATAATTAATTCACATTAGCCAATTTTTAACAAATTTTATTTCAAATGTGCAAAACCCAATTATGCTAATAACTTCTTGAGAGCTTTAATAAAAAACGACTAGACAATATACTCTGACATGTGTAATCTAAAGGATATATGTAAAAGGCTGTGATATGCATAACGTTGCAATCAATTTGAAATGTTATTTTTATCTTTGCACAATTATTTGTTTTTATTTAAAATGAATTAGTTGTGAAAAGATAATTTAACTACATTGTCAATATATAAATGTTTAAAACATTCACAAGTGGCCTTTTCCAAGTGACATTCACATTTTTTAACAATGTAACGAGGGATGAAGGAGACTAGCACCCTCCCCGAAAGCTAATAAACTTTCTTTTTATTATTTCATGAACTAATGAATCGCTCTAAACGGTCAAGTATAAAACAAAATTTAAAATACTTTTTCACTATCGTAAGGAAATTGAAATATTATTACTTCCCGCCATAACTTCCTTATACAACATCACCTGAATAGATCCTTTGCTTATACAACTTGCTTAATGATTTGCCCTAAATTAATTCCCTGAGTTAGCCTTGTAGTAATTTCCTCTGAAGATGATTGCTTTAGAATGGAAATGTACATCAGGATATAAATAAAACGTTTGTGTGGTGTAATTTATTTATTTTTAATTAAACTCTCTAGGACTCTTTAAATTTTGAATTTAATTTAATTTTTTTTTAAATGTTCACATACTTTTTCACCTTGTGTTTAATTTTAAAATTAGGATGTAGCTATGTCACTTATTTCGTAGGGGTGAGAACTAGGTCAAGGCTATCTTGAAGGACAACACTTTTCCCTCTAAGAAGGAAATCATATGAGAGCTCGCAAACCAAATCATTGTCCAAATCCGACGTACACGATACATTGTGAAGAAACACAATCTCAAAATTTGTTCTAGTAATAAAGCGAACAATAAAATATTATTACTTTAACAGACAAATCATTAAAACTCCTGTTAGACTAACAAACGTTCTACCTTGTTCGATTCTTACAATTACTTCACACTCTTCTTATATGTATATAATGTTCGAATTTTCAATGGTTAATAAAATACTGTTTATCTATCCACTCAAGTTTAAATACATTTTTTCAAACATGTAGGGCATGACCTTGATGTTAATACAGTTTTTTTCAAATGTTAATTCAATCATTAAATTTATTGAATTAATTTTAGTTTCATTTGGGAGAAACAATTTTAAAAAAGGGGGCAAGTTATGCAATATAATTATTTCGTCATATTTGTCTTAAAATAAGTGATAACATATGATTTCATAAAACAGCTGATTTTATGTTACAGGATATGTGATAGAACAGCTGTTTTAACGCATACGTTAGGTTACTCTATTTATATTATTTGTAATTATTTTCTAAAAACTAAAATAAAAATTTTCTCTTCTGATCCAAGTAGGAATTGACTTTAAGGGAATGTTTGTTTATAATACTTGTTTTTATTTATTTATTTGTATTTATTTATTGGACAATTTATTTGGTGTATGTAGGCCTAAGTCCTGAGCTATGAAGGTCCCGGATTCGTAATCGAGTAGTTTGTGAATACGATAATATTTGTTTTGAAAAAAACCAAAACTTCTTTTACGCTACCTACCTGAACAAACGAAAACTAAGCGCGAAGGAACAACACTATAATTATTTGCACATCTGGAGGCTTTCGGCAAACCCTAACCTACTTCTGTATATTGTACATGTTATCTCCAATAACATTGGCGAAACCCATATATATACACTCACGTTGTCCTCACGGCTTACTCCGAAATGAAATCAATTATTGGATTGGATCAATCAACTTGGATGAAACCACTCAGGGAAAAATAAAATAATGTAGCTTGTTTCCAAAACAACAAATATACAGTACTAAATATTGTCAGAAATAGAAATGTGATGTAAATAATATTAAAGTTACGTATAGTTTTGGGCTTTAAGGTCTGTACATTAAAACACGAATATAGATATAATTTTATCAGCCGGCACTTATGGGCAACGGGCCTTAGCGAGAGGTCGAACACGAGGGAAGGGTGGAGATGCTCGCAGATCATTTTCAAAAACATCGACCCTTAGACTTCGCTGACTCATAGAGTCGACTCAATATTTTGTTACTTATTAATAACTTTTAATGTATAGCAAAAATAACCACAAATGTATATAGGGCTTTCACAGAAGCGTGCTAATAGGATTGGTTAGGGGTTGGCCGAGATTTATAGCCCTTATGAGGGATGACGACAGTACTTGATGTTTTCTGGACAGTGAATAGACAATTTCTACCTGAAAGCAAAGTGCCAGCCTATAACATTTGACTTATACCTAACCTTTACAACAAAATGTTTAGTAATAAAATAATAGCAAACACCATTTTGCAATCAATAAATTATCTGTTAATCTAATGATGTTGATGGCGACGACGATGATGATGATAATTTTGTCTTTGAAAAATGCACGAGAAAATAAATTACTAGTTGTAAATTGCTTTAGGTTAATAATTAAGTTTTACTTTTGCTCACAATATTATCTCAAAGGTTTTTATTAAAATCACTAATCTTATCAAACAAGTATCTCTAACGACATTGCCATCATCACCATAGTAGTTAACACTCAATGAGAGATGACAAAACTGATGTAGAAACAAGTTTCCTAAGACTGGCTATTTTTTGTGATACTATTTTTTCAATTCCCTCTATTAGTTCACAACTATATATCTTGTTCAATTTTCCAACCGCTAGTAAAATATTTTGTATTCATCCACTCAAGTTCAAATACATTTTTTTAAAACTTGTAGTAAATAACATTTGATATTAATACAGTTTTTCAAGTATTTAATTTATTAATTAAATTAAATTAATTAATATTAGTTTTATATGGGAGAAAATCTTTAGACAAAAGGGGCAAGGTATGAAGTATAGTTATTTGGCCCTAAGTTAGTAGTAACTTATGTTTTCATAAAACAGCTGAAATTATGTTATGGGTTATGTAGTATAACAGCGGTTTTAACGCATAGGTTATGTTACTTTATTTATATTAACTGTAATTATTTTATAAAAAGTTACTAAAATCATTTTTTCTTTGTTGGCTAAAGTATTACTTAAGAATTTACTGTAAAATTTTTTGTTTGTATTAGGCCTACATGTTTTGACTATTAATGATTGTATTCTATGAAATGTTTTACCGTTTACCATTTGTGTACGGTATTGTATCTAAATGTAGTCAAATACCTTTCTTAAAATATTCTCGGACAATAATTCTGAAATATAGTGTAATGTATCTAAATGTAGTCAAATACCTTTCTTAAAATATTCTCGGACAATAATTCTGAAATATAGTGTAAGCCTCAATATTTAATTTTAAGTTGAATATTTTTAAAAAGAAACGTAAAATCTTGACCACTTTGTTAGCTGGCAACGATATTATATATATAATAATATAATATAATATATTAATTATATTAATTAATATAATGTAATATATTAATTAATATAATATAATATATTAATTATATTAATTAATATTATATATATATATATATATATATATATATATATATATATATAGCTTGCTTTGGCACCATTTACTTTAGGGAACTCCCTGGGCATTGCACATAACACATTGCTTATAGGGGTGACACATAAAACACTGATCCACAAGAACAGAAGACGAAACGAATTAGAATGGCACGGATCCGAGTCTTGAAAGATTCTACTTCTGTGGACAGAATGCAAAGAGGTATATCCAGTTCGTTTAGAAGATAGGTTTGACAGAATCAAGAAGGTCGAGTGTAAATATACCACGGCCGCCTGAAGGCGCGGCAGATTGAAACTGGCCTTTGCCGGTGGTCTTACTAATTGAATCAAGCAAAGTTTGAAACCGAATACGTGACGCCAAATCAACACTACTTCGCCGAGCGGTGAAGACGCTGATTGACTGTTTATGGAAGGAGATTCCTCGGCCTCGCCGAACGTTGCATTTGCATAGAATGCACGCGGGAGCAATTATTATGCACTACTGTCCGTTTCTTTTCCTAGAACGCATATTTTGACAAATGACCGAGCTATCATTTCTTTTATTCTGATCACAAATGTCTGGCGATTGTTTGGAATATATTACCACTGGGTACAGATGCAGGCATTTTGCGCCATCCGTAATTCCGTCAAGTATTGTGTTATTATACAGCATTCTCATTTATTGTTGTACTATAGCGTCTTTTTTCTTCATCTTTTTCAGTTTTTTTTTAAAGAGCTGTCAATATGTAAATAAGCAATCACTTGTGGTTCGGGTTATATAAAAACGCCGAGTAAAAATCCTTTTGCTATTCAATTCTTTTTATTAGTTCACGCCCTGAGTTGATGCTCGACAATAAAGATACGACCAATCTTCGAAAGTTAACTCGCATAAATACCAAGTAAGATTCTTGTTTAAGCACATATAGTGAAAGTGATAAGGGAATACAAGAAAACAGGGTTGCAAAGTTTTATATATATATAGTTCAAATTTTCAATCGTTAATAAAACACTTTGTTATTCAACCACTCAAGTTCAAATACACTTATTAAAACTTGTAGTGGGTGACACTTGATGTTAATACACGTTTTTGAAATAATACGCTAATTAAATTTAACTATTTAATTTTACTTTTATATAGGAGACAAACTTTTCACAAAAGGGGCAAGGTATACAATAAAGTTATTTCGTTCCATTTGTCCTAAAATAAGTGATAACAAATGATTTCATGAGATAGCTGAAATTATGTTATAGGTTGTGTGGTAAAACAGATGTTTTAAAGCATAGGTTATGTTACTTTTTTTATGTTAATTGTAATTATTTAATAAAAAGTAATTAAAATAAAAATTTTCTTTGTTGACCTAAGTAGAAATTTACTTTAACCTTTTTGTTTATATTATAGTAATTTACAAGATTTTTTTAATACGATTTTTTCAATCATAACTGTTTACACTTTTACTACACCCTTAAAAGACAACTACCTTGTGATCCGTGAATGCTAGCCTATAGGGAAAATCTCCTCAGTAGATTATCCTTGGACTTCTTCACTGTCCATCTCTTAGACAAAGGTCGTTAGGACAGATGTATAACTAAGTTGCTCCCTTATGTTGGGTGCAACTAAGTTGACATTATTTGTCACATTTTTCTGTTCTCCACTTACCTACAATCTAACACAATTTAGTCCTTAGCCAATACTAAATTGTGCTTAAATGCTGCTTGTAGTTTAACCGAATAGCATCCGCATATGCCACGACTTTATGAATGGCATTTATTTCCTAACTTACTATTCAATAACTTTACTAAGTGAATCTTCAAGTAAACATTTATTTGCTACTAGAGCATTTATTAGCACTAGAGTCCGCTAATATTTATTCGTCCTGTACATGAAATTACGTGAAGGACGATCATTAATCTAGCCTAAGTTCCTCTAAAACAAATTTCTTACAAGATTTCTTTAAATTTTCAACAAATCTGAAAACGAACGTAAACTTTCAGAGTTCCTCGTTCCATTACACAGCTCTGCCTAATAAACTCGTAATAAAATCTAGGCAACCGTTAATTTGCCCGATAGACTTTCACTTAGGCTGGCCCGGTCTTCTGCTTCTGTCGGTGTTTACAGCTGTAATTATTCCTGTCCGTGGTGTTTCCAACCTTCCTGGTCCGATTCAGACAGAGAGCTCGGGTGACGTGATTAGAATGCACATATGCAAGGACTTTGCCGAAGGTTTTGTGGCTAGAGTAAAACTCTGCCAATGTATCTGTGCAGGACAAGGTCAGTAGACATCTTCATTCAATTTAAACGCGATTAAAAGCAAATGAAAACACTTATAAGTAGATAAAAACCCTTGTACATGCGTTATTGTGTTATAGGCTACTTGCCCATAGTAGTACTTAGTTTTTTTTGATTTTGGAGGAAGTTTCGGGAGATGTGTACCATTGTCAACTCAGACCTTAACTGAGCTCTTGGTTGTTTTTTTTTTGTTATGATGGGTTGAGATATTAGGATTGGGGTATTAGGTGTATTTGTAAAGAGTATTGGGGGCTATAAGGTCAAATTGACAAATTGATTATTTGAGTTATAATGTAACAGGGTGTTGAATACTATTTAAAATTACACCTATCCCTAACCTAACATCCCACCATCCTAACCTAAAACAACCGTCAATTACGGTTTGAGTTGACAATGGGACACATCCCGAAACGGCCGTCCTCAAAAAATTAAAAAGTAAGTGCTATAACCAAGTGTAACATGGCAAATTTTTTTAATTAAAAATTAGTAGCTCGCGTAAAGATGGAATCAAATAATACAACAAATACAGATTTCCAGATATTAAAAACAACCACTTCAATCTCTTTTTCGAAACTAACTTAACCTGTGTAAGTCAATAATTAGAAAATGTTTTTAATTGGTATTTCTTAATTTATTATGAAATTCGTTTTATATAACTCATTATTATAAACGTTATCAACTTGGAATTTAAAAATTCATTATTTTTTTAACAATCTGTTATTTTTCAATTCCTACTATTAGCTCACACTCTCTCTATATATATCTTGTTCAAAATTCCAATCGCTAATAAAATACTTTTTATTCATCCACTCAAGTTCAAATATATTATTTAAAACTTATAGTGGATGACATTTGTTAATACAGTTTTTTCAAATAATAATGTATTACTTAAATATAACAAATTAATTTTAGTTTTATACGGAAGAAAATCTTTTCACAAAAAGGGCAAGGTATGAAATATAGTTATTTCGTCCCATTTGACGAATTTACAGTTAATAAATTTTTTTTTAAATATTATTTTATCAACCAATACAGTTCATCGCCCGTCTATTCAATCAAGTTGATTGCTCCGGTCCCGGCAATGGCGGGTGATCGTTGATATTTTACTGTAGGGTTGGATCTTTCTGGTTTAGAGGTTTTATTTACTTGTAATAAAAAAAAGTTATTACATAGTAACAATTTAAACTATTCACGTTGTACGTTTTCAAACGATATTCAAATTATGGAGTTTCAATTTAATAAAACCTTGTATAGGCCTACATTGTAAATATGGTTTATGAAAGGTATCAATAAGATTCCTAAACTCTCCGTTAGTTTAATACAAAATGTCAGTAAAAGAATCGCTAAAAATTTAATTTTTAAAAACATTAATGAACTATTCTTGCCTTAAATACTCTTAAAAAGTCATATTAAAAATTTATTTTTTATATTAACTTACAATAATATTCGCCGTATCATTTTAATGAAAGAAAAAACAAGAAAACTAATTATTTCACAATAAATATATTTACTAAATCAAATTATAGTCAACTTAACTTTACAAGAAGAGATAGGCTATGATAAAATGCATATTGTGTTATGTCTTAAATTAAGTCATGTTACTGAGGATGATCACGATTGTAGTAAAAACTCGTTAATGTTCTTATTGTGTTAGTATGAGTTTTATTACTCATAATATACGAAAATATACGCTAATATAAGAAAATTTTACTACCCATAAAACTTAATGTACAACTATGCAGTTATTTACAAAGGGAACGTCGCGGACATGTCACGGCTCATTTGTTTACGTTTGTGACCGACAAACTTGGCAGTTACAATAAATAACTATAATTTGCTGAATGATAACAATCGTCACCATTTTAAAATAAAACTGAATGTATAATTGCACAGTTATTTACAAAGGGAACGTCGCGGACATGTCACGGCTCATTTGTTTACCTTTGTGACCGACAAACTTGGCAGTTACAATAAATAACTATAATTTGCTGAATGATAACAATTGTCACCCTTTTAAAATAAAACTGAATTTATAATTGCACAGTTATTTACAAAGGGAACGTCGCGGACATGCCACGGCTCATTTGTTTACGTTTGTGACCGACAAACCTGGTAGTTACAATAAATAACTATAATTTGCTGAATGATAACAATCGTCACCATTTTAAAATAAAACTGAATGTATAATTGCACAGTTATTTACAAAGGGAACGTCGCGGACATGTCACGGCTCATTTGTTTACCTTTGTGACCGACAAACTTGGCAGTTACAATAAATAACTATAATTTGCTGAATGATAACAATTGTCACCCTTTTAAAATAAAACTGAATTTATAATTGCACAGTTATTTACAAAGGGAACGTCGCGGACATGTCACGGATCATTTGTTTACGTTTGTGGCCGACAAACCTGGCAGTTACAATAAATAACTATAATTTGCTAAATGATAACAATTGTCACCCTTTTAAAATAAAACTGAATGTATAATTGCACAGTTATTTACAAAGGGAACTGCGCGGACATGTCACGGCTCATTTGTTAACGTTTGTGACCGACAAACTTGGCAGTTACAATAAATAACTCTAATTTGCTAAATGATAATAATTGTCACCCTTTTAAAATAAAACTGAATGTATAATTGCACAGTTATTTACAAACGGAACTGCGCGGACATGTCACGGCTCATTTGTTAACGTTTGTGACCGACAAACTTGGCAGTTACAATAAATAACTATAATTTGCTAAATGATAATAATTGTCACCCTTTTAAAATAAAACTGAATGTATAATTGCACAGTTATTTACAAAGGGAACTGCGCGGACACGTCACGGCTCATTTGGTTACGTTTGTGACCGACAAACCTGGCAGTTACAATAAATAACTATAATTTGCTGAATGATAATAATTGTCACCATTTTAAAATAAAACTGAATGTATAATTGCACAGTTATTTACAAACGGAACTGCACGGACATGTCACGGCTCATTTGGTTACCTTTGTGACCGACAAACTTGGCAGTTACAATAAATAACTATAATTTGCTAAATTATAACAATTGTCACCATTTTAAAATAAAACTGAATGTATAATTGAACAGTTATTTACAAACGGAACTGCACGGACATGTCACGGCTCATTTGATTACATTTGTGACCAACAAACGTGGCAGTTACAATAAATAACTATAATTTGCTGAATGATAATAATTGTCACCCTATTAAAATAAAACTGTATGTATAATTGCACAGTTATTTACAAACGGAACTGCACGGACATGTCACGGCTCATTTGATTACATTTGTGACCAACAAACTTGGCAGTTACAATAAATAACTATAATTTGCTGAATGATAATAATTGTCACCCTTTTAAAATAAAACTGTATGTATAATTGCACAGTTATTTACAAAGGGAACTGCGCGGACATGTCACGGCTCATTTGGTTACGTTTGTGACCGACAAACTTGGCAGTTACAGTAAATAACTATAATTTGCTGAATGATAATAATTGTCACACTTTTAAAATAAAACTGTATGTATAATTGCACAGTTATTTACAAAGGGAACTGCGCGGACATGTCACGGCTCATTTGGTTACGTTTGTAACCGACAAACTTGGCAGTTACAGTAAATAACTATAATTTGCTGAATGATAATAATTGTCACACTTTTAAAATAAAACTGTATGTATAATTGCACAGTTATTTACAAAGGGAACTGCGCGGACATGTCACGGCTCATTTGGTTACGTTTGTGACCGACAAACCTGGCAGTTACAATAAATAACTATAATTTGCTAAATGATAACAATTGTCACCATTTTAAAATAAAACTGAATGTATAATTGCACAGTTATTTACAAAGGGAACTGCGCGTACATGTCACACGGCTCATTTGTTTACGTTTGTGACCGACAAACTTGGCAGTTACAATAAATAACTATAATTTGCTGAATGATAATAATTGTCACCCTTTTAAAGTAAAACTGAATGTAATGTGGACCTATATATTTTAGTGCATTTTTCTGACATTCCTAACGTTATAATATTTTTCTTTGTTGACTGGTTTCGGATTAACTCCATCCTCAAAACTTTAAAGCGTAGGCTACATATTTTTGTTTTGAATACTGTTTTATAGTTTTGATAATGGAGTTAATCCGAATCGCATCAACAAAGAAAAATACAGTATTGTAAAGTTAGGAAAGGCAGAAAAATGTAATCGAATATATACAAATATTCATAACAGAGATGAAGATGAGTGTATTAATAATAATGCAGACCTAATTGTTCATGAATTTTAGGCATTTATAGAATCAGTCTGCCTGAAACAAAGCCAGATATTTGAGCCACTTAACATCGTATCATATTAATACTAAAGTAGGCCTACGAAAGTTTATTCTATTTAAAGTAACAAAGAATACCAAATGTCGTGCAACTTATTTAAGAAGGAATTAACTTTTTTCTTAAGAACCGTTTTCTTATGTAGAATATCATAATAAGAAACTTAGTTTTGACCTTAAGTTGTGAGATCAATACGTCTATACATAGAGAAAAGGGTTCAAAATTAGGATGGGGCACTTGAGGGCAATTCTGCCGACAAAAATGAAAACGTTTAGCCCCGACTACAAAACATATTAATTGAGAAAAACAATCAATTTTACGTAATGATTAATTACCTAAACATTTGTTAACAGTTACGCCTAAGAATATTTTTATTTTAAAAATTAGGTTAAAAATACATAACTTATTATTATTGTTAAATTGAATTAATTGTATTATAGTGATTTATAAAAATTTTAATAAATAATATATTTAATAACTGATAAAACGCTTTTTAATAATAACGTTTTCCTTAACAATCTTAAATAAATAATCTAACATAACCTACGCGTTAAAACAGTTGTTCTACAACATAACCTAAAACACGAAATCAGCTGCTGAATGAAATCATATGTTATCATTTAATCACTTTGGGGTGACTCATAGCGTAACCTGATGGAAATTATACTGACGTGAAATTGTATTTATGCCCATCCAAGAAGTTGTAGACGTCGCTATAAAAGTTGTCACGTCAAAAATGCAAGTCGTAGATCTGGCGACAAAAGTGAAAAATTAAATGAAAACTGTAGGTAATAGGTTTAAACATTTACAGATTAAATAAACCAAATTGTAATCAGTAACTTCTAAGAATACGAGTCCGTGTTAGCCATCGATGATTGCCGAAACTAATTTCATGAGATTAAACATTTTTCTAAACTCTTCTGAATTAATAAATGATTAATTTGTGCGTTTTAGTACATCTTTTATTTGTAAGTATTATTTTTAGGCAATAAAATATAAAAATCCTGTAGCAATGACGTTGTTCGACGAACTTTAGTAGGCATACATCTGAAATCGATATTTCAATTACCCATGTACACCATACATTAATTGTTGCATATTTTCAATTAGAAGAATTTAATCATATAAATGTTTTAATATAATTTTGAATTTAAAGATATTTTATTATTTAAAAAAATAGACTATGCGTAGTCTAAACTATATTTTTATCGTGTGAAAGTATTACCTGAATAAATAAATGCTTCTAACCACAAATAAACGTATACAACATCAAGAGCCCAATAGTACAATATATTACAATAAATATTTTGTCAAAACTCCAATACCACAAAAATAACTAATATTAGAAGTTACCTAAGATTAAACCCTTATGTACATTTCGATAACTATGTCTTTTTACAAATTTACAATCTAGAATACAATAATGTATTGACCTTCTAATTGTTCAGTTTACAATTATTGTTAGCCAATAAGGTCAGTCTAGTTAGTAGTTTATAATGACAAATAAACGTATTTTTTTTACTAAATCCTAATGTACATCTTTACAGGAACCTGTTGCAATAGGCCTGATTATTGTATAGTTACCATAAATAGAAGGAATATTTCAACATATTCCTATGAAGATGGCTGCTATAAATTCGAAATGTACTTGAGGACTTAGGTAAATGAGTTTATTTATGGTTAAAAGCTTTTATTTCTTTAATAAAATGTTGTTATGTTTGGAAATTATTAAAACTAATATATATTGAAATTAATTATGATTTACAAGTTTTTATTTTTATTTGTAGAATTCAAATTGGAAAAGTACATACAAATGAAACCAGTTGAAATTATACGACATCAAGAGCACAGTGAAACAATATATTACAATTAAAATTTTCATAAAAACCCCAATACCACAAAAATAACTAATATTACCCTAGATCAAATTTTTGTGTACATTTTGATGACCTTGTTTTGCCAACAAAATTACAATCTTCAATACAATATTTTACTTACCTTCTATTTGCTCAGTATACAATTATTGTCAGTCTAGTTTGTAATTTATTGTATTCTAGATTGTAATTTTGTAATAGAACCCTTTGATGATGATAAAATGGTCATCGAAATGTACATAAGGGTTTTATCTTAGGTAACTTGTTATATTAGTCATTTTTGAATAATTTTGTGGTATTGGGGTTTGGCCAATATTTTTAAAATGACGAATAAACGTATCTATTTACTAAATCCCTAACATACATTTAAGTTACAGTAGGCCAAGTTATTGTATTGTTACGATAAACATAAGGAATATTTCAACGTACACCTATGAAGATGCTATGAATTCGAAACGTGCTTTAAGAATTAGGTAAATAAAAAAGTTCATTTATGGCTTAAAGCTTTTATTTATTTAATAAAACGTACGCTATGGTTATTTCAAGCTGTTACCTTTGAAAACATATCGAATTTAATAAGTTAAATACTTTATATTAGTTATAATTTTAACGTAACGTAATCGCATTATTTTGTAATAGCTATACACCTTATTCTTCCCTATTTTCTTTCCAAATTTATTTGTTGCTTAGTGGGACCTATTCATTTTTAATCTTTCCGCCAAAACGAAAGTTTCTTGCTTAATTATATAAAATTTTAAAGAAATTTGAGTATTTACTCTATTTGGTTTACTTTGGTTTAAAACGAATTTTTGTTTAAAGTTAGTAAATATTAATTTACGTAGCTAAGTTTGAAAAATAATATGGATTAAATATTTGCTTGGACTTCTAAATTTCACCTATTTAGTACACGAAACTGTATTTCATTCTTCTGATATGCTAGGCACTTATCAGGAAAAGCTCTTCGAATTTTATATTTTTTGAACTGTTGTTCATTAGAACGTCTATGTTTAAAAATCTTCATTTTTTCGAAAAATATTTCCATTGTTTTATATTCACATAAATCTAGGCAGCATTGTCTGTCAGTCTCAAATTTTCTTACGGAATAACTTCTTTTGTAATCTTTGTTTAAACAAAACATTTTTAATCAGTTGATTGAACCGTTTCCTTTTGACACTTTAAAACTCGTTGACATTATTAATTTAGCCACTGGTAATTACTTGATACCTAAATGGACTCCAAAGCAAAAAAAAAATCTTTAACATGCAGACGTTCATGAAGCATTAATTTAAATGTTCGGAATTACACTAAACTTCAACAACACTCTTAAACTTCAATGAAACCCACGAACTTCAATAAAACCCTTAAACTTTAATAAAACCCTTACACTCCAATGAGACCCATGCACTTCCATAAAACCCTTAAACTCCAATGAGACCCATGCACTTCAATGATACCCTTAAACGTTTATAAGACCCATGAATTTCAATGCGACCCTTAAAATTTATTGAAACATTTAAACTTCAATAAAACCCTTAAACTCCAATGAGACCCGTGAACTTCAATGAGACCCTTAAAGTACAGTAAAACCCTTTAACTCCAATGAGACCCTTAAACATCAATGAAAACCTTAAACTCATATAAGACCCATGAACTTCAACCAGACCCTTGAACGTCAAAGAGACCTTAAAACTTCTATGAGATCTTTAAACTCCATTGTGATCCAATAACTTCGATAAGTCCCTTAAAATGCATTAAAACCTTAAACTTCAATAAGACCTATGAACTTCAACCAGACCTTTGAACGTCAAAGAAGCCTTTAAACTCCAATGAGATCCATTAACTTCAATAAGTCTCTTAAACTACATTAAAACCCTCAAACTACAATGAAACCTTTAAACTTCAATGAACATATTGGCAACACTGTAAGAGTTTTAAACCATAGATAAATTCACTTTATATTGATTAAATAATAAACCAGACCGACTCACAACAAATCTTCTATTCTCTTCCATATGTTACAACGAAGAAATCATCCAAATTTAAACAAATTTAAAACTCTAACTTATAGTTTATAATTCTAACTAGGCTATAACTAATATAGTTTAGGACTTTGTAGGCACGCTCACTAATAATGACATCGAAACGCGTAAAAAATAAATTATAAGTTGTGCGTGTTTTGCTGTTATCTAATTATAACCTATTCTCACAGATAACCTCAAGTTTTGGTACATTTTACACAGTTTTGTTTACGGCTGTTTGTTGTGATACTTTTCACCGTTATTTTGAACGTTACTTTTCGCGTGTAACAAAGGTAACGGTTATTTAGTTAATTAAATTAATCTCGTTTTCCTTAAGCTTTTAATTAAAATGTTTTGGATTCTGTGAGCAACGGCACATGTAACAGATGCCAACAACACAGATACTTCATTGTAAGATGATCAAGAACCAAGCCAAGCTCCACTAACGCGCCTAACGCAGTTTCGTGATCTCTTTTTATGTCGATTTATTCCATTCACAGCGCAACAACCACACCATAATTGTGTCGCCCTGTTAAATTTTATATTTACCAATACCAACTAATCGTTATTTTTCCTAATTTTTTATGGTGAAGCCCACATCTTGTAAATAATTCCATAAAGGCTACTAACCCTACAAGTGCAACATAAAGGTTTAAAAACAAAATTGAGCTGCTTAGAAACACAGATCAACAAATAATAATAAAATGTAGTTTCTCACACAAATATTAAAAGTATTTCGCTCGCACAAACACAATAGAATTTCTCCAAACGTAATACAACGCTGCTGTTTGTTTCTTTGAAATAAACAAACACAAACTGGTCACAACTAGCAGAAATCATGAATAAAATTAAACAATAGTTTTCTCCGAACGAGTTAAATTTTCTTAAACATTTTTAGAAGCTTATTCGTATCTAAGTTGTACTTTATGTAAAAATTAAAAAATTTACATTAAATTTCGAACACAATTTCACTTGTTTAGGTTTTCAACACATTACACTCTATATCGATATGCTATATACAATTAATTTGTAGCCTGCATGCTATTTATGGCAGCATATATTTTCCTATAGTAAACGACTTGCTAGTTTCTTATTACTTTTATTTAGTTTACATAAATATTTATTCGTCTTTATATAATTGTAGCACTACTTGTCTAAGTATCTACATTAAGGAGTAAATGTTTTTTAAAGGTTAACCTTTATTTTGGTTTGTGTACGCTTCAAAAACGCAAAACTTTCTGCAATGATTGAGCTCAAATTTTAACACGACATACAACCTGCTTCAAAGACTGTCTATATCTACCTTTCGCGTCAGTAAAATATCATCGACAGCGAGGAAACAGTCTTTTCGACAGTCAGCTGTGTACCAGCATCCGCGCCAGCTACCCTAAGCAATGGGATCACTCTACATACTAACTAACGGCAACTACAGTCACAAGTGAAACCTTTAACTGTTCCCAATTACATTGTTTATTAACAAAAAAAAAACGCATCCACTTGCATCCCATTCAGATTATTATACAATCGGAATTAAATATTCACCTTAGTCGAGGTACTTTCGTGTGATCATGCGATCGAGCTATGCAGTGCGCCAAATCGCCACCCGAGCTGCGACGGCTTCGTTTGATGTGGATTTGCTCCGAGAACAGCGTTATAACAACGGTGATTTTTAGTCTTATGTCCAATGAAGCATTCTTAAATAACCGCGTGAACTTTAAGGCATTTATAATCCCATAAAGCAAATGATAAATGACGAAGTTTGGGGGGGGGGGGCATTTTCTTGCATGCCTGGGAGGGGGGTAGGAACTGGGAAAACATTTCTTATCAGATTGATTCTGGTAACGGTCAGAAAATGACAGCCTTAACCTCTGAAGTATTGCAAAATCAAACTTCTAACGTGGCAGGGTTGCACTTAGTAATTTATCAAATAAATATTGGATATCAAATTTTTACAATATTTTTCAACTTAGATACATAAAAGTTCGTACATTTCTCTACATTTGTCAATTTTTTGTATTTATATTTCATCTTGTGGCATCTCAGAGTGTCATTTTCTTAAATCAGTCTTAACAAACTTTCTGTATTTATTGACAATCTACTTAAAGACAGCTCATATTTTCCAGCAATTTACAATCACTCCATGTTTACTGTTTGTAAAACTTTCTGATAAAAACAATTTTTTCTGAAACTAAACTTTGTCTACATCTCATTTTCCAGAAAAAAAATTGTGTTTATAGGAATTATTTGAACACCAGTTACACGAAAATGGTCCTATACCCTGATTGATTTATTTTTGATAAAAATCTGTGAAAATTAACTTGAATATAACATTTCGTCAGAATACAAATAAGATTTTCTAAATTCCATACGGAATGCCTTCCTTACATTCAGGTTTCATTTAATAGCAATTTACGTGATCATTTCATGTAACACGAACGTCAGTAGATAGTTAATTAGCAATCCATAGCTTTCTAGCCGGCAAAACGTATTGTATATAATTACGTAAGGCGTTTATTGAATTTATCTGCATTGAGACATACTAAGTTAAGCTTAGGTTAAACAGTAGGAACTTGGATGTGTTATTGCAGTTACATTCCCTTCTAATTACATAGACGCAAGTCGAATATAACTTTAGGTACGACTGTAATGCGCAATGATCTCGATTAATCGAAGAACGTTTCTTATAGTATCGTACAAGACTCCGAGCCAATATTAATAAACAAAATGTAGTTAAAAGTGTTTACACTAAAAGTTTTACACCATTTTTCCATTTCTTCTATTAGTTAACACTACTCTCCTTATAGTCTATATATCGTGTTTAAAATTTCAATAGTTGGTAAAATAATTTTATCCATTCACTAAAGTTCAGATAGACTACATTTTTTTAAACTTCTAGTGGATGACAATGTTAATAGTTTAAAAAAAATATTATTACATTATTGAAACTTAATGAATTAGTTTTTAGTTTTATAAAACTAAAAAAAGGAGAAAAACTTTTCACAAAAGGGGCAAGGTATGCAATTTAGCCTACATATTGCTACCCATTTGGCTTAAAATAAAGTGATAACATATGATTTCATAAAACAGCTGATTTTACGTTATAGGTTGTGTGGTAGAACAGCTGTTTTAACGCGTAGGTTATGTTACTTTATTTAAAATTATCTAATAAAATTATTTTTTATTTAAAATTCTTCTTAAGAGCAAATACATTTCACAAGTAATAGCCTATAAACAAAAATATTTTAAAGTCAATTTATACTTAGGTCAAAAAAGAAAAATTTTATTTTAGTTACTTTTTATTAAATAATTATAATTATTATAAATATAGGCCTAGTAACATAACCTATGCATTAAAACAGCTGTTCTACCACATAACATAAAATCAGCTGTTTTATGACATCATGTTATCACTTATTTTAAGCCAAATGGGACAAAATAAATATATTACTTACTTTAGAACTTTTGTGAAACGTTTTTTCCCTTACAAAACCAAAATTAATTCGTTAAATTGAATTAATGAATTAAATTTTTTAAAAAACTGTTAAAATCAAGTGTTATCCATTAGACGTTTTTAAAAATGTGTTTGAACTTGAGTGGATAATAAGAAGTATTTTATTAACGATTGACGATTTGAACAAGATAGTGTGAACTAATGGAAGGAATTGCAAGACATAGGGTTTTATGATGTTTATGAATCGAATTAGTGCTTACCTCTTTAGGCGTAAAACACGTATCTAAAGAAGTAAATGTTCCTGCCACGCCATACAGTAGGCGGCATATATCTTTACTTCTAACATTATATTAGTTGTTATGGCACAATTACAATTATATATATCTTATATATGTATATATAAGGAGAGTGTGAACTAATTAGAAAGAAATAAAAACTTCAAGCAACTTGGACGCTTACTTACAATACCTTTGCAGGTATAAATTCAAAATTATTATGTTTGTTAAATAATAGGATATTATATCACCACTGAAAGATTTCATTTAAAAAATGTAATTAATTGAAAAATTAATTTATACTATAATATATTGCTATAAAAGTCCTTAGAAATGCGAAATTCGATGGTAGAGCCTCTATACGTAATTTTTATGTTGGGTATTGCATTTTTGTACATTAGGCCTATGTGAAGAAAGAATTATGAGCGGTTAATTTTATTACACAATATCTAAATAAAAATCCATCAGAAATACAATAATTAACTTAGTACGAATTCGCCTTCATCATACCGCTTATATAGTCTACAACAACTATTAGACCTGGTTCTGCAATAATATAATGTAGCAGTAAAATGTCTGATACTTTTAATACATTTATAACATTATAAAATACACATTTTAATCGCATGTTATCCATAACGACATAGCATATTTACTGTATCCTAAACCATTAAACTGAAAAAAACGCAAGTAAATCTTCGTGAATTGAAGCTTCGTACGTAAAACCCTCTTCACAATTCTTTACAATTTAAAACAAATTGATGCGAGTAAATTATATGGGTTGGTTAAAACAAATAAAAACATACACAAAACTCACAAATTAATCATTTATTAACTCATACGCGTTTCAATGACAAAGTCATCATCATCGGTGAGTGTTACTACACAAGAGTTTGTAGTAGTAACACTCACTGATGATGATGACTTTATCATTGAAACGCGTATGAGTTAATAAATGATTAATTTGTGAGTTTTGTGTATGTATTTTATTTGTTTTAAAATAACCTCACAAGCTAAGCTCAGAGAATAGTTGTACGAGTTAGATGTTTTTTATAAAATTTTTTAAACTCGATCTACATGGGAGCACCGAGAGAACGCTTAACGCTCCCCCTTCCCAGAAAGTGTCTTATTAATCGCCTAAACAAGTAACACAAATAAAAACAAATTAAATAATTACAATAACATAAATAAAGTGATATAGTCTAACCTAAACGATAGAACAACTGTTCTACCACATAACCTATAATATAAAACCAGCTGTTTTATGAAATTATATGTTATTACTTATTTTGAGCCAAATTGGGACGAAATAACTATATTGTATACCTTACCCCTTTTGTGAAAAGTATTTTCCCATATAAAACTAATATTAATTCATTAATTTTAATTAATGAATTGATATTTTTTTTAAACTGTAATAACATCAAGTGTTAACGAACTTTTAAAAAACTAAATGTTCATATTAGTGATAACATAATTAATTTACTTATTTTATCTAATTTTAAGCATTATAATGACAAAAATTCCATTTAATTTTTAAAAATTTTTCTTGAGGTATACAATAGCTTCCTGACTCCCTCATAATCTCGAAACTTCTCTCAGCTTCCATCTCCCCCAAAAAACTTTCAGGCTTACACTATTGGTTGAAAATAAATTGACATTTTGTATTAGTTCATAAGTAGTCTTGTATATTTTGTCGTCAATTTATGATAATTTCCTGTATTTTTCAATTCCTTCCAATAGTTTACACTGTCCTGATACATATCTTGTACAAATTTTAAATCGTTAATAAAATACTTTTTATTAATCCAATCAAGTTCATATACATTTATTAAAACTTTTAAGGAATGACACTTGATGCTAATACAGCTGTTTTCAAATATTAATTCATTAATTAAATGTAATAAATTAGTTTTAATTTATATGGAAGAAAAACATTCCACAAAGTGGCAAGGTATGCAATATAGTTATTTCAACCAATTTGACTTGAAATAATTAATAATATGATTATATAAAACAGCTGACTTTATGTTACAGGTTATGAGGTAGAACAGCTGTTGTAACGCATAGGTTATGTTACTTTATTAATATTAATTGTAATTATTTAATCAAAGGTAACTAAAATTTGTTGTGTTCACATAGGTAGGAATTGACTTAAAACTTTTGTATTTGTTTTTTAATTATGTAATTACAAATTTTATTGCCTATTACAAGTTTTAAATCTACTATTATTTTCCACTAAATTGTAATAAAATTATCAAAGCGTAATCTTTACAAGACCTATTCAGTTGTTAAAACCAAATAATATTTACACTCTATAAGTACACATTTTTAAAATTTAATAATAAAATAATATAGTATGTATCTGAGTTAACAACACGATCCTATTTGTATGAAAATTTAAATCGGTTACATAACAGTTCAATATGTCACAGCGCCTGGATAGGCTGCAACCCACTGTACACCGATATGAAACCCCAAAACCGGAAGGAACCACCAACCGGAACATATGACCAATGGTTTTCAAGAGCTTTTGTTGAGAATATTCTTCAATTTTTTCACCATTTATCATTATTATTTATCTATATGTTACACCGGATGCTTAAATAGAAATCGTATATACTGTAAAATATCCATACAAGTTATATAAATGGAGGTATTGTATTGAAACAACATTTCTGGTCTGAAATTGAATATTTTTCAAGTGATATTATTTTTAACAACGAAATTATATTTCAATTATACGAACTTTTTCTTTGTAGTTTTACTAATACAAATTCTAGTAATGAAATTAAATTTTATTGTTACAAGTTTGTAAATTTTATCATTTCGCAAAAATAACAAAAATTTTAGATATTGTACAAACGCTCTTTAATAATTCGGTAGCCTTTTTCCATTTCAAATTACTTTCAAAAGTGGACTATAGGTAAAGCCTTTTTTTTCACAAAGAAAAAACAGAATAATTACAAGTTAAATTTAAAAAAAAGTGTAACGAAATTGGAATATAAATTATAGTCTACCTAAAGTATTAGAATTCATATTATATTTCTATTTTGGTTAATGTATTATTATTTATTATTATTATTATTGTTGTTTATTTACTTCAATAACATCTATCAATTACATCTACTGTGTCTATTTTTAAAATTTAATTTGTTATTTTAGAGAGGTAAGTTATTTATTCCCGTGTTTATCTTTTAAAAGATAATATGGTCTGTATTTGGTTAAGAACGTAGGCCGATATAATTCAATAACTATTGTTTTCTGTCAAAATAATTTCTATAACTAATACAATCCCAATTCTTAATAAAATCCCAATTATGGTTTCTTTTCATTACTAAACTTGATATGTATGATTTACATAAACTGTGCAAACACACTAAAAAGATAATTTGTTTTAAATTTTTCCACTTGTGTTTCTTATCGTTCCATTAAGGAAGACTATGGCATAGCCTAATGGCTAAGCCCCTAATGAGGCCGTTTAATATTAATGGAAACCCTTTTGTACTATTAAATCCTTAATAAACCTTTGCTACAAATATTTACACAACCTTTACGTACACATTTGTAACGCCGTTTGCATAAGAAGAGTATTACAAAAGTGATTTTTTTCTGTAACCTCATGATGTACGAATTGTTAGCGAATTGTACATCAAGGTTGTCTAAACATTTGTAGCCAGCGTTTATAATAATTTATTAATTATAATTACCCTACTGTGCTCACAATTCTCTTTTATACTCTATGTGTTGAGATTTGTTTAATGAAATATTTTTGCTTCTTTGCGGGCCAAGAATGTCACATCTTTTAATGTAGTTTTGTTTTCTTATCAAACCGTTATATTTTCTATAAATTACTTCTCTTAGGCCTAACCTACGTTGTACGCCTCTGTCGGCATCTGAAATATTTAAAATTCTACTTGATTACTTTGTCAACAATTACTTGCTTGGATTGTTAACAATTGCTTGTTTAAATTGGTAACGATTGTTTGTTCACATTATTAACAGTTATTTATGTAGTTTGTTAACAGTTATTTGTTTACTTTGTTATAATTATTTGTTAAAATTTTTTACAATTGTTTGTTTAGTTTGTTAACAATTATTTACTTTAGTTTGTTAATTGTAGTTTGTTAACAATTTTTTTTTTAATTTTCAACAATTAGACCATTAGACAATTAGATTAGTTTAGATCCTTAAAAACTATATTTTTAAATTGTTACAATCATTTGTTTATATTGTTAACAATTGTTTATTTAGATTGTCAACAATTAACTTATCTGTTTATATTGTTAATGATTATTTGTTTACAATGTTATCAGTAATTTGTTTACATTTGTTTATTAAGGCTTTCACGGGAAAATTAGATTTCTAACGGAAGTAGGCAGTGCGAACTTATGGCTTTAGAAGAGTTTCAACTCTCATTGATTTGTTACAATGTTTTAGGAGTAAATCTATTCAAAAAGAAACAAATCTATTGATATTTAAAATGTTAAATATGAATAAACATATTCGGAAAGATTATTTTACTAATATGCGATGCAATTTGGTAGTTTCTTCAGTTTATTAAATCGTTATTGGACAATGACGTTTTTATAAACCGTATTAGAGATTAAGGTCTAGGATATTTCCGATTTAAAGAAATTAATTTCCTATGAATGGTTGTTGTTATTTCAGAAACGTCTTCAGAACATTAGCCTATAGGTAATCTGGTCGTGGAAAGATCCTTTTGGGAAACATGGTTAGCTATGTTATAGGATACTTGAGTTTTATTATATAGTCTATATAATGGAGTGATTTGTTTTGGTGAAAATGAATAACATAACCTCAAAATAAATTAAATAATCAACCGAAAGCAAAATAAACCCTACTAACTAGCCTTATTATTTCTCCTTAACGTCCCTAACCAGTCTAGTATCTACTAGGCTGTAGATGACTTTTAATGGGTTCTAAGACTATATTTGTACCATATCCTATGGATCTGTACTTAACAGTTCTTCCACAGTTTCTTATCACAGTTCCGTGGGCACTTACCTTTTTCCGTTCCTGCGCCTTCGCTTGGTGGCATAGACGGTACCCAGCTGGTTCATATTGGCACTAGGGGCAGCCGGCGTCGGGGGCAGATCACCACCGTACACCGCCACCGCCCCTCCACATCCACTCACTGATATGAACTCCGTCGTGAAGCCCACCGGTACACTCACCACGATCTCTCTATTTACCTCACCATAGCAAATGTTATCTAAAAAGCACTAAGCGATATGATGACTCGATCCCGTCGCACTAGGCATTTTCCAACTTACAAACAACCACGGCTCCTAATCTCATTATGGCTTACTGTAACTCTAGTACGTTTTCCAAATAGTTTCAGCACAAACCTTCACCCGACACAACCCAAAAATCCACTCTTTGCAAAATGTTTACAAAACTTGAAAACCTCGTACACTCGGCATTGTCATTTCACTAACACCACATTAGCACAAATCACACTTCTCGCCATCTTGTTGCCACTTACACGACAAAGCAGAACTTTTTTACATACAGCCCGTCTATTGACCTAAACCACAGCTTATTCGCCCTTACAGACAGAATACGTACTGAGCCCTGTAGCCCAACTGAAACCCCCACTCTATTCTGCTTCCCCCACCACGCCCCGCCTATAATCGAGATTAGCCAATCGTCAGACACCTACGTCACGACACCAACAATGGCAGCAAAACGGGCGGGAGCTTCTTGTTATATGATTCTGATTTTGTCTCCCTCACTTAAATTCCTCTTTCTCTGTCTTAGTTTTTCACCGTTGGTAAATGAGTTGGATTTGATCTCATTTGATAGCATCAGTTTTATTTGAAGTGTAAATGAATATCATTAATTCTTTAGGACTAAGTTTTTTCAGATAAACTTTTATTCGTTATGTTTAGAATGTGTTTTAGGCTGAGTCAATATGTATATTTTCTTAATGATAAAAGTTTTATATGTTCAAAAAGTACATTTTAATATTTTATGTAGTCTACTAAATAATTACTTTCTCTTGCTGTAATAAATTTTACACTTTTCTTTGAGATAACGTAAATGCCTATAGGCCTATAAATAGTAACTGCATTTAGTTCTACAATAATAAAAGAAAATCACTTTTACTTTTCTACGTGTAAGTTATCAAATTGTTAAATGGGCTTAAGTTTTCGTTTCAAATCATTAATATAAAGGCTAACTATTCCAGATTATCCCTGACTATTTTATTGTTATTCTCATTGAACAAATCCTAACATTGTAAGATTTTTGTTCCTTCCCTATATCTTAAAGAAAAACTAAATTGGTGGATGTTGTACATAATAAAATATAAAATAATATGTTGCATATCAAAGTTATAAACTTTCACACGAGTTCCTATATAGTTCTAAATTTTTAAAGTAATATTTATTTCGCACGTGAACTAACTTATAGGTTTCTCTAACAAACTTTAGAATTTCCGAGTTAAAATGTAGTAGAATGTTCCCTAAACTAACTTTGTTCAAAATAAAAATCATAACAAGAAAAAAAGTAAATCCCATACATGCCTGGAAAAAAATAACTAAAGTTATGCCTGTAACATAAAATAATTATAGACCGAATTAAACGGGTTTTCAATTCCTTCTATTAGTTCACACTCTTCTTATCGCCTATAGGGCCACATCTTTTTCAAATTTTCAATCATTAATAAAATACTTTTTATTCATCCAATCAAGATCAAATACATTTTTAACATTTAGTAAATGGCATTTAATGTTATTACAGCCTTTTCAAATAATAAATCATTAATAAATTTAGTGAAATAATTATAGTCTAATTTTGTATGGCAGATAAACTTTTTACAAAAGGGGCAAGGTATGCAATATCCCTAGTAGCTTATTTGGCTTAAAATAAGTAATAACATATGATTTCCTAAAACAGCTGATTTTATGTTATAGGCTATGTAAATAGGCTTGATGTAAATAGGCTACAGTTTTTTTTTTCAAATAACAATTCATGAATTAAATAACTTGAGTTTTAGAAAGACGTTTCAAGGGCAAGGTATACGATATAGCTATTTCGTCTTATTTAGTTTTAAAATAAGTAATAACATATGTTTTCATAAAACAGCTGATTTTATGTTATAGGCTATGTAAATAGGCTTGATGTAAATAGGCTACAGTTTTTTTCAAATAACAATTCATGAATTAAATAACTTGAGTTTTAGAAAGACGTTTCAAGGGCAAGGTATGCGATATAGCTATTTCGTCTTATTTAGTTTTAAAATAAGTAATAACATATGTTTTCATAAAACAGCTGATTTTATGTTACCCTATAGGCCTAGGTTATATGGTAGAACAGATGTTTTAAAGCAAAGATTAGGTTAGCCCTACTTTGTTTGTATAATTGTATTACTTAATAAAAAGTAACTAAGATCAATTTTCTTTTATTTTAAGCAGGAATTGGCTTTAAAAATTGTTAGTTCATATTACTTGTTTTTATTTGTGCCTTTTTATTCTTCTAAAACTAATGCTATATAGGCCTAGACTCCAGATTTAATAACATATAGACTGTATAAAAGGTTAAGAAATCTTACGTATTTTACAAATAACTTTGGAAGGAACGGGAAGAACAAAATAATTTAGCGGTTTATAAATAAAATAAAATTAAACCATAATACTAGCCTACAAAAATTGTTTTTAATTTATGTTAAGATAAACACAAATAGGCTATGCTGAGTAGCCCAAAGTTTGCCTTTATAGGTGAAGACATATTTTCCTTACTTAAAGCAATTATATTCATCAATGAGAGGCCTAACTATAAGTGTGGGCCCTAAGCCAGGGGCACAGCGATGTGGTTTTTAGGGAGGTAAACCCCCTCCCACGAGTTTTTCATCTCTTATCGGCTGCAACAACTATGAAACTTACTGGTAAATTCTGTAACAAAATTCAATAAATTTTAAGCTCTCATAAGGAAATTCAAATATCATATCATCAAGGTAGCTTTTCCAGTTGGCACACAGCTATTAGTGTTAAACTGCGTAGGCCTTTACAATGCCGTAGCTTCGAATGGCAATGTTTGGCGATTTTCAACAAATATGACGCCTCAATTAACTATCTATGAATTACCTACATCTATGAGAAAACCACTGTAACAAAGGCGGCTGTTGTATCCGATTCTTAAAGATGTCTTTATTTAAGGCAACATTAACTGCCTAAATGTATAGGGACTACCCTGAAGATTAGACCTATATTTAAATTGAGTCCTCTTTAAGTTTAAAATATAACCAGTTTTAATTACGTATACATTTAATTTACTTATTTTGCCAAACTGTGTCTAATTTTAGGCGTTAAATGGTATTAAATTTTAACAATTTTGCTTTAAGGAAGGAGTAGCTTGTGCCTGTAGAAATATCCAAACTCCCCTCTTCCAAAATCCCCTTAGATGAGTCCCCCTACATTGATGTACACACAATAAGTTATGCAAAATACACAAGACAAAAAAAAGCTATAGGCCTATAGTGTACAAATAATGTAAGCTTAACGTCTCACACACACACATATATATATATATATATATATATATATATATATATATATATATATATATATATATATATATATAACGTCCTAATCAATAAAATAATATTATAGTTCTGCGTTATTAATATAAGCTGGAAAGGAAGTAACATAAAAACAAGTAGACACCAAATATTAAAAAAAGATGTGTTACAGTCAATTCCTACTTAGGTCCTCATAGAAAACATTTAATTTTAGATTCTTTTTATTAAATAATTACAATCAATATAAATATATAGTAACATAACCTATGAACAGCTGTTCTACCACACAACCTATAACATAAAGTCAGCTGTTTTATGAAATCATATGTTTTTTTTAATCATATTACTTTTTTATGCCAAAAGGAACGGAATAACTATATTGCATAGCTTGCTCTTTTTGTGAAAAGTTTTTCTTTCGTGTAAAACTAAAATAATTAATTTAATTAATGCATTAATATTTGAAAAAAACAATATTGACATCAATTCTCATCCAATACAAGATTAAAAAATTGTATTTGAACGTGAGTGGATGAATAAAACTTATTTTATTAACGATTGAAAATTTGTACAAAGATATAGGCCTACATAAGCAGTGTTAACTAATAGAAGAAATTGAAAAATTAATAGACCAAACAAAAATTTGAAATAGGATATTATATTATATGCCTACAATTTAGACAGACAACTTAGGTTTAATTAGAAGCTGTCTCTAATTAAATTCAAATGTGCCAAAAATGCATCGATTGTATTGAAGGGGGAAACATATTAAGAGAATCCTTCTGAACATTTGTATTTAAAACTTTAGTGACCGCATCTAGTACTTTTGGGCGCTGGAAAAATTATTTGTAAATGAGTGTAGGCCTATAAAATATAAACACGCCTCAGTAGAGAGTTGAACTAGAATAGTAACCAGTATTATTAATAGCCTAACAAATTTTAAAATCTGTACCTACTTAGATTTACAAAGAACGATTTTATTTGAATTATTCTTATTAAATATTTACAATTAATATAAATAAAATAACATAACTTGTGCGTTAAAACAGCTGTTCTGCCACATAACTTATAACATAAAATCAGCTGCTTTATGATATCATATGTTAACACTTATTTTAAGCCAAATGGAAGAAATAACTATATTGCATACTTTGCCCCTTTTCTGATACGTTTTCTCCCATATAAAAGTAAAATTAATTTGTTAAATTTATTTAATTGATTAATTTTGGGGAAAACTGTATTGACATTAATTTACCATCCACTATAGGTAAAAAGTGTATTTAAACTTGAGTGGATGAATATAAAAATGTTGTTAACCATAGAAAACTTGAACAAGATATACAGGGCCTATAGGAAGAGTGTGGACTAATAGAACGCATTGAAAAATAACAGCGTGTCACTTACTCTTTAATGTCCGGGGCCGACCCAAGTAGTCTCATCATGGGTAGGTTAGGCCTATTCTACTTAGTCTATATATTTAAAGGAATACTTTAAGGCTATTTATTCAAGCTACATAACTTTAAGCTAATGATGGACATTATAGTCAAGTAGGCTAATAGGCTAAACGAATATTATTTATAAAGTACGAGTATTTTTTTGAATACATAATCTATAGTTTAGAGTAGACTAATAGGTCCCTAACCTACATAATTAACTTAATTTAACATTCAGAAATAATTCATAATTTATAGTGAAACAAAAACTCAACCGTTCTACAAAACTAACCACATAAATATAACAATTTAAAGAAAGATTAGATTTGAGGATTGTGATGGTATATCTACATAATATATAGAAGTTCTATTTACACAGTAGCCTAGCCTTTATGGAATCTATTAGTACAATATTTGTACCCTACTACTATACAATACCTAGACCTGTGGTAAATGATTTCCTTTTCATAATGATTATATCCTATCAAAATTTGAATAGTATCTTGATACTACAAAGATGACATAACATAAGTGTAAAGTTATATACTGATAAGCGTCCTTGCCCGTTCATTAATAATATATTCCCTCTATTCCAATTACCAGGAGGTCATGGGCTCCTTCCTAAACCCAACCTAATTCCATTTACCCATTAATATTCTTCTTCTACTAGAGGATATAACGTAACGGTTACCTCTTTAGGACCCCTACAGAGAGCAGATATATATATATATATATATATATATATATATATATATATATATATATACACAGGTAAGCGTCCTTGCCCACTCAATAATAATATTTTCTACTATTCCAATTACCAGGAGATCATTTGCCCTTTCCTAACCTCTTCCTAATTCCCTTTACCCTTTTTTATTCTTCTTCTACAAGATGGTATAACGAAAATGTTAGGTCTTCAGAATCCCTACAGAGATCAGGTAATCGTCCTTGACCAGTCACTACCATTTCCATTCCCCCCCCCATCTCTAGTATCAGGAGGTCATTGCTTATTCCTAAGCCCTACCTAGTAATTCCTCGTAGTTTTGGTTTTCTTTTTTCTTTCAAGGAATGTAACTGGTATATCGGTTGGGAATACTTCAGTTTTAGTAAGAGACCCTAGACATATCATCCCATCACACTCAAGTACTGAAGTTGTAGGTAATGGCACATTTGTTACTAAAAGTACATTATTCTTAACTTTGAAAATTGTTGCCTAAAGTTTAGTTATATATTTTTGCAGATATGTTTATTAATGTGGAGTATATCGAGGAAAGAAATTACTTTATTTTATCTGAAAGTTGTCTGCCTGAAGTAGGTTTTAATGTTATATTATAGATAAAGAAAAAAATCACTACTGAATGACACATTTTTGGAAAACCTATTTGCTTTTTTAATTATTTTTTGAAATTTAAGTTTCAAACGCATTATTTCTATTTTTTTAATGTAGTATTTAAATAGAAATAGCTTAAAAATACTATACGTTAATATAGCTCTCCTGTTTCCACAACTGTTGCACTAGAACCTGAGAAGAGCGACATGTCTTCCTGTGTAACGCGGTGGAACATAGCCTCTTACTTTGAAGGGGCACCGTGGAATATGAATTTTTGTAAATACATTTTTCGATTAAACCTTAGATTACCGAAAAGCTTAAAAACAAAAACTACACAGTTAATTTGGTCTTTAAATTTGAACATTATTTAAAGCAAAGACAAAAGTTTGAAAAAAGGAAGGAGAACGTCAGCCATTAATAATTAAATGAAAATTGTAAAAAAGCATAATATCAAGATGAACCTTTCAGGACTGAATGTAGATGGTGCTGGACAATAATTAATTAATTATGTAATTAACTAGGAATTTGACGCTTCATATTCCAAGAACCGCTTCATCAGTGAATCAATCAGTTAAGACGATAGTCTCTCACTCTCTCTCTCCCCCCTATATCGCTCTCGCTCTCTCCCCCTCTCTCTCTCTGTCATTATCTCTCGCTCTCTCCCCCTTTTTCTTTCACTCTCTTTTCCCCTCCCCCATCTCTCTTTCCCCTCTCTCTCCCTCTCCCTTTCCCTCTCTCTCTCTGTCTGTCTCTTGCTCTCTCTCTATCTCTGTCTTTTTCTCTCCCTCTCTATTACTCTCTACTTTCTCTCTCTCTTTTCCCCTCCTCCTCTCTATCTCTGTCTTTCACTCTCCCTCTCTCTTTTACTCTCTACTTTCTCTCTCTCTCTCTCATTTCCCCTCCCCTCTCTATTTCTCTCTCCCTCTTTCTGTCTGTCTCTCACTCCCTCCTCACTCTCGCTCTCTTTGTCCATCTTCCTCCCTCTCTTCCTTTTTCTAGCTCCCTCTTTCTTTCCCTTGCAATATAATAAGCTGTTATTGATTTACGTAAAAACAATAAGCTGAATGGCATTTTGCTCTACCACACTTGTAAGCAAAGCTTTAGATTTTAGCGGGCAAAAGAGATAGAACATTTAGACGCGCTAACATTTAAAATATATTTTGCTATAAAGCCAGTTATAAAGGTAAGCCCAAACTATAAAGACAGGTTTAGTTTACTGGAAAAAACTAGGAGAGCAGAATTAAATTGAATTAAAAATATTATAACAATATAATTAATATAAAATATAATTTTGTGATGACCTATGTGTCTATGATATTAGTAGCCCTCTTAGAAAAACAATTGCCGTGGAAAGTAGTTTTTTTTTTCAAACAAAACAGTTCCTTATAAAAGTCAAAATAAATTAAAGAAATACATGACATTCTTTTTAAATAAACATGCTTTTTTATCATTATAAGTATAGTTTTTGCATAACTAAGTGAATAATGGGTTAGCTTCGTAAATAAAACGATTCTTTCGAAACGGGTAACCAAGTAAGTTTTCAGGTATTTTCTTACGTATATTTAATTATAGTTTAATCAGTGAATTCAAGATGGTTACAATAAGCATCTTTCTTTTTAATTAAATAGCCCTAAATATAACACCCTAATACTTAAAATCTCCAAATAATATTTACGCTTGTTTTTCATCCATTATTCTTGGCCTGAATCAACAACAATATTAAAATAAACGGTATCCTAATAAATAATTTTAAAATATGCAAATTTCAGAATTGGAAAGTAGATTAATGTGATGTTAAGACGCAGATACCGATGCATCTAACTTCCTGTATGTATAGTATTGCAAAGGCTACCTGTCTTACGGCCTCAAGCAACCCACACATTCCAATTTAGCCTACTTCCATACTAAATTATGCACTCGTCATCAAAAAACAAACAGGTTGTATGTTTTATCAAAGCCTTCTTCATTATTTTTTCATTGCTAACCAGGATGCATTTCTACCAATTAATTGGGCTGTATTAAAGTAAAATATATTCTTTTTCATTTTAAACATAACCTACAGTACGTTCTTACTATAAATTAATATTTATTTAACTTCAACTTTTTATAAATTATTTTACTGCTTCTATATTTCCACTTAATTATAAAATACTTGACATGTACTTTACAAATATACGATTGGTTTTTAAATTCCTTATACTCTATACTCTGTATAGGTCTGGTGTGACCCCTGGAGCTGGTCATCCTCAATAAATAAGTCTTAGCTATCTACTACTTATCTTACTACGAGGATATAAATTAACACATAAAATGAATATTTTCAACTGTTATTTAAACCCATAAATAGGTTTTTGAAAATTAGAACAAAACGTAGTACAGTAAACTCCCGATTATCCGTGGAATAGGGTGGCCCGGCTACGCCGGATAACGAATTCCCCGGATAATCCGTTATGAACAAAGAATACGCAAAACGATCGATAATCGATTATTATACCATAAGTTACACAAATAATGACCCCGGTTAATGCAGTTCACAAATAATCTTCAGAGGACAAAATAAATACAGAAAATAATTTAAAATGTCGATGTATTTGACGGATTAATATGTACATTTATATGTCTAACTATTTACAATACGTACATAAGTGTATGTCAAAAGTAAGTATGTATGTACATATATAATTTCCTTTACACATACTTTCACTTTTTAACAAAAAAATCGGTCACGTTCGTCTGTTTTTTTGTGAGCATTGATTCAGTTTTAATGTGCGATCTAAGTTTCTTGAGAACCATTTTGTCACACAGTATCTACTTGTGTCACAAAGCCATAAAGATCGATAATGTATATGACAGACATGGATAATGCGTATGTCACGTCCTAGACTATTTATAGCCGATATTAGCTGACATTTGTTCACAATCTTATGATACACACTAGGTTTTCGGGCGTCCAAGCATTTTGTCATTGTCTCCTATATACAGTAGTCTGCTCGCCCCTTTTATTTCGCTGGCCCGCGTCGGGATGCTTCCCTTTCAATGTAAAATTTAGTACGTACATATTTACACACACACACACACACACACACACACACACACACACACACACACACACACACACACACACACACACACACACACACACACACACACACACACACACACACACACACACACACACACACACACACACACACACACACACACACACACACACACACACACACACACACACACACACACACACACACACACACACACACACACACACACACACACACACACACACACACACACACACACACACACACACACACACACACACACACACACACACACACACACACACACACACACACACACACACACACACACACACACACACACACACACACACACACACACACACACACACACACACACACACACACACACACACACACACACACACACACACACACACACACACACACACACACACACACACACACACACACACACACACACACACACACACACACACACACACACACACACACACACACACACACACACACACACACACACACACACACACACACACACACACACACACACACACACACACACACACACACACACACACACACACACACACACACACACACACACACACACACACACACACACACACACACACACACACACACACACACACACACACACACACACACACACACACACACACACACACACACACACACACACACACACACACACA
Organism: Prosapia bicincta; assembly: GCA_036971475.1. Classification (NCBI taxonomy): domain Eukaryota; kingdom Metazoa; phylum Arthropoda; class Insecta; order Hemiptera; family Cercopidae; genus Prosapia; species Prosapia bicincta. The sequence goes on from JBAIZL010000010.1 coordinate 47,731,982, forward strand.
CACACACACACACACACACACACACACACACACACACACACACACACACACACACACACACACACACACACACACACACACACACACACACACACACACACACACACACACACACACACACACACACACACACACACACACACACACACACACACACACACACACACACACACACACACACACACACACACACACACACACACACACACACACACACACACACACACACACACACACACACACACACACACACACACACACACACACACACACACACACACACACACACACACACACACACACACACACACACACACACACACACACACACACACACACACACACACACACACACACACACACACACACACACACACACACACATATATATATATTCCCTTCATCTTAATTTCTATTAAGCCTTATATGTATTTACATCGTAATTCACCGTTTGGAAATTTAAACTCATGAATCTGATTGGAATAAAAATTGGTTATTTGTAAAACAATGGCAGACCCCGGATAATCCGCAAACCGGTTAATTCGCCCACGGATAATCGGGAGTTTACTGTATATTATTTTTTTTTAAATTAACATGAAAAATTTGCTAATTCCGTAATATCTGTTCGTGATACTTACCTGAATAATTCGTTATATGTAGTGAAACTAGTATTGAAAGTGTTAACATCATAGGCACTTTTTGTATTATTTCCTATATAAGAAAATAACGATATTATGTATTATTAACTATTCGTAGTAAGATAACCAGTTGGTGGCTCGTTGGGTCTGTAGTTGGGGAGGGTTTTTTACATATGGCTGCTGATAGAGGCTCCAGGGCTCATACCAGACCTATACAGATCATAATGGTGTTTGGAAATCTGATTGATTGGACGACAGCTGAGATCTTTTAGTTACTTTCTCATCAACCCGCACATATCTTCCACATTATATCAGTATGCGAGGAAAGATATTAAAGGATGGCGAAAAGAAAACGAAAGCTGAAAAAGACAAATCACTTCGTCACTTATGTAGAATACTCGTGGACATAACAGTTGCAAGCCAGTCTTTAGTCTGGGAGCGTATATTAGAGATCATCGCTGTTGGAATAGGCTCCAGGGCTCACGCCAGACCTATACGGAGCACAATACCGTTTAGACGTCTGCATAATGGGAGAATGAACGATCGATTTCAGTCAGCTTCTCGTCAACCCGCACCTATCTGCCACATTCTATCAGTGTACAAAGATATTAAAAGACGGTGAAAAAAAAGGGGAGCGGGCAAAAGTCAAAGCTTCAATCCGCTTCGACTCGAGCGCTCCAAGACAGAGCATGGTGGATGCAACAACCTAACCTCGTGACTCCTTCACTCAGTGAATGGGTGAACCACAAACAAGGTTGCTTCGTACCGTTAAGTAACCACATGTGCTTAGTTAGATCCTATCCCCCACATCTATACCTGACAAACACACAGAACAGCAAAACAAAAAGACACCTATTACATAGGCCCTACTTTGTTATAGCAATATTAATAAAACCAATGCAAATAAATTATGTTTAAAGTTTTAAGGTTTTGTACAACAAAATTAATATGGCTTGGTTTCAGATCTTTCGGAAAGTAAAGAAACACCGCTGATTCAATGCGATTTGAAAGTTACTGATGAATCTCTGGGATGAAAGGACATTTAGAGGCCGTGGGAAGGTATTTCTTGATAGAGAGTGTAGTGCCTTCAGCGGTGTATCAAACTCCCTTAATAAAAGACATATTACTATGTGGATGTAACAAAATATATAAATACAAAGTAAACAAAATAAAACGATAATTACTAATGTTAAATAAACTATTATTGAAGCTAAGAAAACTCCAAACCCACACGAATATAAATAAATATTTGAATTTATAAATTGTAGTCCTGTCAAAGTAGTGACGACAAAATTCTGTTCAGTCGCGTTTTTATTTTTCTTATTTAAATTGCTACAATTTTGGTTGTCACGAAATGTTCACTTCACTTTTAATCCTAATACGTATACGATAATAACTTGGAGTTACTATGGTGTAATTGTTTATAATAAATAAATAAAACCACAAGTACTTTTAAAGTACTGATGTGCAAAGCAACCATCTTCAGAGGGAATTACCACTTAGTAAATTCTCCTAGTTAGTTTGCAGTGATTTCCCCTGAAGATGATTTCATTGTAATCGAAATGTACTTCAGCACTTGCAACAATTTTTGTGCTTTAAGAGGTTTTATCTTTTATCTAATGCGTAAACGTTTAACGTAATAACTGTCACTTTAATTATTCTGGTTTCGTATCTATTAAATTTTAAAATCTTTACTTGTTAGACAGAGAAATGGAGCTATTACAAGTATAGGTTCGTTTTGTGTTGAAGCTATTCGTTTCCAGACGATGCCGTTACGTCATAGCTGACTAAAATGTTACCGATGGAGGAGTTGATTATTTTTCACAGTCAAGCATATTTTAAGCGAACACTTTCAGCTATATTTTATTAAAGCTTTGTAGTGACGCAGTAAAATGTAGAGCTCTGTTTTATTTAGAAACGTCCTGTTTATAAATATGTTGTGTATTCTATTTCAATGTTGTCGAATTTTAGCCGCTATTGATATTTTACGAAACTTAAAATCACTTGTTTCTTGTGTTAAAATAATTTTCTGGTAATATATTATATGGGAAAATGAAAAAATCCGAGAGTACCTTTGTCAAGCTATAGAATTGGTAACCATTACTAACACACACACACACACACACACACACACACACACACACACACACACACACACACACACACACACACACACACACACACACACACACTCACTCTCTCTCTCTCTCTCTCTCTCTCTTACACAGACATGCACACACACTCATACAAGTTCTCTCTTTTTCACACACACACACACACACACACACATAAGCTCTCTCTCTCTCTCTCACACACACACACACACACACACACACACACATATACACTCACACAAGCTTTGTCTCTTTCTTTCTCTCACTCTCTTTCACACAAACACACAATCTCTCTCTCTCACACACCCACGTACACTCACACAAGCTCTCTCTCTCTCACACACACACACGCACACTCACACAAGCTCTCTCTTTTTCACACACATACATATAAGCTATCTCTCTCTCTATCTCTCACCACGAACACACACACACAATCTCTCTCACACACACGCACTCTCGCACAAGCTCTCTCTCTCTTTCTCTCTCACACACACACTCATACAAGCTCTCTCTCTTTCTTTCTCTCTCTCTCTCACACACACACACACGCACACTCACACAAGCTCTCTCTTTCTCTCTCTCTCTCTCACACACACACACACGAGAGTGCATTCAAGTACCATATCACTCTAACATGTCTCTTTTAAAAAAGTTCAAGATTTTAAATTTTATAGTTAATTTTATACAAACGTAAAAGTGACGGGAGCCAGCTGATGAGGTAAAGGTATAATTAATAACGTAATACCTGCGTCAAGATGTGGAACAAAATGCAGTAAAATGTGATGAGGTAATGGTAAACATACTCGTGCTAAACTTGTTTTACACGAGAAAACGGACTACATACAAACGTAAAAGTGACGGGAGCCAGCTGATGAGGCAAAGGTACAATTATTAACGGAATACCTGCGTCAAGATGTGGAACAAAATGCAGTAAAAGGTGATGAGGTAATGGTAAACATACTCGTGCTAAACTTGTTTTACACGAGAAAACGGACTACATACAAACGTAAAAGTGACGGGAGCCAGCTGATGAGGCAAAGGTACAATTAATAACGGAATACCTGCGTCAAGATGTGGAACAAAATGCAGTAAAAGGTGATGAGGTAATGGTAAACATAATCGTGCTAAACTTGTTTTACACGAGAAAACGGACTACATACAAACGTAAAAGTGACGGGAGCCAGCTGATGAGGCAAAGGTACAATTAATAACGGAATACCTGCGTCAAGATGTGGAACAAAATGCAGTAAAATGTGATGAGGTAATGGTAAACATACTCGTGCTAAACTTGTTTTACACGAGAAAACGGACTACATACAAACGTAAAAGTGACGGGAGCCAGCTGATGAGGCAAAGGTACAATTAATAACGGAATACCTGCGTCAAGATGTGGAACAAAATGCAGTAAAAGGTGATGAGGTAATGGTAAACATAATCGTGCTAAACTTGTTTTACACGAGAAAACGGACTACATACAAACGTAAAAGTGACGGGAGCCAGCTGATGAGGCAAAGGTACAATTAATAACGGAATACCTGCGTCAAGATGTGGAACAAAATGCAGTAAAATGTGATGAGCTAATGGTAAACATACTCTTGCTAAACTTGTTTTACACGTGAAAACGGCCTACATACAAACGTAAAAGTGATGGGAGCCAGCTGATGAGGCAAAGGTACAATTAATAACGGAATACCTGCGTCAAGATGTGGAACAAAATGCAGTAAAAGGTGATGAGGTAATGGTAAACATACTCGTGCTAAACTTGTTTTACACGAGAAAACGGACTACATACAAACGTAAAAGTGACGGGAGCCAGCTGATGAGGCAAAGGTACAATTAATAACGGAATACCTGCGTCAAGATGTGGAACAAAATGCAGTAAAATGTGATGAGCTAATGGTAAACATACTCGTGCTAAACTTGTTTTACACGAGAAAACGGACTACATACAAACGTAAAAGTGACGGGAGCCAGCTGATGAGGCAAAGGTACAATTAATAACGGAATACCTGCGTCAAGATGTGGAACAAAATGCAGTAAAATGTGATGAGGTAATGGTAAACATACTCGTGCTAAACTTGTTTTACACGAGAAAACGGACTACATACAAACGTAAAAGTGACGGGAGCCAGCTGATGAGGCAAAGGTACAATTAATAACGGAATACCTGCGTCAAGATGTGGAACAAAATGCAGTAAAAGGTGATGAGGTAATGGTAAACATACTCGTGCTAAACTTGTTTTACACGAGAAAACGGACTACATACAAACGTAAAAGTAACGGGAGCCAGCTGATGAGGCAAAGGTACAATTAATAACGTAATACCTGCGTCAAGATGTGGAACAAAGTGCAGTAAAATGTGATGAGGTAATGGTAAACATACTCGTGCTAAACTTGTTTTACACGAGAAAACGGACTACATACAAACGTAAAAGTGACGGGAGCCAGCTGATGAGGCAAAGGTACAATTAATAACGTAATACCTGCGTCAAGATGTGGAACAAAATGCAGTAAAATGTGATGAGGTAATGGTAAACATACTCGTGCTAAACTTGTTTTACACGAGAAAACGGACTACATACAAACGTAAAAGTGAAGGGAGCCAGCTGATGAGGTAAAGGTATAATTAATAACGTAATACCTGCGTCAAGATGTGGAACAAAATGCAGTAAAATGTGATGAGGTAATGGTAAACATACTCGTGCTAAACTTGTTTTACACGAGAAAACGGACTACATACAAACGTAAAAGTGACGGGAGCCAGCTGATGAGGCAAAGGTATAATTAATAACGGAATACCTGCGTCAAGATGTGGAAAAAAATGCAGTAAAAGGTGATGAGCTAATGGTAAACATACTCGTGCTAAACTTGTTTTACACGAGAAAACGGACTACATACAAACGTAAAAGTGACGGGAGCCAGCTGATGAGGCAAAGGTACAATTAATAACGGAATACCTGCGTCAAGATGTGGAACAAAATGCAGTAAAAGGTGATGAGGTAATGGTAAACATACTCGTGCTAAACTTGTTTTACACGAGAAAACGGACTACATACAAACGTAAAAGTGACGGGAGCCAGCTGATGAGGCAAAGGTACAATTAATAACGTAATACCTGCGTCAAGATGTGGAACAAAATGCAGTAAAATGTGATGAGGTAATGGTAAACATACTCGTGCTAAACTTGTTTTACACGAGAAAACGGACTACATACAAACGTAAAAGTGACGGGAGCCAGCTGATGAGGTAAAGGTATAATTAATAACGTAATACCTGCGTCAAGATGTGGAACAAAATGCAGTAAAATGTGATGAGGTAATGGTAAACATACTCGTGCTAAACTTGTTTTACACGAGAAAACGGACTACATACAAACGTAAAAGTGACGGGAGCCAGCTGATGAGGCAAAGGTACAATTAATAACGGAATACCTGCGACAAGATGTGGAACAAAATGCAGTAAAAGGTGATGAGGTAATGGTAAACATACTCGTGCTAAACTTGTTTTACACGAGAAAACGGACTACATACAAACGTAAAAGTGACGGGAGCCAGCTGATGAGGCAAAGGTACAATTAATAACGGAATACCTGCGTCAAGATGTGGAACAAAATGCAGTAAAATGTGATGAGCTAATGGTAAACATACTCGTGCTAAACTTGTTTTACACGAGAAAACGGACTACATACAAACGTAAAAGTGACGGGAGCCAGCTGATGAGGCAAAGGTACAATTAATAACGGAATACCTGCGTCAAGATGTGGAACAAAATGCAGTAAAAGGTGATGAGGTAATGGTAAACATACTCGTGCTAAATTTGTTTTACACGAGAAAACGGACTACATACAAACGTAAAAGTGACGGGAGCCAGCTGATGAGGCAAAGGTACAATTAATAACGGAATACCTGCGTCAAGATGTGGAACAAAATGCAGTAAAATGTGATGAGCTAATGGTAAACATACTCGTGCTAAACTTGTTTTACACGAGAAAACGGACTACATACAAACGTAAAAGTGACGGGAGCCAGCTGATGAGGCAAAGGTACAATTAATAACGGAATACCTGCGTCAAGATGTGGAACAAAATGCAGTAAAAGGTGATGAGGTAATGGTAAACATACTCGTGCTAAACTTGTTTTACACGAGAAAACGGACTACATACAAACGTAAAAGTGACGGGAGCCAGCTGATGAGGCAAAGGTACAATTAATAACGGAATACCTGCGACAAGATGTGGAACAAAATGCAGTAAAAGGTGATGAGGTAATGGTAAACATACTCGTGCTAAACTTGTTTTACACGTGAAAACGGACTACATACAAACGTAAAAGTGACGGGAGCCAGCTGATGAGGCAAAGGTACAATTAATAACGGAATACCTGCGTCAAGATGTGGAACAAAATGCAGTAAAATGTGATGAGGTAATGGTAAACATACTCGTGCTAAACTTGTTTTACACGTGAAAACGGACTACATACAAACGTAAAAGTGACGGGAGCCAGCTGATGAGGCAAAGGTACAATTAATAACGGAATACCTGCGTCAAGATGTGGAACAAAATGCAGTAAAATGTGATGAGGTAATGGTAAACATACTCGTGCTAAACTTGTTTTACACGAGAAAACGGACTACATACAAACGTAAAAGTGACGGGAGCCAGCTGATGAGGCAAAGGTACAATTAATAACGGAATACCTGCGTCAAGATGTGGAACAAAATGCAGTAAAATGTGATGAGGTAATGGTAAACATACTCGTGCTAAACTTGTTTTACACGAGAAAACGGACTACATACAAACGTAAAAGTGACGGGAGCCAGCTGATGAGGCAAAGGTACAATTAATAACGGAATACCTGCGTCAAGATGTGGAACAAAATGCAGTAAAATGTGATGAGCTAATGGTAAACATACTCGTGCTAAACTTGTTTTACACGTGAAAACGGACTACATACAAACGTAAAAGTGATGGGAGCCAGCTGATGAGGCAAAGGTACAATTAATAACGGAATACCTGCGTTAAGATGTGGAACAAAATGCAGTAAAAGGTGATGAGGTAATGGTAAACATACTCGTGCTAAACTTGTTTTACACGAGAAAACGGACTACATACAAACGTAAAAGTGACGGGAGCCATCTGATGAGGCAAAGGTACAATTAATAACGGAATACCTGCGTCAAGATGTGGAACAAAATGCAGTAAAATGTGATGAGCTAATGGTAAACATACTCGTGCTAAACTTGTTTTACACGAGAAAACGGACTACATACAAACGTAAAAGTGACGGGAGCCAGCTGATGAGGCAAAGGTACAATTAATAACGGAATACCTGCGTCAAGATGTGGAACAAAATGCAGTAAAATGGGATGAGGTAATGGTAAACATACTCGTGCTAAACTTGTTTTACACGAGAAAACGGACTACATACAAACGTAAAAGTGACGGGAGCCAGCTGATGAGGCAAAGGTACAATTAATAACGGAATACCTGCGTCAAGATGTGGAACAAAATGCAGTAAAAGGTGATGAGGTAATGGTAAACATACTCGTGCTAAACTTGTTTTACACGTGAAAACGGACTACATACAAACGTAAAAGTGACAGGAGCCAGCTGATGAGGTAAAGGTATAATTAATAACGTAATACCTGCGTCAAGATGTGGAACAAAATGCAGTAAAAGGTGATGAGGTAATGGTAAACATACTCGTGCTAAACTTGTTTTACACGAGAAAACGAACTACATACAAACGTAAAAGTGACGGGAGCCAGCTGATGTGGCAAAGGTACAATTAATAACGGAATACCTGCGTCAAGATGTGGAACAAAATGCAGTAAAATGTGATGAGGTAATGGTAAACATACTCGTGCTAAACTTGTTTTACACGAGAAAACGGACTACATACAAACGTAAAAGTGACCGGAGCCAGCTGATGAGGCAAAGGTACAATTAATAACGGAATACCTGCGTCAAGATGTGGAACAAAATGCAGTAAAATGTGATGAGCTAATGGTAAACATACTCGTGCTAAACTTGTTTTACACGTGAAAACGGACTACATACAAACGTAAAAGTGATGGGAGCCAGCTGATGAGGCAAAGGTACAATTAATAACGGAATACCTGCGTCAAGATGTGGAACAAAATGCTGTAAAATGTGATGAGGTAATGGTAAACATACTCGTGCTAAACTTGTTTTACACGAGAAAACGGACTACATACAAACGTAAAAGTGACGGGAGCCAGCTGATGAGGCAAAGGTACAATTAATAACGGAATACCTGCGTCAAGATGTGGAACAAAATGCAGTAAAATGTGATGAGCTAATGGTAAACATACTCGTGCTAAACTTGTTTTACACGAGAAAACGGACTACATACAAACGTAAAAGTGACGGGAGCCAGCTGATGAGGCAAAGGTACAATTAATAACGGAATACCTGCGTCAAGATGTGGAACAAAATGCAGTAAAATGTGATGAGGTAATGGTAAACATACTCGTGCTAAACTTGTTTTACACGAGAAAACGGACTACATACAAACGTAAAAGTGACGGGAGCCAGCTGATGAGGCAAAGGTACAATTAATAACGGAATACCTGCGTCAAGATGTGGAACAAAATGCAGTAAAAGGTGATGAGGTAATGGTAAACATACTCGTGCTAAACTTGTTTTACACGTGAAAACGGACTACATACAAACGTAAAAGTGACGGGAGCCAGCTGATGAGGTAATGGTATAATTAATAACGTAATACCTGCGTCAAGATGTGGAACAAAATGCAGTAAAAGGTGATGAGGTAATGGTAAACATACTCGTGCTAAACTTGTTTTACACGAGAAAACGAACTACATACAAACGTAAAAGTGACGGGAGCCAGCTGATGTGGCAAAGGTACAATTAATAACGGAATACCTGCGTCAAGATGTGGAACAAAATGCAGTAAAATGTGATGAGGTAATGGTAAACATACTCGTGCTAAACTTGTTTTACACGAGAAAACGGACTACATACAAACGTAAAAGTGACGGGAGCCAGCTGATGAGGCAAAGGTACAATTAATAACGGAATACCTGCGTCAAGATGTGGAACAAAATGCAGTAAAATGTGATGAGCTAATGGTAAACATACTCGTGCTAAACTTGTTTTACACGTGAAAACGGACTACATACAAACGTAAAAGTGATGGGAGCCAGCTGATGAGGCAAAGGTACAATTAATAACGGAATACCTGCGTCAAGATGTGGAACAAAATGCAGTAAAAGGTGATGAGGTAATGGTAAACATACTCGTGCTAAACTTGTTTTACACGAGAAAACGGACTGCATACAAACGTAAAATTGACGGGAGCCAGCTGATGAGGCAAAGGTACAATTAATAACGGAATACCTGCGTCTAGATGTGGAACAAAATGCAGTAAAAGGTGATGAGGTAATGGTAAACATACTCGTGCTAAACTTGTTTTACACGTGAAAACGGACTACATACAAACGTAAAAGTGACGGGAGCCAGCTGATGAGGTAAAGGTATAATTAATAACGTAATACTTGCGTCAAGATGTGGAACAAAATGCAGTAAAAGGTGATGAGGTAATGGTAAACATACTCGTGCTAAACTTGTTTTACACGAGAAAACGGACTGCATACAAACGTAAAATTGACGGGAGCCAGCTGATGAGGCAAAGGTACAATTAATAACGGAATACCTGCGTCTAGATGTGGAACAAAATGCAGTAAAAGGTGATGAGGTAATGGTAAACATACTCGTGCTAAACTTGTTTTACACGTGAAAACGGACTACATACAAACGTAAAAGTGACGGGAGCCAGCTGATGAGGTAAAGGTATAATTAATAACGTAATACCTGCGTCAAGATGTGGAACAAAATGCAGTAAAAGGTGATGAGGTAATGGTAAACATACTCGTGCTAAACTTGTTTTACACGAGAAAACGGACTACATACAAACGTAAAAGTGACGGGAGCCAGCTGGTGAGGCAAAGGTACAATTAATAACGGAATACCTGCGTCAAGATGTGGAACAAAATGCAGTAAAATGTGATGAGGTAATGGTAAACATACTCGTGCTAAACTTGTTTATACGAGAAAACGGACTACATACAAACGTAAAAGTGACGGGAGCCAGCTGATGAGGCAAAGGTACAATTAATAACGGAATACCTGCGTCAAGATGTGGAACAAAATGCAGTAAAATGTGATGAGGTAATGGTAAACATACTCGTGCTAAACTTGTTTTACACGAGAAAACGGACTACATACAAACGTAAAAGTGACGGGAGCCAGCTGATGAGGCAAAGGTACAATTAATAACGGAATACCTGCGTCAAGATGTGGAACAAAATGCAGTAAAAGGTGATGAGGTAATGGTAAACATACTCGTGCTAAACTTGTTTTACACGTGAAAACGGACTACATACAAACGTAAAAGTGACGGGAGCCAGCTGATGAGGTAATGGTATAATTAATAACGTAATACCTGCGTCAAGATGTGGAACAAAATGCAGTAAAAGGTGATGAGGTAATGGTAAACATACTCGTGCTAAACTTGTTTTACACGAGAAAACGAACTACATACAAACGTAAAAGTGACGGGAGCCAGCTGATGTGGCAAAGGTACAATTAATAACGGAATACCTGCGTCAAGATGTGGAACAAAATGCAGTAAAATGTGATGAGGTAATGGTAAACATACTCGTGCTAAACTTGTTTTACACGAGAAAACGGACTACATACAAACGTAAAAGTGACGGGAGCCAGCTGATGAGGCAAAGGTACAATTAATAACGGAATACCTGCGTCAAGATGTGGAACAAAATGCAGTAAAATGTGATGAGCTAATGGTAAACATACTCGTGCTAAACTTGTTTTACACGTGAAAACGGACTACATACAAACGTAAAAGTGATGGGAGCCAGCTGATGAGGCAAAGGTACAATTAATAACGGAATACCTGCGTCAAGATGTGGAACAAAATGCAGTAAAAGGTGATGAGGTAATGGTAAACATACTCGTGCTAAACTTGTTTTACACGAGAAAACGGACTGCATACAAACGTAAAATTGACGGGAGCCAGCTGATGAGGCAAAGGTACAATTAATAACGGAATACCTGCGTCTAGATGTGGAACAAAATGCAGTAAAAGGTGATGAGGTAATGGTAAACATACTCGTGCTAAACTTGTTTTACACGTGAAAACGGACTACATACAAACGTAAAAGTGACGGGAGCCAGCTGATGAGGTAAAGGTATAATTAATAACGTAATACCTGCGTCAAGATGTGGAACAAAATGCAGTAAAAGGTGATGAGGTAATGGTAAACATACTCGTGCTAAACTTGTTTTACACGAGAAAACGGACTACATACAAACGTAAAAGTGACGGGAGCCAGCTGGTGAGGCAAAGGTACAATTAATAACGGAATACCTGCGTCAAGATGTGGAACAAAATGCAGTAAAATGTGATGAGGTAATGGTAAACATACTCGTGCTAAACTTGTTTATACGAGAAAACGGACTACATACAAACGTAAAAGTGACGGGAGCCAGCTGATGAGGCAAAGGTACAATTAATAACGGAATACCTGAGTCAAGATGTGGAACAAAATGCAGTAAAATGTGATGAGGTAATGGTAAACATACTCGTGCTAAACTTGTTTTACACGAGAAAACGGACTACATACAAACGTAAAAGTGACGGGAGCCAGCTGATGAGGCAAAGGTACAAATAATAACGGAATACCTGCGTCAAGATGTGGAACAAAATGCAGTAAAATGTGATGAGGTAATGGTAAACATACTCGTGCTAAACTTGTTTTACACGAGAAAACGAACTACATACAAACGTAAAAGTGACGGGAGCCAGCTGATGAGGTAAAGGTACAATTAATAACGGAATACCTGCGTCAAGATGTGGAACAAAATGCAGTAAAATGTGATGAGGTAATGGTAAACATGCTCGTGCTAAACTTGTTTTACACGAGAAACGGACTACATACAAACGTAAAAGTGATGGAGCCAGCTGATGAGGTAAAGGTACAATTAATAACGGAATACCTGCGTCAAGATGTGGAACAAAATGCAGTAAAATGTGATGAGGTAATGGTAAACATACTCGTGCTAAACTTGTTTATACGAGAAAACGGACTACATACAAACGTAAAAGTGACGGGAGCCAGCTGATGAGGCAAAGGTACAATTAATAACGGAATACCTGAGTCAAGATGTGGAACAAAATGCAGTAAAATGTGATGAGGTAATGGTAAACATACTCGTGCTAAACTTGTTTTACACGAGAAAACGGACTACATACAAACGTAAAAGTGACGGGAGCCAGCTGATGAGGCAAAGGTACAAATAATAACGGAATACCTGCGTCAAGATGTGGAACAAAATGCAGTAAAATGTGATGAGGTAATGGTAAACATACTCGTGCTAAACTTGTTTTACACGAGAAAACGGACTACATACAAACGTAAAAGTGACGGGAGCCAGCTGATGAGGCAAAGGTACAAATAATAACGGAATACCTGCGTCAAGATGTGGAACAAAATGCAGTAAAATGTGATGAGGTAATGGTAAACATGCTCGTGCTAAACTTGTTTTACACGAGAAAACGGACTACATACAAACGTAAAAGTGATGGAGCCAGCTGATGAGGTAAAGGTACAATTAATAACGGAATACCTGCGTCAAGATGTGGAACAAAATGCAGTAAAATGTGATGAGGTAATGGTAAACATACTCGTGCTAAACTTGTTTTACACGAGAAAACGAACTACATACAAACGTAAAAGTGACGGGAGCCAGCTGATGAGGTAAAGGTACAATTAATAACGGAATACCTGCGTCAAGATGTGGAACAAAATGCAGTAAAATGTGATGAGGTAATGGTAAACATGCTCGTGCTAAACTTGTTTTACACGAGAAACGGACTACATACAAACGTAAAAGTGACGGGAGCCAGCTGATGAGGCAAAGGTACAATTAATAACGGAATACCTGCGTCAAGATGTGGAACAAAATGCAGTAAAATGTGATGAGGTAATGGTAAACATACTCGTGCTAAACTTGTTTTACACGTGAAAACGGACTACATACAAACGTAAAAGTGACGGGAGCCAGCTGATGAGGCAAAGGTACAATTAATAACGGAATACCTGCGTCAAGATGTGGAACAAAATGCAGTAAAATGTGATGAGCTAATGGTAAACATACTCGTGCTAAACTTGTTTTACACGAGAAACGGACTATATACAAACGTAAAAGTGACGGGAGCCAGCTGGTGAGGCAAAGGTACAATTAATAACGGAATACCTGCGTCAAGATGTGGAACAAAATGCAGTAAAATGTGATGAGGTAATGGTAAACATACTCGTGCTAAACTTGTTTTACACGAGAAAACGGACTACATACAAACGTAAAAGTGACGGGAGCCAGCTGGTGAGGCAAAGGTACAATTAATAACGGAATACCTGCGTCAAGATGTGGAACAAAATGCAGTAAAATGTGATGAGGTAATGGTAAACATACTCGTGCTAAACTTGTTTTACACGAGAAAACGGCCTACATACAAACGTAAAAGTGACGGGAGCCAGCTGATGAGGCAAAGGTACAATTAATAACGTAATACCTGCGTCAAGATGTGGAACAAAATGCAGTAAAATGTGATGAGCTAATGGTAAACATACTCGTGCTAAACTTGTTTTACACGAGAAACGGACTACATACAAACGTAAAAGTGACGGGAGCCAGCTGGTGAGGCAAAGGTACAATTAATAACGGAATACCTGCGTCAAGATGTGGAACAAAATGCAGTAAAATGTGATGAGGTAATGGTAAACATACTCGTGCTAAACTTGTTTTACACGAGAAAACGGACTATATACAAACGTAAAAGTGACGGGAGCCAGCTGATGAGGCAAAGGTACAATTAATAACGGAATACCTGCGTCAAGATGTGGAACAAAATGCAGTAAAAGGTGATGAGTTAATGGTAAACATACTCGTGCTAAACTTGTTTTACACGAGAAAACGGACTACATACAAACGTAAAAGTGACGGGAGCCAGCTGATGAGGCAAAGGTACAATTAATAACGGAATACCTGCGTCAAGATGTGGAACAAAAACGATCAATATTCCGCGAAACCCACTTAATTATCTGCGTCCGTACATGTATTTAGCACAATTGTACGGAATTCCCTAAAAGCCTAATGCACCTGTTATGCGACTTAGTTTAGCGGGTCTCATTAAAATATTAGCACGTCGTTAAGTTGGAGTGCGCCGCAAGTATGCGAGAAAGAAAGAAACAGACACGCCGACTAATTATTTTATTTATGTCTTCATTCTAAGCGCGAGAGCACTATAAGGTCTTAAGGAGTGCACGTGACAGATGCTGCTGTCATGCTCGCCATGACAAGCCGCCGCCTGTGTGGCCGAATTACGCTAAAGCAAGTAATATGAACAAAAATGTTTCAACTCAATTCCTACTTAGGTCAACAAAGACAAATTATATTTTATGTACATATTAGTTAATAATTATAACTATATAAATAAAGTAACATAACATATGCATTAAAACAGCTGTTCTACCATATAACCTATGCATTAAAACAGTGGTTCTACCACATAACCTATAGGCCCTACCATAAAATCAGCTGTTTTATGAAATCATGTTATCACTTATTTTAAGCGAAATGAGACGAAATAACTATATGGCATACCTTGCACCATTTGTTTAAAGGTTTTCTCCCATATAAAATTAATTCATTAAATTTAATTAATTAACATTTGTAAAAAAACAGTAGCCTATTAACATCAAGTGTCATCCACTACAAGTTTACAAAAATGTATTTGAACTTGAGTGGATGAATAAAAAGTATTTTATTAACGATAGAAAATTTGAATAAAATGTGAGAAATTAATCGAGAAGTTTGGATCAATATAGTTTGAAATAATTTAAGCATGGCACTCACAGTGCACGTGGCTTCCGTCTTAGTCCTTGTTGCATCTCTTGCACACGGGGTACCTAGATCTTCCAATTTTGTATTGGAACCCCCTCAGATTCCCATGGTCTGTGATCAGCTCTACAGTAACTCTGAGTTGAGGAGAGTCCTTAACACTTGAGAGAGTAGTTTGAGTCGAGAGAGAGTAGCTCTTGGCCCCACATGTCTCCCGAGTATCCCCACAGTACCTTGGATTTGTTGCACTCCAAAATCGCATTCCTTTCTTCCCTGCACAACCTGTCTATGTGTCCCATGATCCTCTTGCGCCCCTCCTGAGGCGTCATGCCCACTGCCCTCAACAACGCTCTCTCATTCCCTATCCCGCAAGAATGTTCTGGAATCCAAGTCAGGTCGAGCGAATTATACTTACCCAGTTCTGCTAGAGAAGATATAGTCCCAGTCACCAGCCTAGATCTGGTACTAGCCTTACCTAAAGCCTTCAGAGCTGCCTGACTGTCCCAGCAAATCCAGATGGTCTTGCCCCTCTTGCCAGACCCTATTATTTCCTCAGCACATTGTTTGATCACGAGCACCTCCACTTGGAAAATAGAGTTGTAGTCTTCCAGGCGAAGACAGATTCTGCCTTGGTGTCTCGGTCCACTAAAGCCGGCTCCCACTCCTTCCTTCGACTTGGACCCATCTGTGAACCAGATTTCACCATGTTTGGGCCTACACTCAGCTCAAGCCTCTCTTGCAGGAATATGGATTTTGTAATTCCTTTTTTCCCTTATAAGGGACAGTATCTTATCCTGAGGTTCTATCCAGAGCTCCTTCAGTGTATCACCAAGTAGCTGTTTACGACGTTTGCTACTTGTCTTCCACTGCCCAGTACAACTTAGTCGGTATGCAGTACTCATTGCCTCCATCCTAATTTGAAGACTCAAGGATGGAAAACCAAACATAATTCTCATGGCCGCACATGGTTAGCTCCTCCTCGTAGCTGGCACGCGGCCAACACTCTTCTACTTATTTCTTTCCGTGCCCTGTCCCGCCAGACGATTGAGGCAAAGACTACCCTCGTTACCAAGAATGCAGAATAAATCCAGTTCATCCGACGTGGACCCAAACCGCATCTCATGCCTATCGCTCCTCTGCAATGCCAGAACGTAGAAATGGCTTTTTTGCGCTTATCCTCTAAGTGCTCACGCCAAAGTAGCTTCCTATCCAGAATAACACACAGATATTTAGCGCAATTTCCATCATCTCCAGCGATTTAGTTTTATATCGCCTAGTGAAGATTAGTGCCACAGATTTCTCTCCTTGAATGCAAAGTGCTTTTGCACCGTGCTTCTGTTACCTTGAGGACCTCTTCAAATGTCCCCCTAACAAGGCCACCTTGACACCCATTCTACTGAGCGTCCTTAGTAGGCCATCCACGACAAGGCTCCACACCAGAGGGAATAATACTCCACCCTACGGGCAGCCCTCCGAGACCATCCCACTTATCATGCCCTCCATCCAGAATGCAGTACCTATACGGTTTTCCAAGGAACGCATAATCCATTTTATAATTCCCGTGATCCTTAACTGCTCTCTTGATGGCCATCCTAGAGGTGCTATTAAAAGCACCTTCCACATCAAAAAAAGCCCCAATACATATCCTCTTGTTGTTGACCCTCAATGTAGTCCACAACCGACAACAGCGCAGTCTCCACTGACCTACCAGTTCAAAAGACGTGTTAGTCCTGATGAAGCGGATATTGCTTTAGAGGTCCCTTCTTCAAATAGTGGTCCACCAACCTTTCCAGTATCTTTAACAAGATAGATGTAAGGCTGATAGGTCTGAAGTCCTTTACCTCTGTATAACTTTTCCTCCCCGGTTTGGGGATAAAGATAACTTTCGATTTCAGCCACTGCCCGGGCGTGTAGCCCAGGCCAACACAGCCCCTGCGTAATCCCGTCAGTGGTCCTATAATTTCCTCCAAGCAATTCTGCAGTAATGCTGGGGTAATATTATCCAATCCAGGCGCTTTAAAAGGATCAAAAGGCAAAATCACCTCTCTCACCTTTTGCGTCGAGATCATCTGCCCAGCTATATCCCAGTTCGCCCTTAGCACTGTTTGGCAAAGGTTATGAGCAACGTCCTCTACCGGTCTAATATCGGGAAAACTGTTCCTCATCAGCAGACGTCAGTAAAGCTATCATCAGTCTTCTTGACAAACTTAAGCTCTCCCCTCGGTCCACCTGCTAACACCTTAAACAGTCTAGCAGTGTCACTCAGTATGCTTGTCTCCGAACACCACTTTTCCCAAGAAGCGTTTAACCTCTTTTATGAGATTCTAGGGACGCTGACTGTCTCCGCCGTATTCTTCTTCCTTGGTCTGTTAAAGAGCCTTCTGGTCTCTTTCCGTCTTGCCTCTAACTCGCTGTTCCACTTAAGCTTACCACGCCCAGTGTTTATCCGCGAGAGAGAGCAATTTTCCTCAAACTACATGGAAATTACAGTCCTGATGTAGGCCTCAGTATTTTCCAGTTCGTTTACTGTACCATACGTACCACGGAAGTCTGACATCCGCCTCCTCACCGAGGATTTAAAACCTTCACAGTCTGTCCTTCTCGGGTTCTTAAACCACAACACATGGGGGATAACTCCCTCATCGTAGCATTATAACACGCTAAATAATTTTTTGTTAAAATTCAGCATGTTGCATAAATATTTGTTATTTTAGTTGAAGTAAAATCGGCCTTGTTTAAAAGAAATTTTTGTTTATAAAAATGTTTAAGACAACGCTAGGAAAAAGGGACCCAATGATAAACGTAAACCAATGAAAGGCTTTTTATAAGGTTTAAGTTTGGGGGTTACGTTACCGTGAGAAACTGCTTTCGAGCTATCCTTTTACCAGCCACGCTGGAGGGAGAATCGTCATGGACCTGCAATTTTTGTATTAAACTTTTAATAATTTTATTTTCTAAATTTAATAACTACCTAAAATGTTTTATAAGTTGCTTTGTATCGTTTATTTTTATATTATTAAAATTTAACTACGTTATAAGAGTAAGGCCGTGTAAGTTTTAATATGTGCTAACAAAGCCATATAAATTCAAGCAACGTGTTTTAAATTTAATTTCTCGATATTTTTCAACACAATAAATATACAAAGCCAAATCAGTAAATATATGCACACACACTCGTGCGCGCGCTCACACACCAAAAATCTACCAAAAGCTTGTATTTTGAGGCATAGAACAATGAAGTCAACTAGTGTTACCTTTAGGGAAGTATAATGTAACAAATTATGTCCAACGGGTCCAACAGTAATAAAGGATGACTTTCTTGCAAACATATTTGTATTACTGAGAACACGTTTCTAGAATTGAATAGTCTAACAAACGAATAAACTGAACGATTTTCCTTCATCAGGCTAGATTACGGTAAGTGAAGCCTAGATGTAGTTTCTAATTAGTTATGGCCGCAGGTCAAGACCCTGGTACAAGGAGAACATGTAATTAGCTGTTAGTAAAGCTTTTAACATGGATCCGGCTCAAGAAGTCATAGAGTGTGCCATGAGCTATGCACGCATTCCAGGAAGCCGTCAGGCCTAGTGGAAAGCCAGTGCAGACGTGATGCCAAGGTTACATGGAACTGGAAGTAATAAGGAACGAATGGTAGTGCGCTGTTAGAAAGTACTGTCTATAGCGGTCGCATATATAGGCAAAACTTTCGGTACCCCAACAATTGTGGAGTTAAGGGGGTTAGTGTAGACCCCCCCCAGGAACATTTTAGATATTGGTGTCTTAAAAACACAGGTTTTACGTATGCTTATGATAATTGATAGTTAAGGATATAAAGTAATATATATATAATAAATTAAAATATTTCAAAAACAAGAATACTTTTAATGAATATATTTATTCAAAGCTTTTCGCCGATAAAATAGTACCAGCATCTTCAGGAAAATAATTATCAAATAAAATATTTTTACAAAATTAAATCATATGTGCTACAAACGACCATATTTTTATAAGTATTGCACTTTATGTAATTTTTTCTATAACATCAATGACCTTATAAATAATTTGGTGCCTTGATCTCACTTGAATTTGTTCATCAATTAATTTGTCTTTAACTTTATGCTTATAAATTTCCAATGTTTCAAATATATTCATTTTTAATCCTTTATTTAATTCTTTTATTAATTTCATATTTTCTATTTCCGGAAAATCGTGTCCATTATTAATACAATGCGTAGCTAAATTTTATTTGTATATGTTTGGTTTGATATAACTACGCAGAATTTCAGAATTTCCCAACCATTACGAAATTCTATTCATCATACTTTATTAATTATGCATAAAAATGCAGTTTCTATTATATAATCCATTGTCCAAACATTTAGTGTAAGTTAACAACTTTCATTAATGATGTAAATGAATTTACTAAAGCTATTTCATAAGGAAATTCAATTTTTTTTCAATTTTCTTAATCACAAATATTCTCGAGAAAAAGAACTTTATAAAATACTAAGACCATATAATAATATGTGGGAAATAGAATAACATGAAGCAATTCAGTACATAAATATAGGCCTAAGGTAGCACTTACCCTTTGTAGTGATGAGAAAGCAGGTCTCGGAAGCAATGTTTGACGTTTTCAACTCGCTTCTATAAGTTGTTGTGCACTGATTTGTAACTGTAAATAATATTTTAATTTTTAAATATTCTTTATACCCTACGGCAAAATAAAGTCATATTTCTGAAATTCATTACAGGGTAGAAATAATTGTATACCTTTTAAAAAGTGTTCCAATATGGAAACCTTGATTTTGTATAAAATGAGAAAGATGTCACCAACGTGTTACTTAACATAATAATAAGTTTAGTTTATAAAAAACAAAAAGAAGAAAAAATCTTTTACTCGCTATAAGCTATAAAGTTTTATGCATAAAAACATATAGCCCAAATTCTTAACAAAATTGAAATAAATAAGAAACAATCGTTTTAGAAAGAAGTCTTTAGTTATAAGTATCCCAAGCAATCCCCTACAATAAAATTTAACTATCATTCTTTATTATGTTTTAATTCCTGCTATTGCCTCACGCTGTCCATATATATCGTTCGAATCAGTAATAAAATACATTTTATTCATCCACTAAGTTTAAATACATTTTCTTAAACTTGTAGTGGATGAAACTTAATGTTAATTGCGGTTTTCTCAAATATAAATTCATTAATTAAATTTAACGAACTAATTTCAGTTTTATATGGGGAGCGAGCCGAGATGTTCTGGCCACCACATACAGAACCTACGTGAGGCCTATCCTGGAGTACGGTTCGGAAGCAACCATCACCACGGCAGGCGTAACTTCTCGAAAACTGGATAAAGTTCAGAATTGCGCACTGCGGGTAATAACGGGCGCCCCTAAATCAACCCCAATAGCTGTCATGGAGGCACAACTGCAGATGGAGCCTATCCATGTTAGACGAGACAAGCTCAGTCTCTGTTTTTGGGAACGATGTAGAAAAATATACCACAGTAGATGGGGAAACTACAGGGAAGCTGCAAGTAGGCTCAAAACACACAAAAAACCCCTTGTTGTCTATAAGGAACTATATAAAAAATACAATATAGAACCAGGGAATATAGCCCCATACAAACCCATACCGAGTTTTCCATCACCTACCTGCGGTTAAGATGACTCTACCCGGAATCACTGAAGCAAAAATAAATTACCATCCAGAGGAGCTGAGGACAGCTGCGATAGCAACCATCAACAGCGACTACCCACCAGACGAATGGTTACATGTTTATACAGACGGCTCATCCTTGCCACAAAGTGGACACACGGGAGCAGGATTTCATTGTACCTTATTTGAGAGATCTGTCGCTGTTGGAAGTAACCAATGCAACTATGATGGCGAAGTGGCAGCTATCTTAGCGGCTGCACAGAACTCGAGAAAATAGAACCACCCGCTCAGGCAGTCTTTTTAATTGACTCAATGGCAGCAATTCTCGGTGTATCTAGTAATAGAGTGACAGACTGTAACAGAACCATGGACTGTCGCCAAAAGCTAGAGACTTTGCAGGATAGGGGATGGCAAATTCACCTGCAGTGGATCCCAAGCCACGTAAACATTCAAGGCAATGAAAAGGCAGACCAACTGGCCAAGCAAGGAGCGGCACTACCACAGCCGTGCCAATCCATTACCCTCACTACAATGAAGGCCCGGATAAACAGCGTATTACAGAGAAGCACTGTATCTGCTAGAACCAAAGCATCCCGAAACAAAAGCTGGGCTACCCTAATAACGGACGGTCCCATTGACGGTCGACTGCCACGACACGAGAGTGTGGCTCTCTTCCGCTTGACGACCGGACATGACTATCTGGCTGCGCACCTTCACAAGATACATGCTGTACCATCACCCGAATGCACCCTATGTGGAAGCGGCACCATGACAGCTGAACACCTTCGCACTTGCTCGTCGCTGGACCACAGTCCCACAGATGAGATAGAGGCCACAAGGATCTCTCGATTATACTGGTCAGCGCGCCGCCAAATGGCTGGACAGCCAAGGGTGGGCGTTGGCTAGTAAGTAGTAAGTAGTTTTATATGGGAGAAAAACTTTTTACAAAAGTGGCAAGGTATGCAATATAGTTATTTCGCCCCATTTGGCTTAAAATAAATGATAACATATGATTTCATAAAACAGCTGATCTTATGTTATAGGTTATGTGATAAAACAGCTGTTTTAACGCATAGGTTATGTTACTTGATTTATATTAATTGTAATTGTTTAATAAAAAGTAACTAAAACAAATCTTTTCTTTGTTGACTTAAGTAGCAATTGATTTAATTTAATTTTTTGTATACATATTACTTATATTATTACTATCAGTAAGAAGTAGGATACAAGTTTAAAGTACATAGAATAAAGAAGACAGACTTATAGACTACTTTTGTTTATACCACTATAGACCTATTAGACTGTTTTAAAAATGTAATATAAAATATTAATTAGACTTAATAACAATACCAAAACATAAACCATCAACATGATATTTTCTTTTAAATTGTTATAAGAATCTTATTAAAGCAGAACGTGATAGTATCGAGGAATTTAAGGTGAAAGGCATGCGACAGCCTTATAGAGGTAGAGACATGCGCTCATCTGACAACAAGACCGTCCATTTCCTCACTTCCAGATTTAATAGTCTTCCTCTAGTTAACTTTCTACAAAGTTCTTTGTACTTCAGTCATCGCTGCGTCTAAACTCGTGACGGCTTGAGTTCCTGGAATCTCCAGTTTTTCTAACCTAACAAAACTGTTTGTTTAAACAAATACGGTTGATTTTCTAGTCAAGTACAAATATTTCCTCAATCAGGCGACGTTTCGATAACGTCTTCTCTATCATCAGGACTTGTTTCTCCTGTATTCTATTGAAAATATAGCGCCGTGATAAAACCTTTGTATAATTGTGAAAACACTGCATATACGCATTAACTCACTACATTTATGTCCGTATGTACTCGTACCTCACTCAAGAGAGCTACACTATTGCTCAACAGTACTTAGGAAAACAGCGCATATACTCTTTCATTAACTCACTACATTTATGTCCGTATGTACTCGTAACTCACTCAAGAGAGCTACACTACGGCTCAACAGTACTTAGAGTGCATATACGCATTAACTCACTACATTAATGTCCGTATGTACTCAGAACTTACTCAAGAGAGCTACACTATAGCTCAACAGTACTTAGGAAAACAGCGCATATACTCTTTCATTAACTCACTACATTTATGTCCGTATCTACTCGTAACTCACTCAAGAGAGCTACACTATTGCTCAACAGTACTTAGGAAAACAGCGCATATACTCTTTCATTAACTCACTACATTTATGTCCATATGTACTCGTAACTCATTCAAGAGAGCTACACTATGGCTCAACAGTACTTAGAGTGCATATACGCATTAACTCACTACATTATTGTCCGTATGTACTCGTAACTCACTCAAGAGAGCTACACTATGGCTCAACAGTACTTAGAGTGCATATACGCATTAACTCACTACATTAATGTCCGTATGTACTCAGAACTCACTCAAGAGAGCTACACTATAGCTCAACAGTACTTAGGAAAACAGCGCATATACTCTTTCATTAACTCACTACATTTATGTCCGTATGTACTCGTAACTCACTCAAGAGAGCTACACTACGGCTCAACAGTACTTAGAGTGCATATACGCATTAACTCACTACATTAATGTCCGTATGTACTCAGAACTTACTCAAGAGAGCTACACTATAGCTCAACAGTACTTAGGAAAACAGCGCATATACTCTTTCATTAACTCACTACATTTATGTCCGTATCTACTCGTAACTCACTCAAGAGAGCTACACTATTGCTCAACAGTACTTAGGAAAACAGCGCATATACTCTTTCATTAACTCACTACATTTATGTCCATATGTACTCGTAACTCATTCAAGAGAGCTACACTATGGCTCAACAGTACTTAGAGTGCATATACGCATTAACTCACTACATTTATGTCCATATGTACTCGTAACTCACTCAAGAGAGCTACACTATGGCTCAACAGTACTTAGAGTGCATATACGCATTAACTCACTACATTTATGTCCGTATGTACTCGTACCTCACTCAAGAGAGCTACACTATTGCTCAACAGTACTTAGGAAAACAGCGCATATACTCTTTCATTAACTCACTACATTTATGTCCATATGTACTCGTAACTCACTCAAGAGAGCTACACTATGGCTCAACAGTACTTAGAGTGCATATACGCATTAACTCACTACATTTATGTCCATATGTACTCGTAACTCACTCAAGAGAGCTACACTATGGCTCAACAGTACTTAGAGTGCATATACGCATTAACTCACTGCATTTATGTCCATATGTACTCGTACCTCACTCAAGAGAGCTACACTTTTGCTCAACAGTACTTAGGAGAACAGTGCATATACTCTTTCATTAACTCACTACATTTATGTCCGTATATACTCGTAACTCACTGAAGAGAGCTACACTATTACTCAACAGTATTTAGGAAGACAGCGCATTATGCTCTTTCATTAACTCACTACATTTATGTCGTATTACTCAATAAATTTACAATATTCCTCAACATAAAATGGTCAGTGCTGTCGGAAGATTACGGAGGACGTTGATCTAAGCTCTGGGTATCGATAGAATATAACTATTTTATATAAGAGGTTCCAAAGAGAACAGACTATGTCAAAATAACGAGACAACCATAAGGTCGACGAAAAATTATGCATTTTAACCGATTTGCTCCTTATTAGAGGTCAATCATCTTCAGGAAGAGCAGCGAGTTCGGAACATTGCCCAAGGATTTGAAGGACCAATATCGTGGTCGGCACAACCTGGAACATAGAAGCACCTATGGTGGTAGCAGCCTACAAGGACCTTTTAGCACTACCACAAGACTATGCCTTGTCACAATGCGTAAGTAGGGCCTACATACTTAAGGAAGTCCCGGGGGGGGGGGGGGTGGAGCTTAGTGACGGTTCTCAGGAAAACGTTTGGCCGAACTGAAGAACTGGAGAGTCAAGACCTCAGCATCAAAAAGGCTGAATCTGGAGTGAATCTGCATCTTCATCGGCAAAATGAATATCGATTTCTCTTCAGCTTGATAAAGAAGGGTCAGCCTCACTTAACGTTAACAACGGACAAGTTAAAGGAACTTAAGACACAAGACGAATTTTGTAGAATTTCCTTTTATCAAACATTTTCCTTGCTTCTAGATTATCTTCTCCAAGTACAAACGTCGCTTCACGTCTACCCGCAAGTGGCAAGTTATGTGAACATATCAGTTGCTCCATACGTCCCCGGTAATCGCTAGATCCTTATCCAATTGTTCTTGCGTCTATTATTTGCCCGCATTGCCCGGAGTAGAATCGATTTTCCCGCGCATACACCAATTACGGCCGACATAAGTAATTCCTCCCATCATTAAATGTGTTTTGATACCGTTTTGTATCTGTTATTTCCGCCCGACTCTAGGAAATTGCCGGTTGTAGTCTAGTATGCAGTCAACGTGTCAAGCTCTGATGAGAAAATTACGCCGGGTGATTTGAAAATTGGCTGGATGGCAAGGCACCACCGCGTCCCCTTCCGCTCACAAGCGACCCGGCTTAATTGGAGCGCAGACGGTGCCAATTTTAGGTTATGTTATTATATACAACAAACTCTATTGTGCGCGCATCGTGGAAGAACTGAAAATCTTTTTCAGACGAATGTCGATCATTAGCGGTAATTTATAGTTATCGATTGTGAGATTTCAGTTCGTGAAAGTGTGAGCTTTTGGATTTTACAGTTAATGGTGCACGCATAGCAGCAGTATGCGTTAAACTGTGTGATTCAGAAGATAGTGTATAAAAGTTGTATAAAAGTATATATCTACTTATATCTCTTATATATAGAAATTAATATTTAATAGTTTAATGATTTTATATCATGCACCATGTTCAGGCTATCCATTTAGGCGTCCCGCGGTCATTAATTATTAACCTACTCTGTAGTCTGTTATATTTTATTAATTAATATGAAAACATATTTTTAAAGTCAATTCCTACTTAGGTCAACGAAGACAGTTTTTATTTTAGTTACTTTTTACTAAATAATTACAAATAATATAAATAAAGTAACATAACCTATGCGTTGAAACAGCTGCTCTACCACATAACCTATAATACAAAATCAGCTGTTTTTTGAAATCATGTTATTACTTATTTCAAGCTAAATGGGACGATATAACAATTTTGCATACCTTGTGCCTTGCGTGAAAAGCTTTTCTTCCATATAAAACATAAATTAATTTATTAAATTTAATTAGTGAATTAATATTTTTTAAACTCTATTAGGCCTAACATCAGTGTCATCCATTACAAGTTTAAAAAAATGTATTTGAACTTGAGTGGATGAATAAAAAGTATTTTATTAGTTATTGAAAATTTGTACATGATATACAATACAGGGTTCATAGAGAGAGTGTGAACTAATAGAAGTAATTATAACAATATACCTGTCGTAGAACCGACCAACACAAATGGAACTTTAAATTATCGAATGGAAATATATTAAACAGGTTTACTTAGTGATTCAAACACACAATTCATTGCATTCAATTGAATTTCGTTTTTAAAAATAAATTGTCAGACACGTCTAAAGATATTTTGTCTAAAAAAATGTATTAAAAATATATTACTATATTGAATTCAATGTCGCAGGTGTTATTAAAATATACATTAGGTTATATTTTTATTAATTAATAAATATATGTCGAGAAACTAGTGACAAAAATGTACGCATGAATTTAGTAATAGTGAATCTTTAAACATAATTTACATAGAAAAAGACATACATCTTAGTTAAAAGATTATCGTAATTGCAAAATATTACTAACTACAAACAAAAACTGTTTAATTTTCAAGGTAAATATACCATTTTATAATAATTTACAAAACTTTCAGGTGTTATAAAAATGCGGTAATTTACTCGTGGCAGCTGTGAAAACCTGTTGAAAATTAAGTTAAATAGTTTACATAATGTTCAGGCATTTACTTTAAAGAATTAAATCGAATTTGGCTCTAAATAAAGTGACAGTTGGGCTTGTGACGATTTTACTTCACAAATTGCAATAAAAATAGGTTTTACATTATAATTTATTGTTCTATGAATTCATTGTAGTAATATTTATTGAAACACATAAGAACAATAGAAATAATTGAAAAAAGCTCAATAACGTCTTCATTGAAAATAAATTATAAAGCATATTTTTTCATCATAACCAAGTCCCTCTGGTGAGATAAAACCAAGCGTAATCTGATAAATATAAACTTTACGTAAATAAATTTTAGCCTCGGTCAAACGTTTATTAAAAAAAATTAAAAATATCCATTAATAAACGGAATTATTATATTTTTGTAAAACTTTGTGGCCGTTAAAATTTCCTATTTGTTTATTGTTATTATAAATTTTAACACGACACCAAGTTCGATTGTTGGACGTACGAATCTTTTCTCATAAACAGTTCGATTGTCGAATATTATTGTTAGTATAAAATGTACGTAGACCGAAATTAGCTTTCACTAGACAATATAAAACTCAATATCCACAATTCTCTAAATATAGAAAGTTAAATACAATTCCATAAAAATAGTAAGCAACGCTTGAACAATATTTTTCAAACAAATTCTCGACGTCTCTTTGGAAATTGTAACCACAGATAGAACTGTGAACCAAACCAATAGAGACAACATAAATTCCTAAATGCCTCACAAACGTATTATTTATTATAAATTATACCTAGGCAAATATAAATGCAACATTTAAAAGATAAGTATTCAACTATTTGAGGCTGTAAATGTTAACAAATTTAATAACTCAGTAGAGTCAGTAGAGTTCCAATTAAATTTCAAAAAAATCAGGGTTTCAATATTAAAACATTATTTTAAACGATAGTGTAATATAATAATATAGTACAGCACTATAATATAAGTATAGTATATAATAACTACAAAGTCTCGGATTAAGACTGTTTTTTTTTAAATTTTACTGATGCACGGGTTAAATAGGTAATACCAGGATCGGATCTAGAAAAATATTTTGGGGAGGGCTGGTGTGGGGAGGAAAGGGTCCCCCCGTCTGGAAATATGTAGGAGATATAATAGATATAGTGTAAACTCTAAGGGTCTTCTATCCGAGGGAAACAGTTATAGGCCTGCAACGTAATATTACACACGAATTATTTAGCCCCATTTACCATATAGGCCTACTTACAATGTAAACAACCTATTTGTTACATTGTGGTTGGTCCTTTTTATCAATGATTACAGTAGGCTATAGGACTATAGTGAATGATATGGGTTTGTAAACATATTCTATTGATTATTAAAAAGATTTAAATCCGGGACGAACGCAGACATCGGAAATTGCATTTTAGTTTACATTTATAGTATTATTTTATAGTTTAAAAATGTTCACTTTTCCATATTTTGGGAGGGGCTTGAGCTCCAAAGCCTTCCCTTAAATTCGCCACTAGGTAATACGTGAAGTGAAACAAAGCGTTATTTTTCCCTGCGCCGTTACGATAACGTATACCGAAGGGCATTTCACTTGTCAACAAATTAGTTTAGCAAACTTTACTTTTTACATAGCCAGATTCATCCTAACCGGATACTTTGTAATATCTCTACTATAAGATAGGACTGTTTTATAATGATTCTGTGCATAAGTTTCGTTTTTGGTGTAAATTTAATTTTTTTTTCAATTTTTGAGTTTCGGCACAGTTTTATTATTAGCTTTTCTGTGCCCCTGACAACTTCCTTCGCCTCCAGGTATTTTTTTTATTATATCGTTGGCGTCCGATAGTTACAAAAATATTTGTATACGTTCCAGCAAATTTTTCTGCTTTTTCTAACATTACAATATTTTCTTTTGTTGACGCGTTTCGGAATGACTTAATTTTCAAAAGCTAAATAGTAGGCTACTCTTTATTATTTTTATTAGTAGGCTACTCATAGTAGACTATACTCAAGTTTTGAAAATGGAGTCCTTCCGAAACGCGTCAACAAAGGAAAATATTGTAGTGTTAGGAAAGACAGAAACGTTTACTGGAATAAATAGGCTACAAATATTCCTAACAGAAGTGACGATGAGTTTATTAGGAATTACATTAAAAACTTTATGAAAGAACACAATCAGCACGAAAGTACATGGGGGCGAAGTAAGTTAATTTGTTTACAAACATTTGATTCATATATTTTGTAAAACTAGAACTCCAAGATTGATTTTACACGTAAATACGTTTTTACACCACTTTAATAGCTTCTACGCAAGCTTGTCCCTTCCCAATCACTTATCCACAATGGCTTATTTGTGAGCAAAATCATTTCTTTTTATAGTAAGTTCCGCACGAAGCCGATTTTTAAAAAAAACCGTGACGCTATACTTAATGTTTACATACATAGGTTACTGACATTTGCCTTGGCTACCAACATGAAGTCCTGGCTTTGGCTGCCGACATCCTAGGACTAATGCTCTATTTAATGAGGGCGTTAGCAGACACGGGAAATATGCTCTTTGTATAGTGAAATAGATGTAGAATACAACGTTTTGTATTTCTGCTTACTTAGCACGTACAGCCATAAATATGTGAACACTTCTCGCAGAACAGCTACGTCATAACAAAACGTACTTTAATATAGTTCGCCATACCTACAAATACATTTATCGCCCTGAAACTTACGCTCCTCAACGAAATTAATTACGTCTTTAAAACATAAAACATATGTTTTTATTCGGTGTGGCTACAGAATAATACATAATAGGCCTATTTGCCATTTAAAGTAATTTCAAAAGCTTCATAGTTTCACATTTACCTTAGCTACCAACGTGAAGACTTGGCTTTGGGATATTAAAATATGTTTACCGACTACCGACATCCTAGGACTAATGCTCTACCTAATGAGAGCGCTAGCAGACAAAGGATTGACACGGGCAAATGTGCTCTTTGTAGAATGAAATAGATGTAGCCTACAACGTTTTGTATTTCTGCTTACTTAGCACGTGTAGCCATAAATATGTGAACACTTCTCGCAGAACAGCTACGTCATAACAAAACGTAGGCCTACTGTACATAGCCATATAGTTCGTCATACCGTAAAAATACATTCATCGCCCTTAGACTTAAGTTCCTCAACTAAATTAATTACGTCTTTAAACATTAATCGGAAGTTTTTATTCGAGCTAGCTACAGTAAAACACTTGATAGGCCTGTTTGCCATTTAAAGTTATTTCAAAAGCTCCATAGTTTCACTAAGTTTGGTAAGAAAACTTTTGCTACAGTCAACAGACTATTTTAAACGCTAAAATTTTTAAGAACCCGTATGGATTCAAGTCAAGCGACATAAAATTCCAACCTATATTAAAATAAACACCCATTAATATTATTGATTAAAATATTGATTTATTATGGAATTAAAGCAAAGAAGTTTAGAACTTCGGAGATTTGATTTCAGTAACACTCTGGTAAAGCCCTGAAGTAAGACGGAACTTTAACAAGGGGTTAAGAATGAGAGATTTTTCGATTGCTTTTAGTATATTTAGGCCTATTTATGTCGCTTTATCGACTAATACAGACTTTATCCTGGCTTACTTACAATTTGGCGCTGAAAAAAATAAAGTAAAAACATGAAAGTCATAATTATTTTGCAAAATAGACTATTTAGGTACATTTTTTTAAAAATGTTGTTTATTTACATTGGCTATCATTTTCGTTTGTCTATACTTAGATCATCTCTAGCCTTTTGATCAAATTCGATAAGGCCAATAGACCATGGGTAGACACAATTTTAAATACAACTTAAAGTTTGGGGAACAGAGGGGACGAAAATATGAATTTTTACACTGTAGAGCTACTAACGTTGGTTAATATACTTAGAACCTCGTGTTGCTTGTTTGGAATGGGTTTTAGTTACATAGACGGAAAAAGAGTAAAATCGGAGTTGTCAACCCGAAAACAAATAAACCTAATCACGTTTAAGGAAATCATGTTATGGATGTCATGTTGTAGTTTTATTCCTTGAAGTGTTACAATTGTAGGACAACCTTTATCTATAGATAATTAGGTTGACGTATGTTACGTTTTCTACTAGTTTTCTAAATAATATGCGACATTCAAGTTATTAAAATGTATAGGCTATGCTTATTTTAAATCAGTAATTTTTAAAGTTGCCTTTATGCGGTTCCATTTAACCTTCTTTTTCGTTTACTATTTCTATTTTTCTCTGTTAATCCTAAAGACATAGAAAAATGGGAGTTGATGATGTTTCTATTTTCTTTATAGTGGTAATATAATTTCTTTAATCATGGTCTTGGTTTTATTGTTGTCTTTCTCATTCGCCTTCATTCATTTCTTTTTACAGGTCTATTCTTCCTTTTATTCAAGCTCAACCTTTATGGGCGACATTTCTGTTACTAATAGGACAGCTACCTGATAGTATTTAGGTAGCCTATTTAATTAGTCTACTCACCGTGTAAGGCTAATATCTATTGAAAACTACACCGACTCGAAGGCTCTTGTTTAGTTTTCCTTCTAATAGATCAGAATATCTTTTATATCATTAAGGAATATAATATAGATTTATGTTTAAATAGAGACCTCTATGTTTAAATTAAAATTCTGCGATATTCCCATCAAAAATGCTTATAATGTAGACTTAAGGGTAGCCTCGAATTCTTTAGATAGCCTACTACTGTAAGGCAAAAATAGGCATAAAATTCATTGAAAACTCTAGCGACATGGAACTGCTTTTTCTTCTTCTCAGGTCTCGTTTTATTTTTTCTTGTCAGTCTCCCTTCCAAATAACCTAAGACAATATAACCTGAAGATTTATGACCTACATTTCTATCATAAAAATTGTCTATTTAAACAATGACGAATACAAAGTCACGATTTATTTCTTCATCCGCCTTTCAAAAACAACTTCATCATCATGAATAAGTAGAAATATGTTGACAATTCTAATTCTAATCGTAACTAAACTTTCTTCAACTCTACTTTTGCAAGGCAAAAATAGTCCTAAAGCTTATTGAGAACTTCAGTGGTACGAAACTACGGTTGTAAAGCGAAAACTACAGCGACTCGAAACTACGTTTTGTCATTTCATTCAATTCTTTCTATTAGTTCACGCTCTCCTTAGGTATAGCCTATAGGCTTTTACCTTGTTCGAATTTCCAATCGTTAGTAAAATAGTTTTTATTCATCCACTCATGTTTTTAATGGATGACACTTGATGTTAGTACAGTGTTTTTCAAATGTTAATTAATTAATTAAATTTAATGAATTAATTTTAAATTATAGGCCTATGGGGAAAACTTTTCACAAAAGGGGCAAGGTATGCAATATAGTAATTTAGTCCCATTTGGCTTAAAATAAGTGATAACATATGATTTTGTAAAACAGCTGATAGATTATAGTGTTATGGGGTATGTGGTAGAACAGCTGTTTTAACGCGTAGGCTATGTTACTTTATTTATATGATTGTAATTATTTAATAAAAAGTAGCTAAAGTAATATTTGCCTTTGTTGCCCTAAGTAACAATTTACTTTAAACCATTTTTTGTTTATATTACTTGTTTTTGCTTTCCTGGTCTTCACCCCAACTCACCTTTAGAGAATAAAACAAATGGATATTTCTAATAATAACCTGTAACTTAGATAGCACGGAATATGTAGACCTACTGACATGAGGCAAAAATAGCAATGCAAACTACAGTGTAAAGTTTTAAATTTACACTGTGGTGTAGCATTGTAAGAAATATTGTATACTACAGTGGCTCAAAAACAATTTCTACTAGTTATAGCTTCACGATCTCAATCATTGCATTGCCTGTAGGCTTTACGCGTTAAGTTAGGTTAGGTTAGTTCTAGGTTTGTTTAAGTCAGGTTTATAAAGCAGAGAAGAAAAACTTAATTTGGCAACAAGCCGCCACTCCGGCTAACTAGAGCAAACGTACTTTAAGCCTATGCAAGCCTTGAGCAACAGTGTAATTAGTAGGTTAGGTCTATGTTATGTTATGTTATGTTATGTTAGGTTAGGTTAGGTTTATAAAGCAGAGAAGAAAGAAATAATTTTATAACAAGTCGCCATTCCGACTAACTACAGCCTAGGTAATTAGCCATTCCGGCTAATTAGAGCCAACGCACTTATTGCGTAGAATATCCAAGCCTTGAGCAACAGTTATTTAGTAGGTTATGTTAGGTTAGGTTTATAAAGCAGAGAAGAAAGAAATAATTTTATAACAAGTCGCCATTCCGACTAACTACAGCCTAGGTAATTAGCCATTCCGGCTAATTAGAGCCAACGCACTTATTGCGTAGAATATCCAAGCCTTGAGCAACAGTTATTTAGTAGGTTATGTTAGGTTAGGTTTATAAAGCAGAGAAGAAAGAAATAATTTTATAACAAGTCGCCATTCCGACTAACTACAGCCTAGGTAATTAGCCATTCCGGCTAATTAGAGCCAACGCACTTATTGCGTAGAATATGCAAGCCTTGAGCAACAGTTATTTAGTAGGTTATGTTAGGTTAGGTTTATAAAGCAGAGAAGAAAGAAATAATTTTATAACAAGTCGCCATTCCGACTAACTACAGCCTAGGTAATTAGCCATTCCGGCTAATTAGAGCCAACGCACTTATTGCGTAGAATATGCAAGCCTTGAGCAACAGTTATTTAGTAGGTTAGGTTAGGTTAGGGTTATAAAGCAGAGAAGAAAGAATTAATTTTGTAACAAGTCGCCATTCCGACTAACTACAGCCTAGGTAATTAGCCATTCCGGCTAATTAGAGCCAACGCACTTATTGCGTAGAATATCCAAGCCTTGAGCAACAGTTATTTAGTAGGTTATGTTAGGTTAGGTTTATAAAGCAGAGAAGAAAGAAATAATTTTATAACAAGTCGCCATTCCGACTAACTACAGCCTAGGTAATTAGCCATTCCGGCTAATTAGAGCCAACGCACTTATTGCGTAGAATATCCAAGCCTTGAGCAACAGTTATTTAGTAGGTTATGTTAGGTTAGGTTTATAAAGCAGAGAAGAAAGAAATAATTTTATAACAAGTCGCCATTCCGACTAACTACAGCCTAGGTAATTAGCCATTCCGGCTAATTAGAGCCAACGCACTTATTGCGTAGAATATGCAAGCCTTGAGCAACAGTTATTTAGTAGGTTATGTTAGGTTAGGTTTATAAAGCAGAGAAGAAAGAAATAATTTTATAACAAGTCGCCATTCCGACTAACTACAGCCTAGGTAATTAGCCATTCCGGCTAATTAGAGCCAACGCACTTATTGCGTAGAATATGCAAGCCTTGAGCAACAGTTATTTAGTAGGTTAGGTTAGGTTAGGGTTATAAAGCAGAGAAGAAAGAATTAATTTTGTAACAAGTCGCCATTCCGGCTAATTAGAGCCAACGCACTTATTGCGTAGAATATGCAAGCCTTGAGCAACAGTTATTTAGTAGGTTAGGTTAGGTTAGGGTTATAAAGCAGAGAAGAAAGAATTAATTTTGTAACAAGTCGCCATTCCGGCTAATTAGAGCCAACGCACTTATTGCGTAGAATGTGCAAGCCTTGAGCAACAGTTATTTAGTAGGTTATGTTAGGTTAGGTTTATAAAGCAGAGAAGAAAGAAATAATTTTATAACAAGTCGCCATTCCGACTAACTACAGCCTAGGTAATTAGCCATTCCGGCTAATTAGAGCCAACGCACTTATTGCGTAGAATATGCAAGCCTTGAGCAACAGTTATTTAGTAGGTTAGGTTAGGTTAGGGTTATAAAGCAGAGAAGAAAGAATTAATTTTGTAACAAGTCGCCATTCCGGCTAATTAGAGCCAACGCACTTATTGCGTAGAATATGCAAGCCTTGAGCAACAGTTATTTAGTAGGTTAGGTTAGGTTAGGGTTATAAAGCAGAGAAGAAAGAATTAATTTTGTAACAAGTCGCCATTCCGGCTAATTAGAGCCAACGCACTTATTGCGTAGAATATGCAAGCCTTGAGCAACAGTTATTTAGTAGGTTAGGTTAGGTTAGGTTTATAAAGCAGAGAAGAAAGAATTAATTTTGTAACAAGTCGCCATTCCGGCTAATTAGAGCCAACGCACTTATTGCGTAGAATATCCAAGCCTTGAGCAACAGTTATTTAGTAGGTTATGTTAGGTTAGGTTTATAAAGCAGAGAAGAAAGAAATAATTTTATAACAAGTCGCCATTCCGACTAACTACAGCCTAGGTAATTAGCCATTCCGGCTAATTAGAGCCAACGCACTTATTGCGTAGAATATCCAAGCCTTGAGCAACAGTTATTTAGTAGGTTATGTTAGGTTAGGTTTATAAAGCAGAGAAGAAAGAAATAATTTTATAACAAGTCGCCATTCCGACTAACTACAGCCTAGGTAATTAGCCATTCCGGCTAATTAGAGCCAACGCACTTATTGCGTAGAATATCCAAGCCTTGAGCAACAGTTATTTAGTAGGTTATGTTAGGTTAGGTTTATAAAGCAGAGAAGAAAGAAATAATTTTATAACAAGTCGCCATTCCGACTAACTACAGCCTAGGTAATTAGCCATTCCGGCTAATTAGAGCCAACGCACTTATTGCGTAGAATATCCAAGCCTTGAGCAACAGTTATTTAGTAGGTTATGTTAGGTTAGGTTTATAAAGCAGAGAAGAAAGAAATAATTTTATAACAAGTCGCCATTCCGACTAACTACAGCCTAGGTAATTAGCCATTCCGGCTAATTAGAGCCAACGCACTTATTGCGTAGAATATGCAAGCCTTGAGCAACAGTTATTTAGTAGGTTATGTTAGGTTAGGTTTATAAAGCAGAGAAGAAAGAAATAATTTTATAACAAGTCGCCATTCCGACTAACTACAGCCTAGGTAATTAGCCATTCCGGCTAATTAGAGCCAACGCACTTATTGCGTAGAATATGCAAGCCTTGAGCAACAGTTATTTAGTAGGTTAGGTTAGGTTAGGGTTATAAAGCAGAGAAGAAAGAATTAATTTTGTAACAAGTCGCCATTCCGGCTAATTAGAGCCAACGCACTTATTGCGTAGAATATGCAAGCCTTGAGCAACAGTTATTTAGTAGGTTAGGTTAGGTTAGGGTTATAAAGCAGAGAAGAAAGAATTAATTTTGTAACAAGTCGCCATTCCGGCTAATTAGAGCCAACGCACTTATTGCGTAGAATATGCAAGCCTTGAGCAACAGTTATTTAGTAGGTTATGTTAGGTTAGGTTTATAAAGCAGAGAAGAAAGAAATAATTTTATAACAAGTCGCCATTCCGACTAACTACAGCCTAGGTAATTAGCCATTCCGGCTAATTAGAGCCAACGCACTTATTGCGTAGAATATGCAAGCCTTGAGCAACAGTTATTTAGTAGGTTAGGTTAGGTTAGGGTTATAAAGCAGAGAAGAAAGAATTAATTTTGTAACAAGTCGCCATTCCGGCTAATTAGAGCCAACGCACTTATTGCGTAGAATATGCAAGCCTTGAGCAACAGTTATTTAGTAGGTTAGGTTAGGTTAGGGTTATAAAGCAGAGAAGAAAGAATTAATTTTGTAACAAGTCGCCATTCCGGCTAATTAGAGCCAACGCACTTATTGCGTAGAATATGCAAGCCTTGAGCAACAGTTATTTAGTAGGTTAGGTTAGGTTAGGTTTATAAAGCAGAGAAGAAAGAATTAATTTTGTAACAAGTCGCCATTCCGGCTAATTAGAGCCAACGCACTTATTGCGTAGAATATCCAAGCCTTGAGCAACAGTTATTTAGTAGGTTATGTTAGGTTAGGTTTATAAAGCAGAGAAGAAAGAAATAATTTTATAACAAGTCGCCATTCCGACTAACTACAGCCTAGGTAATTAGCCATTCCGGCTAATTAGAGCCAACGCACTTATTGCGTAGAATATCCAAGCCTTGAGCAACAGTTATTTAGTAGGTTATGTTAGGTTAGGTTTATAAAGCAGAGAAGAAAGAAATAATTTTATAACAAGTCGCCATTCCGACTAACTACAGCCTAGGTAATTAGCCATTCCGGCTAATTAGAGCCAACGCACTTATTGCGTAGAATATCCAAGCCTTGAGCAACAGTTATTTAGTAGGTTATGTTAGGTTAGGTTTATAAAGCAGAGAAGAAAGAAATAATTTTATAACAAGTCGCCATTCCGACTAACTACAGCCTAGGTAATTAGCCATTCCGGCTAATTAGAGC
Source organism: Prosapia bicincta (assembly GCA_036971475.1). NCBI lineage: Eukaryota > Metazoa > Arthropoda > Insecta > Hemiptera > Cercopidae > Prosapia > Prosapia bicincta. Next base: position 47,769,541 of record JBAIZL010000010.1, read on the forward strand.
CAACGCACTTATTGCGTAGAATATGCAAGCCTTGAGCAACAGTTATTTAGTAGGTTAGGTTAGGTTAGGGTTATAAAGCAGAGAAGAAAGAATTAATTTTGTAACAAGTCGCCATTCCGGCTAATTAGAGCCAACGCACTTATTGCGTAGAATATGCAAGCCTTGAGCAACAGTTATTTAGTAGGTTAGGTTAGGTTAGGTTTATAAAGCAGAGAAGAAAGAATTAATTTTGTAACAAGTCGCCATTCCGGCTAATTAGAGCCAACGCACTTATTGCGTAGAATATCCAAGCCTTGAGCAACAGTTATTTAGTAGGTTAGGTTAGGTCTATGTTATGTTAGGTTAGGTTAGGTTTATACAGCGGAGAAGAAAGAATTAATTTTGTAACAAGTCGCCATTCTGGCTAATTAGAGCCAACGCACTTATTGCGTAGAATATGCAAGCCTTGAGCAACAGTTATTTAGTAGGTTAGGTTAGGTCTATGTTATGTTAGGTTAGGTATGTAAAGCAGGGAAGAAAGAATTAATTTTGTAACAAGTCACCATTCCGGCTAATTAGAGCCAACGTACTTATTGCGTAGACTATGCAAGCCTTGAGCAACAGTTATTTAGTAGGTTAGGTTAGGTCTATGTTATATTAGGTTAGGTTAGGTTTATACAGCGGAGAAGAAAGAATTAATTTTGTAACAAGTCGCCATTCCGGCTAATTAGAGCCAACGCACTTATTGCGTAGAATATGCAAGCCTTGAGCAACAGTTATTTAGTAGGTTAGGTTAGGTCTATGTTATATTAGGTTAGGTTAGGTTTATAAAGCAGAGAAGAAAGAATTAATTTTGTAACAAGTCGCCATTCCGGCTAATTAGAGCCAACGCACTTATTGCGTAGACTATGCAAGCCTTGAGCAACAGTTATTTAGTAGGTTAGGTTAGGTCTATGTTATATTAGGTTAGGTTAGGTTTATACAGCGGAGAAGAAAGAATTAATTTTGTAACAAGTCGCCATTCCGGCTAATTAGAGCCAACGCACTTATTGCGTAGAATATGCAAGCCTTGAGCAACAGTTATTTAGTAGGTTAGGTTAGGTCTATGTTATGTTAGGTTAGGTTAGGTTTATAAAGCAGAGAAGAAAGAATTAATTTTGTAACAAGTCGCCATTCCGGCTAATTAGAGCCAACGCACTTATTGCGTAGAATATGCAAGCCTTGAGCAACAGTTATTTAGTAGGTTAGGTTAGGTCTATGTTATGTTAGGTTAGGTTAGGTTTATACAGCGGAGAAGAAAGAATTAATTTTGTAACAAGTCGCCATTCCGGCTAATTAGAGTCAACGCACTTATAGCGTAGACTATGCAAGCCTTGAGCAACAGTTATTTAGTAGGTTAGGTTTATAAAGCAGAGAAGAAAGAATTAATTTTGTAACAAGTCGCCATTCTGGCTAATTAGAGCCAACGCACTTATTGCGTAGAATATACAAACCTTGATCAACAGTTATTTAGTAGGTTAGGTTAGGTCTATGTTATGTTAGATTAGGTATGTAAAGCAGGGAAGAAAGAATTAATTTTGTAACAAGTCGCCATTCCGGCTAATTAGAGCCAACGCACTTATTGCGTAGAATATACAAACCTTGATCAACAGTTATTTAGTAGGTTAGGTTAGGTCTATGTTATGTTAGATTAGGTATGTAAAGCAGGGAAGAAAGAATTAATTTTGTAAAAAGTCACCATTCCGGCTAATTAGAGCCAACGTACTTATTGCGTAGACTATGCAAGCCTTGAGCAACAGTTATTTAGTAGGTTAGGTTAGGTCTATGTTATGTTAGGTTAGGTTAGGTTTATAAAGCAGAGAAGAAAGAATTAATTTTGTAACAAGTCGCCATTCCGGCTAATTAGAGCCAACGTACTTATTGCGTAGACTATCCAAGCCTTGAGCAACAGTTATTTAGTAGGCTGTAGAAAACGCATTCCCAGAAATAGCAGGAGCATGAGATGTTGGCTTTCTTTAAGTAGGTATTTAATTAAACATTTAATTAAATTATATGCTGATTTACGACGCATAAATTGAATAATTCCTCCATTGTAAAAAATTGCAAGCATTAATTAAGAAGATAGTTTTAACGAGTATGTTATGTTAATGCGTTTATAGATCTTTTAGCACGTTGCGCGAATTTGCCGTTTATAGGCCTATTGTTAGTTTTTTGCGAACTCTCTTTTCTAGGGCTTTGTACTTGACAACGGTTGCTACAAAGATCTTTAGCTATTGCAAGGAAAGGATAACTAGGCTAGCTGACCCCGCGACATCTAACGGAATTACGCATTTCCTTCGCCATTGTCTGTTTAGATAATGATGTGTGACGTCAGAAGAGGCCCTATTTTTCAATCTAGACCTTATTGCTAGATTAAGATTTCTGCTTGATTTTTTAACTGTCAATTCATTAATAAATTATTTGAGCACTGAGGAGTAATTTTTTAACTAAATAAATAAAACCCACTAACCGTTATACAAAATCTTTATTTTACTACAATTAGGGTACTTTATGTAGGCCCTACAATTCGATTACATGGTACTAAACATGGTTGAAGACGATAACCATGAAATCGAATTGTACATAAAGTAATTGCAGCTAGTAGAATAAAGGCTTTTGTATTGTGGTTAGTGGGTTTTATTTATTTAGTTTTAAAAAAAACTGTCAATTCACTGAAATTTATTCCTAACTGAATAAACGAATTTGTTTCGTTTGTAAAAAAAATTAATCATTTTTATTTATTAGATACTCTATATAAATTAATAAACAATGGACAGTAGGCTTACTTGGGAAAGACTAACTCAACGCTGATATTTACAATTTCAGATGCGTCAAAATACGTACAAAAAGATACGCCCTTTTAAAAATACACTTTAAACAATGAAAGGTGATTTTAATATCGAAAACCATAAAACGCCTACTCTGAAGCATGAGTAAATCAAGATAGGCCTAATATCTGAATAAAAAGGAATTTAATAATTCCGCCAACGATTCACTCATTTACAGTTTCAAAAACAAATCAAAGAATTGCCTAAAAGTAGAGGTAGAACAAAGTAATATTAAACAAGTAACAAAAAATTATTTTTAAAGTCAATTCCTACTTTATCTTGGTTTCTTTTTATTTTATAATTACAATTAATATGAATATGCAGGGCCTATATACATCATAGGCCTGTGTCAAAATAACAATATTAAGTGGCGAAATAGAAAGCGAATTTCCTTACAATCATCCATTTTCCTCTCTGTGTATGGTGTTGGGCTATTATTTTTGTTGTTAGGCTATTCTAACTATATCTAGGCTATTCTATTGTTAGCTATACTATTTAGCCTAGAAGCTTTATTTTTTTTCGTTGCGTGCATTGTGTTGTAGTCTCGCTTTCCTTTCGCATTGTCCGTTTATGAAGCAAAGTTCGATGCCGTTAATCCAGTCTGTTTGTTTATTTTATTCTTTTCATTCATTTTCAGTCTTAGAGCATTATTTATGATATTGTATGGTAACCATTGCAACAGTTAAAGGTTGTGCAATGGAGATTTCGACGACAACCAGTGGAGTAAAAAAAAATTCCTATAGGCTACATCTTTCAGAACTACATTTCTAGCTATGAGAGAGTTGGTTAGTGCCAAAGCGTTAGACTTTGGACATGAAGATAATCAGTTCGAATCTGACCTAAATCTCAAAATTATTATAATTTAATTATTGGATAAAAATTTTAAAAAAACTGTATTAACATAAATTTCCATCCCCTATAGGTGAAATGAAATGTATTTGGTCTTCATTGGCTGAATAAAAAAGTATTTTATTAGCGATTGAAAATTTGTACAAGATATATGTCACGAGAGTGTGAGCTAATAGAAGGAATTTTAAAATAACTATAAAAATCGAATCATACCCTAGATTTGACAACGACTAAATTTATTTTAACGTTAATACGCTGAAGCAAAATTTTCCCACAGATAGGCCTACAATTAAATTAAATTGGTTTAATATCATTAAAATACTTTATAAATAAACCTCACACAAATAATATTAACAACAAACCTTAGAACAAGTCGTAGACGTAATTTGAGTAGGCCCACTATTCTAGATTTAGGCTGTAAACTTTAGCCATACTAACAAAAATCTTAAGGCTATTCACACTTTTTCAAACACAATTTTTGATCAGCTGTTATTGCCAACTTATGAAAAAAATATTTTATATTAGCCTATTGGATAAAATAATTTGTTGTGCTTGTAAGAAAAAATTAATGACTTTCATTTCCACCTGTTGTATCAATTAGGCCTACTAAACAATGGATAGTAGACCTGCGAAAGACTATCTCAAATACGATTTTTTTTTACAATTTTGGGTTGTCAAGCCTTCTTAAAAATATATTCTAAACAAAGGAAGGGGATTTTAGTGTCGCAAATACTCTATTAGATTATGGATTAGTGGCCATAAATACTCTATAAATACACAATATCTCTGAGGATAAAACTCAAGACAACATCTGAATAGGTAGATAATTTAATATTTCCGTCAACGATTCAATAATTTACAGGTTCCAAAACAAATAAAATAATTGTTTAAATGTAGACCTGATAAAAAGTAACATCAAAACATTATTATAAAAACTGCATCTTGAAAATTTTCCCACAGCTAAATTAGGCCTAACGATCAAAAGCCTAAAATTAAAAGTCCCTACAGATGTTCTTAAAGAAATAACATTCAATAATAACATTACAATAGTTTATAAATAAACTTTACACAAATAATATTATCACCAAACCTAAGAAAAAGTTACAGTTGTAACTTATAGTAGGCTACACAGACCCTACACTTTCCTGTAAACCACCTTAGGGTAGTACGAAAAACAATCAGCCATTCTAACTTTTTCATAAAAATAAAATTAAAATATTTTATGTTAGCCTACTGGTTAAAAGAGTTTGTAGTACGTGTAAGGAAAAATTCATCATTTTCATTTCCACCTATTGTATCAATTACTAAACAATGAATAGTAGGGGCCTACGCCTACTTGAGAAAGACTATTTCAAATTTGATTTTTTAATTAATTTCAGATAGACCTATGCCAAGCCTTCTTAAAAATATATTATAAACAGAGAAAGGGGATTTTAATGTCGCAAACCATTATTAGTGGCCATACATATGCTACTCTGATATCTGAGGGAAAACGCGAATAAGTAGTTAATTTAATATTTCCAACAGTGATTCAATCTTTTACAGTCTTAGAAACTAATTAAATAATTGTCTAAATGTAGACCTGATACAAATTAACATAGACATTACAAAATAACAATAAAAGTTGCATCTTAAAAATTTACCAACAACTAAATTAGGCCTAAAGCTCAATAGCCTAAAATTAAAAGATCTTACAGATGTCATTAAAGAAATATCACTAAATAATAACATTAAAATACTTTATAAATAAATCTTACACAAAAAATATTAACAACAAACCTTTGAGCAAGTCGTAGATATTACTTAAATACGTACGCTATTCCGGTAAACCTTACTAAGAATTAAAAAGCAAAACAAAGTAATAGGCCTACAAACGTTTTCAAAATCCAATTGTTGATCAGCTGTTATTGCCAACCTAAGAAAACATATGTTATGGTAACCTATACACTAGACCTATGTAATAATAAATATTTACAATAATTTTATTTGTTTTGGTATTGATAAAAGTTTATTTTCAATAGCTTGTATTTATTTTCTACATACTTCATTAGATAACTTTGCTCAGAACTGAATGTTCTTCTTGCTTAAAAAAATAAATAAATAGAGAACCCAAATAAAGCATTTACTTTCAAGTAATTTTATGTTTAATTTTTATAAAAATACTTTTATGCATTTAGGGATTCCGGTTTTATCCACATTTGTATGATATAGGGTTGATTTTTTTCAACTTTTCAATACAAAAAACATAGCCTAGGCCTGTGTATAGTTGTATTAGCCATAGGCTAAGCAAATATTGAATAGAACGTCAATTTTATTTAATACTTAGTTTTACTAGAAATTCAGAACGGATTTCAGTAGATGAACCTAAATTATAGTGTAATCTTTCAAAATTATAGTATAATCTTTGAATATCTAACAAATAGTTTATAGGTTCATGTTTGTGGAAACATTTTTTCTTTTTTTTGTGAGCCTAATTTATAGAATCTGTTCTCAAAGGACATCGGCGAAATCTTTGAATCACCCTGTATTCTACGTTTTCGAAATATTTTCATGGAATTTAGTAATGAGTTAAATAGGTTAAGGCCTATGCTATAACTTGATAGACCTAGACCATTATTAGGCTAAAACGTACATTCAGATTTAGTTCGGAAGCAGGTAGGCTATACTGTTTTTTACAAACCCACTTGGATAAACCTAACTTTTTTTTATATGGACACTAAAATTGTGTTGCAATGGTATTAGATATTCTCAGTTATTTTTGTTTTAAAATACCCAACCTCCTGTTTCATATTTTGAAATAATGTTAATAAGCTACAAGAATACTTAAAATTGGAATTTAAACTTACCAAATCAACAGCTGTTGGTGATTTATTTTAATTGAGCCATTATAATAATTACATAGATTCAATACCAAGATTTGTACATAACATTCTTTGTATGAAAAGTTTTTATCAGAATCAACTGACTTTCAAGATGGCGGTACTAGGCTTAGGGTTTCGACCAATAGCATTGGACACACGACGAATGGGAGGGGCCATCGGTAATTGTTCAATAAACGTGTGTAACTGCAGGCCCTTGACAGTTCAAAGACCAGTGCTTTTTTGTCCCATGGGCTTATAAATGTGTTTATTGATAAAACACCAACAGTGCTGTTTTCGTATTTTCCTATTATATAATTCTTAGATTGTAGAAGATAATGGTATATTTTGAATTCATAAGGTTTACATTCAAATGACTAGAATAGGCTATATATAGATGTAATGATAAGTAGATAAATTCTAATAGCCTATAACCTTAAAATATACTTACAACATACAGTTAGGTTAGGTTTATTTAGAGCTAGATTACAATATAGTTACTATATCCGGTTAGGCTGTTTTTTTACAAAGCGATTACGATATAGTTACTATAACCAGTAAGGTTAGATTTGTTTAGAGCTAGATTACTATATAGTTACTATAACCAGTAAGGTTAGATTTATTTAGAGCTAGATTACTATATAGTTACTATAACCAGTAAGGTTAGATTTATTTAGAGCTAGATTACTATATAGTTACTATAACCAGTAAGGTTAGATTTATTTAGAGCTAGATTACTATATAGTTACTATAGCCAGTAAGGTTAGATTTATTTAGAGCTAGATTACTATATAGTTACTATAACCAGTAAGGTTAGATTTGTTTAGAGCTAGATTACTATATAGTTACTATAGCCAGTAAGGTTAGATTTGTTTAGAGCTAGATTACTATATAGTTACTATAACCAGTAAGGTTAGATTTGTTTAGAGCTAGATTACTATATAGTTACTATAACCAGTAAGGTTAGATTTATTTAGAGCTAGATTACGATATAGTTACTATAACCAGTAAGGTTAGATTTATTTAGAGCTAGATTACTATATAGTTACTATAACCAGTAAGGTTAGATTTATTTAGAGCTAGATTACGATATAGTTACTATAACCAGTAAGGTTAGATTTGTTTAGAGCTAGATTACTATATAGTTACTATAACCAGTAAGGTTAGATTTATTTAGAGCTAGATTACTATATAGTTACTATAACCAGTAAGGTTAGATTTGTTTAGAGCTAGATTACGATATAGTTACTATAACCAGTAAGGTTAGATTTATTTAGAGCTAGATTACTATATAGTTACTATAACCAGTAAGGTTAGATTTGTTTAGAGCTAGATTACGATATAGTTACTATAACCAGTAAAGTTAGATTTATTTAGAGCTAGATTACTATATAGTTACTATAACCAGTAAGGTTAGATTTATTTAGAGCTAGATTACTATATAGTTACTATAACCAGTAAGGTTAGATTTGTTTAGAGCTAGATTACGATATAGTTACTATAACCAGTAAGGTTAGATTTATTTAGAGCTAGATTACTATATAGTTACTATAACCAGTAAGGTTAGATTTATTTAGAGCTAGATTACGATATAGTTACTATAACCAGTAAGGTTAGATTTGTTTAGAGCTAGATTACTATATAGTTACTATAACCAGTAAGGTTAGATTTATTTAGAGCTAGATTACGATATAGTTACTATAACCAGTAAGGTTAGATTTATTTAGAGCTAGATTACTATATAGTTACTATAACCAGTAAGGTTAGATTTATTTAGAGCTAGATTACGATATAGTTACTATAACCAGTAAGGTTAGATTTATTTAGAGCTAGATTACTATATAGTTACTATAACCAGTAAGGTTAGATTTATTTAGAGCTAGATTACTATATAGTTACTATAACCAGTAAGGTTAGATTTATTTAGAGCTAGATTACGATATAGTTACTATAACCAGTAAGGTTAGATTTGTTTAGAGCTAGATTACGATATAGTTACTATAACCAGTAAGGTTAGATTTATTTAGAGCTAGATTACGATATAGTTACTATAACCAGTAAGGTTATATTTATTTAGAGCTAGATTACTATATAGTTACTATAACCAGTAAGGTTAGATTTATTTAGAGCTAGATTACGATATAGTTACTATAACCAGTAAGGTTAGATTTATTTAGAGCTAGATTACGATATAGTTACTATAACCAGTAAGGTTAGATTTGTTTAGAGCTAGATTACGATATAGTTACTATAACCAGTAAGGTTAGATTTGTTTAGAGCTAGATTACGATATAGTTACTATAACCAGTAAGGTTAGATTTATTTAGAGCTAGATTACGATATAGTTACTATAACCAGTAAGGTTAGATTTATTTAGAGCTAGATTACTATATAGTTACTATAACCAGTAAGGTTAGATTTGTTTAGAGCTAGATTACGATATAGTTACTATAACCAGTAAGGTTAGATTTATTTAGAGCTAGATTACGATATAGTTACTATAACCAGTAAGGTTAGATTTGTTTAGAGCTAGATTACTATATAGTTACTATAACCAGTAAGGTTTGATTTATTTAGAGCTAGATTACGATATAGTTACTATAACCAGTAAGGTTAGATTTATTTAGAGCTAGATTACGATATAGTTACTATAACCAGTAAGGTTAGATTTGTTTAGAGCTAGATTACTATATAGTTACTATAACCAGTAAGGTTAGATTTATTTAGAGCTAGATTACTATATAGTTACTATAACCAGTAAGGTTAGATTTATTTAGAGCTAGATTACTATATAGTTACTATAACCAGTAAGGTTAGATTTATTTAGAGCTAGATTACGATATAGTTACTATAACCAGTAAGGTTAGATTTATTTAGAGCTAGATTACGATATAGTTACTATAACCAGTAAGGTTAGATTTATTTAGAGCTAGATTACGATATAGTTACTATAACCAGTAAGGTTAGATTTATTTAGAGCTAGATTACGATATAGTTACTATAACCAGTAAGGTTAGATTTGTTTAGAGCTAGATTACGATATAGTTACTATAACCAGTAAGGTTAGATTTGTTTAGAGCTAGATTACTATATAGTTACTATAACCAGTAAGGTTAGATTTATTTAGAGCTAGATTACTATATAGTTACTATAACCAGTAAGGTTAGATTTATTTAGAGCTAGATTACGATATAGCTACTATAACCAGTAAGGTTAGATTTATTTAGAGCTAGATTACGATATAGTTACTATAACCAGTAAGGTTAGATTTGTTTCGAGCTAGATTACTATATAGTTACTATAACCAGTAAGGTTAGATTTGTTTAGAGCTAGATTACTATATAGTTACTATAACCAGTAAGGTTAGATTTGTTTAGAGCTAGATTACTATATAGTTACTATAACCAGTAAGGTTAGATTTATTTAGAGCTAGATTACTATATAGTTACTATAACCAGTAAGGTTAGATTTATTTAGAGCTAGATTACTATATACTTACTATAACCAGTAAGGTTAGATTTATTTAGAGCTAGATTACTATATAGTTACTATAACCAGTAAGGTTAGATTTATTTAGAGCTAGATTACGATATAGTTACTATAACCAGTAAGGTTAGATTTATTTAGAGCTAGATTACGATATAGTTACTATAACCAGTAAGGTTAGATTTGTTTAGAGCTAGATTACGATATAGTTACTATAACCAGTAAGGTTAGATTTATTTAGAGCTAGATTACTATATAGTTACTATAACCAGTAAGGTTAGATTTGTTTAGAGCTAGATTACGATATAGTTACTATAACCAGTAAGGTTAGATTTATTTAGAGCTAGATTACTATATAGTTACTATAACCAGTAAGGTTAGATTTGTTTAGAGCTAGATTACTATATAGTTACTATAACCAGTAAGGTTAGATTTATTTAGAGCTAGATTACTATATAGTTACTATAACCAGTAAGGTTAGATTTGTTTAGAGCCAGATTACGATATAGTTACTATAACCAGTAAGGTTAGATTTGCTTAGAGCTAGATTACGATATAGTTACTATAACCAGTAAGGTTAGATTTGTTTAGAGCTAGATTACTATATAGTTACTATAACCAGTAAGGTTAGATTTGTTTAGAGCTAGATTACGATATAGTTACTATAACCAGTAAGGTTAGATTTATTTAGAGCTAGATTACTATATAGTTACTATAACCAGTAAGGTTAGATTTTTTTAGAGCTAGATTACGATATAGTTACTATAACCAGTAAGGTTAGATTTGTTTAGAGCTAGATTACGATATAGTTACTATATCCGGTTAGGCTGTTTTTTTACAAAGCGATTACGATATAGTTACTATAACCAGTAAGGTTAAATTTGTTTAGAGCTAGATTACTATATAGTTACTATAACCAGTAAGGTTAGATTTATTTAGAGCTAGATTACGATATAGTTACTATAACCAGTAAGGTTAGATTTGTTTAGAGCTAGATTACGATATAGTTACTATAACCAGTAAGGTTAGATTTATTTAGAGCTAGATTACGATATAGTTACTATAACCAGTAAGGTTAGATTTATTTAGAGCTAGATTACTATATAGTTACTATAACCAGTAAGGTTAGATTTATTTAGAGCTAGATTACTATATAGTTACTATAACCAGTAAGGTTAGATTTATTTAGAGCTAGATTACGATATAGTTACTATAACCAGTAAGGTTAGATTTATTTAGAGCTAGATTACGATATAGTTACTATAACCAGTAAGGTTAGATTTATTTAGAGCTAGATTACGATATAGTTACTATAACCAGTAAGGTTAGATTTGTTTAGAGCTAGATTACGATATAGTTACTATAACCAGTAAAGTTAGATTTGTTTAGAGCTAGATTACTATATAGTTACTATAACCAGTAAGGTTAGATTTATTTAGAGCTAGATTACTATATAGTTACTATAACCAGTAAGGTTAGATTTATTTAGAGCTAGATTACGATATAGTTACTATAACCAGTAAGGTTAGATTTATTTAGAGCTAGATTACGATATAGTTACTATAACCAGTAAGGTTAGATTTGTTTAGAGCTAGATTACGATATAGTTACTATAACCAGTAAGGTTAGATTTGTTTAGAGCTAGATTACTATATAGTTACTATAACCAGTAAGGTTAGATTTGTTTAGAGCTAGATTACTATATAGTTACTATAACCAGTAAGGTTAGATTTGTTTAGAGCTAGATTACTATATAGTTACTATAACCAGTAAGGTTAGATTTATTTAGAGCTAGATTACTATATAGTTACTATAACCAGTAGAGCTAGATTACGATATAGTTACTATAACCAGTAAGGTTAGATTTGTTTAGAGCTAGATTACGATATAGTTACTATAACCAGTAAGGTTAGATTTGTTTAGAGCTAGATTACTATATAGTTACTATAACCAGTAAGGTTAGATTTGTTTAGAGCTAGATTACTATATAGTTACTATAACCAGTAAGGTTAGATTTGTTTAGAGCTAGATTACTATATAGTTACTATAACCAGTAAGGTTAGATTTATTTAGAGCTAGATTACTATATAGTTACTATAACCAGTAGAGCTAGATTACGATATAGTTACTATAACCAGTAAAGTTAGATTTGTTTAGAGCTAGATTACGATATAGTTACTATAACCAGTAAGGTTAGATTTGTTTAGAGCTAGATTACTATATAGTTACTATAACCAGTAAGGTTAGATTTGTTTAGAGCTAGATTACTATATAGTTACTATAACCAGTAAGGTTAGATTTGTTTAGAGCTAGATTACTATATAGTTACTATAACCAGTAAGGTTAGATTTATTTAGAGCTAGATTACTATATAGTTACTATAACCAGTAGAGCTAGATTACGATATAGTTACTATAACCAGTAAGGTTAGATTTATTTAGAGCTAGATTACGATATAGTTACTATAACCAGTAAGGTTAGATTTGTTTAGAGCTAGATTACGATATAGTTACTATAACCAGTAAGGTTAGATTTGTTTAGAGCTAGATTACGATATAGTTACTATAACCAGTAAGGTTAGATTTGTTTAGAGCTAGATTACGATATAGTTACTATATCCGGTTAGGCTGTTTTTTTACAAAGCGATTACGATATAGTTACTATAACCAGTAAGGTTAGATTTGTTTAGAGCTAGATTACTATATAGTTACTATAACCAGTAAGGTTAGATTTGTTTAGAGCTAGATTACTATATAGTTACTACATCCGATAAGGCTATATTTGCTTAAAGCCAGATTAAAATATACGTACAATATCCGGATAGGTAAGGCTGGTTTGGAGATATATAACACAATCCCGATTTTTTTAGCGAGATTATTATATATTTTAATATCCGGTTAGGCTAGGTTTATTTAAAGCTAGATTACAATATAGTTACTATATCCGGTTAGGCTATATTATTTTACAATATCCGGTAAGGTTAGATTTTTTTACAGTTACATTTCAATATATTTACAATATACAGTTAGGTTAGGTTGTTTTACAGCTAGATTACAGTATACTTACAATATCTGAAAGGTTAGATTTATTTGGAGCTAGATTACAATATCCGGTTAAGTCAGGTTATTTTACAGCTAGATTTCAATATCTGGTAGGGTTAGTTTTGTTTACAGCTAGATTAGAAAATATTCATAATATCCGGTTAGATTACTTTACAGCTAGATAAGAATATACTTCCAATATCCGGTTAGGTTAGAGTTGTTTACAGCTAGATTAGAATATATTTATAATATCCCGTAGGTTAGGTTATTTTAAAGGTAGATTAAAAGAAACTTACAATATCCGGTAGGGTTAAATTTTGTTAGAGCTAAACCACAATGCAACATTTAGGGGGGACACAGTTATAACTTATAAAATAAAAATCTTTTTAAAAACAAGAAAAGAAGAAATGCATTTAATTTTAAAAAACCGATTGTATAATTTATTTAATTCATAAATAATCCGTATTCAATTATAAATTCAACACTACCCTGAATAATAATTGATTATCTAGTGTGTTTAGATTTCTTGTACATATGTTTTCTTCTAAAATTTCGGGAGATGTATCCAGACGTCCGCCCCCTGACGATACCCCTGGTATTGCCTCTTTGTACTTAACTTACTTGTTTCTGATTTAAAATGCCCTGCGTGTGTCTATGGCTGCGAAAATATGTTTTTTCCTAATGGTTTATTTTAAATATTATTTCTTAAATTCTCAGCTCATGAAATCTTAGTAAATAAATCAAAAGAAACAACTACTTAGAGCAATAACCCATGCAAAAATATGATTTCCAAACCAAATGGAGCTTATTTTTCAATTCCTACTATTAGCTGACACTCTCCCTATATATATATATATATATATATATATATATATATATATATATATATATATCGTCCAAATTTTCAATCGTTAATAAAATACTTTTTATTCATCCCCTCAGGTTCAAATACATTTTTTAATCTTGTAGTGGATGACACTTAATGTTAATACAGTATTTTCAAATATAAATTCATTACTTTAATTTAATGAATCGATTTTAGTTTTATACGGGAGAAAAACTTTTCACAAAATTGCTAAGGTATGCGATATAGTTATTTCCCTCCATTCGGGTTAAAATAAGTGATAACATATTAAATGATTTCATAAAACAGCTGGGTATTTTGTTACAGGTTATGTGGTAGAACAGCTGTTTTAACGCATAGGTTAGGCCTATGTTACTTTATTTATATTTATTGTAATTATTTAATATAGAGTAACTAAAATAACATTTTTCTTTGTTAATCTAAGTAGGAATTTACTTTAATCATTTGTTTATTATATTACTTCTTAGCAGGCTACTTGCGTAGGTGTTTTTGTAAAATAGAGTATTATTTAGTCTAGAAAAGGGCCACAAGAGTGTTGTAGAAACGTCAACAGAAATTCAATAAATCGCCGTTTCTGTTCTGTCATTTCACTGCTTTCTTTCTATGTTTTTTGTAATTGAATAAATAGGACCTTAAATTTTTAATTAGCTAAAAAATAACGGGTTAGAATATTTTTGTTCAGACGTAACGATAACTTAGTTTCTTGGGTTTTCCTAACCGGTTGCTGAACTGTACGAGTGCCATCCATTTTCCTCAGTCATGCGATAACGTCTTCAATATATTTTATATTACAAATTAAACAGAATTTGGTGACAGAATACGACCCTGCCGCAAAGCTTTTCTGATTTCGATACTATTAGCAGTCCAGACACTATTTTAACCCTTTAGATCCGGTACAGAGTCGTCTTTATAGTCAATTCCGATGTTATTGTGTATTCAAAGTAGGAGAACGTGTACAATCTGACAGAACGCAGATGGTCAAGCAGTATCAAAAAGTGTAAATCTCTGAGACTGTCAAGGGGAGAGAGTATAAGTCTAGCAGAACACTCAAGTGCATCAGGGGTCTGACCGCATTGTTTAAACAAATAAATAAATTATCTTTGAAACTATGAAACACAACATGTAAGTAGACTATATGTCTAAATAGCCAATGATCCGATTTGTGCGGTTTAAGCCTAAGCGTAAGACGTTTGATGTGACAGTGTCGTGCCCAGGGCAAATCATGGAGTCACGGAACTTGTCAACAATGTGTAACCCTTCTCTTAAATTAGTTTTCCGGAAAGACAAACAAAACGACAAATGTTAATACAAGCTATTTATGCCATTTTATTTATTTCGATATAAAGAACACGTATATACTATCATTTTGTTAAATAAATACATTTTTGTCCAGTTTTTCTTGTTTGGCCTTGATAATTGCTTAAATAAATATTTCTTTGCTTGGATCATCGTTGATTATAGTTAAGGCTTGTGTTTCGTTTCTGCAGTTGTTTGCACATTTTCAAGATCACTTCAAGTTTTTCCGAATTTCAAGTTCAACACGCTTGATATTTCTTCATAAAAACCATTTGGTGACCAAGTAGTAATTCTTTTAACTAAACACATTCTTGTATACGAGTGAATTATCTTTGTGTTTTAACGCTTATAGTGAGTTAGTGACAGCTAGACATAGACTTTTATGAAAACAATTTTTATTTTCCCATAGTTACATTGACTATTACTGAAGGAATTTTCAAGCTAGTTCCCACTCCTTGCGGTTAGTTTGTTTCTTTTATCTACAGCACATTTATCTAGCCGTTTCCACAATAATTTGCAAAGACCTATTTGGTAAAAATGAATTCAAAACCTTTTATTTTATTTTCTTATTTACAATAATTATTTTCAATGCCGATACCACACCTGACATTCAACTTAAAGTGACCAGATGTGGTCGCCACAAGCATAAAACTACGATTTAAAAAAAATAAAAATTCAATATAGGCCTATAAATTAAAGTCAATAGGTACCTAGTTGTCAATAAAGAAAAATATTATTTTAGTTACTTTTTATTAAATAATTACAATCTTTTCATATAAATAAAGTCACATAACCTAAGAGTTGAAACAGCTGTTCTACCACATAACCTACAACATAAAATCAGCTGTTTTATGAAATCATATGTTTTCACTTATTTTAAGCCAGGACGAAATAACTGTATTGCATACCTTGTCCCTTTTGTGAAAAGTTTTCTCCAACACAAAACTAAAATTAATTAAATTCAATTATTGAATTACTATTTAGAAAAACTGTAAAAGTTCGACTGAATACAGTTTTAGCCTTCTCCATTCTAATTAATTTTAATAAAGTAGTTAAACGACTTGCAGAACTTTAATGTTTATCGTCTGACGAGACACTGACAAAGATCGTCCAGAGCAATCGGTAACGTTTTCTCTCATTAATTTGTTCAAATATTTACTTAAAACAAGTAATTTAAAAAAATTGTTTATGCAAATTCCTACTTAGGTCAACAGAAAAGTTTAATTTATTTACTTTTTATTAAATAATTACAACAACATAAATACAGTAACAAAACTAACTGATAAAACATCTATTCTACCACGTAACCTATAACATTAGATCAGCTGTTTTATGAAATCATATGTTTTCACTTATTTTAAGCCAGGACGAAATAACTGTATTGCATACCTTGCCCCTTTTGTGAAAGGTTTTTCTCCAACACAAAACTAAAATTAATTAAATTTAATTATTGAATTAATATTTAGAAAATCTTTATTAACACAAAGTGCCACCCGCGACAAGTTAGAAAAAATATATTTGCACTTAAGTGGATGTACAGAAAGACGTACAAATAAAATTATAAAGTGAAGAGGGACAAGTTGAAAACTTATTTTTAAGTGGTTGTTGTAAGAGTACGTCGGAAGCCAAAACGTATTCGAGCGTATATAAGTACTGTATTGTACTACATTGATTAATCCGTATATAGTCATATTCTATTCATAAAAAAAACATTTCGAAAAACAATGTTCATTTGTCTGTATTATGACGTCATTGAATCAGATCTGTACGAGAAATATTCTTCTGCATTCACGTAAAACGGTAACTCTGTCCGAACTACTACTCACAGATAAGTCACTCAGTTTATTCTCACGATGTCTAGCTTCCGCCAGAGCAGATGTTCTCATGGAGACAATGGATAATAGGTTGATAATTCCGCATATGGTAACACAGTACTTAATATGAACGGAACTATTGAAATATTAAATTCGGTCATCGAAATAAAATTCACTGTTGAACAAATACAATGCTTTACTTTATACGTTATGTTAATAAATTAAAAAAACATGTTACCTAAAATAAAACATCAAATTTTTTTATAGCCTAAATTTCACGGGGATCCTTTACAAGAAGTTAATACATTTCTTTTATTTTTTAGTACAGTTCTTTACTTATTACACTTTTGCTATTACTTGCGACCAGACATTTTGTTAACTAAAGGTTGTTAAATTGTTAACTTACACTTGGAGGAAACGTTTTCGTCTTACGACTTCTTCAGCCTCGTATTTTTGCCGCTAGGATTGCTGCAGCTGTGCTTCTTTGGTACTAAGTTTTGAAAGTTACAAGTGATGTGATCAAAGAGTATGTGATCTGTGCCGTGTTTGTTCATTTAGGATGTCATTTTTATGTGTGTTGCTATGTCTATATATTTCATACTGTTCTAGTGTGTTTAATGTATGGCCTTTGTTGCATGTGTGGAGGAGGCTCATGTTATTTTCCATAGTTTTGCATGAGTGTTTAGTGTCCATGAGGTGATTTGCGAAGGTGGATTCAATAGCAGTGTGCAGTGCGCTTTTGTGTTCTTTATATCTTTCGGCGAAAGATCTGCCTGTTTGTCCAATATAGAACTTATTGCAATTGCTGCATTTTAGTTTGTATACTCCTGGGTTATTGTATGTGTTGGTATTGTTATTAATGCTGTGTCTGATAGCCGTTTGGCTTTTATTTGTTGTTCTGTAAGCTACATTGTATCCTGCTTTTTTGAATTGGTGTGTTATTTTATTTGTGAGTTTGTTTATGTATGTTTGTTTATGCATCCTCCACACATGCAACAAAGGCCATAAATTAAACGCACTAGAACAGTATGAAATATATAGACATAGCAACACACATAAAAATGACATCCTAAATGAACAAACGCGGCACAGATCACACATACTCTTGGATCACATCACTTCTAACTTTAAAAAAATGGTCCGAGGAAGCACAACTGCAGCATTCCCAGCGTAAAAAATACGAGGCTGAAGAAGTCATGAGACGAAAACGTTTCCTCCAAGTGTAAGTTAACAATTTAACAGCCTTTAGTTAACCAAAAGTCTGGTCGCAAGTAATAGCAAAAGTATAATAAGTGATTAACAACCAGCTCGTCATGAACAGCAACAAGATTTCGATAGTACAGTTCTATTACAGCATACCTTTTGCTTTGTCACACCACGCAGTACATTTATTTATAACTAACATAATTCTCCATTTTTTGGGCTTGCCTTTCCTTCAAATCTAGTCCCGTTTATCTTCAAACTACCTATTTTTCATCAGTAACACTATACTCTGAATATTATTCTTCCCTACAGAATTTCCCCCCACAGCCCAGGTATAAGGCTTGTTTATTACTTTAGAAATAAAATAAGGATAATAATTCAGGAGCGTCAAATATAGGCTAAATGGCAAGCATTTATTGTCTACCGCTGAAACTTTGCCTCTGGAGGATGCAACGTGATCGGTAAAGAAAACGTGATGCTAATACCAATCAGACAGTGTTTGATTCGTTGACATAACAACTTGTAGTTTAGGAACGTGACTGTGCAAAAATAACGTCACCACATTCCCCCAAAATGTTCAAAAAACGTTTGTTTAAATTGTTACTCTTACAATTCTGTAAATATGCTTTGTTTAGTAACTATATCGAACTTACTACTTACCTATTTACAAGTTTTTTAATACAAATTTCATTTGAAAGCAGAATTTTAAAAAATATTCTAAAATAAAATCTTACATTTTCCCACCCAAGATCTCAAATTGGTTTTCCAGTTAATTAAATAAATTTAATTAGTTGTTAAATGATATAGTTACTATAACCAGTAAGGTTAGATTTGTTTAGAGCTAGATTACTATATAGTTACTATAACCAGTAAGGTTAGATTTGTTTAGAGCTAGATTACTATATAGTTACTATAACCAGTAAGGTTAGATTTATTTAGAGCTAGATTACTATATAGTTACTATAACCAGTAGAGCTAGATTACGATATAGTTACTATAACCAGTAAGGTTAGATTTATTTAGAGCTAGATTACGATATAGTTACTATAACCAGTAAGGTTAGATTTGTTTAGAGCTAGATTACGATATAGTTACTATAACCAGTAAGGTTAGATTTGTTTAGAGCTAGATTACGATATAGTTACTATAACCAGTAAGGTTAGATTTGTTTAGAGCTAGATTACGATATAGTTACTATATCCGGTTAGGCTGTTTTTTTACAAAGCGATTACTATATAGTTACTATAACCAGTAAGGTTAGATTTATTTAGAGCTAGATTACTATATAGTTACTATAACCAGTAGAGCTAGATTACGATATAGTTACTATAACCAGTAAGGTTAGATTTATTTAGAGCTAGATTACGATATAGTTACTATAACCAGTAAGGTTAGATTTGTTTAGAGCTAGATTACGATATAGTTACTATAACCAGTAAGGTTAGATTTGTTTAGAGCTAGATTACGATATAGTTACTATAACCAGTAAGGTTAGATTTGTTTAGAGCTAGATTACTATATAGTTACTATAACCAGTAAGGTTAGATTTGTTTAGAGCTAGATTACTATATAGTTACTACATCCGATAAGGCTATATTTGCTTAAAGCTAGATTAAAATATACGTACAATATCCGGATAGGTAAGGCTGGTTTGGAGATATATAACACAATCCCGATTTTTTTAGCGAGATTATTATATATTTTAATATCCGGTTAGGCTAGGTTTATTTAAAGCTAGATTACAATATAGTTACTATATCCGGTTAGGCTATATTATTTTACAATATCCGGTAAGGTTAGATTTTTTTACAGTTACATTTCAATATATTTACAATATACAGTTAGGTTAGGTTGTTTTACAGCTAGATTACAGTATACTTACAATATCTGAAAGGTTAGATTTATTTGGAGCTAGATTACAATATCCGGTTAAGTCAGGTTATTTTACAGCTAGATTTCAATATCTGGTAGGGTTAGTTTTGTTTACAGCTAGATTAGAAAATATTCATAATATCCGGTTAGATTACTTTACAGCTAGATAAGAATATACTTCCAATATCCGGTTAGGTTAGAGTTGTTTACAGCTAGATTAGAATATATTTATAATATCCCGTAGGTTAGGTTATTTTAAAGGTAGATTAAAAGAAACTTACAATATCCGGTAGGGTTAAATTTTGTTAGAGCTAAACCACAATGCAACATTTAGGGGGGACACAGTTATAACTTATAAAATAAAAATCTTTTTAAAAACAAGAAAAGAAGAAATGCATTTAATTTTAAAAAACCGATTGTATAATTTATTTAATTCATAAATAATCCGTATTCAATTATAAATTCAACACTACCCTGAATAATAATTGATTATCTAGTGTGTTTAGATTTCTTGTACATATGTTTTCTTCTAAAATTTCGGGAGATGTATCCAGACGTCCGCCCCCTGACGATACCCCTGGTATTGCCTCTTTGTACTTAACTTACTTGTTTCTGATTTAAAATGCCCTGCGTGTGTCTATGGCTGCGAAAATATGTTTTTTCCTAATGGTTTATTTTAAATATTATTTCTTAAATTCTCAGCTCATGAAATCTTAGTAAATAAATCAAAAGAAACAACTACTTAGAGCAATAACCCATGCAAAAATATGATTTCCAAACCAAATGGAGCTTATTTTTCAATTCCTACTATTAGCTGACACTCTCCCTATATATATATATATATATATATATATATATATATATATATATATATATATATATCGTCCAAATTTTCAATCGTTAATAAAATACTTTTTATTCATCCCCTCAGGTTCAAATACATTTTTTAATCTTGTAGTGGATGACACTTAATGTTAATACAGTATTTTCAAATATAAATTCATTACTTTAATTTAATGAATCGATTTTAGTTTTATACGGGAGAAAAACTTTTCACAAAATTGCTAAGGTATGCGATATAGTTATTTCCCTCCATTCGGGTTAAAATAAGTGATAACATATTAAATGATTTCATAAAACAGCTGGGTATTTTGTTACAGGTTATGTGGTAGAACAGCTGTTTTAACGCATAGGTTAGGCCTATGTTACTTTATTTATATTTATTGTAATTATTTAATATAGAGTAACTAAAATAACATTTTTCTTTGTTAATCTAAGTAGGAATTTACTTTAATCATTTGTTTATTATATTACTTCTTAGCAGGCTACTTGCGTAGGTGTTTTTGTAAAATAGAGTATTATTTAGTCTAGAAAAGGGCCACAAGAGTGTTGTAGAAACGTCAACAGAAATTCAATAAATCGCCGTTTCTGTTCTGTCATTTCACTGCTTTCTTTCTATGTTTTTTGTAATTGAATAAATAGGACCTTAAATTTTTAATTAGCTAAAAAATAACGGGTTAGAATATTTTTGTTCAGACGTAACGATAACTTAGTTTCTTGGGTTTTCCTAACCGGTTGCTGAACTGTACGAGTGCCATCCATTTTCCTCAGTCATGCGATAACGTCTTCAATATATTTTATATTACAAATTAAACAGAATTTGGTGACAGAATACGACCCTGCCGCAAAGCTTTTCTGATTTCGATACTATTAGCAGTCCAGACACTATTTTAACCCTTTAGATCCGGTACAGAGTCGTCTTTATAGTCAATTCCGATGTTATTGTGTATTCAAAGTAGGAGAACGTGTACAATCTGACAGAACGCAGATGGTCAAGCAGTATCAAAAAGTGTAAATCTCTGAGACTGTCAAGGGGAGAGAGTATAAGTCTAGCAGAACACTCAAGTGCATCAGGGGTCTGACCGCATTGTTTAAACAAATAAATAAATTATCTTTGAAACTATGAAACACAACATGTAAGTAGACTATATGTCTAAATAGCCAATGATCCGATTTGTGCGGTTTAAGCCTAAGCGTAAGACGTTTGATGTGACAGTGTCGTGCCCAGGGCAAATCATGGAGTCACGGAACTTGTCAACAATGTGTAACCCTTCTCTTAAATTAGTTTTCCGGAAAGACAAACAAAACGACAAATGTTAATACAAGCTATTTATGCCATTTTATTTATTTCGATATAAAGAACACGTATATACTATCATTTTGTTAAATAAATACATTTTTGTCCAGTTTTTCTTGTTTGGCCTTGATAATTGCTTAAATAAATATTTCTTTGCTTGGATCATCGTTGATTATAGTTAAGGCTTGTGTTTCGTTTCTGCAGTTGTTTGCACATTTTCAAGATCACTTCAAGTTTTTCCGAATTTCAAGTTCAACACGCTTGATATTTCTTCATAAAAACCATTTGGTGACCAAGTAGTAATTCTTTTAACTAAACACATTCTTGTATACGAGTGAATTATCTTTGTGTTTTAACGCTTATAGTGAGTTAGTGACAGCTAGACATAGACTTTTATGAAAACAATTTTTATTTTCCCATAGTTACATTGACTATTACTGAAGGAATTTTCAAGCTAGTTCCCACTCCTTGCGGTTAGTTTGTTTCTTTTATCTACAGCACATTTATCTAGCCGTTTCCACAATAATTTGCAAAGACCTATTTGGTAAAAATGAATTCAAAACCTTTTATTTTATTTTCTTATTTACAATAATTATTTTCAATGCCGATACCACACCTGACATTCAACTTAAAGTGACCAGATGTGGTCGCCACAAGCATAAAACTACGATTTAAAAAAAATAAAAATTCAATATAGGCCTATAAATTAAAGTCAATAGGTACCTAGTTGTCAATAAAGAAAAATATTATTTTAGTTACTTTTTATTAAATAATTACAATCTTTTCATATAAATAAAGTCACATAACCTAAGAGTTGAAACAGCTGTTCTACCACATAACCTACAACATAAAATCAGCTGTTTTATGAAATCATATGTTTTCACTTATTTTAAGCCAGGACGAAATAACTGTATTGCATACCTTGTCCCTTTTGTGAAAAGTTTTCTCCAACACAAAACTAAAATTAATTAAATTCAATTATTGAATTACTATTTAGAAAAACTGTAAAAGTTCGACTGAATACAGTTTTAGCCTTCTCCATTCTAATTAATTTTAATAAAGTAGTTAAACGACTTGCAGAACTTTAATGTTTATCGTCTGACGAGACACTGACAAAGATCGTCCAGAGCAATCGGTAACGTTTTCTCTCATTAATTTGTTCAAATATTTACTTAAAACAAGTAATTTAAAAAAATTGTTTATGCAAATTCCTACTTAGGTCAACAGAAAAGTTTAATTTATTTACTTTTTATTAAATAATTACAACAACATAAATACAGTAACAAAACTAACTGATAAAACATCTATTCTACCACGTAACCTATAACATTAGATCAGCTGTTTTATGAAATCATATGTTTTCACTTATTTTAAGCCAGGACGAAATAACTGTATTGCATACCTTGCCCCTTTTGTGAAAGGTTTTTCTCCAACACAAAACTAAAATTAATTAAATTTAATTATTGAATTAATATTTAGAAAATCTTTATTAACACAAAGTGCCACCCGCGACAAGTTAGAAAAAATATATTTGCACTTAAGTGGATGTACAGAAAGACGTACAAATAAAATTATAAAGTGAAGAGGGACAAGTTGAAAACTTATTTTTAAGTGGTTGTTGTAAGAGTACGTCGGAAGCCAAAACGTATTCGAGCGTATATAAGTACTGTATTGTACTACATTGATTAATCCGTATATAGTCATATTCTATTCATAAAAAAAACATTTCGAAAAACAATGTTCATTTGTCTGTATTATGACGTCATTGAATCAGATCTGTACGAGAAATATTCTTCTGCATTCACGTAAAACGGTAACTCTGTCCGAACTACTACTCACAGATAAGTCACTCAGTTTATTCTCACGATGTCTAGCTTCCGCCAGAGCAGATGTTCTCATGGAGACAATGGATAATAGGTTGATAATTCCGCATATGGTAACACAGTACTTAATATGAACGGAACTATTGAAATATTAAATTCGGTCATCGAAATAAAATTCACTGTTGAACAAATACAATGCTTTACTTTATACGTTATGTTAATAAATTAAAAAAACATGTTACCTAAAATAAAACATCAAATTTTTTTATAGCCTAAATTTCACGGGGATCCTTTACAAGAAGTTAATACATTTCTTTTATTTTTTAGTACAGTTCTTTACTTATTACACTTTTGCTATTACTTGCGACCAGACATTTTGTTAACTAAAGGTTGTTAAATTGTTAACTTACACTTGGAGGAAACGTTTTCGTCTTACGACTTCTTCAGCCTCGTATTTTTGCCGCTAGGATTGCTGCAGCTGTGCTTCTTTGGTACTAAGTTTTGAAAGTTACAAGTGATGTGATCAAAGAGTATGTGATCTGTGCCGTGTTTGTTCATTTAGGATGTCATTTTTATGTGTGTTGCTATGTCTATATATTTCATACTGTTCTAGTGTGTTTAATGTATGGCCTTTGTTGCATGTGTGGAGGAGGCTCATGTTATTTTCCATAGTTTTGCATGAGTGTTTAGTGTCCATGAGGTGATTTGCGAAGGTGGATTCAATAGCAGTGTGCAGTGCGCTTTTGTGTTCTTTATATCTTTCGGCGAAAGATCTGCCTGTTTGTCCAATATAGAACTTATTGCAGTTGCTGCATTTTAGTTTGTATACTCCTGGGTTATTGTATGTGTTGGTATTGTTATTAATGCTGTGTCTGATAGCCGTTTGGCTTTTATTTGTTGTTCTGTAAGCTACATTGTATCCTGCTTTTTTGAATTGGTGTGTTATTTTATTTGTGAGTTTGTTTATGTATGTTTGTTTATGCATCCTCCACACATGCAACAAAGGCCATAAATTAAACGCACTAGAACAGTATGAAATATATAGACATAGCAACACACATAAAAATGACATCCTAAATGAACAAACGCGGCACAGATCACACATACTCTTGGATCACATCACTTCTAACTTTAAAAAAATGGTCCGAGGAAGCACAACTGCAGCATTCCCAGCGTAAAAAATACGAGGCTGAAGAAGTCATGAGACGAAAACGTTTCCTCCAAGTGTAAGTTAACAATTTAACAGCCTTTAGTTAACCAAAAGTCTGGTCGCAAGTAATAGCAAAAGTATAATAAGTGATTAACAACCAGCTCGTCATGAACAGCAACAAGATTTCGATAGTACAGTTCTATTACAGCATACCTTTTGCTTTGTCACACCACGCAGTACATTTATTTATAACTAACATAATTCTCCATTTTTTGGGCTTGCCTTTCCTTCAAATCTAGTCCCGTTTATCTTCAAACTACCTATTTTTCATCAGTAACACTATACTCTGAATATTATTCTTCCCTACAGAATTTCCCCCCACAGCCCAGGTATAAGGCTTGTTTATTACTTTAGAAATAAAATAAGGATAATAATTCAGGAGCGTCAAATATAGGCTAAATGGCAAGCATTTATTGTCTACCGCTGAAACTTTGCCTCTGGAGGATGCAACGTGATCGGTAAAGAAAACGTGATGCTAATACCAATCAGACAGTGTTTGATTCGTTGACATAACAACTTGTAGTTTAGGAACGTGACTGTGCAAAAATAACGTCACCACATTCCCCCAAAATGTTCAAAAAACGTTTGTTTAAATTGTTACTCTTACAATTCTGTAAATATGCTTTGTTTAGTAACTATATCGAACTTACTACTTACCTATTTACAAGTTTTTTAATACAAATTTCATTTGAAAGCAGAATTTTAAAAAATATTCTAAAATAAAATCTTACATTTTCCCACCCAAGATCTCAAATTGGTTTTCCAGTTAATTAAATAAATTTAATTTTAAACCATTTTATTTTTAAAATTGAAATCAACTTTGGACTAAATTCAATAAAGAGCACCTTTTTTCAATTCTTTCTTTTCTAGTTCACACTCTTCTTATATAGGCCTATATCTTGTTCAAATTCTCAATCTTTAATAAAATACTTTGTATTCATCCATTCCAGTTCAAATGCAATTTTTAAAACTTGTAGTGGATGACACTTGATGTTTTTTCCCAATATTAATTAATTCATTAAATTTAATGAATTAAGGTTAAATTTAAATAAGAGAAAAAGTTTGCACAAAAGGGGCAAGGTATGCAATGTAGTTATTTCGTCCCATTTGGCTAAAAATAAGTGATAAGATATGATTTCATGAAGTAGCTGATTTTATGTTATAGGTTATGTGGTAGAACAGCTGTTTTAACGCCTAGGTTATGCTACTTTTTTATAATAACTTTAATTATTTATTCAAAAGTAAATAAAATAAAATTTATCTTTGTTAACCTAAATAGGAATTGACTTTAAAAATGTTTTGTTTATATTACTTTAATTGTAGATTTTGTTCTCCAATTTTAGATAGATATAATTAGTTGCTTTTTGTAATTACGAGTGTTACAAAGCTGTCACAAACCCCTACCATTGAATCATCCCACTACACTAAGGCGTTTACAATTACTGAGTAACCACAGTGATATAACGGCGTGATAAATAATCTCCGTACCATTATTACATATTTCATAACGACCCTTGAACGGTTCATTTGAAGGACACTTATAACTCAGTAAATTATAGGTATGAAGTTTATATAAGTCAAGCTACACCCTGGGACCCGTAATCGGTACAGCGCTGTGCTCATTAAGACATTTTCCTTTAAGCCAACAATAAAGCTGCCAACGTTTAGCCCCGCCTTTGTCTACATTCACGCCATTACCAAGTTAGCTAAATCCGACAGCCACAGCCAGCTTTATCTTTGAGGTTATCTGCGAAACTGTGAGGCTAATGAAGGCTCTACAGACTGTAAACACGTCACAACGGCCTGTTATTTATCGTCGCCGTTCCGACAATTCAATCTCGTCACCGAGACACAATATTAATATTTGAAATATTAAGAGAATGTAAATGCGGTAGTTATAAAAGATAATTGTCGGTTGGGAATTATTAAATGAGGTTCACGCTCTAAAATATGATTAGATTGCTATAAAGATAAAATGTTTACTACAACTGTTTTTATGGCTTTAGGCTTATAAGGTTTGGTTTACTCATGTGTGGAGTTTGTTTCACTCTTTGTGATTATGCAAGTTAAATGAATGTTAAACAGAATTGAACTTTGTATCTATTGTAATGAACGTAAATTATAGTCTCGGTTATCCGAGCCCCGACTAATCGAGTCCGGTTTAACCGATATAGCCAACATTATACAGCACGTATATACGTTTTGGCGATCCGTATTTGAATAGAGAATATGAAAGGGAAACTAAGAGAGCGAAAGAGTGGAAGATAAAGGTGAGGAGGAGGGCGAGGGAGAGAACGAGAGGGAAAATAAAGAGAGTAAAGGAGAGATAGAAGGGAGAGAACGAGAGGGAAGATGAGAAGAATGAAGGTGAAGAGGAGGAAGAGAACGAAAGGTATACTAGGAGATAGTAAAGGAGGGCGAAAGAAAAAAGGAGGAAACGAGAGTAAAAACAAAGAGAGTAAAAGATAATGGTGAGGAGGAAGGCGAGCGAAAGAACGAGAGAGAAGACGAGTAGACAGTTGAGGAGGAAAATGTCGTGACAATTGGTTTTGATTTCTTATAATTTTAATTTTTTAAATAATAATATTGTAATATTCAAATTTTTATAATAATAAACGAATTAAAATATATAGGCTATAGAAATATTTTTCCCTTTAAACGTAATTTTACTTTAAAACTTTTCAAGGTATATTTATAAAACCATTTAATAGGGGTATTTGTAAGAGTTGCAATACACCAAAATATCTTAAATTCTAAAACATATAAAGATAATTATTCTCAATACTTGCCCAACGTTAAACTAAAATTCAAAAAATATTACAATTTCTTATATTTTTTAATTGAAAAGGTTGGCTTTTTAAGGGTTGAAACATTTAAAAAAAATAGCAAATTTGTCTTCTACTAGTAAAGTAATTTTTAACGATGTAACAATACGTTTTTTCACTGATAGGGTCTATGTAGAAACTGTTATGACTTCTTCAATAAGTAACTTTTTAAACGTAAGATGAACTTTTTTCATTTTTAATTTGATAGGTAGGGGCCTACATCAGATGTCTGTTTCACAACTTTGACCGCGTTTTTATGCATTACACCAGTTCCCCATACGATTCCCTCTTGATCTTACAAAGTTCATGTCATTCCAGTTATCCTCGTCCCACATTACCTCGGATAATCGAGGCTCTACAGCACTATGTTTATACGTTTTTTCGGATTACCGAGATTTGGGGTCCATCCGGAAGAATAACAAG
Source organism: Prosapia bicincta (assembly GCA_036971475.1). NCBI lineage: Eukaryota > Metazoa > Arthropoda > Insecta > Hemiptera > Cercopidae > Prosapia > Prosapia bicincta. The sequence goes on from JBAIZL010000010.1 coordinate 47,798,089, forward strand.
CGTCTAAGTAATAGACAGCTTTCCCGCACACGAGCTTGAGTTACGTCAATTCTTCCAACGAGCAAGATTTCGAGGGTAGCTTGAGTTACGTCAATTCTTCCAACGAGCAAGACTTCGAGGGTAGCTTGAGTTACGTCATTTCTTCCAACGAGCAAGACTTCGAGGGTAGCTTGAGTTACGTCAATTCTTCCAACGAGCCAGATTTCGAGGGTAGCTTGAGTTACGTCAATTCTTCCAACGAGCAAGACTTCGAGGGTAGCTTGAGTTACGTCATTTCTTCCATCGAGCAAGACTTCGAGGGTAGCTTGAGTTACGTCAATTCTTCCAACGAGCCAGATTTCGAGGGTAGCTTGAGTTACGTCAATTCTTCCAACGAGCCAGATTTCGAGGGTAGCTTGAGTTACGTCAATTCTTCCAACGAGCCAGATTTCGAGGGTAGCTTGAGTTACGTCAATTCTTCCAACGAGCAAGACTTCGAGGGTAGCTTGAGTTACGTCAATTCTTCCAACGAGCAAGACTTCGAGGGTAGCTTGAGTTACGTCAATTCTTCCAACGAGCCAGATTTCGAGGGTAGCTTGAGTTACGTCAATTCTTCCAACGAGCAAGACTTCGAGGGTAGCTTGAGTTACGTCATTTCTTCCAACGAGCAAGACTTCGAGGGTAGCTTGAGTTACGTCAATTCTTCCAACGAGCCAGATTTCGAGGGTAGCTTGAGTTACGTCAATTCTTCCAACGAGCAAGTCTTCGAGGGTAGCTTGAGTTACGTCAATTCTTCCAACGAGCAAGACTTCGAGGGTAGCTTGAGTTACGTCAATTCTTCCAACGAGCAAGATTTCGAGGGTAGCTTGAGTTACGTCAATTCTTCCAACGAGCAAGACTTCGAGGGTAGCTTCAGTTACGTCAATTTTTCCAACGAGCAAGACTTCGAGGGTAGCTTGAGTTACGTCAATTCTTCCAACGAGCAAGATTTCGAGGGTAGCTTGAGTTTTCTTATTGTTCACTCAACGTTTTCTATTCTTACCAAGACTTCTGTCCATATGTAGGGGGTTATCCAGTATGAAACTACTATAAACTAGAATCCAATCTATACCCTAAAGACTAGAGTCCTATGGGCTTGTTGTCATCCTTCCGTATGACCAATATGGAAGAGTCTAGTGTAAGGTCTAGGTTACTGGACTATAATATGATAGGACCAGAGCCAACGATTGTCACCATCTTTCCAAAACTACTCAGGAGAGATATAGGGTTTAAATCCATCACCAATACGTTTCGTTCATTAAACAAATGTTAGTAAAATACTTTAATATTATCAAAATTGTTTAACATTTTCTTTAAAATAATGCTTGTGTAAGCATAGGCCTATACCCTAAGACAAGCTAAAGAACCGACTCACACACACAAATACAAATCGATCGTTGCAAACTAAGTAGCGTACATTGGCCGACGAAATTTCCAGTTCAATGGCCATGGAAACGGTCCAACAATCCGGTTGTATGAGTAGCTGTGCATTGAAGCTATTATCGCTAATCACCAGTGTTAGAGCACACCTAAACACCGGCCTTGTATTCATAAAGAGCGACTCGGCTCTAAACCAGTGCCTTCTTAAACAGACCAGAAGTCTGGACATGGTTTTAATTACGGCCACTTACAACATGTGGGCATGGATATTGTCAACAAGAATTACACGTGGATTGCTCGGGCGCAGTGGTAATTGATTAGGTCTTGAGAAGTGAAGTAAAATAGTGCGTAAGTGAAAATAAGTAATATAAACAAAAATTTATTAAAGCAATTCTTACTTAGGTCAACCAAGAAAATTTTATTTTAGTTACTTTTACTAAATAATTACAATTAACATAAATGAAGTAACATAGCCTTTGCGTTAAAACAGCTTCTACCACAAAACCTATAACACAAAATCACCTGTTTCATGAAATCATGTTGTCCGTTATTTTATTCCAAGTGGGATGAATTATTTATATTGCATACCTTGCCCATTTTGTAGAACGTTTTTCTCCATATAAAACTAAAATTAATTTATTAAGTTTAATTAATGAATTATTTTTTGAGTAAACTGTATTAACATCAAGTGTCATCCACTACAAGTTTAAGAAATGTATTGTACTTGAGTGGAAGAATAACATAAATAAATGAAACCTGTCAACCACAAATGACTTTCTTCTTTTATTTAAACCTTATGTACATTTCGATTGCATAGAAATCATCTTCAGAGGTAATTTACCTTTGAAGGTAATTTTTTTTGTTGTAAATTACCGCTGAAGATGATTGCTATGCAATCGAAATGTACATTTGTGGTTACAGGTTTCGTTTATTTATGTTTAACATTACATTAGAGTTGATGAATGAAATGTATTTTATTAACGATTAAAGATTTGAACAAGATGTATATATATATATATATATATATATATATATATATATATATATATATATATATATATCACAACAAAGGTTATTCAAATAAAAAAATGTTTATTAATTTATATTCAAAGCTTTTCATTGGTAAACAGTGCAAACATCAACAGGAATGAAAAATACAATTTTTATTTTTCATTCCTGATGATGTTGGTACTGTTTACCAACGAAAATCTTTGGATATAAATTAATAAATATTCTTGTATTTGAATAACCTATGTTGCTTTAGACTATTAAACAAGAAAACATATTATATATATATATATATATATATATATATATATATATATATATATATATATATATATAAAGAAAAAGTAGTAGAAGGAATTGAAAAAGCCCACATCAAACGTTATTAAATAGAATTTGATTGTAAATAAAATATAAACGTAAAAGAATCAGATCCAGACTTTATAAAATCACTTTTCAAACAGTTTTTTCGATTGGTCCTTGCAAGCAAATAATGAATGAATTATGGAAAAAATCGTAAGATCTCTTAACAGATATGTTTACACCGATTGAGGAGAGTGATAACTAGCCAGCTGCACTACAGCTGGTGTCTGATTAAACAATAATTAATAAGCTCTGAAAAGTGTCCGCTACATATTCCCTAACCTCAATAAGTGTGTTTTGCGTTTGTCTTTAAATAGACTCATGTCTCGGTAAAAGTAAACAAGAATGGCTTATCTGTGAGAGATCCATCTTCAAGTTGCAATGAAAGCAATAAAAACAGTTTAATAACAGTAATTCCCGCCAGGTGGCACTGGTGCGTTCTCGTTCTGTTTACATGCGATAATTGAGGGCATTTTGGTAAAAAAAATAGAGAAATACAACTCTCTCTCTCTCTCGCTTGACATGGATGGATTGTGTTTTAATATATTTTGACGTAGATCAGTATAGATAGCGGGAGTAAATAGGTTATGAAAGCTAGGCACTGGCAGCAATAAACCATGTGTTTCCTACTACAGTTCAATCATATGTATATTCAATAGCCTGATATATTTGGTGATACGTTTTCTTGTAGTATAATAAATAAATAAAATTACTTACAATACAATAATTGTTTTTAATTCTTATATATTTCTTACAGTCTTTCGCTAATTAATGTAATAGCATCTTCAGCAAAAATAAAGATATAACAATTTGTTTACAATAATCTGTACTACAATTCAATAAAACTATGTTTTATATATATATATATATATATATATATATATATATATATATATAATACGTTTTCTTGTTTAATAATTTAAAACAACATAGGTTATTCAAATACAAGAATATTTATTAATTTATATCCATATAAATTAATAAATATTTTTGTATTTGTATAACCTATGTTGTTTAATATATATATATATATATATATATATATATATATATATATATATATATATATATATATATATATTACAGATTTTTAAGATATGTAATGTGCCTGAATCAAATAAATGACAGTAGGATTGTAGCATTATCCGTTGTAGGGTGACATAGCCTATACTAAACAAATATTAAATAAAACTAACTGAATATGATTCTATTGTAGTACATACGGTTTAATTTTTGTAAACAATTGTTATATCATTATTTTTCCTGAAGATACCAAAATCTCTTTCATTTATTAACCAAAATCTTTGAGACATAGGCTTACATATAAATTTAAAATAGTTTTTGTTTTTGAAATATATTTATTTATTATATATAATATAATATAAACATAAAATCGCAGTTCCGATGTTTTGCTAGAATCTCATCTAGCATTGACGAGGTGAACCTCATCAATGCTAGATGAGATTCTGGTGAAACGTCGGAACTGCGATTTTATGAACTGCAGAATGAACGGATGTACTCCAGATAGTAACTATTCATCATATTTTTCCATCCGTGAAAGAATTCGTATCAGCATGTATATATATATATATATATATATATATATATATATATATACTCACACATACATATATATATAAATATCGCAGTATGTTTTCCTGTGTATTAATAAAGAACAAAAGTCTAAATACAAATACAAGAATTATAATTGAATTTACAATTCAAAGCTTTTCGTTGGCTAACAGTACCAACATCATCAGGAATATTAAACAATTCAACAATTGTTTAAATAATTGTTTAATATTCCTGATGATGTTGGTACTGTTAGCCAACGAAAAGCTTTGAATTGTAAATTCAATTATAATTCTTGTATTTGTATTTAGACTTTTGTTCTTTATATATATATATATATATATATATATATATATATATATATATATATATATATATATATATATATATGAGAGATACCAATCCCACTATACTATAAATTATATTTTCTTCTATTAACCTCTCCTTCTTCTTGACTTTGGAATCAATTTCACGTTGTGGTAACTTTTTAAACACCATTCTTCTATGGCTTCACCACGAACGCGTTTTTTTCTACATAGTGTCTGTAAATGATGTTTCTACTTTGACTATTTAGTTATTGTTTTTTTTTTTTTTTTTGTAGTCTGTACCAACAGACTATTCAAAAACAGTTTTCTACTATGCTCAAGAGCGTGGTTGGGGGTAGGGGGTAGTGAGGCTTCATCCCTTCGAATGAATCTGGAAAATATTTAAATTTGCACCAGACTTACAAAACATATTGCGATTCACGGATAATTGTAGAGGACCATATGATTTATTCTGCGTTTCATTACACTTAATAAAAGCAGCTAGTGTAGAATATTAGTTTATTACGCTGTAATATTTGAACATACATTAATATGTCACATTTACCTATAGTAGCACTTACTTTGGTGTTTAATGAGGGCGGTATTTCGGGAGATGAGTGTAATTGTCAACTCACAGCGTAACTAACCTCTTAGTTGTTTTAGGTTAGGGTGGTAGTTGGGTGAATTTAAAGGGGGGGGGGGTATGATAGGTACATTATGTGGTTTTTAGGGGTTGTGTTGTAAAAATAAGGGAGAATTCAAGATTAATGAAAACTCAACTCAAGTTGAAGATGAAATCAAATATATTAGTTTATTCATATACACCATGCAAACGCTATAGGCTGGTGTAGTAATGGCGCAGACACTCTTTCTTTCCACTTATTCCCCCCCCCCAACAAAACTCTGCCTCCACACTTGACTACATTTATTGGTTTATCCATGTTTTTGTTTATTCTCGAGATTCAGAGACTTGAGTAAATGTACTTTTCCACCAGTGTCGAAAGTAGGAGGCTTTTGGTTATTTTGAGTTTATTTTTATTCCATAATTGGTTAATTTAATTAACTTGCGTTGGCGCATAGAAATGATTAGGCATTATAAGAGTTTAATACAATTCGCAAAGAAAGAAATATTATCGATGTTTGACAAAGATGGAGAGCATAGATGCTTAATTTAAAGTTAATTAGAGATAATCATTTACAAATGTTTCCATTGTAAACATATTTATTTTAAATTAGCGTTAAATTTCTAAAACTGCCGTTATAAAATCTCCCAAATTTGCCAAGCAGTCATTATAGTTTTAATGAATTTCGCTTTAAAATATAACAAACAAAACAAATTTGCCACGAAGTGTTAACAGTCAATCGTCTTACAAACTAGATATCCTAAATCTTTAACAATATATTGGTACACAAATAATATGCAAGCAGCGGGTGCCAAGTCCTCACAACGAACCATGATGCAGGAGTTACCGGCAGACGGTAGAGTTTCTGGGACGGGCTTAGGGATGGTCGATCCGGAGGCTTTAACGCAGTGTTGGTTCTAGTGATAGTGCCAGGTCTGGCTCAGTAACCTTTGTAACCTGTGACAAGGGATACTGAGACTGCTCTGTATGTACCAATAACAGGCAGGCATACTACACTGGTGAAATGATTCCACACTTCGCTTTTTTTCTGGAAGACTCATTTTATTTAAAAATAAACTCCAACGAAATTAAGAACAAACAACTGAGTGCGAAATAAC
>JBAIZL010000010.1:47809472-47839472 GCA_036971475.1 Prosapia bicincta
ATTCTCTGATTTATATTATATTTGCATTCCATTCTAAACAGGCCTTGCGTTGTACGCATCCAGACCGTCAATCTACCAGTCAAAACTATTAAAGAATGGTAATTAAAATAAATAGCATGTACACTATTTACATAACATTAACTATGCAGAATAATTATCAAGAATCATGAACTTTCGCGCATGCCTTTCAGTTTCGCTCTATGATTGTATAATTGTTTAGCTCTATAAAACAGCGTTTGCATAAAGCATGTAAAACCATACCTTGTGACCAGATCTTTGAAGGCTGAGTTAAGTTGAAATATATTAATAATATTTTGCTATTTACACCTTCATCAAAATTAAGTTCATTAGGTTTTTGTTAGGTAAGATTCATTTTGTGTTCCTTAGTAAAAAAACAAACTGACTGCGAAAAATTATAAAAATTAATAACATTTATTATATAATAATACTTAGCCTGTGTCTAGTTTATATTCAAGTAAAATGTACAAACATTATTTACAATCAATTCCTACTTAGGTCAACAAAACATTTTATTTTAATTAGTTTTTATTAAATATTTACAATATAAATAAACTAGCATAACCTATGTGTTAAAACAGATGTTATACCAAATAACCTATAGCCTGACATAAAACCAACATTTAACGGAATTTTATTCATTTTATTTATTAAACTTTATAAAACTATTTACAAATTGTATACATAATATATGTATAGAGATTAATAATAATATATTATGTAAACATAATAATATCTTCAGAATTATTTTTCCTGAAGATGCTGATACTATTTTATCGGCGAAAAGCTTTGAATAAATATATATATATTAAGAGTATTCTTGTTTTTTAATTTTAATTTAATATTTTTAATTTATTAACTCTATTACAAGAAAACATATCACCATATTTAATATATTAATATATATATATATAAATATATATATATAAATATATATATTTATATATATATATATATATATATATATATATATATATATATATATATAACGAATAGTTATTATCTGCAGAAAAATCCGCAGTGCATAAAATCGCAGTTCCGACGTTTAATGGGCGGTGCTTCATTCCCTTATATATAGCAGCAGATTTGGCTGTGCTCTTCACTCGATCTTTAACTATTGTTGGGTTCACCTCGTCAATAATAGATGAGATTCTAGCGAAACGTCGGAACTGCGATTTTATGCACTGCAGAATGAACGAATGTACTCCAGATAATAACTATTCATCATATTTTTCCATCCGTGACAGAATACGTATCAGCATATATTGCGTATATATATATTTAGCGTGTATATATATATATATATATATATATATATATATATATATATATATATATAAATTTGACATTTACGTACTACTTACTCTTTAATGTACTTACACAAAAATCTTACTTATTATGTTTGCGAGTCGACTTTCAAGAGCTTTTTAATTACAGTGTTCGCATTATGGAGCTTTTTAGTAAACTCAATAAAAAGAAGTGACTTATTTACAATAGCTGATATTAGAGTTAGTTAAATGTTTAAAATAAGTAAAATTTTATTCCGTTAAAAATAATACTGTAAATTATATTATAAAATTCAATATTATTTAATCACTTTTACATTAGTTTATGACTATCCGAACTTTAAATTTTGTAAATTTGTGAAAACGTAGTGAGACAAAACGTTTTCTATTGCTCCGTGGCGATATTCGTCAGTGTCTTCTCCTTGGAGTTGTTAGGTAAGCAGTGACGGTTTTAAAGCTAGGTTTTCTATAGTATCAAAGAGAATGTGTGATGTGAATTCCTTTCAAACCGTCACCACTTAACCTAACAACTCCAAATAGAAGGCACTGATACAAATCGCCACGGAGGGTAGAAAACGGTTCTGCTTCAGTAAGTTTTTACAAATTTACAAAATATAAGGTTCGGACAGTCATAAACTAATGTAAAAGTGAAAAATTAAGTTTCACCGAAAGTAGTGGACTACAAAATACAAGAGGTTAATATTAAAATAGATATATATTTCTCTTTATTCAATTCCTTCTATTAGTTTACACTCCCCCTATATATATATATATATATATATATATATATATATATATATATATATATATCGTTTAAATGTTTAATCGTTAATAAAATACTTTCTATTCATTCACTCAAGTTCAAATACATTTGTTTAAACTTGTATTAAATAAACTGTTGTTTACACAGTTTTTCCAAAATTAATTAATTAAATTTTAAAAAACAATATTAATAATTAATTTTTCTTTCTCTTTTGCCACTTAATATATGTCATTTATGTATATAGACTGCTTGCTTACAGTAATTGTTATTATTTAATAAAATAAAATTGTACTTGGTTGACCTAAGTAGGAATTGACTTTAAATATTATTGTTTATATTATTTGATTTAAATAGAAACAGTTTTTACAAATTTGATTTTATTTAGCTTTAATGGAGGCTCGTACTTTTGAAACACCTAAAACGAGGATTTTTCTAATCCTCAGGAAGCTTCTACGAGCGCAGAATTGTTCACATTTCATGAACAAAATCTTAATGCACACGCAAAGAACTGTAACAGGTTTTATAGAAATGTCGTTCCAAAGCTGTGACAATATAACAGTTCTTAAAAATGCACGCTAACATTGACGTTAAACGTGTTGTGTCATATAGAATGCATTGTAAATTTATGTATGCTCGAAACGTGATCGAACCGTCTGAAAACAAGACTTATGCTAAACGGTCCTGTGATAGGAACTAGGCGTAGTAAAATACCAGAAATATAACGGTTCGGTGTACTAAATACTCAAAAAGGTCACCGTTACATGTTACGTTCTCGAGTTATTGTAGCCATTAAGTTCTCTAAGAAACACACTTGCCAGGGAGTTTATGATTAGTGTGGTGCAAAAACATCACAGTTACATGTTACGTTCTCGAGTTATTGTAGCCATTAAGTTCTCTAAGAAACACACTTGCCAGGGAGTTTATGATTAGTGTGGTGCAAAAACGTCACGTTACATGTTACGTTCTCGAGTTATTGTAGCCATTAAGTTCTCTAGGAAACACACTTGCCAGGGAGTTTATGATTAGTGTGGTGCAAAAACGTCACGTTACATGTTACGTTCTCGAGTTATTGTAGCCATTAAGTTCTCTAGGAAACACACTTGCCAGGGAGTTTATGATTAGTGTGGTACAAAAACATCACCGTTACATGTTACGTTCTCGAGTTATTGTAGCCATTAAGTTCTCTAAGAAACACACTTGCCAGGGAGTTTATGATTAGTGTGGTGCAAAAACATCACCGTTACATGTTACGTTCTCGAGTTATTGTAGCCATTAAGTTCTCTAAGAAACACACTTGCCAGGGAGTTTATGATTAGTGTGGTGCCAAAACGTCACGTTACATGTTACGTTCTCGAGTTATTGTAGCCATTAAGTTCTCTAGGAAACACACTTGCCAGGGAGTTTATGATTAGTGTGGTGCAAAAACGTCACGTTACATGTTACGTTCTCGAGTTATTGTAGCCATTAAGTTCTCTAAGAAACACACTTGCCAGGGAGTTTATGATTAGTGTGGTACAAAAACGTCACGTTACATGTTACGTTCTCGAGTTATTGTAGCCATGAAGTTCTCTAGGAAACACACTTGCCAGGGAGTTTATGATTAGTGTGATGCAAAAACGTCACGTTACATGTTACGTTCTCGAGTTATTGTAGCCATTAAGTCCTCTAAGAAACACACTTGCCAGGGAGTTTATGATTAGTGTGGTGCAAAAACGTCACGTTACATGTTACGTTGTCGAGTTATTGTAGCCATGAAGTTCTCTAAGAAACACACTTGCCAGGGAGTTTATGTTTAGTGTGGTGCAAAAACGTCACGTTACATGTTACGTTGTCGAGTTATTGTAGCCATTAAGTTCTCTAAGAAACACACTTGCCAGGGAGTTTATGATTAGTGTGGTGCAAAAACGTCACGTTACATGTTACGTTGTCGAGTTATTGTAGCCATGAAGTTCTCTAAGAAACACACTTGCCAGGGAGTTTATGATTAGTGTGGTGCAAAAACGTCACGTTACATGTTACGTTGTCGAGTTATTGTAGCCATGAAGTTCTCTAAGAAACACACTTGCCAGGGAGTTTATGATTAGTGTGGTGCAAAAACGTCACGTTACATGTTACGTTGTCGAGTTATTGTAGCCATTAAGTTCTCTAAGAAACACACTTGCCAGGGAGTTTATGATTAGTGTGGTGCAAAAACGTCACGTTACATGTTACGTTGTCGAGTTATTGTAGCCATTAAGTTCTCTAAGAAACACACTTGCCAGGGAGTTTATGATTAGTGTGGTGCAAAAACGTCACGTTACATGTTACGTTGTCGAGTTATTGTAGCCATGAAGTTCTCTAAGAAACACACTTGCCAGGGAGTTTATGATTAGTGTGGTGCAAAAACGTCACGTTACATGTTACGTTGTCGAGTTATTGTAGCCATTAAGTTCTCTAGGAAACACACTTGCCAGGGAGTTTATGATTAGTGTGGTGCAAAAACGTCACGTTACATGTTACGTTCTCGAGTTATTGTAGCCATGAAGTTCTCTAGGAAACACACTTGCCAGGGAGTTTATGATTAGTGTGGTGCAAAAACGTCACGTTACATGTTACGTTCTCGAGTTATTGTAGCCATTAAGTTCTCTAAGAAACACACTTGCCAGGGAGTTTATGATTAGTGTGGTGCAAAAACGTCACGTTACATGTTACGTTCTCGAGTTATTGTAGCCATGAAGTTCTCTAGGAAACACACTTGCCAGGGAGTTTATGATTAGTGTGGTGCAAAAACGTCACGTTACATGTTACGTTCTCGAGTTATTGTAGCCATTAAGTTCTCTAAGAAACACACTTGCCAGGGAGTTTATGATTAGTGTGGTGCAAAAACGTCACGTTACATGTTACGTTCTCGAGTTATTGTAGCCATTAAGTTCTCTAAGAAACACACTTGCCAGGGAGTTTATGATTAGTGTGGTGCAAAAACGTCACCGTTACATGTTACGTTGTCGAGTTAATGTAGCCATGAAGTTCTCTAGGAAACACACTTGCCAGGGAGTTTATGATTAGTGTGGTGCAAAAACGTCACGTTACATGTTACGTTCTCGAGTTATTGTAGCCATGAAGTTCTCTAAGAAACACACTTGCCAGGGAGTTTATGATTAGTGTGGTGCAAAAACGTCACCGTTACATGTTACGTTGTCGAGTTATTGTAGCCATGAAGTTCTCTAGGAAACACACTTGCCAGGGAGTTTATGATTAGTGTGGTGCAAAAACGTCACGTTACATGTTACGTTCTCGAGTTATTGTAGCCATTAAGTTCTCTAAGAAACACACTTGCCAGGGAGTTTATGCTTAGTGTGGTGCAAAAACGTCACGTTACATGTTACGTTCTCGAGTTATTGTAGCCATTAAGTTCTCTAAGAAACACACTTGCCAGGGAGTTTATGATTAGTGTGGTGCAAAAACGTCACGTTACATGTTACGTTCTCGAGTTATTGTAGCCATGAAGTTCTCTAGGAAACACACTTGCCAGGGAGTTTATGATTAGTGTGGTGCAAAAACGTCACGTTACATGTTACGTTCTCGAGTTATTGTAGCCATGAAGTTCTCTAGGAAACACACTTGTCAGGGAGTTTATGATTAGTGTGGTGCAAAAACGTCACGTTACATGTTACGTTCTCGAGTTATTGTAGCCATGAAGTTCTCTAAGAAACACACTTGCCAGGGAGTTTATGATTAGTGTGATGCAAAAACGTCACGTTACATGTTACGTTCTCGAGTTATTGTAGCCATGAAGTTCTCTAGGAAACACACTTGCCAGGGAGTTTATGATTAGTGTGGTGCAAAAACGTCACGTTACATGTTACGTTCTCGAGTTATTGTAGCCATGAAGTTCTCTAGGAAACACACTTGCCAGGGAGTTTATGATTAGTGTGGTGCAAAAACGTCACGTTACATGTTACGTTCTCGAGTTATTGTAGCCATTAAGTTCTCTAAGAAACACACTTGCCAGGGAGTTTATGATTAGTGTGGTGCAAAAACGTCACGTTACATGTTACGTTCTCGAGTTATTGTAGCCATGAAGTTCTCTAAGAAACACACTTGCCAGGGAGTTTATGATTAGTGTGGTGCAAAAACGTCACGTTACATGTTACGTTCTCGAGTTATTGTAGCCATTAAGTTCTCTAAGAAACACACTTGCCAGGGAGTTTATGATTAGTGTGGTGCAAAAACGTCACGTTACATGTTACGTTCTCGAGTTATTGTAGCCATGAAGTTCTCTAAGAAACACACTTGCCAGGGAGTTTATGATTAGTGTGGTGCAAAAACGTCACGTTACATGTTACGTTCTCGAGTTATTGTAGCCATGAAGTTCTCTAAGAAACACACTTGCCAGGGAGTTTATGATTAGTGTGGTGCAAAAACGTCACCGTTACATGTTACGTTGTCGAGTTATTGTAGCCATGAAGTTCTCTAGGAAACACACTTGCCAGGGAGTTTATGATTAGTGTGGTGCAAAAACGTCACGTTACATGTTACGTTCTCGAGTTATTGTAGCCATGAAGTTCTCTAAGAAACACACTTGCCAGGGAGTTTATGATTAGTGTGGTGCAAAAACGTCACCGTTACATGTTACGTTGTCGAGTTATTGTAGCCATGAAGTTCTCTAGGAAACACACTTGCCAGGGAGTTTATGATTAGTGTGGTGCAAATACGTCACGTTACATGTTACGTTCTCGAGTTATTGTAGCCATGAAGTTCTCTAGGAAACACACTTGCCAGGGAGTTTATGATTAGTGTGGTGCAAAAACGTCACGTTACATGTTACGTTCTCGAGTTATTGTAGCCATGAAGTTCTCTAAGAAACACACTTGCCAGGGAGTTTATGATTAGTGTGGTGCAAAAACGTCACCGTTACATGTTACGTTGTCGAGTTATTGTAGCCATGAAGTTCTCTAAGAAACACACTTGCCAGGGAGTTTATGATTAGTGTGGTGCAAAAACGTCACGTTACATGTTACGTTCTCGAGTTATTGTAGCCATGAAGTTCTCTAAGAAACACACTTGCCAGGGAGTTTATGATTAGTGTGGTGCAAAAACGTCACGTTACATGTTACGTTCTCGAGTTATTGTAGCCATGAAGTTCTCTAAGAAACACACTTGCCAGGGAGTTTATGATTAGTGTGGTGCAAAAACGTCACCGTTACATGTTACGTTCTCGAGTTGTTGTATCCATGAAGTTCTCTAAGAAACACACTTGCCAGGGAGTTTATGATTAGTGTGGTACAAAAACATCACCGTTACATGTTACGTTCTCGAGTTGTTGTAGCCATGAAGTTCTCTAAGAAACACACTTGCCAGGGAGTTTATGATTAGTGTGGTACAAAAACGTCACCGTTACATGTTACGTTCTCGAGTTATTGTAGCCATGAAGTTCTCTAGGAAACACACTTGCCAGGGAGTTTATGATTAGTGTGGTGCAAAAACGTCACCGTTACATGCTACGTTCTCGAGTTGTTGTAGCCATGAAGTTCTCTAGGAAACACACTTGCCAGGGAGTTTATGATTAGTGTGGTGCAAAAACGTCACCGTTACATGTTACGTTCTCGAGTTGTTGTAGCCATGAAGTTCTCTAGGAAACACACTTGCCAGGGAGTTTATGATTAGTGTGGTGCAAAAACGTCACCGTTACATGTTACGTTCTCGAGTTGTTGTAGCCATGAAGATCTCTAGGGAACACACTTGCCAGGGAGTTTATGATTAGTGTGGTGCAAAAACGTCACCGTTACATGTTACGTTCTCGAGTTGTTGTAGCCATGAAGTTCTCTAGGAAACACACTTGCCAGGGAGTTTATGATTAGTGTGGTGCAAAAACGTCACCGTTACATGTTACGTTCTCGAGTTGTTGTAGCCATGAAGTTCTCTAAGAAACACACTTGCCAGGGAGTTTATGATTAGTGTGATACAAAAACATCACCGTTACATGTTACGTTCTCGAGTTGTTGTAGCCATGAAGTTCTCTAAGAAACACACTTGCCAGGGAGTTTATGATTAGTGTGGTACAAAAACGTCTCCGTTACATGTTACGTTGTCGAGTTATTGTAGCCATGAAGTTCTCTAAGAAACACACTTGCCAGGGAGTTTATGATTAGTGTGGTGCAAAAACGTCACCGTTACATGTTACGTTGTCGAGTTATTGTAGCCATTAAGTTCTCTAGGAAACACACTAGCCAGGGAGTTTATGATTAGTGTGGTGCAAAAACATCACCGTTACATGTTACGTTCTCGAGTTATTGTAGCCATGAAGTTCTCTAAGAAACACACTTGCCAGGGAGTTTATGATTAGTGTGGTGAAAAAACATCACCGTTACATGTTACGTTGTCGAGTTATTGTAGCCATGAAGTTCTCTAAGAAACACACTTGCCAGGGAGTTTATGATTAGTGTGGTGCAAAAACATCACCGTTACATGTTACGTTGTCGAGTTATTGTAGCCATGAAGTTCTCTAAGAAACACACTTGCCAGGGAGTTTATGATTAGTGTTGTGCAAAAATATCACCGTTACATGTTACGTTGTTGAGTTATTGTAGCCATGAAGTTCTCTAAGAAACACACTTGCCAGGGAGTTTATGATTAGTGTGGTGCAAAAACGTCACCGTTACATGTTACGTTGTCGAGTTATTGTAGCCATGAAGTTCTCTAAGAAACACACTTGCCAGGGAGTTTATGATTAGTGTGGTGCAAAAACATCACCGTTACATGTTACGTTGTCGAGTTATTGTAGCCATGAAGTTCTCTAAGAAACACACTTGCCAGGGAGTTTATGATTAGTGTGGTGCAAAAACGTCACCGTTACATGTTACGTTGTCGAGTTATTGTAGCCATGAAGTTCTCTAAGAAACACACTTGCCAGGCAGTTTATGATTAGTGTGGTACAAAAACATCACCGTTACATGTTACGTTCTCCAGTTATTGTAGCCATTAAGTTCTCTAAGAAACACACTTGCCAGGGAGTTTATGATTAGTGTGGTACAAAAACATCACCGTTACATGTTACGTTCTCGAGTTATTGTAGCCATGAAGTTCTCTAAGAAACACACTTGCCAGGCAGTTTATGATTAGTGTGGTACAAAAACATCACCGTTACATGTTACGTTCTCGAGTTATTGTAGCCATGAAGTTCTCTAAGAAACACACTTGCCAGGCAGTTTATGATTAGTGTGGTACAAAAACATCACCGTTACATGTTACGTTCTCGAGTTATTGTAGCCATGAAGTTCTCTAAGAAACACACTTGCCAGGGAGTTTATGATTAGTGTGGTACAAAAACATCACCGTTACATGTTACGTTCTCGAGTTATTGTAGCCATGAAGTTCTCTAAGAAACACACTTGCCAGGCAGTTTATGATTAGTGTGGTACAAAAACATCACCGTTACATGTTACGTTCTCGAGTTATTGTAGCCATGAAGTTCTCTAAGAAACACACTTGCCAGGCAGTTTATGATTAGTGTGGTACAAAAACATCACCGTTACATGTTACGTTCTCGAGTTATTGTAGCCATGAAGTTCTCTAAGAAACACACTTGCCAGGCAGTTTATGATTAGTGTGGTACAAAAACATCACCGTTACATGTTACGTTCTCGAGTTATTGTAGCCATGAAGTTCTCTAAGAAACACTCTTGCCAGGGAGTTTATGATTAGTGTGGTACAAAACATCACCGTTACATGTTACGTTCTCGAGTTATTGTAGCCATGAAGTTCTCTAAGAAACACACTTGCCAGGGAGTTTATGATTAGTGTGGTACAAAAACATCACCGTTACATGTTACGTTCTCGAGTTATTGTAGCCATGAAGTTCTCTAAGAAACACACTTGCCAGGCAGTTTATGATTAGTGTGGTACAAAAACATCACCGTTACATGTTACGTTCTCGAGTTATTGTAGCCATGAAGTTCTCTAAGAAACACACTTGCCAGGCAGTTTATGATTAGTGTGGTACAAAAACATCACCGTTACATGTTACGTTCTCGAGGTATTGTAGCCATGAAGTTCTCTAAGAAACACACTTGCCAGGGAGTTTATGATTAGTGTGGTACAAAAACATCACCGTTACATGTTACGTTCTCGAGTTATTGTAGCCATGAAGTTCTCTAAGAAACACACTTGCCAGGCAGTTTATGATTAGTGTGGTACAAAAACATCACCGTTACATGTTACGTTCTCGAGTTATTGTAGCCATGAAGTTCTCTAAGAAACACACTTGCCAGGCAGTTTATGATTAGTGTGGTACAAAAACATCACCGTTACATGTTACGTTCTCGAGTTATTGTAGCCATGAAGTTCTCTAAGAAACACACTTGCCAGGCAGTTTATGATTAGTGTGGTACAAAAACATCACCGTTACATGTTACGTTCTCGAGTTATTGTAGCCATTAAGTTCTCTAAGAAACACACTTGCCAGGGAGTTTATGATTAGTGTGGTACAAAAACATCACCGTTACATGTTACGTTCTCGAGTTATTGTAGCCATGAAGTTCTCTAAGAAACACACTTGCCAGGGAGTTTATGATTAGTGTGGTACAAAAACATCACCGTTACATGTTACGTTCTCGAGTTATTGTAGCCATGAAGTTCTCTAAGAAACACACTTGCCAGGCAGTTTATGATTAGTGTGGTACAAAAACATCACCGTTACATGTTACGTTCTCGAGTTATTGTAGCCATTAAGTTCTCTAAGAAACACACTTGCTAGGGAGTTTATGATTAGTGTGGTACAAAAACATCACCGTTACATGTTACGTTCTCGAGTTGTTGTTGCCATGAAGTTCTCTAAGAAACACACTTGCCAGGGAGTTTATGATTAGTGTAGTACAAAAACATCACCGTTATATGTTACGTTCTCGAGTTGTTGTAGCCATGAAGTTCTCTAAGAAACACACTTGCCAGGCAGTTTATGATTAGTGTGGTACAAAAACATCACCGTTACATGTTACGTTCTCGAGTTATTGTAGCCATGACGTTCTCTAGGAAACACACTTGCCAGGGAGTTTATGATTAGTGTGGTGAAAAAACATCACCGTTACATGTTACGTTCTCGAGTTATTGTAGCCATGAAGTTCTCTAGGAAACACACTTGCCAGGGAGTGTATGATTAGTGTGGTGAAAAAACATCACCGTTTCATGTTACGTTCTCGAGTTATTGTAGCCATGAAGTTCTCTAGGAAACACACTTGCCAGGGAGTTTATGATTAGTGTGGTGCAAAAACGTCACGTTACATGTTACGTTGTCGAGTTATTGTAGCCATGAAGTTCTCTAGGAAACACACTTGCCAGGGAGTTTATGATTAGTGTGGTGAAAAAACATCACCGTTACATGTTACGTTCTCGAGTTGTTGTATCCATGAAGTTCTCTAAGAAACACACTTGCCAGGGAGTTTATGATTAGTGTGGTGAAAAAACATCACCGTTACATGTTACGTTCTCGAGTTGTTGTATGCATGAAGTTCTCTAAGAAACACACTTGCCAGGGAGTTTATGATTAGTGTAGTACAAAAACATCACCGTTACATGTTACGTTCTCGAGTTGTTGTAGCCATGAAGTTCTCTAAGAAACACACTTGCCAGGCAGTTTATGATTAGTGTGGTACAAAAACATCACCGTTACATGTTACGTTCTCGAGTTATTGTAGCCATGACGTTCTCTAGGAAACACACTTGCCAGGGAGTTTATGATTAGTGTGGTGAAAAAACATCACCGTTACATGTTACGTTCTCGAGTTATTGTAGCCATGAAGTTCTCTAAGAAACACACTTGCCAGGGAGTTTATGATTAGTGTGGTGCAAAAACATCACCGTTACATGTTACGTTCTCGAGTTATTGTAGCCATGAAGTTCTCTAAGAAACACACTTGCCAGGGAGTTTATGATTAGTGTGGTGCAAAAACATCACCGTTACATGTTACGTTCTCGAGTTATTGTAGCCATGAAGTTCTCTAAGAAACACACTTGCCAGGGAGTTTATGATTAGTGTGGTGAAAAAACATCACCGTTACATGTTACGTTCTCGAGTTATTGTAGCCATGAAGTTCTCTAGGAAACACACTTGCCAGGGAGTTTATGATTAGTGTGGTGAAAAAACATCACCGTTACATGTTTCGCTCTCGAGTTGTTGTAGCCATGAAGTTCTCTAGGAATCACACTTGCCAGGGAGTTTATGATTAGTGTGGTTTAATTCCTTCTAAACCTAAGTTTAAACATGAGCGGAATAAAGATTAATTTAACAATCACTAACAAATAAGTGGTTTAACTAATTAAATCCATAGAAACCGAATACTAAAGATCATAATTTTTTCAGACTAGTAAAATTTTCGAAAATTAATTAACACTAGGGGCTCGTAGCAGCATTTGCTGCATTTTATCTCTTGCAATAAAATACTCATTATTAGATACTTTTTATTAGTTTGAGGGTTATTTTAATAATGTGTTTCAAATATACTAGAATCACATTAATATTCCTGGGTAAACAATTTTGTGTAACTGGTTTCATCATTATTTTTAAATAAATAAAACCTCTAAACCACAAGTAATATTTATTTAAACCTTATGTACATTTCGATTGCCCAGCAATCATCTTCAGAGGTATTTAAAAAATACCTCTGAAGATGATTGCTGGGCAATCGAAATGTACATAAGGTTTAAATAAATATTACTTGTGGTTTAGAGGTTTTATTTATTTAAAAATAAACATTACGCCACAGTTGCTTCATACAGTTATGGTTTCATCATTGATAATTTTCCCATGTGCGCTTTGGTTTCTATTTGGATCCTAATATCTCAAGGCGCTCTTTCTCTACTAAAAGCTACATATAATTGTCCATGACTGAATACTGGGTTTCCCAAATAGATACACATTTTTTCAAAAGGTCAGCTCTTATACTTTGAATATTTTCTTTGCAAAGGTTAGCCTTTTGGAAATTGAGTCCTATCGAATGAAACAAGCGTATTTTTATTTGTTATTATTAGTTTTAGTCTTGAAAGAAATACTGCTTTGCCTTTGTTTATGCCAGTAACTTGGAAGAGATACTGCTTTGCCTTTGTTTATGCCAGTAACTTGGAAGAGATACTGCTTTGCCTTTGTTTATGCCAGTAACTTGGAAGAGATACTGCTTTGCCTTTGTTTATGCCAGTAACTTGGAAGAGATACTGCTTTGCCTTTGTTTAAGCCAGTAACTTGGAAGAGATACTGTTTTGCCTTTGTTTAAGCCAGTAGCTTGGAAGAAATACTGCTTTGCCTTTGTTTAAGCCAGTAACTTGGAAGAGCTACTGCTTTGCCTTTGTTTATGCCAGTAACTTGGAAGAGATACTGCTTTGCCTTTGTTTATGCCAGTAACTTGGAAGAGATACTGCTTTGCCTTTGTTTAAGCCAGTAACTTGGAAGAGATACTGTTTTGCCTTTGTTTAAGCCAGTAGCTTGGAAGAAATACTGCTTTGCCTTTGTTTGAGCCAGTAACTTGGAAGAGCTACTGCTTTGCCTTTGTTTAAGCCAGTAGCTTGGAAGAGATACTGCTTTGCCTTTGTTTAAGCCAGTAACTTGGAAGAGATACTGTTTTGCCTTTGTTTAAGCCAGTAGCTTGGAAGAAATACTGCTTTGCCTTTGTTTAAGCCAGTAACTTGGAAGAGATACTGCTTTGCCTTTGTTTATGCCAGTAACTTGGAAGAGATACTGCTTTGCCTTTGTTTAGCCAGTAACTTGGAAGAGATACTGTTTTGCCTTTGTTTATGCCAGTAACTTGGAAGAGACACTGCTTTGCCTTTGTTTATGCCAGTAACTTGGAAGAGATACTGTTTTGCCTTTGTTTATGCCAGTAACTTGGAAGAGATACTGCTTTGCCTTTGTTTAAGCCAGTAACTTGGAAGAGATACTGTTTTGCCTTTGTTTAAGCCAGTAGCTTGGAAGAAATACTGCTTTGCCTTTGTTTAAGCCAGTAACTTGGAAGAGATACTGCTTTGCCTTTGTTTATGCCAGTAACTTGGAAGAGATACTGCTTTGCCTTTGTTTATGCCAGTAACTTGGAAGAGATACTGCTTTGCCTTTGTTTATGCCAGTAACTTGGAAGAGATACTGCTTTGCCTTTGTTTATGCCAGTAACTTGGAAGAGATACTGCTTTGCCTTTGTTTAAGCCAGTAACTTGGAAGATCTACTGCTTTGCCTTTGTTTATGCCAGTAACTTGGAAGAGATACTGCTTTGCCTTTGTTTAGCCAGTAACTTGGAAGAGATACTGCTTTGCCTTTGTTTAAGCCAGTAACTTGGAAGAGATACTGCTTTGCCTTTGTTTAAGCCAGTAACTTGGAAGAGATACTGCTTTGCCTTTGTTTTGCCAGTAACTTGGAAGAGATACGGTTTTGCCTTTGTTTAAGCCAGTAACTTGGAAGAGATACTGCTTTGCCTTTGTTTAAGCCAGTAACTTGGAAGAGATACTGCTTTGCCTTTGTTTAGCCAGTAACTTGTAAGAGATACTGCTTTGCCTTTGTTTAGCCAGCAACTTGGAAGAGATACTGCTTTGTCTTTGTTTAGCCAGTAACTTGGAAGAGATACTGTTTTGCCTTTGTTTAAGCCAGTAACTTGGAAGAGATACTGCTTTGCCTTTGTTTAGCCAGTAACTTGGAAGAGATACTGCTTTGCCTTTGTTTATGCCAGTAACTTGGAAGAGATACTGCTTTGCCTTTGTTTATGCCAGTAACTTGGAAGAGATACTGCTTTGCCTTTGTTTAAGCCAGTAACTTGGAAGAGATACCGCTTTGCCTTTGTTTAGCCAGTAACTTGGAAGAGATACTGCTTTGCCTTTGTTTAAGCCAGTAACTTGGAAGAGATACTGCTTTGCCTTTGTTTTGCCAGTAACTTGGAAGAGATACGGTTTTGCCTTTGTTTAAGCCAGTAACTTGGAAGAGATACTGCTTTGCCTTTGTTTAAGCCAGTAACTTGGAAGAGATACTGTTTTGCCTTTGTTTAGCCAGTAACTTGGAAGAGATACTGCTTTGCCTTTGTTTAGCCAGTAACTTGGAAGAGATACTGCTTTGCCTTTGTTTAAGCCAGTAACTTGGAAGAGATACTGCTTTGCCTTTGTTTAAGCCAGTAACTTGGAAGAGATACAGCTTTGCCTTTGTTTATGCCAGTAACTTGGAAGAGATACTGCTTTGCCTTTGTTTATGCCAGTAACTTTCCAAGTAGATTGATATTACCAACATAGCTTTCACAATTAGTCTTTTACTCCATTTACCCAGTCTAGAAGACATATTCATATATATCATTAGCACAACTATAACTCCAATCTTTATTTTTAAACTGTGTGAAGCATTCCAGGTGTTGTTATTGAGTTTAAGGCAACACTATTCTGAATCACATAATTTTGATTATTTAGAGGGCCCCTAAAATTGTGGATTTGTACATCAGCCCCTCCTGCATTGTATATGATCCTTAACCTTCTCTCTGCTGCACACCATCTTAAAAATTTGTCCACGAACTCGCGGTCGTCCTCCATTACGATTTATTTCAACATTTACACTTAAACAGAACACTAATATCAACAAACATAAGCAACAAACAATAAATTAAGCAATGATATTGTATATTATCCACAACCATTGATTCTGCGGCACACAGTTACCTAATAGCTTTACACAAACTCCCAGTCCTCCCCTATTAGATACAATTCAACATTTTAATTAAACAGAACAGTAAAAATAAAATTTTAATTAAACAGAAAGGTAAAAATAAAATAAATAAACAATCAAATTCATATTGATGTCATCACCATCCGGCATTTAGGGCTTACTTATTAATAGACCCACTACAGTGATATTTCTATTAGAAAATTATTGGATCTATAAAGACCATTGGTGTGAGGCCCAGGTAATTTTCGACATAAATAGTTTTTCCACCGTATTTAGCCCTCCAGCTTTAAAATGAATCTAATTAAGCTATAATATATCGTTTCTTGGTTGAGAAATGTCATGGGACCGATTCGCTTCCAGAACTATAGCAATAGCAAAATACGAATGCCCCTGGAAGCCAGGCCAGTTTCTCTAGCACGCACGCACACTCACCCTTACGAGCGCAGAGGATTAGGACAGACCCAAGACCGGCCGTATTTCCGCTCCATTGGTCATTTAGTGGCATCTTCTAACCAAACTTCAACTTTTTAATTCGTAATTTTAACTAATAATAGTTAATAAATATTGATTCTACCTAAAATTACAAGAAAATGATACCAAAAACAACCCATAACTTACCTCCGTAGTTGTTAGTTGCTTTAACATATTATAACGCCAATACAGTCAACACAATTTTATTTCATGTTATCCCCCCACGAACAGTGACAATAAATTGTACATTGTTTGGTATCAATTCTCTCTTAACGACGTGCGACGTGCAGAATTAATTTATGCCAAACTTTATGACGTCAAATTTTAAAAAATTAGAGTTTGATCAAGGAAGCACCACTAGATGACTAATAAACAGAGAGCTTGAAGGAATACGGCTCATCCTAATCCTCTGCCGTTGTATTAGTGAGGACTGTGTGTGTGTGTGTGAGCCTAGCTGGCGTTCAGGGGCACTCTCATTTTGCTATTATTATAAATATATAGACTCTTACCATGGTAATTCAGCTGTCCCGGAAACTTCAACAAGCGGTTGGACTACAGTAAAACAAGCTTCCAGCCTTTACCTACCTTTGACGAAAAAATACCTTTCTGATTTTAATTCTACTATACAACACTTTTATTATCTGATTAAGTAAACTGTGTGTTTAAGTATGTGTGTGTGAGTGAGCCTACCTGGCGTTCAGGGGCACTCGCAATTATCTATTACTATAAATGTCTATAGACTGTTAACATATTAAATTTAGTTTTCCCGGAAACTTCAATAAGCGGTTGGACTAGAGTTAAAACAAGCTTCCAGCTCTTTTGCTACCTTTGACTGCAAAATACCTTTCTGATTTTAATTCTACTACGCAACAATTTCTTTAACTAAGCAAATATTACCTTAGTTAAATATTTTCTAAGCTCCTTCCTGGCATGATTTAAATACGTATAAATACTATTTTTAAACTTGTAACTTTCCCTGCAAACTGTGCACACAAACTATATGTCACTGTAATTGTCAATCTGAATTCGATTGCGTTTCAGTGTTGAAAAATTGTGTATTTAATTTCGGGAGGTATAAATAAAATAAAATTATTTCTTTATATTAATTTGTTGTAGTCTGTAATATCACTGAATCCACCGGCTTAGACCAGAACCGGTTGAGCCTTATTCGGTGCAATTGTAAAGCTATTGGAGTTCCTTGTTTCAGACCTGGTTGATGTGAAATTTACCCTTTGCCACCTTCCTTCCCCTACCTATATTTATGGTTTCATCCGAACAGAAATTTATTAATTTCATTAATCTGCTAGAAATGAAAAATTTAATTAGAATTTCAATAAACACGGTGTTGGGGTTATGGGAACTAATTAACGCTGCTTTTAATAGTAGTAGAATTAAAATTAAAAAAGTATTTGGTCAGATATTGTCCAATAAGTGGCGGAAGTTCGTCGCCATAGTCAGGTTTTCATGACAAATGGGTTTTACAGAGTAGGAACTATTTTCTCTTATTTTTCTGGTTTTCGTGTTTCAACCATAATTTGTCAGAAAAATAATTTAAATCGAACAATCTTTTAAACAATTTTTTCTAGCTTGATTGTTATAAAATTTTGAATTTTCTCGAAGTTAAAAATATTATTCATGAACTTTGTGACGAATAGAGCTCAATTTTACAATTAACTCAATAATCAAGAACTTTTGTCAATCAATTAAATTTGTAAAAATTTTAAAAGACCTTACTTTATGAACACACCTTTTAGAGGTCTATATGTATATATATATTAACGGATCTATTACAGCTGTCGCCGCCTCTCCGTCCTCAATTTCAAATTTCTTCTGTCATACGTTAATGCCTCTTCTGGGGTTTTTGCAGTCATTGCTTCGTAGATGTCATCACGCCAACTTTTTCTTTGTGTCATCCTCACTTTCTCAGCGTGAGACTACCTTAGTACCTTCACGAGACACCTGTCTCCTGCCATCCTCTTTATATGTCCAAACCGTGCAAATTGTTTTTCTTCTATCACATTTTTATATTTTTATCTATTTGTCCATTTCTGACCCTCTCTAGTCCCGATCTACCGAAGCTTCGTCATAAATAGCTCAATTCCATCGTCATTAGTTTGTTATAACTTCGGTACAAAATAAAAACAAACACCAGATGTTCACCCCTTGTACATAGTTTATCAAATGGTTTAAAAACATTCACCAGGTATTAACACCATGTACATCGTCTAGCAAATGGTTTAAAAACAGTCACAAGGTATTAACGCCATGTACGTCGTCTATCAAATGGCTTAGAAACAAACACCAGATATTACCAACATATACATCGTCTAACAAATGGTTTAAAAACAAACACCAGATATTAACACCATGTACATAGTCTAACAAATGGTTTAGAAACAAACACCAGATATTACCAACATATACATCTTCTAACAAATGGTTTAAAAACAAACACCAGATATTAACACCATGTACATAGTCTAACAAATGGTTTAGAAACAAACACCAAATATTAACACCATGTACATCGTCTATCAAATGGTTTAAAAACAGTCACAAGGTATTAACGCCATATACATCGTTTATAAAATGGTTTTCAAGCATAAACACTAGATAATAACACAATGTACATCGTCTAACAAATAGTTTAAAAACAGTCACCAGGTATTAACACCATGAACATCGTCTAACAAAAAGTTTTAAAAATCAAACACCAGATATTAACAACATGTACATCGTCTAACAAATAGTTTAAAAACAGTCACCAGGTATTAACACCATGAACATCGTCTAATAAAAAGTTTTAAAAATCAAACACCAGATATTAACAACATGTACATCGTCTATCAAATGGTTTAGAAACAAACACCAGATATTAACACCATGTACATCGTCTATCAAATGGTTTAAAAACAGTCACAAGGTACTAACGCCATATACATCGTTTATAAAATGGTTTTAAAGCATAAACACTAGATAATAACACAATGTACATCGTCTAACAAATAGTTTTAAAACAGTCACCGGGTATTAACGCCATGAACATCGTCTAACAAAAAGTTTTAAAAATCAAACACCAGATATTAAGTCCATAATGAACGTCTATAAGGTTATCTAATCATGAACATGCATTACAGAGTTGTTAGCTAACTCTGCAAAAGTAGGATCTGGATTCGAAATTATCAAAACGCCCATTTTTGCAACTCCGTATCTACTATATACAAAAATGCTTGGCTCTATAGATAATCCAATAAGCCTATTAGTTAATGCATAATAAATAATTGTGTTTGCATGCTGCGCCGCGGCGTCTCTGTACGCAACAATATTGGCACCAATCGGAACAGCGCAGTGTGAGAAAACATAAGTTACCTGTTCCCATGTTTGTATTATTTAGTGTCTGACTTTAGTAAACAACCTGAGCTTGTAGTCCTCTTGATTAATGGTAAAATGGCTACACGGCTAAGTTTCTCATGTTATATGTTGTGAAAATAAAAATTATACATTGCTTAGAACTATGTGGTAAAGCCAATATGCACCATACGTCGGATTGCCTTTCTAGATCCCAGTGCCTTCACTACAGCGCATTACTCTGTAATCAAGTGATAAGATCTAGAAGTAGGGTAATTCCATTAGGATCAAAGCGTTTGCTGTATCACTGTATGTAATGACATGGACGAGGGCGCTGTACAGCGACACATGCGGCCATGGTGAGACGTGTGACAGTTGCGCCCTAGCTACGCCAGATATACCCCCAGTGCCTTCATACCAGCGCATTACTCTGTAATCTAGTGATAAGATCTAGAAGTAGGTTGACTCCATTATGATCAAAGCGTTTGCTGTATCACTGTATGTAATGTCATGGAAGAGGGCGCTGTGCAGTGACACATGCGGCCATGGTGAGAAGTGTGACAGTTGCGCCATAGCTACGCCAAATATACCTCCGTTTGGGAGATCCACATTAATTCTTCTATTAAGCACGATTAAAGCCTCTATGATTACCATCACACTTTACCCAGGCTTTGGACTGGCTAAGTGATAGTAGACGAGTTTCTCCATTACTTTGGAAATTATGTTTTATCATTTAGGCGTTTTAAAATCAGCTAAAATAATCGTCATTTTTATATTTTTTTAGTTTTTTAAATCATAGTACCTGTGTATCATGTTATTATTTTTTTTCATTTATTGTTATTAATTTTTTCTTTTGTGGTTTACAAATATTGTCAACATTTTTAGCAGCCTGCAGTTTGAACCTTGTCTAATATGTGAACGTAGGTGAGAGTGCAAAGGCACTCTGGAGTGCTTATGTCTCCAGTTTCTTCGTACTTCTTTATAGTTTAAATAATTCTCTCGGCCAGTTCCATATATGGTCATTTTCTCCTTCCCCCTTCAATGTGTTATTGTATATTCATGCAAGCGCAGACTGTATTTTCCGCTTCAGTTCTGAAACAACTCTTTGATTCCAGGATTAGGTCTCCGAAAGGTGTGTTATTCCATCTTTCAACAGCATTAAGGTGGCGCAAATGTCCCTGGTTGCAAGTGTCACTGGACGTAAATGTCGTTGGACGCAACTGTTACTGAACGCAAATTTTGCTGGGCGAAAGTGTCACTGGAAGCAAATGTCGCTGGGCGCAAGTGTCACTGGACGTAAATGTCGTTGGACGCAACTGTTACTGAACGCAAATTTTGCTGGGCGAAAGTGTCACTGGAAGCAAATGTCGTTTGGCGCAAGTGTCACTGGACACAAATGTCGCTGGGCGCAAGTGTCACTGGACGTAAATGTCGCTGGGCGCAAGTGTCACTGGAAGCAAATGTCGTTTGGCGCAAGTGTCACTGGACACAAATGTCGCTGGGCGCAAGTGTCACTGGACACAAATGTCGCTGGGCGCAAGTGTCACTGGACACAAATGTCGCTGGGCGCAAGTGTCACTGGACACAAATGTCGCTGGGCGCAAGTGTCACTGAACGCAAATGTCGCTGGGCGCAAGTGTCACTGGAAGCAAATGTCGTTTGGCGCAAGTGTCACTGGACACAAATGTCGCTGGGCGCAAGTGTCACTGGACGTAAATGTCGCTGGGCGCAAGTGTCACTGAACGCAAATGTCACTGGGTGCAAATAGCAAGCACAGAAACAACCTGCGCCACCGACGCGACACCCAGCCTGCCTTCCGACCCTTATAATCCCGTGTCAAACGTCCTCCCAAACACCTTATTTAACATTAAAGTAAGTGCTACTATAGACGATTTGTTACTTTTGCTAGAGTGTAAAACTCTTTTTAAAAGTTGTTTACTTAAAGTATCGCTTTATCTTAAATAAATATACCTTAAAGGAGACTAGCAAATCAATACAGGCCAATTTACATTTGACATTTACTCGCGTTTTTCTGTAAACCAGTAACACAGGTAGACACTGACACAATACATAAACGCAACCCATATCGTTCTAAAGATTATTCTTCCTTTTGACACTAATTACTTCTAATTATTATAATAATTACTTCAACGAAAAGTAAGCTCTACTTATTATAGAAATGAACCCACTGTACACACATCTATCAGTTCTTACAATCTATTTTAATTTTTATATTTAAATTAATTCCTTCCGCAAGGTATATTACGGCCACCGAAGCATTTTAATAACAGTGAATAATAACTGAAATGCAATAATTAAGGATTTCCAATTACCGTGTTTGGTTTTTATATTTCCCATAAAAAACAGTTTTACAGTTTCTACTTAAAAAATGTCAATTATATATAACACTTAAAAAAACACAAACACTCTCTAACTAGCTAGTTGAAGCAGTACTAGGTTATTATATATTCAGTCCCTTTTATTATTTCACACTCTTCTAAGACATATCTTCTTTAAATTTTCATTTTTATTCATCCACTCAAGTTCAAATACATTTTTTAAAAACTAGTAGTGAATGACACTTGATGTTAATACAGTTTTCTTCAAATATTAATAATTTAGTAATTTAATTTAAGGAATTAATTTTAGTTTTATATTGGAGAAAAACTTTTCACAAAAGGTTCAAGCTATGCAATATATAAATTTCGTCCCATTTTGCTTAAAATAAGTGATAACATATGATTTCATAAAACAGCTGATTTTATGTTATAGGTTATGTAGTAGAACAGCTGTTTTAACGCATAGGTTATGTTACTTTTTCCTTGGCCTCCTTCTTTAACAATCTTCAACAAATATTATAACATATACAGTATGTAAACAGCTGTTCTACAACATAACCTATAACAGAACATCAGCTGTTGCATGAAATCATATGTTATCATTAAATTCAGTTTGAGGGGACTCTTAGAGCAGAAGGAAATTACAGTGACGCGACATTGTATGTTTATGTCAATCCAAGTCATGCTATACAATGTTCACTTCAATAAGTTATTTGTTTGTTTTTAAGTTTTGTAAAAAAATTAAAATAAACATCCAATGAAATATCGATACGAATTTATTTATGATAAACTTTGTGGTTATGATTTACGTCTATGCATAGCCTCCGAGCTCTACACTAAGCTCTGACGCCAGATCGTGCGAGATGCTATTGTCAAACGTTTACCACGCACTGTAGTGTGATATTTCCTGCACCACATCGTATCATTTCCCCTTCATAAACAAGCATTATTAACCAGTCGTTATTAATATGTGTGTATCCAAGAATGTGTGAAATAATTTCTAAAATGAAGTTCTAAATAGAAGAGTGATATTAGATTTTTAAACGCAGTTAAAGATTTCGAAAACAAGAAAGATAAATTATTGTTGCTGCATTTAACCTAAAGTTAGTGTAAGTAGTCCGTGATTATCAGCGCATTTATTGAGAACAATCTGTTTTCTTCGTTTATAGGTGCGTTCAACATGCAATGATCTGTACTAGGTACTTTGCTGCAATTCTTGAAGTATATTTTGCGTAAATCTCGAGTACTCTCAGAAACGCTACTATCTAATTATTAGGCAATTCCTTCTATTAGTTCATACTCTAATTATCTTTTCAATCGTTGATAAAATACTTCTATATCTATTCACTCAGGATAAAATAATTTTTTTAAACTTGTAGTGGATGACACGATGTTTATACAGATTTTTCAAATATAAATTCATTAATTGAATTTAATTAATTCATTTTAGTTTTATATATTGAACAAAAACTTTTCACAAAAGGGGCAAGGTATGCAATATAGTTATTTCGTCCCACTTGACTTAAAATAAGTGATAACATATAATTTCATAAAACAGCTTATTTTATGTTATAGGTTATGTAGTAGAACAGCTGTTTTAAAGCATAGTCTATGTACTTTATTAAAATCAACTGTATTTATTTAATAAAAAGTAACTAAAATTAAATGTTTTTTTGTTGACCTTATTAGAATTGACTTTAAAGTGTTTCGTTAATGTTGCTTGTTTTCATTTCAATAGAGAATGCAAATTTAACCAGTTTTCAGATGAAAACTATAAACTACGAAAAGAACTATTACGTCTTACGAAATAAACTATTACGTCTTATGAAACGAACTGTTACGAAGTTTGTTTTACAAGATCCAAGACAGTATAAAAATATTTTTCCAGACCTGCATTCTTCCCGCGTATTAAAAGCTCCTCCCTAATATCCCGGCCTAACAAAAGGCCATCGAAATATATTATATGCACGAATCAAATCCGGAGGCATGTACGAAGTTGAAGTACATATGTAGGACAAGCCGTTGTGAGGGCATAACTAGCGGATAAGTTAGAGCACAGTAGGCCTATCGGCGACTCTCCGGGGTGCCTTCATGATTTACACTGTTAAACGGCCAAGAATTATGGTCCTGTTAGTACAACCGACTCCGTCTAGCTCACTGCTTTGTTTCTTCAGCCAATGTTTATTAATTAGAATGCCAGCAAATGTTTATTGTTTGCTATTTTACTTCAATTGTTTATTTATTTTGATTTGCCGGCCGGGTTGTTTTCCTCGACCGATCAACGCTACCGGCGAACGCCGCCTGGTAATGCAAATTTTCGTCCAGACGAAGCCTGCACACATGCTCTTTGTAAGAGGTCAGGGCTTATTGCTTTTTAATGCAGCATATTGGCGACTGTACACGCTCGCTTACAATACTTGCCGACTGCAATTTTTAGGCTTTAAACCTTCCTATAATTATACTAATTAGAGACTTCTTCAATTAGGGATGGTCGATATTTTCTGTCACGGTGACTTGTCACTGATATTTACACAGTCTTACTGATATAAAACATAGTAAATGCTAGTTCCAGTGACAATGGATCCATTGGAAGTTGCTTATGGTTGCGACTGGGCAAAACATCGCAGTCACTGAATAAAATGACTGTCATTGGTTGATTCGTCGCTGTCACTGGCTCTGCTCCCTCGGCTTGGCTCACAGTGCAGATCATGGTGCAAGGTCGTTGACTGAAGAGGAGAGAGGGTGGTGTCTCTGTTGTGATTGGGCAAAATGTCGCTATCGCCTGATATTTTCCTGATATTTTATCACCGCTGTCATGGGTTGATTTGTCGCTGTCACTGGTTCTACTTATTTACGTCGTGTGAGGGTGGTAGATTTGTGTCAGGTTTCAAGATAATGACAGTTTTGTGTACAGTAGACGCAATTTCGCACTCGGTAGTTTGTTCTTAATTTAATAGGAGTTTATTTTTAAATAAAATGATCCTTCCAAAAAAGAATAAAGCTATGCGTGGAATCATTTCACCCCTGCCTGCCTGCTATTAGGTGTGTGGTATGCCTGCCTGCTATTAGCACATACAGAGCAGTCTCAGTACCCCTTGTCACCGGTAAAAGTCACTGATCCAAACCTGATGCTGTCACTAAAATCACCGATCCGTTACAGCCTCTAGATCGACCATCTCTATCTTCAATAAACTGACGAACATAGAGTAGTGCGATCGAAAACGTTTTGCTACGGTAAGGTTTTTCAAATACAGGTTGAAAAAGTCGATACTTAGTATAAAAAAACGTTAAAGTAAAGCGGGCAATAAAATTCACGTTTTAAAACATACATAATTATTTAAAACGAAAAGAGGATACCAGAAGACTGGTGGCTCGGTAAGGTAATAGAGTGGATTCCCCCTGAGATTGGAAAGAGAGGACGTGGTGATGGCGTGATGGCATCGACGAAGCAACGACAGTAAGAGACCTAAAAGAGGCATTAACTTACAAAAGACGAAATTGGAAATTGGAGACGGAGATGCGGTGACAGCTGTAATGAATCCGGTATATATATATATATCACTAATACAAGAAAACAGTGTTTCAAAGCTAAAAATATGGATACGCCCCACAAGGTAAACAAGCAACCAAACTGTTAAACAAATTTGAAATACTCAGGATACAAACCACTCTACTACAACCAGTCAGTGATGCTTGATGATGGAGATACTACCAATCTTTGAAAGTTAACTCGCATAAATACCAAGTAAGATTCTTGTTTAAATACATATAGTGAAAGTGATAAGTGAATATAAGAAAACAGTGTTTCAAAGCTAAAAATTTGGATATCGCCCCACAAGGTAAACAAGCAACCAAACTGGTAAACAAATTTGAAAAACTCAGGAAACAAACCACTCTACTACAACCAGTCAGTGATGCTTGATGATGGAGATACTACCAATCTTTGAAAGTTAACTCGCATAAATACCATGTAAAATTCTTGTTTAAATACATATAGTGAAAGTGATAAGTGAATACAAGAAAACAGTGTTGCAAAGCTAAATATATATGTATATATATATATATATATATATATATATATAATGTAAAACGTGCAATAAAATTCAAGAGTTTAAAATATACATAATTAAGGCCTATATATACGACCTCATATAGTCTATTTAAGTGAAAATGTGAAAAATTATATGGTATTGGAAATTTCTATTTGTGAATTATAATAGAGAGTACAATATATAAATATTTAATAATAAAAACATTTGTGCAACGTGTGATGAGGAAAAGCTAGATAAACGTGCTGGGTACAAAAAAAGCGAGCTGAAGGTCAGAAGTATCTTAATGGTTTATAACCAAAACATTTGCACAGTAAGAGAAGATTTGTGGAAGTAAAAGGATGGGAATTTGTAAATATAACAGTTTCTAAGTTCGCTTATCTAGACCTAACTAGTCTCACTATAAATTATAAATATAAATAATTGTTGGTCTCCAAGAAAACAACTCTTTATTTATTACTTTTTACGTTTTCTATAGGCTTCGTCTAAAGTAATTAACCCCACATTGCAATCTGTTTGATTCACGGACGTGTTTGAGTCATAACCCTTTTCATCAATCTCCAAGAAAGATATTTTATTTTAATATCTGTTGGCCAGTAAATTAGGTTGTTACTCGAGGCAGTGCCGACAAAAGTGAAAACATTTATAGCCACGTCTACAGAAATTTTGTATTGAGTAAAACATTTAATCTTGCGCAATAAGAAATTACCTAAACATTTGTTATAATATAATAAGCAGTTATTCAGATTTTTTACTTTTAATATTCAAATTTGAGATACAGATAACAAATTGGAGATACAGTTTTGCAATATTTTCAATAAAAAATTTTTTATTTATGATTTTAAAATAATTCTATTTATATTAAATGTTTTACGCTTTAAATTTCGGAAAAATCATTGTTTTTCAAAATTTTCTCCTAGAGATATAGCTTAGCTAAAACGCTTAAACGATTTGTACACTTATCTGGCGATATAACACGCCTCTCCCAAGATATAAGGAATTTCTGGCTTCATTGGTCGAGGGGGGGGGCAATGTTTACAATGTATATTTTACAAAACATTACCCATTCAAACGTTTCAAGAGTGTTTAAACATTTCAGAAATGACCAAGCGAGTTTTGAAGAAGCACAGGGAACGGGTTCCGTGTAATTGCAAAGTAAATGAGTTGTGTAATTAATGCATCCTCTGGCGATCCTTTCGGGCCGTTTGTGCCGCCTTGCTCTAATTATTCACATACGCATTAACATACTTCAAAATTTTATTCAGATGAGTTCGCAGGTGACATAGCTCAAGTCGTTACTTCCTGTCACTTGTGGCAAGGCGTTGCCAGGTAATTACATGCAACTTGACTTTGTAACAGAAAACGTGAAGACGTCCACCAACTCGCTACAAACACATTCCAAGAATGCTGTTTGTATTATACCAATGTCTTCTCGCAATGCTGGTTTCTCTTGAGACGTAATTTTATGTTTTTCACTGCCAAGCAAAAACCTTGCAATAAACAATGTGTGTGTAGAGTCTTTTTTACATGCCTAAAGTATATTTTAACAACACACCATAGGTAGTGCTTAACAACACACCATAGGTAGTGCATAACAACACACCATAGGTAGTGCTTAACAACACACCATAGGTAGTGCTTAACAACACACCATAGGTAGTGCATAACAACACACCATAGGTAGTTTTTAACAACACATCATATTTAATGTTTAACAAACCTTAAATGATGTTTAACAACACACCATAGGTAGTGCATAACAACACACCATAGGTAGTTTTTAACAACACACTACAGGTAGTGTTTAACAACACACCATATTTAACGTTTAACAAACCTTAAATGATGTTTAACAACACACCATAGGTAGTGCATAACAACACACCATAGGTATTGTTTAACAACACACCATATTTAATGTTTAACAAACCTTAAATGATGTTTAACAACACATCATATTTAATGTTTAACAAACCTTAAATGATGTTTAACAACACACCATAGGTAGTGCATAACAACACACCATAGGTAGTGTTTAACAACACACCATATTTAATGTTTAACAAACCTTAAATGATGTTTAACAACACATCATATTTAATGTTTAACAAACCACAAATGGTGTTTAAAAATACACCATATTTAATAATTAATAAGCCATAAATGGTGTTCAACAACACACCATAGGTAGTGCTTAACAACACACCATAGGTAGTACTTAACAACACACCATAGGTAGTGCTTAACAACACACCATAGGTAGTGTTTAATAACACGCCATAAGTAGTGTTTAACAACCCACTATATTCAATGTTTTTACAAACCTTAATATGTGCTTAACAATACACCATAGGTAGTGTTTAACAATACACCATAGGTAGTGTTTAACAACACACCATAGGTGGTGTTTGACAACACACCATATTTAATGTTTAACACACCACAAATGGTGTTTAAGAATACACCATATTTATTAATTAATAAGCCCTAAATGGTGTTTAACAACACACCATAGGTAGTGCTTAACAAGACACTACAGGTAGTGTTTAACAACACGTCATAGGTGGTGTTTAACAACACACCATATTTAATGTTTAACACACCGCAAATGGTGTTTAAGAATACACCATTTTTAATAATTAATAAGCCATAAATGGTGTTTAACAACACACCATAGGTAGTGCTTAACAAGACACCATAGGTAGTGTTTAACAACACGCCATAGGTGGTGTTTAACAACACACCATATTTAATGTTTAACACACCGCAAATGGTGTTTAAGAATACACCATTTTTAATAATTAATAAGCCATAAATGGTGTTCAACAACACACCATAGGGGTGCTTACCAAGTCAACATAGATATAAAATGTCCGAATGAGATTTCAAGCTCCTAACGACAATGACTTGCATTCGAGCGAGATCGTATTCAATTCTCACACAGTGAAGTAGCTTCATTTCCTCTAACAAGGCGAAATTCCAAACATAGAGTCAAATTTTGGTAACTAATTGAATAGTGATTTCAACTCATTTGTGAAACATGAAAACAAATATACGACCATATAAGGTTCAAAAAATCGAATTTCAAATAAATCTAATTTCATTCTGTACCAAATAGACAAAGCTCCCACTCAAATTATTATTAACCTACTCCTGAAAGGAGGAGGCTATGTATTTTATTCGTATGTTTTTCTTTTATATTTGTTCCACAATAATGTTGGAAGTATTTGACCGATCAAAGTGATTTTGCTTGCAATTAAAGGCGAGACCCACCAGGTGGTCCCACTATAGTTACGTCACCAAAACTGATTTGGAGACAGCAATACCCTGTTTAAACTAAAAAACATTTTTGGAGTGAATTTTTTTGTCTGGATTATGAACAATAAATTAACTAATAAGGAAAATAAACAGTCACAGCATCTATTTTATGTAATATTGTAGCACATATAGAAATAAAATGGAAAACAATAAGTATAAAACGAATAGATTTTTTTCTTGCTTGAGAAAACTGCTGCTTAGAGCGAGCATCATCGGATTTAAATGATCAAATTTTTCACATGAAAACGGCTCTTTTCGATACCAATTTTATATAGCCTATTACGAGATATAATTCGAATGAGATAAGCCAAAATAAATACACTGAAAATGCGATTTAGTTCATTTACCATAAACGAGATATTCAATAAACCAAAGGTGTAAACTTCATTACTTCACTAAATATCAACAGATAAATCCACTAAATATAACTTTACTGTTAATTTCCACTTTATTTTTTTAGTAATATATTATGTGTAAAAAAACGTTTTTCGAAATAATTATTAAAAAATAGCATTATTGTATATTTGTCTGAAAGTTTGCATTTACACAATTATGAATACGTTTTAAAACAGAAATTAAAAAGAATAGTTGCAAGACAAGATATAATAAGCAGGATTTTAGGAAAATTCATTAAAGGAAATAAACTGCAACATAAATTACTCACTGTATTCGGCTGACAAACTGATATGTTTATCGTATTCTTCAAGGACGGGCCAATTATTGGCAAAACGATCAAGCAATATGATTATATAT
>JBAIZL010000010.1:47841972-47846972 GCA_036971475.1 Prosapia bicincta
GAGGGGAGAAGAGAGCAAGAGAGAGAGAGAGAGAGAGAGAGATGGTAAAGAGTCTGCAAATAAAAACTTGTCCACGCTATTAGTGCGATATCTGTCTTTAGACATTGTCTAGATACAATTGATCGATTGTCTATAGGCAATTGTGAGACAAAACCCGTGCATATAAACATGCCTTTGCAACAAAATCTTAGAACATTCTTCTTCCAGCTCAGATGGGAGACTTTAGACAATCTTTGGACAATGTTGCGTAACATTTCGTAGCGTGGACGTGTTGCGAGACATTGTTGCGCAACATTTCGTAGCGTGGACGTGTTGCGAGACAATTTTGCGTAATATTTCGTAGTGTGGACGTGTTGCGAGACATTGTTGTGCAACATTTCGTAGCGTGGACGTGTTGCGAGACATTGTTGCGTAACATTTTGTAGCAAGGACGTGTTGCGAGACAATGTTGCGTAATATTTCGTAGCGTGGACGTGTTGCGAGACAATGTTGCGTAACATTTCGTAGCGTGGACGTGTTGCGAGACAATGTTGCGTAACATTTCGTAGCGTGCACGTGTTGCGAGACATTGTTGCGTAACATTTTGTAGCGTGGACGTGTTGCGAGACATTGTTGCGTAACATTTCGTAGCGTGGACGTGTTGCGAGACATTGTTGCGTAACATTTTGTAGCGTGGACGTGTTGCGAGACATTGTTGCGTAACATTTCGTAGCGTGGACGAGTTGCGAGACATTGTTGCGTAACATTTCGTAGCGTGGACGTGTTGCGAGACAATGTTGCGTAATATTTCGTAGTGTAGACGTGTTGCGAGACATTGTTGCGCAACATTTCGTAGCGTGGACGAGTTGCGAGACATTGTTGCGTAACATTTTGTAGCGTGGACGTGTTGCGAGACATTGTTGCGTAACATTTCGTAGCGTGGACGTATTGCGAGACATTGTTGCGCAACATTTCGTAGCGTGGACGTGTTGCGAGACATTGTTGCCAGTTATTATCAGTGAGACCTGAGGAATATTCATCATTGAATTGCTTTTGCTTATTTCGCTCAAGCTTTGTTTCCTATTGCTAAAATCATTTAAATACGTGGCCTCCGGAAAAGATTTTGTTTTTCATAGAAGATTTTCACTGTGAAAATTTTTTATGGGAAGTTACAAATCACGATTATAAAAATCCCAGTAAAAAGAATGGTGATGGAAGAACTGGCCAAAAAATAAGAAATATTCCGGGAGGGGTGGGTTTTGTGAAACAAAATTCATGTATGGTTTCTCTAAATGCGCTTTCTCTTTTCTGAACATTTCTGCGTAAAACTGTAGTAATTATTCAAAATCATTTGGAATCAAACGGGTAAGGTTTCGGAGCCCCATTGGGTCTTTCAACTTCAGCGTTGAAAGTAAATTGCAACCGAAACGACCAAATTTCACACGTTCAACAACGCTCTCTTTTGCTTTTTTTCATTATTCAAAATTATATCTGTGCAAGCAGCGATCTCAAGGTCAGTAATGTCTAGCAACTACCCAATAAGTGTGTACGCGCAACAAAGTCTCTAAGATGTCTGTATACATTTCTAGACACATCCCTTTAGACATATCTATAGACAGTCACTCGACTTTGTCTAACAGTGTGGACAAAGCTTTACTAATTGGAGGACTTGTCACCTCAACTCCTCAAATAATGAATTAATATTTTTTAAACTGTATTAACATCAAGTGTCATCCACTACAAGTTTTAAAATAAAAATTTGAACTTGAGTGGAAGAATGAAAAGTATTTTATTAACGACTGAAAATTTGAACAGGACCTAATAAATTACTTTAAATCACATTTGACTAGTGTAATATTTATGTATTGTACAGTGGTAGAAGTAATTAGATTGTATTTATTTAATAAAAAGGAACAAAAATTATATTTTTCTTTGTTGACCTAAGTAGGAATTGTCTTTAATTTTAATATTATTTATTTTCAAATATTCTAGTAGCAACACTGTAAACACTTACAAAAAAAATTGTAAAATAAAACTAAATTCCGTCAAACTACTATATTGAATTTGCTATTTTAAAAAAACTACTATTTATGAATAATGCAATATTGGCTTCAGGGATGAAATTTAATATATAAAAGACGTTACTTCATATTAGCCCTAATACAAAGGAAAACCTTTCCCTTATTGATCATCTCTCATTAAACCAATCGTTTCATTATTTCAAAATACTAAAATACTTGATCAGAGGTAATTTATGTTAAAAGATTTACTGTTAAACACACGAGTTTTAAAGAATAATGTAACCATTAATTATTTCACTTTTTAGAAGTTAAAGCGTGTATGAAGAGTGTAGTATATTTACGCCTAATAATTTCCTGCAATAAAGCATAGGGAATTTAAGGTTTGCTAGAAACCGTTTGGGGGCCCTCACACATCGACCCATGTACAGTTATCTAGCTAGGCTATTTATTATAACATAAGACGCAATTCAAAAATAACTACGTGATAAGGGTGTTTTATCAGTGAGGTTATCATTATATGCATTTTGGTTAAAGACACTTTTACCTTATTTAGGCCTACACGGTACGAGGTTTTTAAAATGTATGCTTTTTATAATGTATTTTTTTGCAACTCGTAAAAATTTAATATACTTGATTTAAACAATTCTTATTATTTGGGGCTACGCAATTTATTTTTAGGGATGGATCCCCAATCATAATAGTAGAAAGATGAGAAGGTTGAGAGCGAAACTATTTGGCCAGGTCAAGATTTTAAAGCGAGACAAACGCGAGAGGGTCGATGCGTGCCGAGAAAATAGATTACGTGCCGGAAGCCAGCTAGCCTAAAGCCAGGGAATTATTGGCTTCTGGACTTTTTTAAAATCTACATTACAATAAAGCTCCCAAACACTTTAGAACAAGTTTTTTTATGTCCGCAGGCTTCATGGAAACTTTCGTATGTCTAGACCTATAAGGAGAGACTTTTGTCAGTCTTTCGGCGAAAGGAATTGAAACATTTACTTAAATTACAATGAAAATATTGGAAAGAACCCCAATACCACAAAAATAACAAATAAAACAAGTTACTTAAGATTGTGTATTTACTTAAATGTCGATATTTGTTTTATATTTTTCCCCAAAAAAGTTAATAATGTAGGCCTACGTTTAGACTACAGATGGCCTAGAGAAATGTAACAAATTTTATTGTTTTATTTAAAATAATAACATTTAAGGAATGTTAAATAAGTACAAGGATATCACTACGAGTTTAATTAGGTGCACCTACTTCTATCTATCTTTATTTTGTAAACCCTTTTCCTACAGCATTGACTGTTTCCCCCACTCTTTATCCTCTTCTCCACTCTCTTCTAGGCCTTCCTATTTTTCTTCTTTATGGTGGTTTCCAATTCCAGAAATTTTAGAGCAATCTTTTTATACTTTTCTCTCTGTCGTGTCCGTCCGGTTGTATTAACACTCACTCTTCCTCTCGGCCATATCCGATATCACCCGTTGTAGTATATTTACAGCTCCTAGATCCTTCTTTAGGTCTGAATATTTCTATATACCCTTCTTTTTCATTCATTCAAGGGGGTACGACGGGTAGAGCGAAGGTGTGCTTAACGTGTACACCCCTTCTCATCCGATGCCATAATTCCCCTTATATCCTTTACCAGGGGGGTGTATGTCCCTTTTCTTTGTTAATCTTTTATTAGGTCTTTCAGTTTCCATATAAATAATTTTTCTAACCGTTTTGTTAGAGCCCTAGCCGTTTTCCTCACCCCAATCTCCTCACCCTCCTATTTGCATATTATATTTTCCGTCAATTGCTGTTTCTGCATGGCTTCGTTTATTTCTGTATCTTACTCTCTTCTAGTTCTTCCTCTTATTCTTGTTTCCGATGTTTTCTATTTTCAGACCTTTTGGGGCAATCAGTTTATATTCAATCTTTTCATAGGCCCCTACTTAAGCAACTGTCTTCTCTCTATCGTGTCCGTCAGTGTTTTATCAACTTTCATTCTTTCTCTAAATTCGTCATGTCCTATTTTATCCCTTATAGTATATTTACTATACTATATTTTCTAGGTATTTTCTTAGACTGAATATTTCCCTCTACTCTTCTTCTTACAAGGGGGTAACGGGTAGACACCTCCCTATCACTCCCAATAGAGACTAGGTTTATTTAAGTACACAACCCTTCACACCCGATGCAATAATTCACCTTATACCCTTTAACAGGGGTTTTATGTCCATACTTTAATCCGATCAATCCTATTTCTTTGGTGATCTTTTCTTAGGTCTTCCTGTTTCCATATACATAATTTTTCTAACCTTTTTGTTAGAGACCTAGCCGTTTTCCTCACCCCAATCTCCACACCGCTTCGTTTAGTTCTGTATCCTACTCTCACCTTGGTCTTTTACTCTTCTTTCCGGGGTTTTCTACTGCCACACCTTTTGGGGAAATCTGTTAATATTCATTCTCCTCTTGTGCCCCCACCAGAGCGACTGCTTTCTCCCTATCCTTTATAATATATTTATAACATCTTGCTCCTTTTCTAGGTCTAAATATTTCCATCTAACCTTCTTTTTTCTTTCTCCATTCAAGGGGGTAACAGTTAGACGCCTCCTTATTACCCCCAATAGAGGGTAGATGATACACAACCCTGACTAAACAGTAGGGTGTAGGTACTTAACGTACATAACTCTGACTCGTGATTATAATTTTATTTTGATCACATCATGTGGGCAAGCCCTTTTTCTTACTTCCCAACTCTTTTCTAGTAAAATTTGATAGTCTCCCTTCATTACACTTAGATTTCCTAACAGACCTTTAATCAGTGCGTCACGCAGTTTTTTGGAGACCACCGTTAGATTTTCAAGCACTGTATTGATGCTCGATTACTCCGAAATTTAAACTGAAAATAAATTATTTTATCTCATTTAAAAGCCAATCAAATACGCTGAGAGATTTATAAACTTTCATATATATTTTCAAAATCAAATCATAAAATTGTGTTTTATTGT